>CM076078.1:21339583-22007500 GCA_038088235.1 Zacco platypus | reverse complement strand
AGCTGCTCAACAGTCCATGGTCATCATTGTCTGATTCTTTTTTTCATGACGGCCCACACATTTTTCAATAAAGGACAGATCTGGACTGCAGGTGTAGAGTGTCTATGAAACCACTCTGTTGTAGCACGTGCAGAATGAGCCCTGGAATTGTCTTGCTTCCCAGAAAAGATGTCATCTCGATGGCAGTATAAGTCTCTGACTGCTAAGTGACAACGGTTTTCCAAAGTTCTCCTGAGCCCACGTGGCTATATACACAGGATCATGACGGTTTGTCATGCAATGCCATCTGAGGGCTCGAAGGTCAAGCACATTTAACAGAGGTTTCCTGTCTAGAGATTTCTCAAATATTATGCATGTTAGAAGATGAAAGACCTAAATTCTTAGCAATCTAGCATTGAGAAGTGTGATTTTTGAATTGTTTGTTAATACTCTCATGATATTTGGCACAAATGAGCAATGACCCATCTTTGCTTGCAAAGCCAATCACGATACCTTTCAATTATCAATTCACCTGCTTATTGAGGACTGTTTCAAATCAGTGTTGGACAGTGTTCTATAATCTTTTCACTCATTTTGCCTCTTAAAAACAATGGAGCAATGGAAATATTTTCTTTGTACTGTGGCCAGTTAAATACAGTTGAATGTGAAAAACACATCACAGATTATTAATTTTCTTGCATTTTACCAAATGTCCCAACTTTTCTGAAAATGGGGCTGTATTTTGTAGACAATCTAAACAAGTGGTGATCAAGTCAAGATTGCTAATATTTTACATGCAAGTAACCTTGATTAATATTATAAACTGACCCCAGGGAAGAAAATATAATAATTAAGGGTCTTCAGAGATTATTTCACCTACTTTGCTTTTGCTTCTGCGTCTTCACAGCCTTTGTTGGATACGTCTTCCAGACCTCCAATCAGGTGTTTGTATGAGCTGGAAAGATACAACACAAACAACATATTTAGAAATATTTAATCTTTGACAAATGCAATACCGTTCAAAAATGTTTGAGGTCAATACAATTCTCTTATGCTCACCAAGTCTGGGTTTAATTGATTAAAAATACAGTAAGAACAATAATGAGAAATTTGCAATTTACTTGTAATTACTACAAATTAAAATATATATTTTAAAATGTACTTTATTCCCGTGATAACAGAGCTGAATTTTCAGCATCATTACGCCAGTCTTCAGTGTAACATAATCCTTCAGAAGTCATTTTAATATACTGATTTTCTGCTCAAAAAAAATAATTCTTATTATTATCAATGTACAATATATTGATAAATAGAAAATTCAAAAGAGCAGCATTTATTTAAAATATAAATCTTTGTAACATTATAAATGTCTTCACTACCACTTTAGACCAATTTAATGTGTCCTTGCTAAATAAATTCTTTTTTAAAAAAGAAATGACCCCAAACTTATGAACAGTACAGTAAATTTATCAAAGGCACCATTTTATATATCAGACTGTTCTCTGTGAGGTTTACAGCAGTCTGTTCTCCAGTCAAGAAGCAGTGAGGCAGTTGCATGATGTCCTTATTCAGCTGTCTTACAACTGACAACACTTTTATTAAAGACATGTCTACATATCACCACAAAACTGGTATTTATCTTTCAAAAATGAACTCATTTTAAGTTGAAGATCTATCTCTCAAATGACTCTCAATGATTTTGTCTCTTTCTTTTTTTAGAAAGTCAGTACTAAATTATAGTGAAACTTTTATATCTAAATGAAATAGTGCTCATTAAAATGTCAATCAGATGGCTGATGGTTTGAGTCTCTATCAGACAGGAAAGAGTTTTCTCAGCCGGAGGGCACATATGTGCTTCTCTCTGTCTGACTGTCTCACTCGTTCCAGCTTATTGACACACGTGACACTTCAGCTATTTAGGTTGAGCTTAATTTATTGACTTTAAGGCAGCAGATAAGCACTTCAAACCCATACGTTCTGTGTCCCTCACACACAAATAGAACGATCAGTGTAAAATCGACAGATGTTCAACGAACAAGAAAACCTGGACTGATTTACTGATGACTGCTGGAATGACACTTGATGTTTTAAGCGGCATATATAAAGAAAGGATAAATGTGACATATACTCACTCTCTGTCAATCACAAGGCAGGTGACAGTCTCTGCTGCAATGACATTGGCTGTTCTGATGTCCTCCCTGTTTAAAGAACACAGACACAAAACAGAGAAATGTCATTTTATAATGTTCTGATTCTTTTAAAATCATAGATGTATAGATAAACGGATACAGTAAAATTAAGATATTAAAACTATTAAAATAAATGAGTACTCGTCTAGTTTACATTTATAATAAAGTTGGTAAATAAACTTTGATGTCGGAATGGCAAAGCCTTGTCTGAAAGTTTGAAACAACCTGAAGTTTAAAGATTTTACTTTAAGTCTAACATGTTATTAACATGTTATAGCACATTGCCAACATGAATTAACATGTTGTTAACAAATTAGCATGATTTAGCATGTTTTAACACTTTGTTAGCATGTCCTATGCTAGTTGCAAAGCTTGGCTAGTGATAGATACTTGGTGAATGAAGCTTTAATATTCTGTTGGAATAAATACTGTATTAAATACTCTATTAATTGTATAAATATTTTGACCCCCTCAATGAAAGTCTGTGGAGCTTTTTGTAGTTTTGAAAATCGTAATTCTGATCAGTTAGAAGAGAGATAGAAACTCGAGTCAGAAGAGTCTTAAGGTCTGACCCGAGTTTGGTGGTTGCAGCTTTAAAGCTAGAAGAAGAAGGATCAGTAGAAGCTTAAATAGTAGACCAGTATTTTAGCTTCGTAAAGCCAGCATAATAATGAAAAATAATAATTATATCTAAATATTAAAATATTAATATAAAATATTTTTTACTAATAAAACTACACAAATAATAATCCAAATGAAACTTTGAATTATGTAGCGATTAAAATTAACAGCAAGACGGTTACGAAATTCACATGCCGAACAATCTGTTAAAAATAGTACATTAAAATAAATATACAGTCAAACCAAAATTTATTCAGACACCTTCAACATTTCACACATTAAAACAGTTTATTCACTATAGTTTAAAAAAAAAAAATCGTAATATAATATGACATGAACTTCAGTTTTTTTTCTGAAACTGTGTCAGGAAAAAATTATCTTGATAATGTCAGATAACCAGAAAACCAAACACCAAAACATGGTCAGGTCAAAATGTCTGATAATTTTTGGTCCCCAATTTTTTATTAATTTTACTGGTAGTCCACTCTATGAATTTTTGGGTATATGTCGTCACAGTTTACTTTATTTTGCTATCTTCACATACATAAATGAACCATAGTGTACTGCACCCACTAGTAAAAATATATTAAAAATGTCTTAATTTTTGGTTTGAATGTATATCAAACATTTAAGCATAAACAGTAGATTACTGGAGTAAGTTAATAAAATAGTAAGAGCTTGCTATTTCAACTATTAAAGAATTAAGCCAGTGTGCCTCAGAGTTCGCTGATTGTCCTCTTCCTCACTGTCGTTCCAGTCGCAGTCATCAGAGTCTGAATCCCACTCTGACCTCATGATGCTTTGCATTATTCACTTACTGCCTGATCTGAGCACAGCTATACATACACATATACCACTATAGTACAGTAGACTTCTATTAAGACTAAAACAATCACTGTGTGACATCTGTCCCATCATTGGCTGCTCTGAGGAAGAGCTCCCACGCACGACTCTCTGAAAGCAAGAAGGGCTGGTCACTAAATGCTAAACACAAATGGAGCGTCTGCTCCTGGGTCCAACGGCAAATACTGCCGGATACCAGACACGCACACGCTGTCGGATCCATTTCCAGTGAAACACTTGCAGAGGTGAGAATTCTTCACAACATATCGGCTCTAAAGCTGTCACAGCACGAATACACAATAACGCTACTGCAAAGGTCACAGCTGCTCCATGATATTACTGAACACAGAGAGACAGAGGAGAGGAGGAAAATCTGTCATCATTTAAATCTGTCACCTTAAATGATGTTCCAAACCTTTATGAATTGTGTTCGTCCATGGTACACACAAAAATGTGCAGAATGTTGAAATTGCTATTTTCCTTAAAACGGCTACACAAAGGGAGAAAAAGAACCATTCAGAAGAATAATCCATATGAAACTTATGGAATGATTTTACGCTGTTTTTTATAATTTTGCGTATTTTTATGTTCACTGTATGAAAAAGAGAAGTTTGGAAACTCATAAATTTATATTTTTGTGTTTTATGAAAAGTCATATGGGTTTGGAATGAATGACAGAATTTTGATTATTGGGTGAACTATTTCTTTAATTGTAAGGTATGGGGGTAATTTTGCCTTGAGTGGGTCACATCCACATGCTTTAAGGAAACACTGCATGAAAAATCAACATCATTGTTGCCAAATGTGTTTCTGTACCAATCAGGTGTCAAATGCTTCTGAATGCACATGCACTCACGCATGATTTTTAATCCCGGGATCAAGAGATTCCTTTATCAAGTTTTGGACGCGGTCAAGGATCTCCGTAAAGTGTTACCCCCACCCCACCCCACCCCCCCACATGCCATATACAAGGATGCAGCTAACAGAAGGGCATTTAATTGGTCTCTGAGGGATCACAGTGACTGTGTGCAATGTTCTGATTCCAAAACCGTGGCCTAAATTTCACCTCCATTCACACACTCGCAGCTCACATCAGAAGACTGCCGAGCAGGACACCTGATACACCGCGGAGCATATCAACACCCTCTCAGGATCACTGTTTCCTAGTAACACAACCAAACGCAGGATTATAATCAGAGGTAAACAGTCCCCTTAAAACAGAAACCAGAATAGAATATTCTCCAAGAATACTCCAAGAATGCATAAGAATAACTGATGATATCTGACTGGTCTTAGTCTTTCCTCATGTTCTTTTGTCTGTTATTCCCTGTTCTAACTGAAATTAATTTTACTGTGTTCCTCAATTTGTTGGCAGCTAGTAGGTTTTCCTGCTGCAAGATGCTTGTCAAGGTTATGGACTCTTACTTTGATATTCTGTTCGGTTTCCTTTAGTTCATGTTTTCCTGATCTGTTTAGTTTCGGTTATGTCATTGTTTGTTGTCATCACCATATGTCTAATATTGTCTAATATTGCCTATCACATTAATCTGACGTCGCTAGTTTTTAATCTTTTAATCTAAATCACTATCACAACGCGTTAGCATTACGCTAGTTTGTAAACTTGTCATCTGTGCCCACCATCATTTCTGATGCGCTCTCCTTTTCTATGAATTCATAAAACAACTGGTAAGTCGGATCAGTCAACGAACACGGTAAGCTATGTTATCTTCTCCTTTCATTGTTACTTGCACTGCCTGTCACATGCATAGTATAGCTTTTTCTGTCACCGATGAGGTATTAACATGTCATAAATGAAGGGAAATAGGATGCAAGGGCTTTAAATACTGTTTTGGATGCGACTAGCTTAGTGAACTCTGTACATTGTTCGGTTCTGGCTGTAGAGCCCGTGCAGCAGGGCAATTGGGTGACCGTGAGGCGGCCTAGTTGTAGAAAAAAACACCACTCTTCCATTTCGTTTAGAACATCAAACAGGTTCTCCTCACTCCGTGACGCACCCACTGAGAATCCTGTTGAAAGTGCCCTAGTTATTGGCGATTCTATTGGATGGCTGTCTAAGTGGTGTCCACAGAATAATATAGGTTTCATAGACAATTGGAAAAGTTTTTGGGGCAGACCTGACCTGTTGAAAAGAGATGGTATTCATCCCTCCTGGGGTGGTGCTGCTCTTCTCTCTAGTAATATGGCACATAGTCTTAGAGCTGAACCTTGACTAACTGGGGCCCAGGTCAGGAAGCAGACAGACTGGCTAAACTGACCGTCTGCTAGCTGTCTCACGTCACAGAAGTCAGATAAATCCCAACACATAGAGACTCTTTCACCTAGATACCATCACATAGAGACTGTGTCTGTACCCTGAGTTAATAAATACAAAAAACTTCCAAACCCATTTAAGAATGTATTTGATGTAAAATATAATTGATGTTCAACAAGTAAAAAACAGAGATAATAAAGATAAACAAATGATAAAGCTTGGGTTGCTGAATATTCAATCCCTTTCTTCAAAAGCACTTATTGAAAATGATATTATCACAGAAAATAATCTAGATGTGCTGTGTTTGACAGAAACCTGGCTAAAACCAGACGATTACATTACTTTAAGTGTTGCTGTAATCTATAGTAATATCAGTATTACTCAAAAGTCTTTCAAATATAATTCTTTCGAAGTGATGGTGCTTTATGTAATGTTATATAATGTAAGTGACAAATCCCATTTGACATTTGTGCTTGCTACTGTATACAGGCCACCAGGGCACCATACAGACTTTATCAAAGAATTTGCTGATTTTCTATCGGAGTACTGGCTGTGGATAAAGTCCTTATTGTTGATGATTTTAATATCCTTGTAGATAATGAAAAAGACACATTGGGATTGGCATTTACAGATATTCTAAACTCTATTAGAGTTAGACAACATGTGTCAGGACCCACTCATTGTCTTAACTGTCGTCACTTTAGATCTAATATTGTCACATGGAATCAATATTGATGCCGTTCAAATCCTGCAGCAGAGCGATGACATCTCAGAACATTATCTAGTCTCATGCATGCTACATTTAACCAAGGCTGCCAAACATTCTCTCTGCCACAAATATGGTAGAATTATCACTTCTACCACTAAAGATTGCTTTATAAATAATCTTCCTGATCAGTTTCATCGTCTTAGCAAACCAGACAACTTAGAAGAACTCGATGTTGCAACAGAAACTATTTACGCTCTCTTTTCCAGCACTCTAGACTCTCTCGCTCTGTTGCGCTTAAAAAAGATTAAAGATATTAGTCTAACGCCATGGTATAACGAGAACACTCGGGCCCTCGAGAGCAGCCAGAAAAATGGAGCACTGCTGGAAGAAATCAAAACTTTTCGTATTTCATGGAGAGAGAGAAAATGATAGAGTACAGAAAGGCCTTAAAAACCACTAGATCTGCTTATTTTTCTAATCTTTTACACAGCTCTAAGCATTTATTTGATACAGTGGCTAAATTAATGAGAAATACAGCTTAAACCTCTGATGTTTCCAAACAGCACAGCAGTAATAACTTTATGAACTTCTTTACTTGCAAGATTGACAAAATTAGAGAGAAAATTATAGCCATGCAACTGTCTACAACAGTATCACATCAGACAATGAATTGTAGTATCCCTCAGGAAAAATTCCATTCATTCACTGCTATAGGAGAGCAAGAATTGTCTAAATTTGTTAAATCGTCAAAAATCAACAACATGTATGTTAGACTCTATGCCGACTAAGCTATTGAAAGAGTTGCTTCCATAGGTCATAGATCCTCTTCTTAAGATCATTATTTCATCGTTATCACTAGGTTACTTACCGAAAACTTTTTAAGCTGGTTATTATCAAACCTCTTATTAAAAAACCACAACTTGATCCTAGAGAATTTGTCAATTACAGGCCGATCTCCAATTTACCTTTTCTGTCAAAAATGCTAGAAAAGGCAGTATCATCTCAACTGTGTTCCTACTTGGAAAGAAATGGTATATGTGAGGATTTCCAGTCAGGATTTAGACCGTACCATAGTATTGAGACTGCTCTCATTAGATTTACAAATGATTTACTCTTTACTAGGCTGTTGCTTTTCACTCTGTACATGATACCCTTGGGAGACATCATTAGGAAGCATGGCATTAGTTTTCACTGTTACGCTGATGATACTCAGCTCTATGTTTTTTTGCGCCCTGACGAAACCAGCAAATTTTCTAAAATTAACAATGCATAGCTGATATAAAAAATTGGATGACTAGTAATTTCCTACTACTAAATTCAGAAAAAACAGAGATTCTAATTATTGGACCAAAAACTTCTGCACATAATAACCTAGAATACTGTTTAACACTTGACGGCTGCTCTGTTAAGTCGTCTTCGTCAGTTAGGAACCTCGGTGTGCTCTTTGATACCAATCTTTCATTTGAAAGCCACATTTCTAGCATATGTAAACCGCATTCTTCCATCTTAAAAATATATCTAAACTACGACATGTGCTCTCAGTGACAAATGCAGAACAGTTCATGCGTTCATCACCTCAAGGCTAGATTACTGTAACGCTCTACTGGGTGGTTGCCCTGCTTGCTTGATGAACTATAGCTGGTCCAAAACGCAGCTGCTAGAGACCTTAATATAACCAGGAATTATCCGTTTAATTAAACATTGTATAGAATTTAAAATCTTGCTAATTATTTACAAAGCACTAAATGGCTTAGCTCCCCAGTACCTGAGTGAGCTATTAATGCATTAAAGTCCTTCGCGTCTATTGCGATCTCAGAATTCTGGCCAGTTGTTAATACCTAGAATATCAAAATCAACCGTAGACGGTAGATCCTTTTCCTATTTGGCACCTACACTCTGGAACGATCTTCCTAGGATTGTTCGGGAAGCAGACACACTCTGTCAGTTTAAATCTAGACTAAAAACGCATCTCTTTAACCCTGGCATACACATGACACATTATCAATTTATGTCTTCATATCTGTTAAAGGATTGTTAGGCTGCATAGATCAGGTTAGCCGGAAAATGGGAACACTTCCTATAATACCGGATGCACTGGTTACATCAGAAGAAGAATGGCATCTACGCTAATTTTAGACAGACAATATTCTAGGTTATTATGTGCAAAAGTTTTTGGTCTAATAATTAGAATCTAAGTTTTTTCTGAATTACTAGAGAAATTTGAAATGAAATTACATAACATTTTTATGAAATTACTAGTCATCCAATTTTTTATATCAGCTACACATTCAGTTAATTTTGAGAATTGGTAGGTTTCGTCAGGGCGCAAAGAAATATAGAGCTGAGTATCATCAGCGTAACAGTGAAAACTAATGCCATGCTTCCTAATGATATCTCCCAAGGGCAGCATGTACAGAGTGAAAAGCAACGGTCCTAGTACTGAGCCTTGCAGTACTCCATATTTAACTTGTGATCGAAATGACATCTCTTCATTTACTACTACAAACTGATAACAGTCAGATAAGTATGATTTGAACCATGCCAATTCAATTCTACTAATGCCAACATAATTTTCTAGTCTATTCAAAAGAATATTGTGGTCAATAGTGTCAAAAGCAGCACTGAGGTCTAGTAACACTAATAGAGAGATACAACCACGATCTGATGATAAGAGCTTGTAACTCTAATGAGAGCAGTCTCATTACTATGTTACGGTCTAAATCCTGACTGGAAATCCTCACAGATACCATTTCTTTCCAAGTAGGAAGACAGTTGCGGTGATATTGCCTTTTCTAGTATTTTTGACAGAAAAGGTAGATTGGAGATCGGCCTGTAATTGACTAATTCTCTAGGATCAAGTTGTGGTTTTATAATAAGAGGTTTGATAATAGCCAGCTTTTTCGGTAAGTAACCTAGTGATAAAGATCAATTAATGATCTTAAGAAGAGGATCTATGACCTCTGGAAGCATCTCTTTCAATAGCTTAGTCGGTATAGGTTCAAACATGTTGTTGATTTTCAATGATTTAACAAGTTTAGACAATTCTTCCAAGTTTAGACAATTCTTCCATGCATGGCTTTATTCCGTGTTGTCATCTCCACCGGAGTCAAAACCTGTTTCCATTATATTGTTCTGCTCATCCGGCACTTTGTAACAACACAACCTTGTTTCTGCAGTGACTTTCAACATGCTTCCTATAACAACATCTGACGTTTATGTTTTACGTGGTGTGAGAAAGTCACACAAACCACACAAAATCCGATCAGAGCGGTCAGACTGAAAGGGATTTCCAGAAATGCGATTTGAATAGGACTTTATACCACATGTTAATGTCGATCGAAACGGATGTATAAAAATTTCATGTGATTTTTGGCCGTTCAGACTTGCTAAATCTGATTAGATTTCAATCGGATGTGCACAAAAATCAGATTAGGACTGACAGTCTGAACGAGGCTGAAGACCAGAAATGGGTTTGTCAGACAAAGGAGACATGAAAAATGCATATTGTTGGGGGGGCTCCAGGAATGTGTTTGGGAACCCCTGCTCTAATACATATGTATAACGGGGTCATAACATTTAAAAAGTAAGATCACAAAGATTTATATGTTTAGATTCATATACATTGACAGTTGCTCATATTGCCTGAATTGTCTAAGCAGAAGTCATTTGCACACAAGCACAAAGTATTTGCACAAATAATAAAATAAAAAAGCCAACAACAACAAAACATATCAGGAAATTGAAATCTGGAGCAGGTAATTTTTAGCAGTTCAATTAGGAATATAGTCAAGGAACAACAAAGTTTCTAGTTCAGATTCTGCATAAAATAACTCCTGAATAAACTTATTCTTATGCAGTCATAAGAGTGTGAGAAAACAGTCCTTTTAAATAACATGTAAATATAAAATCATGTTTGCTATGCAAGTGCAGCTACTCAAACTACTACTTGGGATTATGAATCCAAGACTTTTTCAATTCCAAGAGTGCGTTTTCCCAGCTGCCACAAGATGTCCCCACATCCTTTAAAAACTAATAGGTTGAGTGAATCTCACAAGAACCTGTCTAAGTCACATTTCATTGAATAATCAAAAGAAAAAGTATAATAATTACCCTTATTGTCAATAGTGATTGTTATACAGTTCTCACCACTGTAAAACACTAATGATATTTGTCTATAAATAGGATAGAATAGAATCTCCTATCTTCTTTCTGTAATTAAAGTAAGGAGAATGAGATTTTCTGCAATACAGTGATGAGAATTCGGAAGGTGTAAACTAAGTGATTTTTGGGTGAACAATGAACATGTTCTGGGCAGGTTTTGTGAGATTCCTGTTTTGAGTTTAAGTTTTGTATTAAATCTGACTATAACGGTAGTGTTGAGTACAATCTCACCCTTGTAGGGCTTTTTCCCCAAATGAGTCTCCTTTCCCCATTGAACGCAAGTAGACTGGCTCCTGACCCAGACAATCCTCTCGAGTCATCGTCACCTGGACAGGAGTGAGAAGAAGAGGAAGAAATATTAATATGGGTTCATCTTCACAGTATCACTGCTTGCACATTGCACTGAAATAGACCTACCTTTCCTTTACTGATAATGAAGAATGTGTCTCCTCTTGCCCCCTGGCGAATGATATAGTCGCCATCCTCATAGTGTGTCTGAAAGAGAAAGACAAAGACAATTAGTTTGAATATGTGGAAAAAGATTGAGAAAAACAGGTGGTATTTTTTATGAAGAGGATGTGCAGATTTAAGACCCAGCAGATTTCTATATAGAAAAGAGGCAACACAACAGCTCTCTGACCCTCAGTGTGCTCTCTAAGACCTTGACCTCCAAACACATCAGTCTGAAATCCGATATGAGTACCAAAAAGGAAACTGAACCCCAGAAAGACTCTGACACAAGCAAACACTTTGTTCCAACATCACCTAGAGTCTGACCTCCAACAAAACACCCACACATACACAGGCAGTGATAGGAGACAGTTTTTGACTTATTATCCAGATTAAAATGAAACAAATCCTACCATACATACTATACTTTAATGAATATGTTGTAGATTTGTGTTTTTAAACAAGCAGGTTTTGCTGCATTAAGTCAAGTCACTTTTACTTATATTGTGCTTTTTACAATGCAAATTGTGGCAAAGCAGCTTTACAGTAATATTTTCCCAAAGAAAACAGTGTCATTGTCCAGCTTATTCTATATATTTGTATTGACTCATTTCACACTATTGAAAGATCAATAGTTATTAGTCTAGTTAATTTATGTACATCAGCACTGGAGAAAACATGTAATCGTCCAGCTCAGCTCAGTTCACATACAACGGCGCCAATGCAGGCATACAAAAAACACTGCTGAATATCAAGCAAGTGTCCCCAACCAAGCAAGCCAAAGGCAACAGTCGCAAGGAACCAAAACTCCCAACAAAATGAGGAAAAAAACCTTGGGAGAAACCAAGCTTAGTCGTGGGGCCAGTTCTCCTCTGGCCAACAGTGAACACTTGCTTGATTGATTCAGGTAGAGTTACAGGTCATAAGTCCGATTTGGGATCGCAACAGTCAAAATATTTAATCCAGTTCCATCTAGTTTAAGATCTTTTTCATCACGCCGGTATGGGACAGTTTGCTGGTGATCTGTGCCACTGGCTGATGTGTCGGTAAGGCCCTCACAAGGGATGAGCTAGTTGACAGTCTCCACCGACACCCCAGGGCCACGCTGCTGCCCCGCACAGGCGAGGGTTCCCCATCCGACCCGGACACGGAACCAGCCAGTCACGTTAAATGGTAAACCTCGGGATAAGCAGAGAGACTAAAATTAGCGTAGACGACATTCTTCTTCTGATGTAACGAGTACATCCGGTGTTATAGGAAGTGTTCGCGGTTCCGGCTGACCTGAACTATGCAGCCTAACAATCCTTTTAATGGATATGAAGACATAAGTTTATAATGTGTCATGTGTATGCCAGGTGAAAGAGATGCGTTTTTAGTCTAGATTTAAACTGACAGAGTGTGTCTGCTTCCCGAACAATGCTAGGAAGATCGTTCCAGAGTTTAGGTGCCAAATAGGAAAAGGATCTACTGCCTACCATGTCGTAGTTTAGATATATTTTTAAGATGGAAGAATGCGGCTTTACATATGCTAGAAATGTGGCTTTCAAATTGCAAATGTTCAAATGTTGGTATCAAAGAGCACACCCAGGTTCCTAACTGACGAAGACGACTTAACAGAGCAGCCATCAAGTGTTAGTGTCACATGTGTTTCAGTCCTGTCATGTTTTAGTTTACATCATGTCTGCACCTGTCTTCATTTGCCCCTGATTAGTTTAACTTCCTCCACCTGTGTTCATTAGTTCCGTCTGTGTACTTATATTTCCTGTTCTGTTCTTCCCTTGTCGGTGTTTGTTTGTGCAATGCACACTGTTGCTTGTTCTTCGTCGTTATTCCTGAATAAACCTGTCTGCTGGATTTACCCTGTCTCTCCTGTCAGTACCCGAGCGTTACAGAAACACCGACCTATCAACGCGAGAAAATTCAAAGATGGACTCACCCGCTCTGCGTTACCTGCTGAGCCCGGAGGCTCGACCGCACCTGGACTACTGGGTCTGGATGTGCCGGAGGGATGAACGCTCCGCCTCAGCATGGCAGCCCGGGGTGCGCTCCGAGATTGTCGCGGAAGTGGACGACCTGGGGAACCCGTTGGCGAGTCGAGCGGATGAGCCCATCACAGAGCCAGGAGCGTTCCACAACATCAAGCAGTGGGCTGCGGATCCTTTCCCCACCCTAATACCCGCCCTTGTATCGTCATTTCCGGTCCCGTCCGGAGATCTTCCTCCGCTGATCCCAGTCAGCCCCCAGGATCCGTGGCCACCGCTGCTAAAGACCAGCTCCTCGGCTCTGCCCCCGTCGCTCGCCCCGTGCGGCTCCTCTCCAGCACCTCGGGCTGTCCTTCCACCAGCAAGACTCGAGGTGGAGTCCCCGGCTTCCCTTCAGGCCTCCAGGCCCACATCGCCTTCTAGACCCTTCAGCCCGTCACCTGCACCTCGACCCACAGCTCCCTCATCACCTCCTCGGTCCGGAAGCTCCGCTGGACTCACTCGTCTCTCCAGGTCGGCCTACGGGGGTCGACGCCCAGCTTCCGCCACGGACTTCCGGGTTGGTGGCTGCACCGTCACCCGTCACCCCTACGCCGTCATCGAGCTCCTCCCTCCCTTCAACCTCCCCGTCATCCTCACTCACCACAGCGTCACTCCGATCTGCCAGACCAGCGTCGGCTCCTCGGTCCCGCGTGTCAGCGGCTCAGCGCCAAACTTCCGGGTCGGCGGCAGCGCCGAGGTCCGTCGGCCGAGAAGCTCCCCCGGTTCCTCCACCAACAGCCATGGTTCCGCTGCCATCGATCGGCCCCAGCACGTCATCCATCCACACAGTCTGGACTCCTCCCTGGCCCCTCCCACTGTCAACTTCACCATGGTGGCGGCCATCTTCACCCGGGCACTGCCTGTCTCCAGCTCCACGCCCTCCTCCGAAGCCTCCGCCCTCTTTGTTTAGTCATTCTTTTTTTCATTTTTTATTTTTCTATGGACTCCATCTTGGCGCGAGGACGCGCCTTTTCCGGGGGGGGCGTAATGTCACATGTGTTTCAGTCCTGTCATGTTTTAGTTTACATCATGTCTGCACCTGTCTTCATTTGCCCCTGATTAGTTTAACTTCCTCCACCTGTGTTCATTAGTTCCGTCTGTGTATTTATACTTCCTGTTCTGTTCTTCCCTTGTCGGTGTTTGTTTGTGCAATGCACACTGTTGCTTGTTCTTCGTCGTTATTCCTGAATAAACCTGTCTGCTGGATTTACCCTGTCTCTCCTGTCAGTATCCGAGCGTTACAGTTAGACAGTATTCTAGATTATTATGTGCAGAAGTTTTTGGTCCAATAATTAGAATCTCTGTTTTTTCTGAATTTAGTATTATGAAATTACTAGTCATCCAATTTTTTATATCAGCTACGCATTCCATTAATTTTGAGAAATGGTAGGTTTCGTCAGGGCGCAAAGAAATATAGAGCTGAACATCAGCGTAACAGTGAAAACTAATGCCATGCTTCCTAATGATATCTCCCAAGGGTAGCATGTACAGAGTAAAAAGTAACAGTCCTAGTACTGAGCCTTGCGGTACTCCATATTGAACTTGTGATCGAAATGACATCTCTTTGTTTACTACTACAAACTGATAACAGTCAGATAAGTATGATTTGAACCATGCCAATGCAATTCCACTAATACCAACATAATTTTCGAGTCTATTCAAAAGAATATCGTGGTCGATAGTGTCAAAAGCAGCACTGAGGTCTAGTAACACTAATAGAGAGATACAACCACGATCTGTTGATAAGAGCAAATCATTTGTAACTCTAATGAGAGCAGTCTCAGTACTATGTTACGGTCTAAATCCTGACTGGAAATCCTCACAGATACCATTTCTTTCCAACTAGGAACACAGTTGCGATGATATTGCCTTTTCTAGTATTTTTGACAGAAAAGGTAGATTGGAGATCGGCCTGTAATTGACTAATTCTCTAGAATCAAGTTGTGGTTTTTTTAATAAGAGGTTTGATAACAGCCAGCTTAAAAGTTTTCGGTACGTAACCTAGTGATAAAGATGAATTTATGATCTTAAGAAGAGGATCTATGACCTCTGGAAGCATCTCTTTCAATAGCTTAGTCGGTATAGGGACTAACATACATGTTGATTTCGATGATTTAAAAAGTTCTAGACAATTCTTCCTTTCCTATAGCAGTGAATGAATGGAATTTTTCCTCAGGGATACTACAACACACTGTCTGATGTGATACTGTAGTTGACATATAATAATATGTCTACTACATATAATTTTCTGTCTATAATTTTCTCTCTAATATTATCAATCTTGCAAGTAAAGAAGTTCATAAAGTTATTACTGCTGTGCTGTTTGGAAACATCATAAGTTGAAGCTGTATTTCTCGTTAATTTAGCCACTGTATCAAATAGAATGGAGTTCAGGCTCTTCTCCATGTTTTAAATTACAGTGGTTCTAAAAGTATTGCATCACATTCCATTCCACTATAGCATTAGAGAACTAGAAAGAAATCTTTTTTTAAAGTTCTCAAATCCATTATTTTTCTTAATAATATAATTTTTTGTGTGTGTGCTGTTCGCGTTTGTTACACCTTTATCTAAATAAGTTTATACAACTTGGTTTGATGTTCATTTGTTTTGAATGTAGCAAGTGTTTAAGTGCCACTGTAGCTAGACTGAGATAAGAAAATACTTCTCAATGGAAAGCACTCAAGTTGGTGTGGATATTCAGTAAGATGCAGATATGACTGGACTGTAAATTGAAGCAGCTAGACTATATGTGCCATTAAAATTGGGAATTGCATCAAATATAAGTGACCAAAAAGACCACGGCGGGAGGACAGATTCCATCCATGTGGCCAGACTTTCATTCCCCAGAGCATAATTACATTTCCTATGGCAAAATTAACATTTAAGTTCATAAATCGTTCATAACATAAAATTCAGCAAATTTCAGTTTCTCATTTGAGGTCAATTATCAACTAAAGTGACTCCCTCCACTCCAACTAACATTTATTTAACAAATCACATCACAAAATGATTCAAGGAAGGACTGGTATGAATGTTCGACCTGCTGAACATTTTGAAACATTTTTTTCGACCAGGTGAAACATTTTAATGACACAGAGCTCACAGTGCCAATATATACTCTCTAAAATATTCACTCTTGATGCTACTTCCTCACATTTGCTCTTCTGTTTTTGTTTTATTTATGAACATCACAGATTAGCATTATGAACGTTAGTCTAAACAAGTGGGTTGAGGTTTGCCCCCCTGCTGGTAGGTGCTGTAAATACACCTTTCTGTTACCAATAATACATATTTCGCCATTGAAGGCCATTAAAAAGTTATGGAAGCTCGTTTACACCACTGAATAAAAAAATAAAATGGTAATTGCAACCGTTAATCTCACAATTCTTTTTTTCTTGTAATTGCAAGTTCACATCTCATAATTCTGAATTGCGTGAGATAAATTTGAAATTGCGAGTTATAAAGTCAGAATTGCAAGATATAAAATCGAAATTGTAAGAAAAAGTCACAATTATCTGTTGTTATCATTAACTATAACTGTTAAAGGGTTAGTTCATCCAAAAACGAAACTTCTGTCATCAATTACTCAAGTCATTCCCTCATGTCGTTCCAAACCCGTAAGACCTAGGTTCATCTTCGGAACAAAAAATTAAGATGTTTTTGATGAAATCCAAGTTTTTTTATCTCCCACAGAAAGCAACGAAATTACCACTTTCAAGGTCCATAGAAGTGGCAAAGACATGTTTAAAATAGTCCACGTGACTACAGTGGTTTGACCTTAATGTGATGAAGCGACGAGGGTACTTTTTGCGCAAAAACAAAACAAAAACAACAACTCTATACAACAATTTTCCTCTTCCCATGCATTGCAGAGCTTCTGTGTTTACGTCCGAACGCCAGCTCAGTATTGGCTGGCTCAGATCACGTGAGCAGCATGATGCATACACGTGATGCTGACACAGGAGCAGGTCAATTCTAAGCTGCTGTTCGGACATAGAACCTGGAAGCTCTGCAACGTAAATAGCGTATGAGAATGACATTGGAGAGATGAATTTGAAGTTGTTATTTTGTTTTGGCGCACAAAAAGTATTCTCGTCACTTCATAACATTAAGGTTGAACCACTGAAGTCACTGTAATCACACAAACATGAGACATATATCAAAAGAAACATTGAAATGTCAATTTTTAGTCAAATAGAAAATAAATATTCTCTGTTTATGTAATCTGTTTGGAAAAAAAAAAAAAAGAGATATCAGTCGTTCGGGAGTCATCTCATTATCCACTAATGCGGCCGCGGTCTCACCCACGGAGCACACGCAGTATTGACGCAGTATACTGAAATAAAATGCGACACAAAAAGTGTTTTAGAAATTTAAAATCAATACATTGTTTAACGTGACTGAGTAGACAGGATCACATCATTTTGAAGCAAAAACTCAAGACTAAAATGTACAGTTCCCAAAAGTCTTGAAAATGTTTAGTATTTGTTTTGAGGCCTTATTTCAGTGACTTTTTTTTGTTTTGTTTTTTCAAAAAACATGCATATGGTTAATTAATGTTACATACTTGCTCACTTGCTCACATATTATTGTAGCCTAGTTTCTGCAGAATACAGTCTAATGAGACTTTTATCATTAATATGTTTATAAGAAACTGAAAAAAACACAAATGTCAGGGCATGTCAAAAGTACTCCAGGACCCAAAATCAGCCTCAGACCCCAGAGGGTTAATGAAGTTTTTACTGGTTTTCTGGACCTTGAATGACTCTGTTACTTATCCTGTGCCTGCTGTTTCCATTCACTCACCACCAGAGGTCAGCCATTCACCATTTCAGGGCACACAGTTGCATATTACTCCGGACTACATTTCCCAGGCCTCACTGCTCTAATTACTTCCACACCTGTAGTCAATTCACAAGGACTATAAAACACTGACTTACAAACTTGCTGATCGCCGAGGATTGTTTGCGTTTATCACTCCGTAGCTGATAGCAACTTTACGGAGCCTTTATCTTACAAATATTCCTAGTCTTGTTTCGTCTCTCTCGTTTTTTTCTGTCTTGATCCCTGCCTGGTTTCTCGTGTTTGGTCTGTTCTCTGCCTGCCCTGGACTCTTACTTGCCTCGGACTACCCCTCTTCTTGCCCTGCTCGGATACTGTTTGCCCCTCGCCTGGACTCTAGCCTGGATATTTGGATTACCCCCTAGCCTTGCCCACTGGATTACATTCTCTGTTTGTTGACCCTTGCCTGTTCCTGGTATGCTCTTTGTCTGGTCCATATTATACGTGTGTGCCTTTGTTTGAGAATAAAAGACTTTGCAGATGGATCCACAGATGCTAATTTCGTTGCTTTCAATGGAGGATAAAAAATCCTCTCGCATTTCATCAAAATATCATATTTATGTTCCAAAGGTCTTACAGGTGTGGATTAGTTCATTTTTGGGTGAACTAACCCATTAAATATTGTTTTAGGTAATTGAAATAAAGCTGAAATAAATAAAATAAAAATATCAGTAGAAAATCTTAAACTTGAACGAAAATTAGAAGTGTTGCTTTGGCAAACTAACTAAAATTAGATTTCAATTTTGAAGAACTAATATGTCTAAAACTGAAATAAAAATAAATAAAATCTGAATAGAAATATAAAACCGTAATTGTAAGTGCTTTTGTAATTTGTATTATTAACACATAAACAAAAAATAAATTGATGACTGGAAATATAAAAATAAAATCTGATTCAAAATATTAGATAATAGTTTATAAGTAATAATAAAACTGGGAAATAACAGTGAATATTCCAAAATAGTATAATATAAAAATAGTATGCGTGTAATATTCCATAATATAACAGTATATCAATTGCACTAAAATAATACACAATAATACACATACACTGACAAGCAACATAAAACAGTAATATTCCAGTATATAATAATAGATGTTTTACCAGTGGCAAACATTATAATGTGTGTATCTCAAAATAAGCTTTGTCCACTTTGTTTGCCCTGCTGCAGATATCATAGTCGCTGTCTAAACAGTACAAATCTGATGGTGTCTGTATTAGACTGATTACACATACACATATATAATTATCAGAGCCAAACCAATTTCTATGTGTTGTTGTGTTATTGTTAGGAAAGGCAGACCACAGCGACTGCAAGATTGTCAACAAATCCACAAAGAATGAAAAACGACAACCTTTCACCCCTAAACACAGGGAACTGTGGGTCTCCATCACTCACTCCCCAGTGATAAATGTTGTATGCTGACGAGGTGAGGAGAGGTGATGTGGACCTTCGTCTGTGAATGATAGACTGACTGATGACTAAGATATTGACAATGGCTACAGTGCATCTTCTCATACTATTATTGGATAAAAACATTGATTTTTCTCATCCGATGCTTAGTGCAAAGTGTACCTCATATGTTGACTGTCTGAGAAGGTTATTCTCCATCTTATACAGAAAGCATAAACAACTTCCTGATTCACTCCACTACAACTTATTGAATCACTAAAAGACAAGAAAGTCTAAAAATGCTCCCTAAATTATTGATGGAATAAATGAGGAGCTTAAATATATTGAGTTGTAAGGCTTTTTTTTGCTGAAAAACAGTCCCTGATGGAATCTGCAGAATTTTTTTTTTACACATTTTCTGTTCTTAAAAGCCTTACAATGTGAATGAATAAATAAGCATAAATGCATTTATGTTTTCTTGGCAGGTGTTTTCTCAAAATGTGTAATTTTTTTTAATGTTAAAACACTTTAATATCCATAACATCTCACAACTGGGTAAAGACAGAAACAGAGGATGAACAAGTGTGGGATGTAATTGAATGCAGATGAGTGAATAGGTGAACACAGAATCACAGAATGCACTTGGCTTGGAAGTAACCAAAGTGATGTTCGATTCGTGAACAAATCGTTATTTTTAGAGGGTGATTTTAAAAAGTTCAATTCACAGAACTGAACTGAAGCTAACTTTAGTTTCGGGTTGATGACGTAAGACTGGGTAGGCTATTCATCGGTTTTCATTTGTACTTCTGCATCATTGTCCGCGTCAATGTGCAATTACACATGCAGACCATTAGTAGGCAGTTTCCACGGGCATGTTGATGGTGTAACCCATAGTGTCAAGGTAAAGCTGAAGAAGAAGCAGCTGCAGATGGCAGCAAATAGACAGCGACTTTTGTTTCAGCTCGAGCTAAATATCTAGTTATATATAAACTATATGTGGCAAGCGGATTTCCATTTTCCGTCGCATTTCCGCTTGCCACATATATTGCTGATATATATGTATTGCAGATTTATTTTTTTAGATTTTGAGAGGTGCACATCAGGCTACACCATAGGCTATGCGTGCTACACAGCCTACGATGTAGCTACTTTTTGTAAAACATTTCTCTGAGGAATCTTCTGAATTTCTAGCTCAACCAACAGCCTAGGAGGAGTTAGAAGAGTGTTTTGTTTAACAAATTAGAATGGCAGATAAAATTTTTAAATAATTTCAAAAATGATTTACTATTATTTGAGCTTAAACAAGAATTCTGAAGACATAAGCATTTTGATTCTGTCAGACAAGGTTGTAGAGTTATTAACTAAATCGTAAAGTTGCTTATTATTGTCACGATTGTCAGCTGAAGTGCCCGTGAAAACCACTAGAGGGCACTTCACCTTGGACTTCACTCCCCACAATGCACTACACACCCACTCACCCATTTCGGTCTCGCACTACATTTCCCAGAAGCCTTCATACCTGGACTGATTGCACTCACACCTGAACCATATCACATACCACATATAAGCACTGCTCACACAACCATACACCGCAAAGTCTTGATTTGCTTTTTGTGGTCAATTCCGAGCGTTTATTTACCGTTGTTGTTTTCCCTGTCATGTTTTCTCCCTGTTTTCTGATTGTTCTCTGCCTGCCCTCTTGGATTTACTGCTTTGGATTATTGGACTGTAGTTTGCCTACTGCCTGCCTCGAACAACCCGCCTGTTTAACAATTACGACTCTGCTTTTCCTCTTACATTCCTGTTTGCTGGTATATGACCCTGCCTGTTACTTCCATTCTGTTTATTAATAAAAGCCTGCAATTGGATCCCAGTTTGTTGACCCATTTCACAAAAATCAGTACACATATTCATTTTCATAAGATATAGAAATAGATCTATTTTTGTACCAGTTGACCATTCAGATTTGATGTAATTGGCCGCTGAAATTTGATTGGCAACATTTTGAGAAGTATCGAAATTATATTAAGGGATATGTTAGGAAGTCTACCAAAGATGCATACCAATTTTCAAGAGTTATAATTGTTTTTGGGTTTTTTTGTAGTACAGAATAGTGGCAGAATATTATGTAAACTGGTAAATGTCCTCAGAGTGTCATGCTAACTTTGCGTTAAGTTTCGCTGAGCTTGAATATTGTGCGTTCAGCAGCTATAGGTCAAATGGGCATTGCCTAGGAGGAGTTTGAAAAGTAGTTTTTTAGGAAAATTCAAAATAGTGGAAAAAGTTAGCAGATGTATTACTTCTGAGGGGGAATTTTGATTTTATTCCTTAGGGTTCAAAATGCTTAGGGTTCAAAACTCCCTTATTATAGCGCCGACGGTGCTTGGACCCGTAAAGCAATACAATAATAGTACATATAATACTAAATATAATTCTATAAAATTAAATTACACTGGCAACATTTTATAAGTAACATAAAAAGTAAATATTTCATTATATTTAGTAGATGTTTTACCAGTGACCAACTTTTGACACTGCTGCATTATTGCATAATTTCCAGGAAGGAAATTACACACTTTTTAAGGCCATTCGCGATGAATGAACACTGTGAGACTGTGACTTTGCATCATTGTTCATTCAAAGGTTTGTGAGAAGATTTGTGATTTAAAGTCTCTCTCAAGTGCCGAAATATTTGTATTTTTAGAGATCTCTTACCTCCTCGAGGACATCAGCCAGCTTGCTCAATATTTCTTCTGAAAGACCCCGGAATGTCAGGACACTGTCAGTGAGAGACAACTTACGTCACTATGTTGCAAAAAAGAAACAATCACATCTGTAAATGTATGATGGAAGAGATCCTTATCTAAAGGCTGAAGGGTTTTTTGGTGTTTGTTAATGTTATGTAACTTTAATGTTTATTCAGTCAAAATAACACATTTCATTATTATCCTCAGAAACTTACAACACTTTTTCTTTTCTTTTCCCACACTTCATATCATTTATTACTGAATATCACTGTACATCGGGTGAATTTCTTCTCTGAACTGAAATGGTTCGAACACTGGTCATCATCACACATTTAAATAAACCCAGGGATGCTCTCTCCCATGGAAACTACAATAATATCCCTCAATCACCATAGCACAACATTTCTAAACATGTGTTGCATAATGGAGGAAAAGGTTTGTGTCTGGCTAATTTGTATATGCTGAGCTCATTAGCCACAAAGCCGAGGCATTATCTAGATTACGTAATAAAGGTAATTTATCTAAATCTAAATGAATCATGTTTAGCATAAGATGGCAGAAGAGGCCATCTGATCCGCTGTCCTGAGGGGCCGTAGATTGTCCCTGATGAGATCTGTGCATCTTTGTCTTGTTGCATTACCAAACGCACACACGTTTACAGGGACAGGCTGCATCCATGTTTCACTTCCATGTGTCATGAGATGATCATACATCAATAACAGCTCCTGCATAAATATTTCACATTCCATAAAAAATTCAAAAGGCCATTAAAGTCTCCTATTACAGTTTAGCATAAGACTGCAGCAGAGATATCTAAAGGCTTTATGAACAGGCCATTCTGAGCAAACATTTGTGTCTGAAAGTTACTGGATTTTATTTTCTTTGTCAATTCAGTTGAAAAGGTTGCTGTTTCAAGAAATAATATTTTCCCATTTTCCCATTTTTTTCTATTTGAACCATGTGGTCAAACAATAGGGGAATTTATTTAAATATTGTCAAGGATCAAATTAATATTTTTAAAATAACACACTTTTTATTCACTTCTCTTGGT
This sequence comes from Zacco platypus, assembly GCA_038088235.1. Classification (NCBI taxonomy): domain Eukaryota; kingdom Metazoa; phylum Chordata; class Actinopteri; order Cypriniformes; family Xenocyprididae; genus Zacco; species Zacco platypus. Next base: position 21,984,218 of record CM076078.1, on the reverse strand, counting down.
TCTTTTGTTCCAGACCAAACAAGAAAATTATACATTTAGTACACTCACAGTCATTTTTTTACCCCGACTCTCAAAAATGTAAAAAATATGGCTCTTGTGAATCTATATATATTTTATGATGTATATTTGGATGTATATTACTCCAGACCCCCAAATTAGCCTCAGACCCCAGAGGGTTAAACTCCAGTAATCTATGTAAACAATCCTAACAAGCAGAAGCACCTTGCTTAAGTCAGTGGTCCTCCTTGTTAATCTGCACATTTCTTAATAAAGTTATGGGAATCAGCCTCAAATCTGAGAAGAATCCAAGTGGGGTGTGAGTGCTCTCCCCTTTTTGTCTAGGGGTTAAGTAGAGCTGCAGCTCTCCTGTGGTTTCCAGAGGGGTTGGGTTTTTTGCAAAAATCTGCTGCATCCAAGAAAATGTGCCATTCTTATACTGCAGAGAATATGAGTATGAGAATCAAGGTTGCATCTCCCCCCGGAGGTAGGGGTAATGGCCAAGGTCGCAGTTTTTTTTTTTTGTTTTTTTTTGTGGCAATCTTTCCCTAAGAGCTGTGTCAAGTGGAAAAATGCTGTCTTCTAGATATCATCTAGACATTACATCTCATTGCCATGCCATTGGGCCTGCCTGCACGTCTCCTTCTGACAAAAAAGTTGATGATGTATATTTAGGCGCCCCCTTTCTGCTTATGGGCACTGGTGATAATGGTCAATGGCGAGAATTCAGGAAATGCACATTAGCTGGCATTTAGTTATAGACATTAATGGCTCTGTATTGAGTTATATTGAGGGGACAGCAAATTTACACTGTTATACAAGCTGTACACTCACTACTTTACATTGTAGCACGTGTCATTTCTTCAGTGTTGTCACATATAAAGATATATTAAAATATTTACAAAAATGTGAGGGGTGTACTCCTGTGAGATATATATATATATATATATATATATATATGAAAGCTAAATTTCATTTTGGCATATCAACCAAATCCATTAAATGCATTCAGCATCTAATACTTTCACATGCACTCTGCTTTTGTTTGTTAATGGCTGTAGGTTCAAAGTGTAATTGACAAAATTAGATCTAATTATTCAAATAATAAATACAGCAGAAGGGATGGGGTAATATCATTAACATTAGATGAATCCATATTAGATGATTCATTTATAAGAGTGCATTACCATTCATTTTTCACATCTTAATACATAAGACAGAGCGTCTAAGAGATAGAGAGATCATGAAAGGAGGAGAGGAAGGAGATTGGGAAAGATAGAGAGCTTCTGTAGCAATGAATTGCTGAAGCTTCCAAGAAACTCTTCTGTTCTGCCTTAGTGTCTTTAAAGTCTTTGATGAAGACTTCTTTCATCCAGTTTGGCTCTGGAGCCCAACAATGCAGAATTGAGAATTCTGTCTTTAATATGTAAAATATGGCCCATTGCTCTCTTCTCTGGGTGCCATTATTCAAATTAAGATGTCAGATAATAAAGAAAGGGATGCACTCCAATGAAAAGACAGCTGCTCACCTTTTCAATAACTCCATGTACTCTGCATGTTTGATGAGTCCCGTCCTCATCATGATGGTCTGGAAGCACTGTCTGTCGATGGCCCATAACTTCACACTGGTCACAGCTGAAACACATCAGAAAACACAGCATCAGTTTGTGAACGTAATCATAATCCTCACCCAAAGATTTTCTTACAATATGAACATTGTCGTATAAATAATTGTGATTATCGATTTAATTGTCTCTTCTATTCCTATTATTTACAGTCTACGCTTAATATAAACAGAGCTAAAGAACAAGTCTTTATGTAAGGAATAATTGATGACCGGCCATTAAGCCGCAATTATAAGAAGAAGAAAAAATGCACACCCGAGTTGGTAATGCAGTTTACGATGCAAAGCAAAGCAAAAATCCACAAAAGTGTCTTTGTGGGCTTTGGTTCATTTGCAGTTGTGGGCTGTAAGGACCTTTGAAATAACTCAAATCATTTGGTGAAGTGATATGGAACTGTAATGTGGTCAAGAACTGCCTGGAACTACTTTAGCTGTGCATTTCCTGGAAAATAATTGCACACCTTAATGTTCTTCAATCAGTAGCCCCATAGTATAATCATATTTAACTTTCATACACAGTATCATTTAAGGCACAAGGGTAGAATTATACGAATACAACTATTTTAAGCATTAAAATATAAATTAACACTTGTTTGCTCCACTTTAAGCAGTAAGTTTTATTATATTATATAATATTAGGGCTGCACAATTTATCACGATTAACCCGTACACGATTCAGCAAAGGCTGCGATTATTAAATGTGCAGCTTGTCAGAGCTGTACGGCTCTGTGATCAGTATTAAATGCTTCTCCATCTGAAAGCCAGAGGGCGCTCTTACACAGAAACTCCAAATATTCCCTGCAGCAGCAGAAGATAACACGCGTCATATTGCTGTAGTCAGTGTTGCCAAGTCACTGTTGCCGCGGGTTGTTTTTTATGGCCGCGGGTAGAAGCGACCGCAAATAACATGATATTTAGCCTCTGGAATGCAAATTTTACCAGGGAACCTCACCAGAAATGCAGATTTTACCCCCCAGAACACGATTTTTACCAAGGTACCCCGCTGAAATGTGATTGGGCTAGTTTTAGGCTAGTATTGGGCGGGTTGTGTTCAGAAAACCTGGCAACCCTAGCTGTAGCTGAATAAATAGAAAACTGAAACGCATCAAGCAGGACTAATAAACACATGACTGCCTTATTCTGTGTAAGAAGCCAAATCTCACAGAAGGATGCTCAACTGTCGTTATGAAGTAAGTTTGGAGTAAAAACATGTTATTAAATGTTGTCTTTTGTAGGACAAGATGTTAATAAATGCTTCTCATGTCTGGAAAGATGTTTGACGCATGTTGCTTTTTCAAGTGTAGATAAGCGACTCAAACTCGCAGTGCATTCAGATGGATTAGCATTTGGAGCCATACTTCATTGACCAGCTGCGCATAAAAAAATTATAAATCGCAGCCTTTGTGATTTAATAATCGCACTAAGAATCGCGTTTAAGTTCAATGTTATTTTTTGTATCGTGAATTAAATCATGGAGCCCTATGTTATATTATATAATATTATATTATATTACAAAAAATTTAAATAAAGTTAAACTTGCAGCTCACAATGCATGGGTAAGTACTGGTAATCTGTGTATTACTTATTGGGCTCAAAATCAATGACGACCTCAAACTTCAACACATATATTTACACAACGCATATATAAACACAACTAACATTAAATAACTGCTGAATCCAAACCATAATGATAAACAGCATTAAATGACTAAATATTTAGAAATATTGCAGCATAGACTGTTGGATATTTCATCAAGTATGGACTCAAAGGAAGAATGTTGGGGCTGAAGGCGGCATTCCAGAGAAAGAGAAACAACATTCTAGGAAAGTGCATTTGATTATTGACTCTTGGCCTACTGAAATCTGACTCCTGAAGGACTGTGCACTTCTTTGAGACACACTGATGAGTTATCATGATGGACCAACAGCTGTCAATGAAACAAACTACTGTATGATGTTAGAAAACTTCAATGATAAATTGAACCCTTGTTGTTACTACTGTCAAAGTAACAAACAGGTTGTGTGTATATAACACACCACTAAATCAATAAAAACAAGGTGATGTGATGTATGTGAAAGTGACTTTTTTTTTGGAAATTGATGCCTTTTGTTTAGATTGTGTTTATCATTGATTTGCACACAAAAAATACTGAAGTGCTTCAAACTGCAAAGACAGTGAAAATTTCCAGCGGTGATGAATGATAATCAGAAAACATTGAAGCATAAATAAACAGTGAGCTGTCACATCTGAATACAGCCACTGACTCATGCAGGGGAATTCATCAGAATTTATGATGGGCTCAAATCTTTTAATAGTCTCTGATAACAACAGGAAATAAGCAGCCTTTTGAAATATACCTACTTTCCACATGGATGTTTTTTTATCATGTGAAGTGTAAATACATTTATTATGTATCACACCAACACACACACCCAAGCATATGAACAAGAGCATCTAGAAGAACAGTTTGTTATTAGATATAGAGCATGAATGTAGGATTCCAGATGTGAAAAAAATATTAAACTATTAAAGTCGGTATGAAAAGAAAATTCACAATCTATTTTGTAAATGCAATGGTAGACAGAACATGAAGTTCTGAGATTAAGTTATAGTTTAAGCACCTGTAGAAGCTACAAGTTTCAGCTTAATTTAAAAAAAAAAAGTTCAATAGCTAAATTTCCAGTGAAGAATTAAATTACCCATAGTCCTTCAGACAGATCCATAATCCATAGTCCTTCAATTGTCACCATAAAAACAAAAACTATACCAAATGAGCTCAGCAACAACCTACTACTTCCATAAAGTATTGTGAACTATGCATATATTTGCGAATTGAATGTACTGTATCTGAATACTTTAAAATAAAAAGTATATAAAGTATAATCAAAATATTTTATTTTCATCAATAGCAGAATCAGTGACAGCAAGTCAATAATTTTCTGTCCATAAAAATGTAAGAAAAAACTGAACTTAAAAGTACAGTAGACTGATCAAACACAAAGGGACATTTTGCAAATTATTGCAACTGTATTCAACTGTTGTCCATGGTGAACATGTTTGCGCATTGATTAGCTGCCTGATGCGTTGTAATACATAACAGGGAATCAGTGGGAAATGTCACATGCATTTGATTTTTTGATCATTCCTCTTTCATTTCTAAGCAGTTAATGTTACAGACCCACCTACCGTTATCTAGGTATTTGAGTGGAGATTTCTGAAATGCTTGCTAGAATACATGCGTTCACTCACACACGGTCGTGTGCTGTTTTCTTAACTATTTTGTACAACTGAAAATGTTTGACTGTTTGGCAGCTAGACTGGTTCAACGCCTGTGAGTTGCAAGCAACAGATCTCGTCTGGTCTTCGCCATAACCTTCTGCCTGGTACTACCACTGCCTCTTCAGATCTCTAGCCCGTTGTATCCCGAGGCTGGTTCCAGCAGTCATCCTCTCTTGCCTCTCTTGTTGGATCGGCATCTAATTCTTGCTCTGTTCAGAGCAAGTCAGTTTCTTTGGATAATTAACTACAACAGAGCATTTAGTAAATCTTTAGGTGCTGCTCAGATTTAAAAAAAAAAAATGATTGAAAGCATCCTACATGTATATAAATAAAATATAAACAGAGGTGTAAAAAGTGTTGTTAGTGATTTACTGTATAATTAATGAAGTTGAGCTGACTGCTGGGGCTGGGAGAAAGTCTATGATTTTGTATTTTTTTTTTTACAATATATCAGTGTGTTACTGCACAATGAGGAAGCACAACACGAAAAAGCAAAACACAAAAAAGTCTTTCACACTTTTGTATCTAAATATACCTGAACAAACATGATGTTTCAAGCAGAATGCTTATTGTTATTTTTGGTGAGCACCACTGATAACAGACAAGCTGAAGCTGTTTGCATGGGCAAATATTATCAATGGATAGTTATTTATGTTTTAAAAACAAATGCGATGGGCTCTCATGCATTTCTGACTACTTTTGAATTACTTTTCTGTGATCCGATCACATCAAAATGCATTCAGGATATATGAAAGAAAGCTAATTGTTTGAGATTAAGGATACAATGGTCCCATCCAGCGATGAAGAAAGTTACTTTTAAAAAGTAACTTTACAATGTTGTGTTACTCCCTAAAAAAGTAACAAATTGCATTACTTAGTTACTTTTTATGGAGAACAATGCATTACATTATTTTTCCGTTACTTTTTCTCACCCAGGCTGGGCTTGTTTTTTTTTTTAATAAAAAAATAATTAAAAAGAAGTTACATATATATACGAATATATATATATATTCGTTGAACTAAACAGCCTATTTAGATTCATATTTATGTTTAAATAATGTTTTTTTCATCTATTGATTATGAATTAATCAATAGATGAAAAAATATTATTTAACATAAGTATGAATCTAAATGGGCTGTTTTCTTTAACCCAGTTCAACGAATGCGCGGCACGTTCTGATGGATTTCATTAATGACGGAAACAACTACGTAATTTTTGGCCATAAAGATGATTAAAAGACAACTATAAAGGGTCTACTTTTATTTGTGTACACTCACAATAAAATCAAAACCTTGTGTTTTTGTAAAAAAGAAAATAAACGGTGCGCTTTCAACTGTCTCTGTCTCCGCGAGAATCTTTCTAAAACTCAAATGAACTGAAACTCAGCGAATAGCCTACTTATCATACAAACAGGAAATATACGTCTAAAGAAAGAAATAAAACAATTCTCATTTAAAACAAATATTATTCTGCAATGTAATCTGTATGAAATTAAGAGATGCAGTTTTGTCTAGCTCAGCTAATTATCATCAGTGTGATCACACCCACCCACAGAGCGCTCTTATATTCATAGGTAATGCACTGAGGCCATCTGTACAAAATGGTAAATGTCCCAAACAATCCATTAAAAAGCATCAACAAAGGCAATAGTACAATAGAAATTTCATGTCGGAGCACATCGTTTTACCGGTGACCGTGAGCGATACGTGAGTGGAGCGTTCGCTTGAGCAGTGTGGACTAAGCTCACATGCTCTGGTTCGGGCCAAAATTCCGAGCTCAGAAAATCTGATTGAAGATATCTGATTATGTAACATGTGTTACTTGTAATGCTTTACCCCCAAAAGCGGTCACAGCTAACAGGATACATTTTCAGAACTTCTATTAAATAGAACATTCAGTCTGTTATCTGGTCTTTAATAATGTTCTCAAAATGTTAGAACAAAAACATTTAAACATCACAAAAACACTTTTCTGAAACATTTTGGATGTTTTCTAACGTTTTAAAATTTTTCAGAATATTCAGAGAACATTCAAAAGTAACGTTCCCATACTGTTTGCAAAATTATAAAATAGAACGTTCGAATAACCCAAAAAGTTAAAACATTTATTAATAAAAAAAAAGAAGTTTTGAACATTCAGATAACGTTCAGAAATAATGTTTCATAACCTAATGGGAACATTAGCGAAATGTTCTTATCATATATGTTAAGAATATGGGGGTGTTATTTAACGTTTGGATCACTTTTTATTAATATACATTTTTAAAGTTTGTTTTGTTGCCAAAACTATAACTATAACACTCTATCCCTGAGGAAAAACAATTCTAAAATAAAAATTGAGAAGCAAGAAACACGCATCTCAATTGCTTTCCATTGAATCTTGTTAGGGTCCACTATAAACATTTCTCATTTGTGATTTTTTCTTTCTTACAGATATGCTACTGTAACGTAAACAGAACCTCAGAGAAAAGTGTGACAATTATGTAGACCCCCGATGTACACAGATCTTGGCCTATAGAGCTCCGGAGGTCACATGACCCATTCCGTTTACGCCTCCATGCTGGCAGACAGAGACAGCCGGGAGGGAATATTTCAAGGGAGTTTCAAGACAACAGAGTTCAATACGGACTTCAATAAAAAAAACATAGACCTGTACATAGCAAAACTTAAAAGTTTAAACATTACAGATCCCTATAATGCCCCCGGGGTGCTTTTAATGTGCATCAATAAAAGAAACGGATAGCTTTCTGACCTGCAGTACCCTGATATCTACAACTACCTCATCAACTTTCCCACATCCTATACTCCGGACACTCTTTAAAAGCCTACAAAAGCCTGGGGGGGTACAAAGGGACGCAATATAATTTTGTGATGAATATTATCTTTGTAGTCTTGCGGCTGATACCTGCTTCGTCTTCATTTGAAGGGCAAGTCAGCTGTGTTGTTAGGTAATGTAATCGACTAGCTATCCTTGTTTGTAAGTAGCCAGCATAGCTTTATCACTGTGACTACAGCAGACATCATAAATGTCATGAAATCTTAACCCATTTAATCCCAAATTGTTCCGACATGAAAATATCAGTCACATTTATGTTCGGTCACAATTGTGACCGGTGGTGGTACATGTGCACTGAAAATTCTTATATAGCCAATATCTGCCCAGTTATTTAACACATTTTAAACTCTATCATGTCATTTTGGGTAACTACAAAACATATAGGAATACTGGGATAAAAGACAAAAAAAATGATAAAATATATCCATTTGTTGTTCTTTTATGTTGGTTAACACATTTTATTGCAGTGAACCATTTTAGCCGTCTATCGGAATCCTTAGGAATACAATAAAATGATTTCCCCTTTGCTTTCCCCCGCCCGTTCTGGCATCATGGCGTTACAGCAGCTGTCCACCATGTTGAAATAGTAGGGTTTGTGAGGTCTAAACAGTTGGTTTTAAATTATTGTTCGGACCACTAAAGATACCAATGCTACAGCCGCTCTAGCGCTCTCCTGATGGCCTGCCAAAATGGCAGAGTTTAGATTGCGTGAAGTCAACCTCCAGAGCTCAATAGGCCTTGATCACTATCAACACCTTTGAACTCTTCCAAATAGCCCTTGTACCAAGGGATCGGGGGGTTGAAACAGCAGAGCAAATGTCTTTGAAAATACCCGAAGATATTTTATAATGAACAATCTTACACTACATCTTTACAGATGGGTTAGATCTATGTTGATCTAAGGTCATCAGACTGATAAATTACAAACAGAATTCTGTCTAATACATCTATAACAAGAGGTATTGCTAAGACTGAGTTCAGTTTTGTGCCTGACTGACTTCATCGGGTCTAAGCTAAATATTTCAGACTTTCATCTGACACCTGTATTTTTTTCTGCCTGGAAGGAAAGAAAGAGATAAGAGTGAGAGCAAGTAACAAAAAGAGGTATGAGCTACACAACAGAGAGACAGACAGTCCTGGCAGATTTATTATGTAGTGCAAAACAGCCGTTATGCAGGCGGTAACATTACTGTTTTAAACACCCACTCTCTCCTGTCTATTAAAGCAAGAGAGCAAAATCAGCTCCTGTTCGGATCCATAATGACATTCAGCCCTGTGGCAGATCAGAATTCATCAGATACACACAACAATTTAACAGCATCCACCTACACAACCGCCAACATATGTTCATGAACACAAACATTACTTGTGCTGCATTTACTCCATATTTACCTGAATCTAAATCCCTTCTTTAAGCTGGATCAAATGTCTGTTTAACAACACCAGCACAGCTTCCATTCTCTGATTCATGCATACATTTCAGATGCCGGAAGAAATGGTGATAGCTACACCTGGATGCATTTCTGATCATTTCTGCATGGGTCTGCACTAGGCTTGTTTTGATAGTCTGTGTTTGCAATTTCTGGGCAAAGTAACATCACTTTGCACAAGCCCCACCCACTGACTGTTGACAGACTCTGCCATAATAGCATAGACCTTGAGAAGAAGTGAAGAGAAGTGAAATGTACACTGTCCCCAATTTTCTCCAGGCCGAAGCAGCTGTAGCAACAACAATGTCTTGTAAGTGAATCAGGTGTTTTGCTGTTGGGATGTCAGAGTGAACTTAGAGGAGTCTTCATGTACTCCCGACATCTGAGCCGCTGAAGAGGCAGTAGATTTGTTTCTTTTTGAAGAGAATGTGCCCCCCACATACCTAAATTTGTTGATGTCTGTGCAAATTATTTTACACCAGACTGCTTTGTGAATGAGGGCCAATAGAAAGGGACAACATAAAAAAGGTTTTGCTACAAAGTTGTAACTCAAGAAAGGATCAGTACCAACTGTTCGTGATCAAGCTTATCCGATAAGCTGATCTGATATATAGCTGATCTGATATCAGCTTCTCCGGAGGGATACTGGTTACGGCAGTAATGAAAGGGAGAATGCGCACTTTATTACATTTCATCTGAGTTGCTTTTAAGCATATTATTAAGCACCCCCAGAAAAGGAATAAGGTCTGTATAGATTTGTTTACTGTTAGTTGTAACAACTGTTTTTTGTTTAATTCACTGTGTATTTTGATGATAATGCAAGGGAGAGAGTTCATGGATAAGATTTTAATGTGCACTTCTTGTACTGTGTTTTATTCAGCTCTTACTGTGATTTTCTGGAGTGAAAATGAACACTTCTTACATCTTTTGTGTAATGTACAATAAACCTTATAAAACTCATCAGTAAACTCGTTTAAGTATCCAATAAACGATATGCAAAAAACTACAACACGTGCTTTAAAAATATTTACATAATATTATTGGCATATAATAATAATAATAATAATAATAAATGTATATTAAATAAAACAATGCTGAAAAATTAAGTACTCATTAAGCAATATGGGAAAATACTACAACAATAAAGCAATATGTTTTAAGAAAATGTTGAAATAATTATTATTTATTATTATCATTTACTGTTAATATTAATGCATGTAAATATTATTATTAAAAATACTGAAACATTAAATACCCATTAAACAACATACAATAGATTACAACAATAAAACATAAGCTTTAAGAATATTTGAATAAATAATAAGCATGTATACATTTTATTATTACAATATTATTTACGTTAGGTTGTTTTGCTAGCAAATTTTCATCTTTGTTTTGTGCTGTATCCAACTAATAATTTACACATTTCTGAGTTCAGAATGAATGGCTATTATTCAAAAAGTGAAGTACTCAAACTAAACATTATATAAGTAATTGGGCATGCCGTTATTGGGTGTTATTATAGAGAATCTCCAATAGATGCATACATACATTATATTGCATATATACATATGATTTTTCTTTTTTTTAAAGTATATCACCAAGTGAAATTTCTAAAAAAAAAAAAAAAGAAAAAGAAATTATATGGGAAGATTGATAAGGGAAGGTTTTGAGCAGAACAGTTTTCCTGCAGGCCATCAACACCCAGAATTTCTTCCCAGCAGCGCTGATAAAAATGATGTTCTCAATTAACATGGAGATAGAAGCTGTGTGGTCAGAGGCAACACACGTCCCAGCATGCTCTCTGATAGCACATGAGTTAATATTATTCATGAGGGAGAGGAAACATATCACTACCGAACTTGCCCTGACATGACCCATTCTCTTTCAACACTACACTGACAGATTCATCTCCCCCATAAAATCGTATTTAGTGTCATGATTTATAGGCATATTTTAAAGGTGACAAACATGCCATACAAACAGATTTTTTCATTTATAGAGAAAACAAGACCAATCAGACATGTGACTGTACAAAACACAATACAATATACACAGATGAGCCAAAACATTATGATCACCTGCCTAATATGCTGTTGGTCATCCGTGTGCTGCCAAAACAGCGCCGACCCACCAATGCATGTACTCTTAAAAAATAAATAAATAAATAAATAAAAACCTGAAGGCATTCTGAGGTATCTGGCACCAAGACGTTAGCAGCAGATCAACTTGTTAGTGCAGCACATTCCACAGATACTCAACTGGATTGAGATCTGGGGAATTTGGAGACCAGGGCGACAACTTGAACTCGTCATCATGTTCCTCAAACCATTCCTGAACAATGTGTACAGTGTGATTAGCATTATCCTGCTCAAAGAGGTCATGAATGGCCAAGACACAAGGTTTCCCAGCAGCCCAGAGCATCACACTCTCTCCACCGGCTTGTAAACGGTGCACACATACACAGCCGTCCATGTGATGTAAAGGAAAATGGGAATCATTGGACCAGGTGAACTTCTTTCACTGCCCCAAGGTCCAGGTCTGACACTCACAACCCCATTGTAGGTGCTTTCGACAGTGGACAGGGATCATCGTAGACACTCTGATTAGTCTGCGGCTGTCAGAATAGCCTTCGTTGCCCTCATGCATCAATAATCTTGGGTACCCAATACCGTCGGTTTGTGGTTTGTCCTTCCTCGGACCTCTGTTGGTAAATTCTCACCACTGCTGACCAAGAGCAACCCAAAAGCATTGCCGCTTCAGAGACACTCTGACCCAGTTGCCTAGCCATAACAATTTGGCCCTTGTCAAAATTGCTCAGATATTTATTTCTGCTCATTTCTAATGCTTCCATTACAATAACTGATTATTCACGTATCTCCATCTGTGAGCGGTTATAATGTTTTGGCTCATCAGTGTATTATTACTAACCTTGCAATTCCTGAAGGAGACGCCAGCATCGCAAGGTAGCAAAAAATAGCGTCCAGATTTCATGTTAAATGATTGATTGTGAGAAACATTGAGACTGATATTGTGTTCTCTCACCTCTTGCCTTTCCACTCACACTTTTTCATACTTCCACACCAACTTTTTTAAAAGCTGTAGTGAGAAGAGAACAGATCTGATCATATATATATATATATATATATACACACACACACACACACATACATATCTATAGATTGTGTGAGATTAAATTAAGATAATGAAGTAGAAAAAAAAGAAAAGAAAAAAAAATTAAAACAAAAAAAGATTTTCCAGAACATTTTGTCATCTGGTCCAGAATAGACCTTTGTTCTTAAAGGACTGCATGATTGAGCCACATAGACTTCATGCTTTTAGCAGCATGACTTCTTCAAGTGCTGTCTGCCTCAGTGAATCATTCCAGAGAGATGTCAGACAACAAAAACCTCAGGGAGAGGGAACAAATACAACTGCAAGGTATTCTCAAAATAAGGATGCACTGCAACTAATATAAACAGCAGTATCCAGGAAACTAAACTGAGATTTCCATTTCTGCTCTTTCTCCAGAGAAATGGTGCCATCATTTCACATTTTATCAAGGACAATTCCTATTTATTTCAACGATGGGAAGAAAAACAAACACATGCAGTCTGAGTCTGAAAATGAAAAGGGGTCAATGGGAATTAAAAAAAGCTTCAAAAAAAATCTCATGACAGTCAGTTTTTAAGAAAGACAGGCAGGTGGCAGGTTAACACTCTAAAGGCTGTTTTGTGGCCTCTACAGTTCTCAGAATTCTTCACATATAATATTACGTACTATTATTATCTCAAACATGCTCTTAGACCAATCCTCTTCGAGTGTAACTAAACAAGCCAATGCACATTGACATGCAAACTTTGCCTCCCCCGCCCCGCCCCGGGTGGGTACAAATACAGAAGCGGGTCCACGCATCAGATCGCATTTCGCTTCGGAGCCGAGTAGTTCATGTCTGTTCAGAATCTTTTGACGAGTTTAATCAAGATGAGTCATCTGCTTCTCGTGTTGGCGTGACTGCACAGCTGGTTTGGTGCGCTGTGAGAGAGCGCTAAAAGAGGAATGCGGGACAGCGGGAACATGGCCATCGTGGTGTTGAGATCATGAGTTCATTTCTTCAAATGAGGCGAAGTCCCTTTGGTGATTCCCCCATCTATCTCCTCTTCTGGTGAAAATCAAAAGAGGGCTACTTGGCTAATCCCATGGGTGATCTGAGGATCACAGTATTGGCCAACCCAATGAGTGAAAGACCTCCTTGAGCCCAATATATCTCTTTTTCACCGCCACTAGTCAAGTCAAGTCACCTTTAATTATATAGTGCTTTTAACAATGCAAATTGTGTCAAAGCAGCTTTACAGTAATAATTGACAAATCATTTTTGGCTGAAAAGCAGCTCTTAAAGAAAATGGTGTCATTGTCCAGCTTATTCTATATATTTGTATTGATTCATTCCGTTGTAAACGCTAGTGGAACTTCCGTCGGGATCCGCTGGTTCTTCCCATGGGGTGCCAGCAATTCCTTCGGGGCTCTGCCGGAGAATAATATGTCGACCGTTGCATCGGAGGATGAGCTTATGTCATCTAAGGATGAAAATTCGGCTGCACTGCCCCCTATGGACAGGCCAGAGTGTAACCCTCCACCGTGTCCCGAACCCTCAAGGTTTGACGACTGCCCATCCAGACCCCAGCCAAGCCTGCTGACAAGAGGAAAAACAAGTGGCCCTGAGACTGGCGACGCAGAGGTAGAAGGGACTGCTCTCCGGGAGATGGTGACCGCACCACTCCCTCCCCCCGGAGGAGGGCCAGGCGGAGAATCCTTGGTTTTGTTTTCTTTCTGCTCTGTTCAGCGGTACCCAAAACTTCAATAAAAGAGCAGTTTCCAATATCTCTGGATATCTGGACTTCAGGAATGACAGTGTGTGACACCATGGAAACTCAACACTCATTCACCTCCTCACAAGAGAGCGAGAATGACAGTGTGCGACAATGCCTCGCCGCTCTCGTTCCCCTCTTCTCAGTGGACCAAAAATGACAGTGAGCAATGCTATGCCTCGCCGCTCTCACTCCCCGCTGAAGTATGAGATGAGGAAGACCGTGTTCGACATTGCAAAGCCTCCTTCACTCGACAACAGGGTACAACTCAAGAATGCCACCAGGCCTTCTCATGCACCCTCCGTCTGCGGATGGAAGCAGGTTGATGTTGCATCACACAACCAGACCACATTTCAGAATCCTTTGACTCCCAAGTCAGGTCCCTGCCTTACCACTGGTGAATCTGTGGTGCAGGTGAGCTCGTTGGTACGGTCTCTAAAAGCCTGGCTAGGCCATTTTCGATTGCTTCTGTCACCAAGATTGGTTTTCAGCAATCAACCCTAAGGATACATACTTTCATGTCTCGATTCTTCCTCGACACAGACAGTTTCTGCGCTTTGCTTTTGAGGACCAGTTATGTCAGTACAAAGTCCCGCCCTTCAGACTGGCCCTGTTGCCTTCACGTAGGTCACGGAGGCAGCTATTGTTCCTTTGAAAGAATGTGGCATTCACATTCTCTATTACCTGGATGACTGGCTCATTTTAGCCCACTTATGAGAATAGTTGTGCGAACACAGGGACATGGTGCTCAGGCACAGTTGGGTCTTGAGACCAAAAGACCAAACTCTCCCCTATGCATAGGATCTCATGATGATCTCATGAGGCATGTTCTCTGCACACATATGCCTCTGCCACAGCCTGGGGGGCCATGTACAACAGGCCTGTAGTAGCAGGTCTGTGGATGGGGCCCAAACAGCATTAGCATATCAATTGCCTAGTTTCTTCCAGTACGTCTTAAACTAAGCTACTTCAGGGGGATTTCAGGCCGACTGACTATCACGTGATCCTGGGATCACGGCTCGGATATGTACCCAAGGTTCCCACCACTCCCTTTTAGGGACCAGGTAGTGAACCTGCAAGCGCTGCCCCCAGAGGAACCAGACCCAGCCTTAGCTTTTCTCTGTCCAATCCACGCTCAGCAGTACTATGTGAAAAGAACGTAAAGCTTCAAGACCTCAGAGCAGCTCTTTGTCGGTTACGGAGGCCAGCAGAAGGCAAAGGCTGTCTCCAACGTTAGCCCACTATATAGTGGTTTGTATTGACTTGGCATAACAATCGCAAGACGTGTCTTGCCCATTTGGGTGCTAGGAGTTGAGTGCTGCCTCCTACATGCTGACTCAAGGCACCTCACTGACATATCTGTAGAGCTGCAGGCTGGGCAACACCTAATACGTTCATTAGATTTTATAGCCTTTGTGTAGAGCCAGTTTCTCTCCTCCATTGGCCAATAGGGTGAGGAAAGTGTCGGCTTGCTACACCATTTTCGCCATCTGTCCAGATACATGCGCTCATTGCTCCAGTTCTTTACCCAGTACACAGCTAATCCAGCATTATCCAATATTAACTGAGTGGGTCATGCGGAACGGCAGTGATGATTCTTCCAGCATAAGTGTCTCTGTCCCATAGGTA
Source organism: Zacco platypus (assembly GCA_038088235.1). Classification (NCBI taxonomy): domain Eukaryota; kingdom Metazoa; phylum Chordata; class Actinopteri; order Cypriniformes; family Xenocyprididae; genus Zacco; species Zacco platypus. Next base: position 21,968,554 of record CM076078.1, on the reverse strand, counting down.
AGCAGGGGTTTAAGGAAGCTTGTACAGGACACTGGAAGGGGCCAGCAGCATGGCGCTTTATTAGGGATCCCAATTCGTCGATCACAACAGACGTGACGTAGTAGTGACCGACTGAAAGTGAATGTCTTGGTTACGAATGGTAACCCTCGTTCCCTGAAGGAGGGAACAGAGACGTCACATCACGCTACTACACCTGCTGTTCATTCAATGCAACCGTGTTACCGACTCGGGTCCTCAGCGAAAAGCGATCTGATGCGTGCACCTGCTTCCATATTTATCACTCACGATAGACGTAACATCTCTGTTACATCACCATTCGTAACCAAGACATTTCTTGTTTGCATGACATTTGGACCTAATGAATCCTTATCAATGAATCCTACATCTTTTATTCTGAATATACACTAACCTAAAGGATTATTAGGAACACCATACTAAATACTGTGTTTGACCCCCTTTCGCCTTCAGAACTGCCTTAATTCTACGTGGCATTGATTCAACAAGGTGCTGAAAGCATTCTTTAGAAATGTTGGCCCATATTGATAGGATAGCATCTTGCAGTTGATGGAGATTTGTGGGATGCACATCCAGGGCACGAAGCTCCTGTTCCACCACATCCCAAAGATACTCTATTGGGTTGAGATCTGGTGACTGTGGGGGCCATTTTAGTACAGTGAACTCATTGTCATGTTCAAGAAACCAATGTGAAATGATTCGAGCTTTGTGACATGGTGCATTATCCTGCTGGAAGTAGCCATCAGAGGATGGGTACATGGTGGTCATGAAGGGATGGACATGGTCAGAAACAATGCTCAGGTAGGCTGTGGCATTTAAACGATGCCCAATTGGCACTAAGGGGCCTAAAGTGTGCCAAGAAAACATCCCCCACACCATTACACCAGCACCAGCCTGCACAATGGTAACAAGGCATGATGGATCCATGTTCTCATTCTGTTTACGCCAAATTCTGACTCTACCATCTGAATGTCTCAACAGAAATCGAGACTCATCAGACCAGGCAACATTTTTCCAGTCTTCAACTGCCCAAGTTTGGTGAGCTTGTGCAAATTGTAGCCTCTTTTTCCAATTTGCAGTGGAAATGAGTGGTACCCGGTAGGGTCTTCTGCTGTTGTAGCCCATCCGCCTCAAGGTTGTGCGTTTTGTGGCTTCACAAATGCTTTGCTGCATACCTCGGTTGTAACGAGTGGTTATTTCAGTCAAAGTTGCTCTTCTATAAGCTTGAATCAGTCGGCCCATTCTCCTCTGACCTCTAACATCAACAAGGCATTTTCGCCCACAGGACTGCTGCATACTGGATGTTTTTCCCTTTTCACACCATTCTTTGTAAACCCTAGAAATGGTTGTGCATGAAAATCCCAGTAACTGAGCAGATTGTGAAACTCAGACCGGCCCATCTTACACCAACAATCATGCCACGCTCAAAATTGCTTAAATCACCTTTCTTTCCCATTCTGACATTCAGTTTGGAGTTCAGGAGATTGTCTTGACCAGGACCACACCCCTAAATGCATTGAAGCAACTGCCATGTGATTGGTTGATTAGATAATTGCATTAATGAGAAATTGAACAGGTGTTCCTAATAATTCTTTAGGTGAGTGTATACACATCATTTACAACTTTAAAGCGCCATTTTTGAAGAGTGCGGCTGTGCTTGCGTGTGTGCTCCAAGTATGTAAGAAAGAGCCTATGATTGAATCTGTAAATAAAAAGTAAAACTAGTTGAGACTTGAATTAGTCCTCAGATGCCATGTCCGTAATGTATAAAAAAAAAAATCTAGCATTAATTCAATTAATGCTAAACCGATTAAAATAAGTTATCACTCCACTACCTATGCAACATAATTAACCAATGTGGTTGAACAACAAGAAACAGTCGGAAACAGTTTAGGAAACAGTCATGACTAGCAAGTTGATTTCTTCAACAATGCATCGTACTGTGGTAGTGAAGCAGCACATTATGTCATTGTACTGGAAATGTACCTCAGAGAACTGGTGAATGTTGTGTGCAATGTGCATTAGCTGGTGAATCATGATAGCACAATAGGGATGCTGGCTTATTAGGTAAAAGTTTTATGAGCGAACAAAACAGTGTTTTTATCTCAGTTGGATGGCTGCACAGAAAATGCCTCAGAAACTAAATCTCATTATTGTTTCTCACTGATAGGCACTGATAAATTTGTGTGGGTCAAAGCAAGTTGTGTCTGAAATGCAAACTGATCGCTACTGGGTAACTTTTACACAATCAGAGAACATAAAAACACATAGCAGAGCTAAAATTCCTGCTGTTTTATCGAGTTTATCAGACTGCTGCAGGGCCACAGTTTGACATATCTAATGCATCAAGTTTTTGTCCAGGAGCTCATCCCTCAAATTTGCATCATGATTTTCAAGCTTCTTGAATGTAAGTACAGAGACTTCAAATTTATTCTAGCAAATTAGCAAGTAGGGTTCTCAGATCACTCATACACACAGAGATGGACAATACAAAAAGATTAGAACTTCACTGTATTTTAAGAATATAATAAACTGAACTTGTCACCCTCAGCACATTAGACAAAAAAATGTCCCCTGTAAGATGCACTTTTTATATTGCTTCCAAGAAGGTTTATATATATATATATATATATATATATATAAAAATAAATACATTTTAAAAAAAACTATGTCGGGAAGGAGCTAAAGATTTGTTTAACGAAAACTAAATTAATGGACAGTTTTCAGCTTGAGTCCATCAGCATGTATACTGATTTTTGCACCAAATGGAATTAGAGTTGTCAAAAGTACCAACTTCGGCACCTAGTCACTACTGAGATTTAAAAATATGACACTTTGAGCACTGTTGAACGTATTCGTAAACACCTCTGTCTGTGATTGGCTTCAATGATCAGCGCTTCAAAAGTATTGTAAGTGGTCATCAATGCTGCTCTTCATGAAGAGCTTATACACATGGGAGCGCTTGAAAGCAGGTGTCTATCACGGACCAGTCCAATGATAGGCGCCTGCTTTCAAACGCTCCCGCTTTCACAATGCTTTCAAATTCAAACACTTCCGTGTCCTTTCAAATGCCCCAGTGCGTTAATCATTTAGTCAATCACAGACATATCTGATTGGGGTGTCAACACAATGGCCAATCAGAGGTGTTTACGAATTCGCTCAACAGCACTCAAAGCATCACATTTTTAAAATGTCAGTACATATCTATATACAGTGGGTACGGAAAGTATTCAGACCCCCTTAAATGTTTCACTCTTTGTTATATTGCAGCCATTTGCTAAAATCATTTAAGTTCATTTTTTCCTCAATAATGTACACACAGCACCCCATATTGACAGAAAAACACAGAATTCTTGACATTTTTGCAGATTTATTAAAAAAGAAAAACTGAAATATCACATGGCCTAAGTATTCAGTATTGGAGATTGCTGCTATAGACTATATAGATCTGGCTATGTGAGGCTATAGCTTGAATTAATCTATTTTCTTTGCATGACACATTGCCATTACAATATAGAATAGCTCTTTTGTCACTATCCTGATCATTGAATAAGAATCCATTTCATGTGTCATAGAATGGTAGAGTGCGTTTAAACGTAACATACTTTTGATTTTCCCGGAAAAATGTCCTGAATTCTTCACATAAATATCAGTATACAGGCTTTCATAGACAAGCAAGTCAGGAAGATGAGAATTCTTAAATATAGCCACTTTAATCTCATATTCTGTAAAGCATTGAACAGAGATGCCATATTAAATATTTTCTTTACTAAAGTTGTTGGCTTTCCTGCTGGCTTAAAAGGTGCTTGCTAGGGTATGTCAGTGTTTCTCACATAATATCTTTAGAGCATCCAGTTGGGTTCAACAATTACATCAGAGTATTGTGAAAAAGAGCCTTCCTTTTGTGTGTCCTGTGAAGCACTGGGAATGCTCTCTCTTGCTCTGCTCTGTTGTTATAGCTGTGAAAGGACAAGGTAGCTGTAAGGTGGGTAAGATCACACCAGGTCAAAACCACTTTAAGTGCTGACATATCTGTGCCGTGTCCTTTGGAGAAGTTGTAGCTTAGAGCATTAGAATGCACAGAGGACTCATTTACATGCAGACACCATTGGAAACCAGTCACAACAAAAGGTGTGTGTTTGAAAGAAAGAGACAGGGAGAGAGAGAGATGAATAACCATACACGCAGCTATGCAAACACTCGGATAGCAACTTCTTCTGAGGAAAAGTGGTGTCTGCCAGCATAAAATTTGTAGTTGCAAGAGGTTTGAAAATTGTCAGATTGCTTAGAAAACAAATAGTGCAGCTCTCCTCAAATGCCACACGTGATTTTTATCATTCCTGTCTGTAGCACAAACAATGCGGGGCAAGTTACATTCTGACATTTAATCAAACTAAGTATGCAGTTGTATACATTATGAGGGTTTAAAAACAGAAATAAAAGGCCTGTGTTTTTGTTAAAGTTTCAGCAAATTTTAAGCTCTATAATGCATATAACAATAACTTAGGGAACAGCATGTATTTAAAGTGCTTGTATTTAAGATGCAAAGTTGTCTAAATTATCCTTTTGAGGTAGAAAAACTTATCTAGATAAATGACCTTTTGGTTTAGGTTATGGTTACTCCATGTAAAAAGTTAAATCATGTCCCTTTCTGCTATGCCTGTGTGTATTGTGGGAAACTGACCTGGTTTACATGGTTTTCAATACACAAGTTAAAAGATGCACAAATAAGGATGCAAAAAAGGCACAATAATTTCAAAACACAATTGCACATTTTAAATATTTATCTGCAGTGCTGTACAATTTCCCAATAGGCTTCCATAAATCTACATTACAGAAATTGATGGAAAAGTTGGAATTATTTGGTAATCAACAACTTGCAATAGATGCTAAAAATGTATATAACTTCAATTTACATGAACTGAAGTGAAAATAACTTTTGCATTTGGACGTGCATGGAGAGATCAGGCACATGCATGTCCCTTAATCCCAGTCCAGCACACTTCCTGTCCCAGACGCTATCCAGAGAACCAGAGACAGAGCGCAGAGGAGTGCAGGAACACCATAAACACAGCCGGGGGAGAAGAGATAGAGTGGAGGGAAAGGGTATGGAGAAAACAGAGCCAAGCGGAGGCAAGAAGAGAATATGCATGAAGGAGAACAATGGTTCAGAGGAAAAAGAAAATGAAATGAGGAATGGAATAATAAATGAGAGAAAGACTGGCAAATAATTCACAGCACACAAGCCTGTGCATATGAGATGATCTGGTAAAAGGGAAAAAACAAGAATTATGTGGACATTAATTATGGCTGTGTAAACTGGCTGCTAATTACAGAATCAGATCGAGATTTTGAAGAAACTTGGGGCTTTTTATAAAGATGGAAAAGCCTAATGAAAATGTAAGTGGTGAGTTGAGAGAGACAAGTTATGTGTGCCAAAGTTTACAGGGGCTATATATAAGAATAAGAATGCAAAAAATTAAACAATGTTTTAATCACTTTTTTATTGCCAGTGTGTGAACAGCTTTTAACAAAACTTTTGTAAGAAAATAAAAAAAAAAAAGAAAGAAAAGACCTTCCCCACCTTCCTAGGTTGTCAATGAAAGTCTCTGTAGACTGATTTTTATGCGAAAGACTCTGGAAGTTTTTGCTGGGAAAACTCAAAAGAACGCGAGAGCCTCTGTTCCATTCTATGACACATGAAATGAATACTTATCCAATATTCAGGATAATGCCGAAAGAGCTATTCTATACTGTAATGTGTAAATGTGATTGATTCAAACTATAGTCTCACATAGCCAGATTTATTAAATATATAGTCTCAAATATACTTCTTAAACTATCCTAACAGTGTACTTTTAATTACCTCAATCTGCTGTCATGATGCCGGTGAATTGCAGAGCTTGTGCAAACATACACACATCAGATACTTTCTTAACTGCTGCTTTTTCACCACTGTCATTTTTGTTGTATTGTTGTTTATTTTGCAATTGACCCTTCGAAAATATTTGTCCCCTTTAGTTACTGTTGCTATATCCAACGAGACATGCGGTCTCACTCCACACATCATGTGTGTCGACAGACAAGACAGAGCAGATTACTTTTGATATGAAACAGTTTCATATTTATATTGTAATTTTAAGCTTAAACAATAAATACCATATAGTGGCTCTTTAATGTGTCGTGACAGATCGCTTTAACTCCTCATTTCAAGCGGCTCATGAAACAATCATCTCTTCATACTAGTTTATTTATAGCATCAAATAAACATGAATGAACATCAGAAGGAATGTTGTTTCAAGCGCGATAAGTAGTGAGTACACACAATTTTTCAAGTACACCAACGTTAATCTACCAACTCGCCTGACTGCTCTGTCAGACAAAATGACGGATTCTGGGTTATAATAGGTTAGATCGTCTGTCAATCAAACTGCCGGCGAAGGGTCAATTGAGAAGAAAGAGTACAGCACATATTTATATATTCATCTACAGTAAACATCGCTTTATGCAGCGTGGACGGTGTCTGGATGTTTGTTAACTGCCGAAGTATTTTCAACTTTTTTACTTCCAAGCAAAGAAAGGAAAAGAACTTTGCCATATTTCAGGGCATTGAATCACTTTCAATCAAGTAGACGTTCATTTAAGCCATTAGTCGACTAATTTCACGTTTATATTCATTTAATTACTTACCCGGGGGGACGGAATATAGGCCTCGCGCTCAAGCATAAAGCTTGCTGCAAAGCACTGGCAAAAGTATTGATTTTGAATGTCTGGGGAAAAATGCACGTTTATATAAGTTATTATAAAATAACATTTTCATTGTTTATTAATAAACCAGTGTTTCTGAGTCAGTGTTGGCTGCAAAGATGTAGTTGATGATGCTGACTTGTCATCTCCACAGTAACATGCCTATACACAGAAATGTACCTTTCATATAGATTACATAATCAAAGAGTATTTGTATTCAATTCAAATTAGTTTGTTTAAAAGTAAACATTTCAAGCTTTCAATAGAAATATGTCTCATGTCTGTGAGGCAAGTAGTCTGTCCTCTGAGTTTCAGTTCATTTATGTGACGCACTGCTGTTCAGGGAAACCGAGACATCAGAAAGCGGATCCTGTTTGTTTTCTTTATTTTACAAAGTATTGTAAAATGTATTACTCTTATCTGTATGACAAGTATTTTAAGTATTTTAATTTGAAAAAATGCAAGTGATCGCTCCGATGCCTTTACTTTAGCTGCTTTCCACACGTCGTAGGAACACTTGGATATATAACAGTGCACATTTATCTAGGTTAACAGAGCATGCAACCATGTAAAGTTGGTACTTACATGTTTCAAATGATAAGCCATATTTGAGTTCGATGGATGATAAGTGAACGTTTGGATTTCTAGCCAAACATCCTGTCATTACCGTTAAAGATTACCGTTACGATCTGTCCCTCACGGACTGCATGACTTTGTCACTTCCTGGCTGTGGATTTTTTTTTCTGCGACTAACCGACTAATAAAATCATTGTTGTCAAAGCCTCTTCTATTCAACTAATATTTAGTCGACTATCAGGGGGCAGCCTTAATATTTTAATCTTAATCACAAGTGCGAGCAAAAGCGATATGCTGCTGGCTGCAGTTCACTTAATGACCACTGGTGTCGCTAATATCAAGGGTTTCTGAATTCTACATAAAGCCTCTTTAATACCGGTTTAGGGGTATGTTCAGTGCTTGAAGTGGGCTAGTACACACAGTCACTTCTAAATTTTAATCTGTTGGGTGCACTCGCTTTTTCTTGCGTACTGGCACTTCTCACATGGAGTACTAACACTTTTTTCCCCACTTCGAGCACTGGGTATGTTCATGTTCAAATGACCAACAGCAATCCTGGAATATTTGAGCACAATTCATTTGTTGTCCCCTAATATTAAATCATCCCTCTTCTCTCTCTTAATCTGGCCTCCTGTCTATTGATGTAATCACAGATTATCATCACAGATGGAGTGACTCGTTGTCTTCAGTCATACTGAGAATTATATTCCCACGCTGGCAGACTGAGTAAACCCAAGCTGCGTTAATCTATGTATGTAGAGGGAAGAAAACACTCAAAAAATGCCCCTTGCTCGAGTAACCAGAATCAAAGTCAGGATAAATGTATTCAGTACTGTGGTCTGTGTGAACTCACTTCTCACAGTGGCCGTCCTGGTGCAGTTATAAAGGATGGCGAGCTCTCCAAACACTTTTCCTGGTCCCATAGTGCACAGCTTCAATCCTTCTTTAGTCACTTCAACCTTTCCCTCTGAAATAAAAAAAAAAAAACAGACACCACAACTGTAAATAAACAAACCACTTTTATACAACATTTATACATGCTGAAATGATTTAGAGACACATTTAATCATGAGTTTTAAAACCACAACATAACAGCTTAGGAATAGAGCAGATTAGTGGTGAATTTTAAGATACCAGGGAAAATGATCGTTTTAATCCCAAAATCCAAAACAAATAAATAAATAAGTAAAATGTTTTGAAGAGATAATTAAGTCTACATAACTCCATGTAATAATAATAATAATAATAATAATAATAAATGCCATAATATTAAAAGTATTTAAGTTGAAAATGATAATTTGTGTTTTCATAATTTAAAAAGAGTAACAATTACTACAAAAAAAATTAATGAAAATCACAATGTAGCCAGATAACAATACCAGAGATCTGAACAGAGGGAGGGTTTTAAATACACAGTGATGATTAACTAAAAGACGAACAGCTGTGAAGATTAGTGTTAGAGTCCATGGTGACTGATGAGTGGTGGGGAAACTAGAACAAAGGGAACATATGTCATGAGTGAAACTTACATACATGAAAATAAATGTGTACACTAATATACTTATGTATCATATGCTCTTCTTGCATATATTAGTAATGTCAAATCGATTACTCTCGGTTAATCGCATATAACAAAGTTTTTTCTACATAAATTATATATTTAACGGAGTACAACGGAAGCAACAGATATGAGCTGCATTTTATTTATCATCAGCTAATTTCAAAATCAAAGACCACAATAGACGAGAGAGAACAGCATCAGCACTGGTAAAATCATTTAATCTCACTACTTTTAATGAAGATGCTTGTGTTTTGAGCATCTGCGACTTACTTTCAGTTTCGTTTGCAGCAGTTTGTGAATCGGCTTGCTGAAGAGATACTCATCTGCGGCGACAAGTGATGCAGTAGCACTCTCATATCTGGCTATAACAAGTTATTTAGCCGATAACACACTCTGACATGTTTATTTTTAGTGTTTTTGTAGTAAAATTCACATATGTGGTTTTGAACAACCAGATACATTTAGATTTGTTCAGTTTTATCTGGAAAACGTCCAAGACTACCTCCTGAAGTGGTTTGAGCGATGGGATTTAAATCAGTCTCGAATGCGTTTCGGAGGGCATTCACACTTGGTCTTTTTGTGATCGGATAGCCATCCGATCAGAGAAAATGCATGAAGTGACCACATGTAGGCCCAAATTTAGAGAGAACAGACAGAAACGATTGACTCCCGACTGGTGCTGTATCATGATTCATGAAAGAGCACACACATCACAACCTTCAACACACCTTTAGTGTGCATGCACTTTAAAATACACCTGTTGCTCTCTCTCTCAGAGGTGTCAACTGTAGATGGCCTGATATGATACATTATGAGCAGGATAACAGGAAGTAGAGCACCTTTTCTCACTTTTCAACAGCTGATCACACAGCTTGTCTTTGGTCAGTTGGTCTTTGAATGACCATGTGAGATAAGACTGACTGATTCGGAGATAGAAAGAAAAGGTGTGAAGGGCATATCAAGGTTTTAGAGAGAAAAGACAGTGAGTGTGTTTGCATGCCTGTTCTTAAACAGATTATGCTTAATAAGCTGACAACGCGTATGGTAATGTAAACGAGTTAAACCATTTCCTTTGACGGAAAAAGGATATAAACACTTTAAGAATGAACTGAGCGACAGCTAGAGATATATATTTATATACACACACACACACATATATACAATGCCACCGTATCATGATTACAAAAAAATACCTTTTAAAAAATTCATTTTTCTAAATTTTATGCACAGAATATTAGGCATGACCCAGTTATCAGCGTATTGGTGTGCATGTTAACATGCTCGGAGAGATATGTGAATGTTAGAGTAAGAGAAAAGAGGTTAAATTGTCCATCAGAAGGGAAGGGTCATCAACTCTCTATCATTAATATTCAGCTCGGGGAGAACAGGATTTTGGGACCGAATGATTTTCATGTGGCCTTGACCTAATCAAACCCCTTTCTGCATTCATTATTATCATGGTTCAAAATGAACTTTTTGCCAAAAAGGATTTAACATCTGTGGTATTATTTAGAGGTTTTTGTCATTTTGTATACTTGTGTCAAACAGCACAGATCATTGTGTGACTCGCAGCATCACATCTGAGATGAGCCAGTCTCCATCTGTCTGTAATATTTCCGTTTTAGTGGCTTAATGCAAGAAGTATTCCACATATGTGTAACCACATGGAGTTCTTCTGAAAATTAAAATTAGACATTCTAGACGAACTTCTAATAATAACATTTCCATTGAGGTAAAAGATACAACAGATGTTTTCCTGATCAGGCGCTTTATGCCTTTGAATTTGAATAACTCACATCATTTACATCAGAGAGACAGTTTGACATAAAGCATGTAATGTTGCAGTTCCTAATAAAGTTACCAGCCAACTGGCAAGTCATTCTGTTTTATTTATCCAATATCAAATGAGAACACAATGTTTCCTTATTTATTTATTTTTTTTTTTAGACCTGAGCAATTGGACATCTCTTTGAGCACAACTTTAAGAACTATAAACAACACACATAATGCAATATTTTAATGGAAATCGACAATCATGTAGTTAAGTTCTAGGTTGTACGGAAAACATTTATGCTACCGTTCAAAAGTTTGTGGTCAGTAAGATTTTTTTAAATGCTTTTTATTTAGCAAGGATACATTAAATTCAAAAGTGCCAGACATTTAAAATATTAGAAAATATTTTTTGTTCAAATAAATGCTGTTCTTCTGAACACTCTTTTCATCAAAGAATACTGAAAAGAACTTCAACATTGATAAAATTATATTGTAAATTATATTAAAATAGAAAACCCACAACAGGCCATAAATGTCTAACACAAAATTATACTGCGACTATCTGAGTCATTAAGTAATTAAATGTTACATATGAACAGTTTATCAGAACCACAGGGCACAGTCAAACAGGACATTCATAGTCAAAGTTTTTAAGCTTAATTATCTAAAGCATGTTCATTCGTTAATGGAAAGTAAATTAAATAACGACGTGGTGTAATGTGGTGCAAATACAGACATTAATGAAATACAAACAATAGGATCGAGAAGACTGTGAGCATGAAAGGGGATGAAGTTGTAAAGTTTAGCCCAGGGTTTAAAAGCACTGAAAAGTTGTAGTCATTTTAAGTGTCTCAAATGTTTTTCCCAAAGCTAATACACACACACCGCCACAACAGGAAGTAATAATGTCCAATACCGTGACCTCCAGTTCCTCCTCTGACAGACACAGGAAGCTATGACCCTCAGGGTCAAGGACATTGTTGTGAACAACTGATTACATTTCCCAAAACACACTGTGCTTCTTTGTCAAACAATGGAAAAATCTCCTGCGATGCCACACAGCGACATGTTAAGGGCTGTCACTGTAAGATGACAGGTAACCCTGCGGTTTTGCCTATAATGTTTGCTCTGTCATGGTTATTAAGCACTACTGTTCAGAGCAGCTCAACTACTATTAATGCCCTACAGCCAAACATCTATTACCTATGATTCACAGAGATAAGAGGAAGAGAGAGACAGACATGTTCCCCTGACATGAGTTCTACTAAACAAACATTAATAACTCAGAGACAGATGCTAAGTGATCAAACAGGCAGGAATGAAATAATGCATGAAATGAAATAAAGAGCGCGGACTGCAGATAAGGCCGTTGAAGACAGATATTAAATGATGGGAGATTGTGGATTTCTTGTGTTTACTCTGCAGGCTGAAATGGACTCTGCATGCTGTACATCTCAGCAAAACAAAAACATTGAGCAGGAAATAATGCAGAGCGGGACTTTTTTCCATCGGGATTTGATTGGACCAGGAAAAGTGAAACATGTTGATATTGATATTATTGGTTTGTGTTAGTTTTTTCATATTGTGCTCAATATATATATACCTTGCTCTGCCTCTAAAATGATTTTCGTTTTCTGCTGTATAATGAATCAGTATTAAGCCTGGAACACACCAAGTCGGCAGTCGACCATCGGGCAGTTTTTGAGCATTTTTTCTTTGCTTTGTAATAGTTTCTGTGTCACAATAGTTCTATTCAATAGTTTTTGAGTCTTAGACACAAACACGATTCATCCAGACATCCACACTCTGAGTTACCGATCTTTAGGGTCTTAAAACCGATTAAGCGGCTTATAACAATGCCGCAAATTAGTCCTCAAAAGTTATTAAAGAATCAAAACCATGTTCATATATATTTTGGATGCAGAGCACAAGTGTGAATGGCTCTGCGTTTATTTGTGCATTAAATGGCAGCTGTTAAATTCATGCACAAATAAATAATAGACAACAGACATACATATACATACATACACACATACATACTCTCACACACACACACACACAATCTCACAAAAGTGAGTACACCCTTCACATTTCAGCAACCATTTTACTATATGTGTACTCACTTTTGTCAGCTATTTTGACAATAATGGTTGTATATTCAGTTATTTTCAGAGGAAAGTAAATCTATACTGCTATACAAGTAGCACATTGACTAAAATATATTGAAGTTTCATATATATATGAATATATATATATATATATATATATATATATATATATATTGAATTGTCCCTTGAGAAGGTATACTAAAATGGTTGCTGGAATGTGAGGGGTGTACTCACTTTTCTGAGATACTGTATATACAGGTGCATCTAAAATTAGAATGTCATGGAAAAGCTCATTTATTTCAGTAATTCAACTCAAATTGTGAAACTTGTGTATTAAACAAATTCAATGCACACAGACTGAAGTAGTTTAAGTTTTTGGTTCTTTTAATTGTGATGATTTTGACTCACATTTAACAAAAACCCACCAATTCACTTTTGAAAAGATGCTAACAACAATCAGTATATGGGGATGATTAGGAGGCCATGAAGGACAGAGGCCAGTGGAAAAATTTCGCCAGGATGCCGGGGTTATACCCCTCTCTTTTCGAAAGACATCCTGGGATTTTTTAACGACCACAGAGAGTCAGGACCTCGGTTTAACGTCTCATCCGAAGGACATGCTTTTTGACAGCATAATGTCCCCATCACTATGGGTGTTAAGACCCACACAGGCCACAGGGTGAGCACCCCCTGCTGACCTCACTAACACCTCTTCCAGCAGCAACCTAGTTTTCCGAGGAGGTCTCCGATCCAGGCTCAGCCCTGCTTAGCTTTAGTGGGAAACCAGTCTTGGGCTACAGGGTGACTTGGCTGCTGAGGATGGAGAAATTGAACTCCTGAGGGATTGAGGTGATGACACTGTTGCGGCAGTGGAACCAAACTTGCTTTTAAACTATTCAATGGGTAAGTTAGACAGAGAGCTGACCTTCAGCAGGAGCGGAAGAATGACACTCCTGTAGTAGTAAAATAAGTTTGGATGGTGTAACGTAGCTACCTGTGGGAGCGGAGTAGATGACACTTTGCAGAACAAACTTGCATTTCGACTTGCTTTCCAACTGTGCAATGGGCAAGTTGGATGGAGAACTGAGCTCCGGTGGGAGCGGAATAGAGAAGATTTGCAAGTTGGAAATGGGAAACAGGGCTTCTGCGGAAGCGGAGGAGATAACACTGCAGCAATGCAAGTCATTTGGAGGTAGTAGCACTACTGTGGTGGTGAAGCATGTTGGACTAAGAAAACAAAGCTTCTGTGGGAGCGGATAATTAATACTGCTGTTTGTAGTATCATTGCTACAGCAGTGAAATGAATTTGGCTCATGCGAGACTGGAAGCTGCTGCAGCAGTTATTGTGGAAATACTTCCACTATTTAGTGGATTGATGGTGTTAGTTGAGGTGGACACAGCGAGTCTGTTGGTTTGGGTGTATGAAAACAAATTGACGCTAAAGAATTTAGCTGATTAGGGTTCATTGAGCTTTGATATGGAAGTGATTTGATCAAATGTAACTCTTGAAAGCCTCCAAATACCGGATTGGAGCAAAATGGACTTCAGGTGTTTTTGGAAACAGAAGCGTGTGATGGGGCGATTGGAGTCGTCTGCGAAGAGTGGGTCAGATGGGAATTTAGCCTGCGAGCTTCTGAAATGTAGGTAGGCTAAGAGGGATTGGTACGGTTGAATTGGTGACGGGAGATTGAAAATGTATATGAAATGGCCTTTTTTTTCCATTTTATCTGTCTTACTTTGCTTTACAAAATAAGCGCTGGTTTTATCATCTAGCACTGATGAATCTGTATTTGTGGGATGGACTTTTGGATTGAAGCTGTACGTGTTGGTGAGTTCTGAGCTAAAAAAAAAAAAAAAAAAAGCCAATATGAAAATTGCAACAAGTGTGCGGGCAGTGTTGATGGAGTGGAAGCCTCACCAGAGAGGGGAGATACATTTGGGGAGTATTTTTAAAGTTATTGGTTGTCTGCAGTCTAGGCGGGTGTGTTAAGCTCTTTGGATACCTTTTATAAGCAGAGTCTGTGACATGTCTGTGAACTGGGCATTTCTGAGGAGGGTGAACAAAAAATATGTTTGTGGAAAAAATTGGATTCCACTTAAGTAACCCTTCATGGAGCTGGCTTGGAAGTTCTTGATGTTGTTGAGATGACAAATTAATGGGGCAATGGAGAGCGGAGAAAAATCAGGTTGTATGTGGAGTGGAGACTTGAAACACCTCCATGCGGCTTAATAGGATTGGAGGGTTCGGAAGATGGCTTGAAGAATGAAATTAAGAGAGGAATCAAGGAGAGGTTTCAATGGGTGGTTTATGGGAATATCAGCTTTGAATAGTGAAGTACTGGGGTTAGGATTGGGTCTGCTACTGGCGGCAGCAGCCTGAATTTCTGAAGAAGAAAAAAACAAGAGAGAGAGCATCAGCTATTTGATTTTTGGACACAGGAACATGCTTTGCAGTTATGATGAATTGATCGTAGGCTGAAATCCAAATAAGGCATCTTCAGAGATGCATCATTGCAGGGGAGTATGAACAGCATTTATTATTGCAATACACGTGTAATCCAGGGTTGCTTCGTTGTCACAGTGCACTATGATGCTGTTTGTGGACCATTCTTTGCCCAAAAGGAAGGCTACTACGACTAGAGGATACAGCTCGAACAGAGCTGAGGACGTTGATGACTGCGCCAAGTCTAAAAAGTGGGGTGGCCACATATATCCGAACCAAAGGCCTTGGTAAAATACCCAAAATCCGATGGACGGAGCTGCATTGATAAACAGTTGAATATCCACGGGGAGAGAAACCAGATTATTGTGGAAAAAGGACAGACAGTTCCATTGTTTAAGGAAGGTTATCCATAAGCTGAGCTCATTGCAGCAAAAACTAGTTAGGAAGATTTGATCCTCTAGCCCATGAATTGAAGACGCGAGGGAGAGGAGATGTGAGATGAAAGAGCAGCCTTGCGGGATTATACGCATCGCAAAGTTTAAGTGAACGAGCAATCTCGAGTTCAGCAAAAACCTTTTGGACTGTGAGAAGATTTGCGGCTGGAATGAAGTTGAGAGGCATGAGGATTAAGAAATCATTTAAAAGGTGAATAACATAAGGTAATGCATTCTGTAGTTGTTAGAGAGAATCCAGAAAATAGCTTCTGATAGCATGTCAAATGCATGTCAAAAGTCTTAGGGCTGCTTTTGCAGCCAAAAGTTAGGCGGACAGAAAAATAAAATTTTCTGTGCCAGCGTACGCCTAATAAATGGCAAGAATCAGGGTGGATGAGCATCACTTTGAAAGCAGAAGGGATGTCGACTTTGTCCAGCTAAGTGCCACGCCCCAAGTCTTGGATCAGGGTTATAACTTGGTCAATGTTGTGGTAATGAAGAGAAAATTCTTCAAGTAAGAAAAGGCTGTTTATGCTTGGAAACGGGGAGTTGTGTGATGCTGAGTGATCGTTTATTAAGCATTTTCTGCATGAAAATTTCCTGGTAGCCACTCCAATGTGGCTGATGCAGAAACTTTTGAAAGGAGGAATTTTAAAAGGGCCAATCATAAAGCCTGACTTGATTTCCTCTTTAATTAGAAGGTCGACTGTGTCAGACTCGCCAAGAGCAAATTGGAGAATGTTGCAAATAATGCGTTGGGATGGGAGGTTTTCAACACCGGGTTTAAAACATGTTTGAGATCAGAAAGTAAATAGTCAGTAAAGTTAGTGTCAGTGTGGACTCAACAAGTAATTGATTTAAACTTTATTTAAAGACCAGGGCATATCATGTGGGCGTGAGCGGCGCCACAAAAGTTACAAATGTGCATTTAACAACAGTGGTGCCTTGAGCATCTTACTGAATTAAAATTGTTGCAGACTTGACTGTTTGAAGAGAAAGTGGTATTTCTTCTTTTTTTTTTTAATCTGTGGCTGATGAGTTGAAGTTGGTGTTTGCTGGCCGTGATCCATAGCTACTTGATTTACTTGTGATGAATCTGGGTAAGGGAGAATTGACAGGTTGATCAGGGGACAAGCTGTGGTGGAGTGAGCAATAGATCTACAGAGAATTCCATCCTAGTAACATTCTGTTGTGTAACTCAGTTTCTAAAGCACCCCAGTAAGGGCACTGATACCACTGAGCTATGCGGACAGCACATTTGGCTGAGAAAAGCTTATGGAAAGTGGGTTCCTTGTACGATAAAGTGAGCTCTGCAATTATCACAAGATAGCTGTTCAGTTCTCGTCTTCTGTGGGGAAGTGCTGTGCAAATGATTTTGCAGTAATGGCTGATAGCAATGGAAAATTCAGAAAAAGAAAGAATTCGGGAAGATTTGGATGCTGGATTTTTAAGGGTGATAGAAAAATGGAGGGAAGAAGTAATGACAGCAGGGAGGATAAACCGATGTCCACACTTGTGAGGATCTGCGCTCTGATGTTGCTGGTGACGGGGGGGGTAGTTCCAAGGCTGTAGTTTTGCGGAAAGCAGAGTAAAAGGAGATCGAGCTTGGGAGAAAGTGTTGGGAGAAAGTGTTAGGAGCAAGAAAAGCCAGGGCCGAAGCCACTTGAGGGGCAACCTCTTGCTAGGGTTGGACCCTGGAGCGAGGAGAGTGGAAAAGGTAGGAAGCTGGGGAGGAATATAGGGCGTCTGGGCCTGCTGACTGAAGTGAAACATACAGGTTGTACAGCTCTGCTTTGTTCATCCTCCTGGAAAAGTGAACATCAGTGCCGATTAGTGCTCGTCTTAACCCCAACACTGTCCAATTTTCTACTGCAGGGATTGTGGGGTGCACTGAGGTGTAGGAGGATGCTGAAGATGATGATGGATGTCTTGATGGTGGAGGGGAGGGCAAGCCTCAGCATCTTGGGGTACAAGAAGCAGCACGGCTTGGCTGACTATATGTTTGTTTTGTTGCATGTAATAGTTAAAAGCATCAAAGCTTCCTACAAATTCACATTGCAATTCACTAAGCAAAATAAAACTGCCTGAATCAGAAGCCATTGCTGTGTTGTTCCCCTCCACTTTGCAGCTCACCAATTTTGTAGCATTTTTCAAAACTGTGGTGGGAAATAACGTACTGAAATGGGGGGCTCCATGACCCTTTAAAAACATATGGGTAAACCACTATTTCAGAAATGGAAAAACAAAATAGATTGTGATGATTTTTTTTTAAAAAATTATTTAAGTTAATGTGCCCTCATGAATCGTGCATGGGTTCAATTTTGATTTCAAAAGGAACACTTTAAATCTTTAAATAGGAACACTTAGTCTCTTTCCATTCACACGGTTTTTGTGGTCGGCTTCTCCTTATGGTTACTGGTAAATGACTTTTGGGTATTGAGAAATCATGCATCAGATACACAAGCTGCAATATTAAAGCTGACATTATCTACAGTCATTAAACATGTCTTTATTTATTCAGATTGGTGCTAATTAGCATGGCGACTTCAGCACACTGGCTAATGTGACATTCAAGGCACAATACTAGCATGCAGGGCATCATTTCCTGACTAGGCTCTCCTATCGTAAGGCTGAACTAATTATTGCAGCTGAAACGATCCTGTTGTGTGACTGAGAACTTAAATACTCTATCTACTCTCTGATATATCTTATTAACAAAAGCTTTATTTGGACCAAAAAAATACAGGACTCACTTAATGTGATTTTGGGCTTCAAATGGAAATGCTGGTCTGTTTAGCTTGGATCAGTATTATTGATCCTCTAACCTCAATCACTGACCTTTTATTCTGCAACCAAAACGTCGGTTTTGATGAATAGATAATCTGAATGGAGGATCATAGAATAGGAGTCATTTTGTATCTCACAAGCTCTTTACTGCTGAGCTTTTCCAGTCTGCATTGTCTATTTCAGCCAGTCTCAAATGTAAATAGTTCAATCTGGAAGACAAGAACCCCTGCTATGAAAAGTTTGTTTCTCTTTCAAATAGAAAATCTCAAAAGGAATAGTCCTGATTCCCCCTCTCTCCAATCACCTTTCTCTCTGAACCCTTTGCACTTCCTGATCAGCTGCAGTTTTCTATGAATGGCAGAGCTAATGCTGAGAGAATAGATTTAATTGATTAAAATAGTTTTTTTATGTTTTATTCCATTTGCTGTATTATTATAGAGAGAAAAAAAACATATTGTAAAGTGTTCTGGGAGTGTATGCAGCCAAAATCCACTGTCTGTAATTGGCTTGTGCCAAGGTATGGCGTGTTGGGCTAGTGCCCAATTTGTACCACAAAAGCATTAAATCTCTGGAGCATGACTAATGAAATCCCTCGATTCAGACCAAGTGTTCCTCCTTTCCTGACGGAACACAAAGTGGAAAGACAGAACACAGAAAATCCTGTGATCCTAAGAAAACACAAAAGCTCTTTTATCTCATTAAACCACAGAAACTGAAAGATGTATTGACAGATGTAATGACATCAGAGACAGGTGGTGGAAACAATCCTAACCGGCCTTCTGCAGGGGTCACCAAAACAAGATCAAATATTTAATGAAAAAATGTAAATGAGTGTCAAATAACACTGACACTTAAAAAAAAGTGCAAGAAATACATAAAAAATAGTGATAGGCCATGTTTGCGTTAACAAAAATAGAAGAAAATCACATGAACAGAAAAGTAGGCTTATATTCTCTTGCTTCAAGTGTTAACTATTGTATCCCAGAGTCTGTTGTACTTGCAAAAAGTATTTTGTTGTGCTTTCTCTTATAAGGCTGCATAATAGATTTACCACTTATGAAGCACAGCAATTTTCACTTTTTTGTGCTGCACATATCAGAAGATTATTACAGAGGTAGCTGAAGTTGATGGAGGGATTTGCAGCTTTACTCAAACTACAATTCATGTTCATCAATAAGGTGAGAACCAGAATCGTTATAAACCTAAATGTACTTCAATTGAAAAGTATATTGTAAGTGGTCAAGTTATATTATTTATACATATTAGAAGGCCCTTTTTGTGTATTTTTTTTTTTTGTCAAAGATTTAGATTTAGTTTCCTACCATAAAAAAGTCTGGCCAATCTACTCAACATCAGCAACAGTTTTAACTGTTTTAAAAGCCCATATCAGTAGAACTATAAATATTGGGGAGGTCAACAGTGGATCTTAAGTCTAACAGCTCTCAGAGGATTTGGTTGCTCTGACTGGATCAATTTAACAGGCACCTAATCAAAGTGTCATTATCCTGGATCCACTCAGAGAATCTACAGCAGAAACACAAATGTGACTGAGTTTGACCTCTGGCACTATAGACACCTTATTAAAAGAGGCTTTAGTCAAAGACTTTATATACAGAAAGACAGTGCACTCGTATTTTTATGGATGGGAGAAGTTGCAATATGGCGGAATAAGTCCCACGCCTTCTGAATAAGAGCCAGTCGCCGATTGGTAAAGTCATCACTGCAGCTGTGCTTGATTCAGCCCTGAAAAATGCTGGGGGGGGGTTTTGTGACAGTTGTCAGATTTCATTTGGTTGATTTCAAATATGAAATTTAATCAAAAGCTTGGCGAACAGCTTTGGAGAATTTGATGTTTCCCCAAGAGATAGGAGCTGCAGAGGGTCCCGAGAGGGACTTCGCTTTAGTTCAACCAGAAAAAGGAAAATTGATTCAATTTTGGTCCATTCCTTACACAAAAATATCATGTCTTTGGATGCTTTGGAAGACAGAACATAGTAACTGTCAGGCTTCAAAAAAAAAAAAAAGCTCCAACAATTTTCTGTTCAATAGTTTTATGAACCTTTTTTTTGTAGTCTGACAGTCAAGGTTCATTAAATTAAAGAGAACTCCTCCTTTTGTTATTCATATTCATCAAGGTTCATTAAATTAAAGAGAACTCCTCCTTTTGTTATTCATATTCATCAAACTATTCAGGTTTCAAAGATATGACTGTGAGTAAATGACAGAATTTTCCTTTTGGCCGAACTATGCTTTGCTAAATACATTAATAGGACAAATGCTCTCTCTCTCTCTCTCTCTCTCTCTCTATCTCTGTTCCATTCTCGTCTCTCACCTTCCATGACGTAGACAAGGGAGCCCACGTCCCCTTCTTTAATAATACAGCTGTTTTTGTCATAGTCCACTGGATACATACAATCCACTATCTCCTGGATCTGAGACATCTCCAGATTCTTCATGAAGTCATTGTCCAGGATAGCTGACTTGATCAGTTCCTTTGATCTGCACAGTGCAGAAAAAGAGTGTTAGACAGGGCTGTAACAATACTTTATCATAGTAAAGACAATTACTATAACGAAAATAGAACACTAACTTACTGCATACTGCTAATAATGCCTATACTATTTAAGAAAAATAAATGTTTTGTGAAATAAAATGCATTATGCAGCAATAAACATTTCAAACAGTATCATGCTACATTACTGTCACATGACCTTACTGTGATTATGTGCAAATTTAATTTGTGGTGTCAACTTTTCATCTTAACTTTTGGGAATTCAAACAAAGTATGAGTAAAGAAATATATATCAAATTAATAGCTGATACTATCAATATTATAATAAATGGGTGACATTTACATTCACCATATGAAAATGCAAGGTAAAGCAGAACACTTTGTTTTGTTGAATATAGCATCCAATGCAGTGTGCCATGTTGTATATATTTTGGCAAATGTAGTTTGGCAAACATCCAGGTATTGTAATTTGCAAACTATCCACACTATCCTTTTCCTAAGCAAACGATGAGCACCACCATGGATTGAAACTTCCATTTGTATGCTGTCCTGTTCTGATCTCCATAGGAATCCATTGTTAAAACAGGGCAAAAGGAGCGACTGAATGAATTAAACTCTTTTTGAACATTACTAAATAATAAATTCATTGCAGGGTTAAGGTGTGGCAGCCAACAACAGCAATGAACTGAAGAAATTCCTGGAAAATACGCTGAGTACCAGCAAATCAAAAAAAAAAGAATGTCCGTATACAGCGCCATATGCCTTGAATTTTATGCCAAACACTGACAAGAGAAAACGAGCATGCCTTGAAACAGTTAAGTTAAAATACTCCTCATAAAAGGTATATGTGCACTCATCATTTTGAGGATAAAACCCTCCGAACTTCACCTGATTGGGAGCTGTGTGTGTATGAGCACCCACCTTTTTTCAATGTAGCTAACTTCGGACAGCTTCGTGTCATCTTTGTAATCATTAAACTTTGACAGGTGAGGCACTGACAAAAGACGGTCATTGTGACAGTGTAAAGTGACGGTATTATGGAGCCATGCGCCTTTTTATTTTTTAAACATTTTCATTACTTTACATTATCAGCTCAGAAAATACCCTAATTGACTACAAACACCAAAGACCTGAAATGTAAAGGATAATTCCACTATGAGTCACGTGAGACTTCCAGGAAAGAGGTGGATATATACACTGTTGAAATAGTAAGAGATGAATGAGAGGAATCTGTAGTAAATCCACAGGGAACGTGGGTTTTAAAAAAAAAAAAAAAAAGATTAAATGAAGAGGATATTTCAGGAGATGAAAATAAACAAAGTCTCTTAATCAGTGCTGGACGTCACAGCAAACAAAAATCAGAAGACTAACAGGATTGAGGATTTCAAATGTTTGCATCACAGACACTCACACATAAACACAAATACACACATTTAAACTAAAAGTCAAAATATTTCCAAAGATATGAAATATCTCTATATAAACTTCACTAATGTGCAGAGACAGACTTCAGAAGAGAGTAAACATTGTGGCTCTGTTGCACTATAAAAACATTTTCTGAGCACCCAGACAGAACTTTTTGCACAACCATTTTGAGGCGAGATCTGTTTGACCGAAAAACGGCTGACAATCTGGAAACCTGTTTGGAATTGCAAGTCGAGTCATTATTTATGCAAATCCATTTAGTTCTGCAAAATGACATTTAATAGCTAAAGTGGTGGTGGATGGAAAAACATGGTTTGAAATGGTGTAGTGAGTTCTTTAAATCTTATTATCGCTGTTTATATGACACTTCCGAGCACTCCTCAACAAAGAGCCTATCATTACGGCAGCAATTCGTCTGTTTTTGTAGACCTGGACTTACGCCAGACATCTGATTTAGTTGCTGAAACCCACAAACGCTCACCTGTGAACTTCACTGTTTACATTCCACAGTTTCTGCTCCGCCATGAGCAGAAATAGGACTTTTTTAAAAGATCTCTTTGGTAGTTTACACACAGCTTCTTTCACTTTCACACACGGACAGTCTCACTTTGAGGAAAATTGTATTGACTTTATCATGGGAGATAGAAATAGAAACAATGGCTGTACGGTTTAATCGCACGACACATTTGAAAGCGATTCTTTTTATGCGCAGTTTGTCAATGAAGTATGGCTGCGAATGCTAATCTATCTGAAAGTTGAGTCGCTTATAATGTACATTTGAAAAACGCACGTCAACTCACTTCATAACGACAGTTGAGCATCCTTCTGTGAGATGATGTGGTTTCTTACACAGAATAAGGCAGTTATGTTTTTATAAATTATGATTAATAAATCAAAGCGTTTCTATGTTCTGTTAATTCAGCAACAGCGATTTGATGTGTTATCTTCTTCTGCTGCAGGGCATATTTGGAGTTTCTGCGCAAGAGCGCCCTCTGGTTTTCAAATGGAGAAGCTTTTACTACTGATCACAGAGCAGTACAGCTCTGACAAGCTGCGCATTAAATGATTGCGCATACGACTTAAACACGATAAATCCTGCAGCCCTAAATGTAACAATTTTTGACAAAGTGAACAGCCTTACAATAAGAGAAGTAATGGGAGTCTATGAGGCGATATAGTGGAGGGTTTATGTGAAGCTTGTATTTTTGTTACAGTACTGACATAAACGAAAAAAAAAAAAACTATTATTTGATCCCTAAAGTCTGAATCCTTTTGAGGTGGGATTTCTTTTCTAGGTGGATGGATGTCTGCTAATGTGTTAAAGACATTACTAATTTAATTCATTGCATAAAAAAGTAACAATTTAACCATAAAATGCATATAATATCTCTCTGCTTCAAATGTTGTGCTTTGTTTTGCAAAACTTGTGTGGCATTTTTGTATCCCACTCTTTATTTTAGAGGACATTGTCTCTCTGAGGAACTGTCAGAGGAAATGTTCTACATCCAGTAAAAGCACAGAGATCACTGGCCTCATTTACAACAGACAACCTCTGGATCATCCTGTAACTAGCCTCTGTTTGACTTGAATTTTTCCTAAATGCCTTTTTCAGGACGATATTCACATCACACAGGTCGAAAAACTGTCTCCCTTAAAAGGAGAAAGTATGCCAAGCAAAGAAATTTTGGAGAAAGCTGTGGACATGGAACTGAACGTCTTGTACAAAGACACTGTTGCACATAAAAATTCCTACAAGAAAGTTACTCCTTAGTAGGCCTTTTGTTTGTCTTGCAACATTTTTCATCAAGGGAATATTATTAAAAATACTTGGAACTGGAGAATGAATTCTCTATTACCAGTGCAGAGGACTGTCCTGAGGATCTGTACTGATTCACATACTCTGCCCTCACTGCATGACTGCTGTGGCCTCACTGGAGAGCCATCGGTAGTTCTGTGGTCATCTGTAGATGTGTGTGCTAATGACTTAATAAACAAAGGAGGAAGATATGGCCATTAAGTCCATTTTGTAGGCAGAATGCTAATACAGGAAGCAAAGTCTCATGGCAGATAACAGCTCATACTGCACATGACAGTGCATAATAACCTGAGACAAATGAATGACCAAGTTGATTTATTTCTAAATGTAAGCTTACCCTTCAGAATTAAGACACAAAGAATCTGTCCTTTATATTTTGTATGAAAACTGCACGGTTGATGCTTATGATTGTAAATGCCAAATGCGTTGGTGTGGTATTTCTTTTAGACATATTCTGGAATATAATAGAATCTTAATTTATACTGAAAACATACGTTTCTGCCATTTTAAGTCAACAAAGAATAGGGGCCGGTTGCACCAGCTGGACATACACCCGGTCGTACGACTAAGCTTAATGTAAAATGCGTTTTAAGTCCAGTGTAGAATTAATACCCGTTTCACCATCTGGGCATAGAGCTTGTCTGAGACTAAATCTTACGCCTAGTCAAAGGTAGAGTGTGAAGTGTGAAGTCTTGTTTACATGTTGAAAATAAAGGCAAATAAAAATGTTGAGATGATGGAGCGTCTGGTATACGGGCTCCACGATCAGCTGTCGTCGTGTTTATCAGAGCTGTTCCCGGTACTAAAGGCGGGTCGGGATTATCTGCAAAAGTTGAAATCATTATTAAAATATAACTTGCTGCAAAAATTTGTGTAGGCTACTCTGTACACCGTGTAAAACAGGTCTAGCCTATAACTTAAAGCTCCATAAATTTGTACACTGTGTAAACAGCTAATCTTTTGCCAGATGTCTTGTTTATTTATTTGTTACTGAATTGTTTTGCTTGCATACCAAAATATGCATATACTTATTGAATTGCTCAATAATTGTTCTTGTTTCATAATCTGAGTAATTTAATTTTCCTCTTTTCAGCTCAACAGTACTTTTTCAACTATTCATTGGAGCCATAGTAACGCGAACGGCGTCTCAACTAACAGTGCGGTAGAACAGTGTGTACCCGCAAGTTTACACTAAGTGTAGCTATGCCTAGTCGTAGATTTCTATGGTGAAACAGGTGTAAATATTCATCAGTAAGCTGGACGTAACTAAGCAGCGAAGAGCTTACAACTTTTTTACATCCAGTGCAACCGGCCCCAGATAATTACTGATAATTTATGGGTGCAAACAAGTGAAAATAACATAATATACCATATAGTATATAAAAATGAGAACAAACAAAACGTGTATAAAATGTGTGTTGACAAATATAAACATAATATAAAAACAGACATCACATAGGGCATATGTTAACATATTAAGTTAAATGCTATGCAACTAGTTTTATATCATTTGAAACAGCGGTGGGGATGCATGCTGTGGGCATTAATTTGCCAACTAATGAACGATTATTTTATTTATTTTTTGTTGTTGTTGTTTTGCCCTCATAGTTCACTGACAAGGTTTGTATTGTAAATATGCTGGACTATTATTTTTTCATAATGAAAGAGTGCTCTGAAATAACAGCTCACTTTCAGCAGTTATTTTATCTGGTTCCTAGAATTCTTACAGATTTCTGCTTGTTGTAAATCAGATACAGATAAATTAGCACAGTATCAGGACATATTTGAACGTATTAACGAGAGAGCAATTGCGTGTGTGAATTAGTCATACTGTCTGTAGCGTCTGGAGTGATCAAATACACAATTGTAAAAGTCAAATCTTCACAACATGCAGAATCAAGAATCAGACATGCGGCCCAAAAAGAATGAACACGCATTTCCCCAGTATATTTTGTGTATTATTATTGTGTATATTGCTCTTTTTGTATATTGTATAGTGGTATGCATGTCTGAAATTTGAACACTAAATGGCAAATTAGTATTAAGTTCTGAACCCCTTTGTTAATAAAGGTGCTTCATAATGAGAAACTGATGGTTCTTCTAGCCCGTTAAATGACTTTTCATAGCTCCCTGCTTGCTTCCCTGGTATGCTATGGTTCAAATTCATTTCCACTCTCTCATTCCATATGTATGCGTGATTTCTTTGTGTGTTTAGTCTAGCTATGTGTTCATGATTTAGTTAAATAGGTAACACTTTACAATAAGGTTCATTAGTTAAACATTAGTTAATGTATTAACTAACATGAACTAACTATGAGCAATACATTTGTTACTGTATTTACTAATCTTCGTTATCATTAGTTAATGAAAGTACAGTTGTCCGTTGTTTATTAATGCACTGTGAACTAACATGAACAATGTTAACAAGATTTTATTAATGTATTAGTAAATGCTCAAATTAACATGAACTAAGATTAACAAATGTTGTTAAAAAAAAAGTGCAGTTTATTATTAGTTCATGTTAACTAATGAACCTTATTGTAAAGTGTTACCGTTAAATAAAACTTGTGTGCACATTTGAGAGTTGATTCTGATCTGCTCACTAACCAATGTCACTGATAACGGTTACGATCACAGCTACATGCTAAGAGAGTTATTTTTTTCTCTGGCCACGGAAAATGTCCTTCCTGAAGAGTTGGTAGATGATCAATACTGAGTGTTTGCTGGCCAAACAGATTAATTGAATGCAATATTAATTCAGCTACATCAAGTTAATTTGATTAACTGATTCAAATATTTATAATTAATTCAAATGAGTTATGATTAATTATTCATACTCCCCTTTTGAGCTAATTTGCTACATCTCTCTATTAATTGTGAAGCTGTGGGTTGTAAGTAGTTACTTTAAAAGTAGAAAAATATATGCTGTAACTTTCTAGTAGTTTCTAAGCTACTTCAGCTGAAAATCATAGGACAGCATTGACAACGAGTTTCTGATCTCACTTCAGGGATCGTCTGTGTCTGTTGATTCGGCATTTGAGTTCGCACCCGTATTGCTTCCATGCCGCTGACTGGAAGGGGCGGAGTCATGTGACTACAGATGGTATTTTTAAGAGTTTAAAATATGAAATAACATCGGTTAGAGGTTCTGAATTTGGTTTCTATTACTTTGATTAATCGTCTAGCCCTACTCCTTCATGAATTGGGCACCTCGCGAATTGTGTCTCGGAGTAGGTGACGATTTCTTCATTTCAAAATAAGACGAGAGGGACAAGACAGTCAGCCAGTTCCTTGACGTTGGCTTGGTGTGTCCTAGCCTTAAAAGTAAATGTTTCCCAAAATAAAAACACTCTGATAAATGTACATGAGTACAGCGACAAAGTAAAAATACTTTGTTACTTTCCACCCCTGCCGACAGCCAGCCTAAGTTTTTGACATGATTAACATGCATGAGGAGTGAACTATGTGACACTTAGGCTGTGTTATGCACACGACAAGATGAAGTAGAATCCAAAATGAACAATCTTTAATCATGTAATCCAAAAAAACACGTAGGAGAGCTCAGGAGCAAAACTACAGCACGCCAACCACATAGATGCAAACAAGAACTGACAAGAAGAAACTAAAACACAGGGCTTAAATGCACAGTGGTTAACGAGGAAACTAAATGAACAACAGGTGAACTAAATCAGCAACTAACTGGCACACACTAGGAAACTAGAGCCTGCGTCTCAATGTGCATACTATCCATCCTAAATAGTATGAGACATTAGTAATATTTAATGCTGTTTAGGACGGATAGGGTGGATAGTATGTACATTGGGATGTCACCATACAATAACTGTATGAACTGTGGAAGTAGCGTAATGACGTATGACGCACAGAACGAGGTCTTCTTCCTGTTGAATAAATTGTCATAAATGAGTGTCCTGTCATTCTGAAATTCTCTTTCCACTCATCGTCTGTGAAGTGGAGCAGGATAATGTCCCACCAGGTCTTGTTTATACTCTGATCTACAGAAGGTTTTGGGCTCAGGAAAAGGTGCTTTTACTGCTTGATAAATACAAGCAGCACGACTCAATGGTTTATGTGCTCGTCGTCACCTAATTAGGACCCGAAATAGATAAATATTAAGTCTGCTTTTTAACCAAAGAAAAGGCGGACGGTCAGTATACAACAACAGCGGGAAATTGTATATTTATGCAGTGTGTGTATGTCAAAAGATTAGATCCGACCTGAAACTTGTGACATATAAACGCGCACATCAACCCGATCACTTTATTTAACGTTCATGTAAACACTTCGTTTGGATTCATCAATCAGTTCATCATTTGAAATGCTTTTTACGTAGTTCATTATACTTATTTTATGGAATGAAGTTTCATGGTTTAAATAAATTATGTTACTCAGAGACTGACATGTTTGGCTTGTCAAAAATGCCCTTGCAAATTTGTTTACTTGAATATCAAGTTTATGTTCTACAAGGAAAGCAGTGGTTTTGATGCACAAAGTTCTTTCTATTGTCTCTTATAACAAAAATTCTGTATTTAAACCCTTGAAAATTCAGATCTTATTGTAAAGAAGTGAAAAATCACTTTTCCCCATAGCAGATTTTGACTCAAAGTTTAAATTGAAGTACTAAAGTTGCTAAAATTAAAACTTAAATAAAAATTGATTAAAGCTAAATAGAAATATTTGGTTTAAAAAAAAAATGAATAAAAATGACAAAAGAACATAAAACTACTAACATATTTTAGAGCCAATAAAATTTGACAAAATTGTATGATAAATTCTACTTTTGCTAAAATAACGTTTAAAAAAGTTTCGTTTTTTTTTTCAAGTTGGTCCAGCTAATGTGCATATGCCCAGTGGTACAAAGCAGTGTCTACCTATAAACCAAATGGTTCTTTTTTTCTTTTCTTCTTTTTTTAGATTTAGATATTTTGTCTTTACTGAGATAAGACAGTATAGATAATTGACAGGAAGCGAAGTGGGAGAGAGACGAGGACGTGATTGGGAAGGGTCTTTCACCAGTTGGTTTTTTTGACTAAAAAAAAGAAACTTCCTTTCCTAGAGCCATCTAGCATTGGTCTAGCAAAGGTCAATGAGTCCAATTGCAGACATTCCTATATCAATACAGGACTTCAGATCTCTGATATTTCAAAAGACATCAGTCAGTCCAGATGTCAGAGACAAGTTCAGAAGAGACATTTCAATCAAGATTAAAAAAAAAAAAACATTTTAAGCCTATCTAGTGCCACTGTAAAGGAAAATGCAAAAAAAAAAAAAAAAAAAAAAACAGAAACATATGAAACAGAGACAGGAAGAAACAATTATGAGACAGAGACATGACATTCATGGCAAAACACTCAACCAAAGGAAAGAAAGGGGTACGTCAATCAGTATTGTGATATTTGGTGAAAACATTTGCCTTTTTTTCTAAAAGAAAGCAGCAGGACAGTTGAAAAATTAATGCATGCGTGTATTTTTCATCCAAAAATAACATTTTTTTTCCCTGACCACACACAAATATATAAAATCCTCTTCCAAAACATTATGAGCTTTCGAAGACTAAAGCAATATTGATGCCAGTTCATTCCCATCTGGCCGCCCAACACAAGCTGATATGGAAGATTTTTCTTTTAAATCTTCATAATCATTCCTTGAAGAGCTCATCAGCTCAAGATACAAGCAGAATAGAAGAAGAAAAGGCGGAACAAGCTCCGCTGTGGTGGAGTTCAAAGGGTTTTTCTTTACAAAACTAGGTTTCGTGGTAAATAGTAGTGGTGAACTGTGAAATGTCAGTTGCAGGGCAGATGGGGGAGGCCATGCTGGTCAGAAACAGAAGAATGGTGTTCCTCTGCTGCCAAACCACAAGATGCAAATGAATTAAGGGTAGTGTGTTCATGACAGCAGGTTGAAACACAAAGATCCTTCACGTTCAGGGGAACTGTTTAGTCTGGTTAGGTCCTCGGGTCTATTTCAATTAAAACATGACACACTACTGTGTGCATAATAACAGATGATCATGTAAATAGTGTTCGTGATCCACCTGCTGCACGATATCATGCTGCTTTGATAAGCAAATTATCAGTCCGTTATACAAAGCAGTTATTTTATGACAGACTTTGTGTATTTCCCACGTCAGTGCTCCTATCACTGCTTAATGCAGACACAGTATTCCAGGTTCAGATGTTTCCTTGTGGAAAATCAAACTTTCATGGAGCGTCATCATTGAGATGCTTCGGCAAATGTCAGTGAATGGCATTTTGAACAGAACATAATGAGTTTGTTTCGGATTTACCCCAAACATCGGAATGGTTTCATTTGCACAACATGTAAAACCCATGATATTGCCCTCCCTTTCAACAAGTTACCATGGTAACAATAGTTAAAATATCACTACACACAATACACACCCGTTATTGTTGCTTCAGTAAAAATGTGGTATTAGCTACCACTGTCATTAAAAAAATCACATGGATGAAAGATGTAAAAATAACTAGTTACTAGCAATGACTGATAATATTTTGGTAATGCAATAATGAACAAAAGGTAAGTTTACTGAAAAGTATATGCATACTTCCCTAGTCGTATAGCTATGCAAAAAAGCAGTAAGTCAAATCAGTAAAGGGTGTCCAAATATACAATATGACACACTAGGCAAATATTTGCCTGTATGAGGAATGTAGGGATCTAGTATCCATGTTACAGGGTTTAAGCTATATATATATATATATATATATATATATACATATATATACATCAACATTAAAGTCATCAAATAACTATTTGATGCAATAAATCAATAAATACAGCATTAATGTGCTAGCCTATGTGATGACTATAGTGATTTGTTACCTACAGTTTAAAGTGGGTTTAAACAGAAGTTTCAGTTGGTATTTGAGGCTGTTGCCTATTGAAGTTCGAAGGCAAATGTAGTATTGCATTACTTTTAAGTCGTATTGATTATTGTAATAATTATTACCATTATTGTCATTATTATTATTATCGAGTTAACCTACTTGGCACTCTTGGGGACGTTGGGCAGGGTCACGTGACTCAGCTGCTGGACGTTAGCTGGTTCGGCGCTGATCGCCTGTCGTTTAGTGCGCTGATGCTCCTGCAGCTCCGAGCGGGTTTGGACCTGTTGGGTCGCCGGGCGAATTACTGAGCGGTACTTATCCAGTTCGTTCTGCAGTTTCTGAATCAGTTCATCTTTCTGGTCCAGTTCGAGCTCCAGTTCGTCAATAAGCGCGTCTCTCTGTCTGAGTTCTTCAATTTTCTCCTGAAGCGCGTATTGGAGGTCGCGTAAAGTCCCCATCATCATCCCTTCTGAACAAAATACAACCGAACAGAACCGAATAAAACCTCCCAGAACAGCACTTTTAGTAACTTTACTTAGAGGAATGAAATTCTGTGCACTAAACCAGCTTCTATTCCACTCTGAAAGGAACTAACTACAAAACGAGACGAACCTGATTGGGGGAAGTCTCCCAGTGTTTCCGCGTATAAAAAAAGAAAAGAAAAAGGAAATAATCAGCGCCCAATTCCACAGAGCCGCACAAATCCTCAGCACTGACAGAAGTGTATCCTTGTGAGCGCGCGTCGCTCGTGGGCAGTGACGTGATGAATGAGTTGAGCTCGAGAGTGCAGAGAACGCTCGCGCGCGTCACAGAAGAGCGCGGGATTCCTGGACAGTCAGTATGTTCAGCTCTGTACAGCTGTTGTGACAAAAACTTTACAGAACTACAGAAGTATTCAAATACAAATACAATGCACAAGTATATAAAATACGCTTCAAAATTATTAAGAACCAAAAAATAGAAAACTCCAGGGCTAGATGAAGTAGTAATTAAAAAAGTGCTATTTATTTAATGTTTTATTTAAAATAAAAAACTTAATTATTTTAAAATCAGGGATGCCATGCTCATGGGAAACCTGATATGAGCTCAAGGAAGTCATAAAAATTCCCAACTAAAGTTCCAAATGATTATATTTTATATTATTTTTTATAATATTTCATAATATTTGGTATAACTGTTGGTTGAACAAGTGAATTCAATAAAAACATTCAATTTAACAATTTACCAATTTATATTGATGGTTATCACCTGAGACACGTTGTTGAGGAGTACTACTGTTTACAAAAACTTGACTTGATTAGCTGGATCAGTTGTGTTTAATTCCGGTTGAAGCTAAACTGTTAAGGCCCTCCAGGGGGAAAATTTGTACCCCTGCTAAGGCTGTTAAACGGAAGGTTTCTATTGTGACAACTTACTCCAAATAATGTGATTACATAACTAAAACTGGAAAATATTTGCTGGAAATTGCCAAGAGTTGTGGCCTTCCTGAGAAACATTCACTGGAATAAACTGCAGGACAACTAGCCCCAGTCACCAATATTCATAATTAATGACATCGCTTAAATAGCCTGACTTACCCCCACTTTGGAGAGCTAGTAGAGGTGCATAATCTTTGACTGAGTTTATAAAAGGACATTAGGCGCCCTCTGGTGTCAAGACTATGAAAGACACACAGTAACAATGAAGTTATATGAAAGGTAAATGATGCTCATAATGACAAGTAGGACAAACTTCAAAAAAGCTTCACAGCCCAGTCTAAGAGAAATGATATCTGTTTATGAACGACACAGCAGAGTATATCTAACCCCCGTTGGCCATATACTCTGGTCTGGATGAATTTTCTGGACCTGCAGACTCAAATTAAAAAATGTTGAACTTAAAGGGTTAGTTCACCTAAAAATTGTCGTTCTACACCTGTAAGACCTTCGTTCATCTTCGTAACACAAATTAAGATATTTTTGATGAAATCTGATGGCTCAGTGAGGCCTCTATTGCCAGAAAGATAATTAACACTTTCAGATGCCCAGAAAGCTACTAAAACACATTTAAAACAGTTCATGTGAATAGAGTGGTTCAACTTTAATATTATAAAGCGACGAGAATACTTTTGTGCACCAAAAAAAAAAAAAACGACTTTTCAACAATATCTAGTGATGGCCGATTTCAAAACACTGCTTTGAAGCTTCACAAATCTTTTGTTTTGAATCAGTGAATCGGTTCGTGTATCAAACTGCCAAAGTCATGTGAAGTATTGAAATTGTGTAACACTTATTACATAATGAAGCCTCGTTACTGAATTCACATGACTTTGGTGCTCCAAAACATTGATTCGAAACAAATATTCGTAATGCTTCGAAGCAGTGTTTTGAAATCGGCCATCACTAGATATTGTTGAAAAATCATATTTGTGGGGGGTTTTTTGGCACACAAAAAGTATTCTCGTCGTATGGTAAAGTATTCTTTATAATATTAAGATTGAACCAAAAATAAACTGTGATTTAAATATGTTTTTAGTATCTTTCTGGGCATCTGAAAGTGTTAATTGTCTTGCTGGCATTAGATGCCTCACTGAGCCATCAGATTTCATCAAAAATATCTTAATTTGTGTTCCGAAGATGAACGAAGGTCTTATGGGTGTAGAACAACATGAGGGTGAGTAATGGATGACAGACTTTTCAATTTTGGGTGAACTAACCCTTTAAAGAGACACAAAGGCAGTATTAGCAGGTGAATATGAGTGAAACAAACCCTCATCTTTGGTTTCTGAAACTGAAGCCACTTGTCAAAAGATCCCAAAGGCCAACAGCAGCACCCAGATGTCTATAATTTTTTGGATAGTTATTGTGGTCAAAAATAACACACAAAGAACAATTCATCTAAACAATATCTGAAAATAACAAATGAGCGATAAAAGACTATTCCTTCTTTCTGCTGCTCATTTTTGTCCCTTCATCTCTTTCTCACTGTCACTGCCCTTGAAAGGACCTCTCCCAGAAAAACAGGCTTTAAATTTCACCTTAATAAACTCTTCCTGCAGGGTTCTTCCTTTGTGGATCGATGGAAAGAGGATCTGTTGTAACATGACTAGTGTGGCTGCTCTTTTCTGCCACAGACTCACATCTGCCGCCATTTTGTCGCTTTGGGACCCTTACAAGTGCACCAGCTCTTTTTTTAGATGACACCAAAATCTTACTTTTAATGATAATTCTACCACAAATCTTGAGACAAAAGTCGTGACTTCTCCTTAGGTTTACTGTAAAGCAAATGTACTGAACTAAAAGCCATATGTCTTTTTTTTTTCAAATTTTAAGTTGATATTTGATATTAAGTACCTTTTCCATAAAACAATGTCCAATTTCAGAATATCGTACCTTGAAATATTACCGTTCATGCGGAGTTTAATATAGCTGTTTGTGAATGTAAAAAGTCTGCAAAGTTTTAAAGATAAAAATGCATGACAAAATTATTGTCTTCTAAAAGAAATAATCGATTCTGAACTATGGAAGCTTGTTTCCGCCACTGAATAAAAAAATAAAAGGGTAATTGCGACTTTTTATCTCACAATTCTGTGTAAAATAAAATCAGTATTGCATGATATAAAGTCAGAATAGCGAGATGTAAAATCAGAATTCTGACTTTTTGTCTTGCAGTTGCAAGTTTTTATCAAGCAATTCTGAATTTTTTCTCAGAATTGCAAGATATAAACTGACAATTGCAAGTTATAAAGTCAGAACTGAGTGATATAAACTTGCAGTTGCGTCTTATAAAGTAAGAATTGTGAGATATAAACTGACACAATTGAACATTATAATACGCAATTCTGACTTTATAACTAGCAATTGTGAGATTAAAAGTCAGAACTGTGAGATAAAAAGTCGAAATTGCCTTTTTTTATTTTTTATTTAATCTCAGAAACAAGCTTCCATACTGAACTGCCGAAATGAGTCGTCAATAATTCCAGTCTTACTTTCTGTTACATGCAATGTTACTAACAAATTTGCATAATGCAAGCAAATGGTCTTCATTGGCTGTCCGCAAACAACGTCTACTTTGACCCGCCCTCAAACAATGTAGTTGTAGCTGAGATGGTAAGAGTTTGACTCGTGTTGTTCATAACGAGAAGACGCTGCAAAACATTTCAAAAGGATGAGGACTCGCACTGGAATTGATACGGAAAAACCGATAGCATCGTTACTGCTCGTATCACTGTGTATCAAGTACTGAGGAAGCTAAAATTCAGATATGGCAATAGGTGTTTTGTTTCTGACACACGCTGTAAGGGGAGACCAATCACAACAGACTGGGCCGTCTGACCAATCAGAGCACAGTAGGCTTGCGAAAAGGAGGGGTTTAGAGAGACTGAATCTTCATGAACCATTTTCAGACTCTTTGAGAAATGAGGTGATGTGTATTCTACAAGAACGTTAAAGTGTTTTTTGACCTTGGATGCATGAAAAACCTATTGTAGAAGACCTCCAAAACGAAATTAGGAAACTTTAAAATAGCATAATAAGGGCACTTTAACAATATGAATTCTGCTCTGAAAATATATTATTTCAGTATCTCTGTTAACTATAAATTATTATGCTGTTTTTCTTATATTTATAACACTTATATAGCCACAATTATTGTGGATTATGACGATAAGGAATTGTAATAGAGCTCTTCTCCATCACTAACAAAGTGTGAGATGATGCATCGCAAGGCAAAGTTTATCAGCATATGGTCTCAGTGCTCATTAAGCTACAAACAGCTTTTATCCCTCTGCTTCTTCCATAATGAAATCATTAAGGTAGGAGTGATTAGGTCAGTGCATCTGTCTTCACATTAACTTCACATGGTCACAAACACATAAATATAGGGTGAGCATCCCAAAAATGCAGTTATAAAACTATTAGGTTCGTTATTAGTTATTATACAGGTTATTGGTGATGTGATGGCTCTTAAGTGAAGGGGGAAAACAACAACATAACAGCTTCTGCCCTCTTGTGGGCATCGCTGCATGCAAATCAAATGTGAGGTGATGCTAATACATTTCAAAAGGGTCTTTGGAGCTTCAGCCCAAAGTATTTGTAACTTGGAAGGCATAAGAATTTGCAAATCTGGGGTGGGATTTGACTCATGCAAATTTGCTGGATAATTTATGCAAATACAGATGCACTCAAGATTTAGAAGAAAAAAAAGTATACTCAAAATTAGTTTTGAAGGATTAGTTCACTTTAAAATGAAAATTATCCCAAGATTTATTCACCCTCAAGCCATTCTAGGTGTATGAATTTCTTCTTTCTGATGAACACAATCAGCGTTATATTAATAAATATCCTGATGCGTCCAATCTTTATAATGGCAGTCAACGGGGGCAACAAGTTTGAAGCTCAAGAAAGCGCATTCATCCGTCTGAAGCAAAGCGATGTGCTTGTGTAAGAAAAATATCCTTTACAAGAAATTAAGTAAAATATTTAGCTTCCACCAGACCGCCTTCTGTATTCAACTTACGAACAAAGTGTAAGTCGCAGCTCTAAACGCTTTCGCTACGTCCTACACCTTTCTGTATTCAGCTTATGAAGAAAACATAACTGACATCAGTTACTCTTTTTCTGTAAGCTGAATACGGCAAAAGCTAGATATTTTACTTTATAACTTGTTTAATATGGATATTTTTTCTAACACAAACGTGTCGCTTTGCTTCACAAGGCCTTTATTAACCCCCCCGGAGCCGTGTGGAGTATGTTTATAATGGATAGATATACTTTCTTGAGCTTCAAACTTGTTGGTCCCGTTCACTGCCATTATAAAGCTTGGACGTTCCAGGATGTTTATTAATATAACTCAGATTGTGTTCATCAGACAGAAGAAAGTCATATACACCTAGAATGGCTTGAGGGAATAGTCTTGAGGTAAATTTAATTTTAAAGTGAACTACTCCTTTAACCATTTTTTGGGGATAATTTAAAATATTTCAGTTTGAATTTATAAAAATGAAAGCCAAAAGCACAAGTCCTAAAATTCTGAATAATATTTTGCCATATTTAGAAAGTAAGTTGAACCAAATCTTATACAAAGATGCTCAAAGAATTAGATGGATAGGGCTGATGGGAGGGGAAGCATATGGTCAAACAAAGCACTTTCTAATGGCGTATTAAATATCCTCAGACAGGCTCTTGGGCGCTACACGTTCAAACCCTAAAAGCCGATAATGCACGAAGCTTCCTGTGCTCAGAGCCCTCTGGGATCTGATGATGATGATGATGGTTTAGATCAATGATACACTCTATCTACCCCACCTCCTCCTTTCCCTGAAGCTTCACAAAGATGCTCTGTCATCATGAGTTTCTTCATTCATGTCCTGAATCCTCAGCCTCAAATACTCGTAATGATTCACTGATGGAATCAAATCAAATAATAAAGAGTTAACTATTAAAAGACAAGACCCAAGACGTGCGCAAAAGCATCAAGCATTGGTTGCATATGTTAAACACGTGTGAAATAATCTCACCTGTCAGATTTGGCAACTCTCCTAAAGCTTTGGTTTGATAAATCCTGATGCGTTTGCGGTTCGGCTGATATTCCCTGCGCGCGGTGCGTCCGCGGTCCGATCTGAGCGCTCGGTAAAACGGACTGACATTTGTGCAGCTTTCTCTTCAGCTCGTGGATTTCGTCTTCTCGCTCCACCAAGCGCCTTTCAAGATCACGTATCCTCTCCTCCTTTAGCATTAAAATCTTGGCAAAGTCTTCCTCCAGGTCACTCATTCTGAGGTAGTAAAAAAAAAAACTTTAATCCCCTTGAAATCAACCAGGCGCGCTCTCAAACTGTATCACGCGCCCAGACAAGCTCTGGTTGTGAAGCTCCAGAGTAAAACAGCTGATCTATCCACGTGTTTATAGTCAGAAACGGGAGTCGGCGTCGGTCCCGTTAACGGTTACTTGTGTCACAAACATCCCAGTCCAAAAACACAAACCATACCGAGTACAGTCTGTCTCCTCATCCACGGGGTCTTCACCATAGGCGGAGTTTCACTTTTGTGCTTAGGGGGAATAAAGTCGGGGGATGAAACTCTATATTCTACATAAACATCTATAAGATGCAATTACACAGACATTTAAATGCACAGAGACGGTTTAAATGCACTTACACTGGAGTTCAAATCGTGGGAAACAATACGTGAACCGTACCGTCAGAAACTAGACTCGCGCACTGATCGATATCCTAACTTGCAGTGTCCGTTTTCTGAATGAATCATTCTCCGAAAGAATCGGATCGTATCAATCCGTTAAACATGATTTAGAATTCTTGAATGAATCGGTTGAACAATTTCTTTCATTAGAGTTGAGTCGGTCCGTGCATTTATCGACTCACTGAACCGAGAAACGAAATGTCTTTTGTCGGACAAGCCCGATTCGTAATGGACCCAGAATTTGATTTGGATTGTACCAAGGGTTTGACTGAGGGCGGGGCGAAAAGTTAGTTACGCCTACTTTAATAGGCAAGTAACAGAAATGTTACAGAATAAGTTAGTCTTATTAACATATAGCCTTCGAATCGCGATACAACGTTGTTTTTAAATAAACAGCATAGCAAAGCATTTTTAGACAGGAGATGAATTATTGGCTATTGTTAAAATGCAGATTATATTTAGGTAGGCTGTATTTTGTAGCCTATTTATGAAGTGACTGAACTAGGACACAATAAATAACAGTACAATACATCTTAATTTAAAAAAGGAACTCTTTTTGTGGTTTTAAGGTATTATATGCCACGCTGGAATGTCACGGAACGACGCGGACTAACTGCTGAATCGTTTTCTATTGAACATCTTCTATGAAACGAACCGATTCGCTGAAATTGATCAGAGTTCACATCGTTAATGCCAAGAGAAGACGGTGTATTGCAACTATCCGCGGTGTATTAAGACTGATATTGCATTAGTTTAGATAAACTACATAATTATACCTATTTAATGTGTTTTATCCACACGCTCAACAATTATAAAACAATTTCGGCTCTGGCAGCCCCCAAAATCAATGCGGCTCTTCATGCGGCCCCATGATGAATGGATGACGTAATTTCGTGAAACCTGACACTTGAATGGCATACTTTAGTATTTAGACATCTTAGATTATTAGATCTAGAAAGAAAAACATTTTTTCACATTATCCTATAAGCTGAATAACATTTGGTATTATGGCAATAGCAGCATTATTTCTTTCTATGACCACTCTGAGGGACAGTAGACTATTGTGCATTCATGACCATCCAGCCATGATATGAAAGCATCGTCCCTCTTCACGTTCATGAGAGATGGGTTGTAATTCAGATGCAGGGATAGCGGGAAAACAAGAGAAAAAAGAGACTAAAAACCTATTATTTGTCTTTGAAAGGCACCCAATGCGCAGAAAATGTATTTTATTGATATTAATTTTAATCATAACCAAAGAACACATGACACACCTATTATAAAACAAACAGTTCAGACTCTAAATGATAATTTAGCTTTGTTTTTATGGCTGTGCATTAACCGGTTGTCGTATGTTTTATGTAATCACAGTTATTTATTTTCATTGTTTTATGTTAGTTTATCATTATCAGGTGAGCAGGATTCAAAAATCTGTCATGTGTGGTGTGATCACAGAGATGTGATAGGAGCTAATGCTCTGGCTGTCCTGCTGTGCGAACGATGACACAGTGATTAGCACAGGACTGCTGTGCACCTGAGGGACTGATTGGATTACAGGCTGGGGTGGGGTGGGGCTGGTGGGTGGTGCTGGCGCAGACATTACTCATCCCATTCCTGTTATACAGTCTCTCTCTCCTACTCTCTCAGTGAAACTCAATCGGATGTCTCTGAGCTCCAGGACCAGAGGACGTTCTGTCAGTCATTGATCAGTTCTGCCGCTATTCTCTGAAATCTGGGATACAGGAAGTCAGTAAGGAGATACGGTCAATACGGCAGACTTGATCAAGGGATCAGTGATCATTTATTATTGGTGGTGCTTGCTAAGTCATGCAACACTATTATTATTGTTCATACTGTACATATAAGCTGCAAACACGAATGATACCTAGATCCATGCAGCTTAGTCAAGCCTGGATGGATAGATGGAGGATGGATGGATGGATGGGTGGAGGATGGATGGATGGGTGGGTGAAGGATGGATGGATGGATGGATGGAGGATGGGTGGAGCATGGATGGATGGATGGATGGGTGGAGGATGGATGGATGGATGTATGGATGGAGGATGGATGGATGAAGGATGGGTGTAGCATGGATGGGTGGAGGATGGATGGATGGAGGATGGGTGAAGCATGGATGGATGCATGGATGGATGGATGGATGGATGGATGGATGGATGGATGGATGGAGGATGGATGGATGGGGTGAATGTGAGTTCACCAAGTACAACATGTTCCTGGATCAGCATCTTTGTTGATCCTGGAACATCGTTCCAATCAGATTTGAGGGACAAGTTTAAAGTTGATGTCAATCTTCGACATCGGTGTTATTCACCTATCATTTCCCTCTGATTTTAGGGATAACTTATGGGAAGGGTTAGGTTTATGGGTAGGGATATGGATATGGATAGGACAACATTTTTGGACAGGAAATATGTTGATCCAGGAGCATGTTTCGGCAAAATCACAGTGACCAGATTGATGGATGGATGGATGGATGGACAGATTTAGACAGATAGATAGAACGATAGAAAGATAGACTCAAGGCTAAAAAAGCGGATTTACTTCAGTTTTCTGTCCATACAGACCAATGCATTCCTGTCTGCTGCAGTATGTACAGGGCAATTTGTGAGTCCCAGCTGTTAGTAAATACAGTTGTCACTTCCTGACACTAACTGTGTGAATGTAGCTATGAGACCTTGGCCAACAGTCTAACAACTGTCCTAGAAACCCCATGCAAACCATTCAGAACACCATGGCAATGGATTGGCAAACACTAGCATCAAGAAGGCAATACAGAAATATTCACATTTTCTTCAGAGAATGTAATAATAGTTTGATTATGACTGTCATATCAAAAGTTTCCTTTGCTGATTTAAATATGTAAACATTTCTGTTTCTAAACCGAGGAGTCAATTTTCTGAGCTTAGAGGTGGGTATGCCCTTCTCAGCAGTTTCCAGCTGCATCATTACAAAACAAGGGTTGTGAAATGTCACAACGTAGCAGTCGGCTCAGAGCCCATGAGAGAGAGTCGAGCTCACGCTAATTACTGTCTCTCTGTCTGCTTATATCTTATCGACTGTCACTTCACACGGCCTGTGCTCACATTCTCTAAATGATGAGATTCAGTTTGATATAAACTGAAATGACTCCTGCTTTCATCTCTCTCTTTCTCTCTCTGTGTCGGCTTATTCTCTGTTTCTCACGCCGTTGTCTCCCCTCAGGTTAGGCATGTTATATTTTTAGAGCATTCTCAAAGGGGGAGGGGAGGGGGGTATTTTCACTTACTCAGGTGTCTTGTAGAGGCATCTTATTAGAAGCCATTCATTGGACTATATAAATGGCTCATTTCTCTTCCCTCTCTGAGAACTCAGTAATGTTTTCATTTCATGGACCTCCATTTAAAAGGACTGTTTAGATAACTTTTAGTAGGCCTGTCAAGCTATTCTCCCACTTTTATTTTTTGGCCTTTTAGGGAACAGTTTGTACACCTTATTTATTGTGAACAACCAGTAAGTCTTTGATTTACTCACTCACGATCTGACTCATTCATTTACTCTCAGACAGTGCTATCATGGCCATCAACATGCAGGGACATTGCCAAAAGATCTTCGGCTATGTCAGACCGTCAGCTTTCCTCTCCCAGACTGCCCACATCTGGTGGAATTTATGGGTCTCAGCTTTGGAGTTCTTTCCCTGTGTCAAATATGGCCATTTATTCTTGAACTGTTCCTTGAGAGTTCAGCAAAAAGCTTCTCTGGTGGTAGTCACACAGTCTATGCTGGTTCTTCTTTCTCCTTTCAGGCCAGGTCCGGTTAAATCCCAATGTCTTCTCACTAGACTGGGTCAATTTATCGGATCCTTCAAAACTCCAGTGAGAATGGAGACTAAGATAGATAGATAGATATGTGGCTGTGTTAACATTGCCATTTGTGCTCTAAAGCCCAGTGTATGCAGTATGTGGTGCAGAGTGATGATGATGTGTGTGTGTGTGTGTGTGTGTGTGTGTACGTGTATACACGTGTGTGAGTGGAGCGTAACAGACCTTAAATGGTGCTGCTGTGTACTATAACGCAGCGGCGGGACCCTCTTCCTGGCAGGAACCTAAAGACAGCAAACAGATCCCTGTACCTCAGCGACGGAGCAGCATAGCAAGACCACAGTCACAACCCTTCCTCAGATAACCTGATCTAATTGTAGCTGCAGTGGAAAAACAGAATATCTGTCTACATCGCTGCCCCTTCCTGTGTGTGGGCGCTCCGGTGTTTAGGGTGAATGTGTGTGTGTGAGTGTGTGTGTGTGTGTGTCTATCACTCAAGTGCGAAAGGAATCGTTGGAGAAAGGTCAGCAGGCAGATGTCTAGTTTGCAGACAGAGACAGGGAAGCTGTCAGAGAACATAAACTGCTGTGTATTTTTCAGGGGCTGAAAAACATGTGGAAGTTAAGAAAGGCTCAATACTTACAGACATCCTGCACAGCCACTGGAATGGATAAGGTCTGGTTTTATCACAAACTCTAATCCTTTTTGTAGATTAAAAAAAACACTCTTTAGATAATAACTTACTGTACACATGCATTGACCCCATTTTTCATGTTTTTAGGGCTTGCTAGAACTGAAATGTCTAATATGCTAATAGGCTAAAATGTTAATAATATGCTTTATTCTGTTTTGTTTTTTGTTGTTGGAAATGTATATTTATCTCTCAAGTTGTAGATGTTACAGGCATCAGTTGCTCAGAATAGCGTGATGTGCTGCAATGAGAGATACATGCACATGACAAACTTTGTTATTCAATTCAATAAATGACTAACACAGAAAATAATTGTAACCCATGATGTTTTATTAACAAAATTCGAAAGAAGCACATTCAGATAATCTACCTAATCAGTGCTAGAAGAGGCTGATATATAATATATATAGCCGACTTAACTCTGTTCCGCGACAGTTTTCCAGCATCCCTTCTCCAACTCATCTCCTCACTCTCGATTATCCCTATCCCAGCCAAGCTCTGGTTCAGGCCAAATTCCGAGCTCAGAGCCCTCTCCTCGGACAGTGGACTCCTTAAGTGTGAACTTGTGAAGTACTCCAGTTTGTAAAAACAAACACAAATTGGGTTTACATTAACACACTTTTAATGGAAGTCATAAGTGCTATGTTAATTCTTCTTTAAAATGTGTTATTTGAACTGTAAAGCTATCCTTTTAGCACTTAAAAGGCAGATAAATGTATCCATTGGTTATGCATTACCAGCTTAAGTCCTGTAGGTGGATTTTGGTCCATGTAAACAGTTAAGGATAGTTACATCATATCCTTTTCAAGTGTTAAAAATTTATTCCAAGGCAACTGCCCCATAGACTTACACAGTAAACCTGATTTTTGGTTGTTTTCGCAAACTGGGGGAAGTGTCTAAACAGTGTCTAAACAGTCAAGAATTGGGTCATTTTTTTTTTCTGGGTTCTGATAGGTAACATTTAGGTACCAATATATATACAGTTTTGGTACCAATATGTATCTTTGAGGTACTAATATACCTTTTTGGTAAAAATGTGTACTTTTTGTAAGGGTAATGCCCCACAGTGACACCTTTTGTAACTTTTGTTTTTAGAGTGTATAATAAACACACAGTATATTTCATTCAAGTCATTGAACAAAAACTGTGAAAGGACTAGAACATTTTTGTTTTGTGAGGTTGCATAAAATTTGCTGATTCTCCATATTTTTTGTGGTATTATCATCTGCCGTAAATCAATGTAAATCCTTAGGTTAGCAGAGTCGAAATATTCTGTTCAATTCAGATGGGATCTGGGCAAAATGGTGCAAAGCACTTTTTTTTTTTATCATATATTCCTAAAGGAGGCAAGTTCAAGTTTAGGAATCAGATGTTATTTTCTTAAGCATTTATGTCCTGAACATTGTCCCTCCACAGTGTGAGTTCTCAAACTGATAGGACTCTTGGGGACATTTCAGCTAGACTC
The DNA here is from genome assembly GCA_038088235.1 of Zacco platypus. Lineage (NCBI taxonomy): Eukaryota > Metazoa > Chordata > Actinopteri > Cypriniformes > Xenocyprididae > Zacco > Zacco platypus. The sequence continues at coordinate 21,924,342 of CM076078.1, read as the reverse complement.
GACTTGTACCAGCATGTTTTTTCTGGAAATGCTTGCATTAGTATTAATTCGTGTGTGTGTGTGTGTGTGTGTGTGTGTGTGTATACACATACACACACACACACACACACACATATATATATATATATATATATATATATATATATATATAATCATTACAAGTCAATGGTATGCATTCATTTAAATATCTATCTAAATATGTGTCTCAGGAGGTATGTCAGGCATGACACTATGGTGTTATGAAGAGTAAGTCTGAGAGCAGTAGGTCAGCTGCGGTCAGCTGTCCCACCAAAAGAACTGATTCCCTCAAACAAAATTATCCTCATAAATGTCCAGCTTCCTAAAGATAGATGTAGACTGCAACAGGGGCTTCCATAAATCATTGCCCTGATAAAAACAAGGATTAAACTTTGACTCACAAACAAGGTCACCTCTGAAATTCAAACCCACATGGCATAGACACAAGACAACAAACCTATTTCCAAACAGTTCCAACATGCCCAGTATAGCTCTGTTATGTCATGTGAAGGAAATGGTATGGTGATTTTTCAAATGGAATTGAGTCCTACTGTTCTGCTGTTCACTGCATTGCTGACCCAGAGTAAACACGTCTCTGACAGAAGAACTGTGCTTCAGGTGTTTTAGTGCTCAGGAGGGCCCTCTGACCTCTGACCACTGCCGAGTTTGATCTAGTACAGCCTCAAGATCTGCTGCCGCTTCAGGTAACACATTCCAGACGGTCAACACCTGTCCAACACTCAAGAGAAATAGAGAGGGAAAAGCACAAATGACTTTGGAGAGATTAAAGAAGTTATTAAAGAGTTTTGAATGTGACAGTGTATCTAGGTGTCCTGCAGGATATTCAACAAGAAAAAAAAGTAGGATGGGACTTGATTTTATCTACTTTTGCTTGGCGACAGTCACTGAAAAGGAAAGTTGTTTCAGAGAAAAAGCAAGTTATGTATTAATGAAATAATTTTCTGTAGAATAACATGGACTGATTAAAGTTTTCACCATTTTTAATGTCCTTTTAGTTGTTTAGCAGTTCATTTGAATGGTCTATCATATCAATTAATATGAGGTCACAAAATGCATGCATGATCATTAAAAGAATTATAAAATAAAAGTTCCGGATGAAGTGTATCATGACAGGACACTACAATAACAAAATCCATACAATGAACTAAATGGAAAAAACACTAAATGGAGCGCCTACTGGCAGAACTTTGCAGTAACATCCAATGCTTGCAGGGCAGAATGATTATGCCCCACTAAAAATTAAGTAAAGGACCAAATGTTAAAGTGCTGCAAACTAAAATGTACCAGACAATAACAGTTTATTTTGTGGTTCCTCTGGAGTGTATTCCACAATGATGTCCATGAAAACATGTCGATCTCAGTGTAATTTTGTAGATAAAGCAGCGCCTCTATCAATCAAATAAACACAGATAAATTAATTCCCAAACATTTCCATAAACCTTTCCTTCCCACATTAGGCCTTTCTTAGGAACACTGTGAAACCCTCATTAGTGGTACTAGACACGTATAGTAACTTGTCCCACATCATTTATGCTACAGACATGAATGAGGCCTCAAATTGTGCAACTTGTTGAGGCATGCAATTACTTTCCTAACAATATTTGCTTCATAACCATTAAAGGGATAGTTCATCCAGAAATGAAAAGTCTGTCATTATTTACTCACCCTCAAGTTGTTCCAAACCCGTATGAATTTCTTTCTTCTGCTGAACACAAAAGATGTTTTGAACATCAGTAATCAGACAGTTGATGGACCCCATTGACTTCCTAAGTATTTTTGTCCTGTACTATAGAAGTCAATGGGGTCTACTAACTGTTTAGTTACCCATATTCGTTTATGTTCAGCAAAAGAGAAAAATTCATACAGCTGTGGAACAACTTGAGGGTTAGTAAATGATGACAGAAATTTCAATTTTGTGTGAACTATCCCTTTAAAATTGGCATTAAAATCTCTCTGACTTGCATTGAAGAAGGGATTCCAGTAATATCCTAAAGATAGGAATATCATAGACTTATTGTGGATGAACCCTTTTGACTCCGACCACAAAGCAACCACCCAGAACACCCTAGCAGTGTGACATGGACAAGCACGGGTTATATTTACAGCAAAATGTAATAAATTATCTTTTTCATGTTAATTACAAATGAAAGACTGAATGTACATTATGCATTCTGGACATTATACTTACCTGTATTCAAACAAACGTGCAGTTCTTTTGCCTTCCATTCTCTCTCAGCAGTGTCGTGTTGCGTAACAAGACACGAGCATAATCAAGCGATTTGACTCTCGGTGTGATTCCCAACAGTAGGAGATTTTCAATCAGGGTTCGTTCAGAGAAGCATCAGCACACAACAGCAAGAGCTTGATATCTTGTGCAGGATCAGTTAATCTCGTACAAAGTTAATTTACAGAAGGCAATTCAAGAGATATCAAGAGAAGAGGCCTCATCAATGTGAAGGATCCTAGAGTGTTTCTTTCATCATAGGGACAGAATCAGCGCTCTTTAGTGTGCCATGCTCGCCGACAGCGAATAATTGCATTTATATGATGAATCTTAGCCTGCAACAAATTTCTGATAGTGTTAGATATTTTTGGTCATGGGCTGCTGCTACAACAGACTAAAATATGCCATATTTGCTCACACGAACCACATTTTTAAGCCAATTACCTAAAGTATAGACATCTTAGTGTAAGTATCTTATTTAGAATTTCTTTCACATTATGATTGAGCAAATAAAAATGACCTCAAGTAAGAAGAATGAAGAACGAGCAGTTTATGACCTCTTTTGCCCATACAGACTTCATAAGTTCTGAATTGTTGCTGAAGAATATTCCCCAACATAAGGCCTTGCAAATAATCTAAAAAAATCTATAAATTCTTCTTTGTAAAAATGTGCTATTTGCCCTTTTAATGCTTAAAGGCCAGATAAACTCATGCACTGGTTAAACACTGCCAGCGTAAGTCCTGTGAGTAGATTTTGCTCCATGTATACAAATCTTTGTTACATAACATCTTTCTAGTATTCAACATTTATTCCAGTGAAATAGCCCCTAAGACTTATACTGTATTTTTCCAGGATCATTTCAACTTTGCATGTATTTTTGGATAAACTTACATAAATAATTCCAAATTCTGACAAAAGACAGCTGATGTAGCTGTCAGAGTTATCTTTAGTTTTATTGTGTTTGGTTTTCTGTATATCATTTCAGTCTAGCATGTTCCTTTTCCTTATCAGTTTCCTTGGTTACTCATGAGTTAAGGATTAGATTCATCTGTCACCATTTTAGTTCCCTTGTTAACTCTGTGTATAAATACTCCTTGATTTGTTCTGTTCCTTGGCGCTTATTGTCTTTCATACACTCTAAAAACTCCTGGGTTATTTCTTCAACCCATTTTCTGTGTTATTTGTGTTGGGTTAAAATTATGGGTTATTTTTGACCCAGGAGTTTTTAGTGTGTATGTGTGGACAGCGTTAATGTTTCTCCTGAGATTCTCCTATACACACTTCTGATGTTGGATTAAAGATGATTTAAGGCCTGTTTACACTGGTGTATTTTTGTTTTAAAATTGCATTTAAAAATGAAACGATCCATGTTTATACTTATTATAATAAGTATAATAAGTATAAAAGTATATATAATAAAATAATATTTATTATATGGTGTTTCCATTGCGTTTTAGAAACTATCTCTACATAACCGATGCATGCCACATGACCGTTCATGCACACTGAGCATGCGTGTACAAGTGTAAACAGCTGCCTTTTGCGTGTAGATAGCTGCAGTATTAAAAAAATGCAGAGTTTAAATGCAAAATGGCCTCTAAAAAGGAGCATAATGTCAGCAAAGCATGCAGTTCCATCTCCATGTTATTGTTTATACGGACGTCACGACTGGTATATTACAGTTGAGAGAGACAGTTCTGGGCTGTGTTTCCTAAAAGCATTGTAAGCCTGAGTCAGGGGTGGGCAAGTTTGGTCCTAGAGAGCCACTGTCCTGCAGAGTTTAGCTCCAACCCTGAAAAAAAACCCTCAACTGTCTATAGCCTTAGTAATCCTGAAGAGCTTGATTAGCTTGTTCATTTATGTTTGATTAAAGTTGGAGCTAAACTCTGCAGGACAGAGGTTCTCTAGGACCAAACTTGCCTACTCCTGGCCTAAGTTGATAGCCACCAACGATCAATTTAAGCTTACGTTACTTTTGGGAAATGCAGCTCTGGTCTGTTATTGTCATGTTTCAGTAGAATAATAATGAGGGCAGCCACACCATCGTTTCCATCATTTTGGTCTGTTTACACTGAAACACAACCCAGGTGTTTACAAACTAAAACGAGATCTGGAGTGTTTTCAGAAGTGTTTTCGAGGGTTGAAAACGCTGGAATAGAGTAAACGACAGGCATAACCTTAGCAAAAGTTATGAGTACTAAAACAAAAACGCTCTAGGGAATTCTGGTGTTCTTCATGTTGACTTGCTAGCAAGCATAACAGAAGCACAATCAACAAAGCAACAATCAGAAAGCACATAAAAAAAAAACAACACTCGGTTTGAGGTATTATTGAAGTGAGTAAAAACAGACTCAAAAGACAGACAGAGCTAAAATCAAAATGGAAGGATCAGAGGTAGAAGTAGACTTTCATATTTTGTGTTTAATGGTCCTCTTACTGTTCCCCGCTGTGGCAGACTGTGTGGTCATTCACAACGATAAACAAGAACACTAGATGTGCGAGTTAGACACAAGAGTAAACACTGCCCTAGGACAGAAGACCAAAATAAAAGCTTGATTTAATGTATGAAGATCTCTTCAGACAAAACAAAAAGCGCCAAAGTTCCTCCTGAGAGTCTGGGTCTCATCTCGGTCTGCACATGTTTGTGTAAGAGCCTCCACATAAAGTAGTCCTCCTTGTGTTTAAAGATGGCCACAAATGGAATGTACTGCACACCCGGAACTCAGATTTTATGGAAATAGCTATCGGAAGGCGTTGCTTCAGATTTTTGTGCATGACTGCACTGCCCCACATTAGCCCAGACGTATCCCAGCATTCCATGAAACAATGGGAGAGGAACAGGGTGACTAGAGAAGCCCTTGGCATTCACTCATGAGCTATTCCTTGACCAAAACACTTCACTGTTTTCCCAGCTGCCCCAAAATAGAGCACACTGTAAATCTCCCACTGCACCATCTCTCTTACACACTGCTCACACTATTCACTATATACTCACACACTCTCAAGCGAATACACTAGTTCTTAAAGTGTATTATTTATCCTACAGTAACTAAACAGAAATGCAAAAATAATGACTGTTATCAAACATTTTCCAACACTTTTCCCATTCTTTTTAGCATCCAATTAACATACGCACATGAGAGAGATATCCGTTAGCATCCTCATTCATCTCATTGGTGTTCAACTGCCAGTCATGTGAATGATGAATCTATATTTGATCGGCTTGTCAAAAGTTTGAAATAATTAAAATTTTACCATTTTAAAAGGGTGTGTTTATTTAATCAGAAATACAGTAAAATTGTAAATTATTATTATAAAATAACTTTTCTATTTTAATATTTTAAATTTAAAGAATGATTTCTGAAGAATCATGTGACAATATATACAAATACAAAACAATTTTAAATTATAATAATATTTCACAATATTACTGTTTTTACTGTATTTTTGAGCATCAGAAACTTCTTTCAAAAACATATAGACTCTACCAGCTAATCAGCCAAACCTTCTGATAGAACACACACACACACACACACACACACATATATATATATATATATATATATATATATGCAAAAGTATTTAGTCAGCCACCAATTGTGCAAGTTCTCCCACTTAAAAAGATGAGAGAGGCCTGTAATTTTCATCATAGGTACACTTCAACTATGTGAGAATTTGAAAAAAAAATCCAGAAAATAACATTGTCTGATTTTTAAAGACTTTATTTTCAAATTATGGTGGAAAATAAGTATTTGGTCACCTACAAAAAAGCAAGATTTCTGGCTCTCACCGACCTGTAACTTCTTCTCTGTCCTCCACTAGTCAGACTCCAAACTTCACTATGGCCAAGACCAAAGAACTGTCAAAGGACACCAGAAACAAAATTATCAGCTATTAAATTAAAATCTGAGTATTTCACAATCTGCTCAGTTACTGGGATTTTCACGCACAACCATTTCTAGGGTTTACAAAGAATGTTGTGAAAAGGGAAAAACATCCCGTATGCGGCAGTCCTGTGGGTCGAAAATGCCTTGTTGATGCTAGAGGTCAGAGGAGAATGGGCCGACTGATTCAAGCTGATAGAAGAGCAACTTTGACTGAAATAACCACTCGTTACAACTGAGGTATGCAGCAAAGCATTTGTGAAGCCACAACACGCACAGCCTTGAGGCGGATGGGCTACAACAGCAGAAGACTAAGGGTACTACTCATCTCCACTACAAATAGGAAAAAGAGGCTACAATTTGCACGACCTAACCAAAATGAAACAGTTGAAGACTGGAAAAATGTTGCCTGGTCTGATGAGTCTCAATATCTGTTGAAACATTCAGATGGTAGAGTCAAAACATGGATCCTTCATGCCTTGTTACCACTGTGCAGGCTGGTGGTGGTGGTGTAATGGTGTGGGGGATGTTTTCTTGGCACACTTTAGGCCCCTTAGTGCCACTTGGGCATCGTTTAAATGCCACGGCCTACCTGAGCATTGTTTCTGACCATGTCCATCCCTTCATGACCACCATGTACCATCCTCTGATGGCTACTTCCAGCAGGATAATGCACCACGTCACAAAGCTCGAATCATTTCAAATTGGTTTCTTGAACATGACAATGAGTTCACTGTACTAAAATGGCCCCCACAGTCACCAGATCTCAACCCAATAGAGCATCTTTGGGATGTGGTGGAACGGGAGCTTCGTGCCCTGGATGTGCATCCCACAAATCTCCATCAACTGCAAGATGCTATCCTATCAATATGGGCCAACATTTCTAAAGAATTAAGGAAGTTCTGAAGGCGAAAGGGGGTCAAACACAGTATTAAAGTGGTGTTCCTAATAATCCTTTAGGTGAGTGTATATAAAACTTCAGGAGTTGCAGGTGGTAGATCCTTTTCCTCCTCCAAACTCTGGAACATTCTTCCTAGTGTTGCTAGTGTTCCTAGATTAAAAACACATCTCTTTAACCCAGCATACACAACACACTAATACATTTCTATAAATTCAAATCTGATAAAGGATTGTTAGACTGCATAAAGTTGGTCAACCGATACTGGGAACACTTACCATAACACCCAATGTACTTGTTACACTGTAAGAAGAATGGCATCTATGCTAATATTAGGCTGTCTGACTCATCCTTATCCCAAGGTTACCGTAGTCAGCTGGATCCGGTCCATATCCAGATCAGATGGTGAACCTGCACCAAGACATAACCACAATGCAGCCTTGAATGTCAGCGGAGACAATGTCAACTAGACATTCCCCTGTGAATACACAGTTGACACGACATCCATCAGCACAGCTCCTCAGCAAAGACCACGAGAACTAGACAAGTCCTCTGCACAGATGCTGATGGCCAGCTTCATCTCCATACCGGCATGATGAATCCGATCTTCAAGCAGAAGGAACTGGATGAAATATTTTTAATGATACAATCCACAATCTGTTTTCTGCCTTGTAAAGCAGCGTATAATAACACTACGTTTGTTTGTTGGCCAAAGGAGAACTACCCGATTTTTCCCAAGGATTTTTTCTCCATTCTGTCACTAATAGAGTTTGGGTTCCATGCCACTGTCGCCTCTGGCTTGCTTAGCTGGGGACACATAATATTCAACAATATTATTGATCTGACTGAACTGACACTATCGGATAAGAATTGAACTGAGGTGGACGATGACATTACTGTTTTTCTGCAGAGATTGAACTAATTTAATAATTGATGATGTTTAATGGAACTGAATCAACACTGAACTGACTTCAGCTGAACAATGACACTTTTTTTCTTTTTAAAGCTGCTTTACAGTCGAATTGAACTCTGTTTGCATCAATTAATCATTATTTTCCTGTTTATCACTCTAAAGCTGCTTTGAAACAATCTGTACTGTATGAAGTGCCATAAAGTAAAGGTGACTTGACAATTTTTTTTCGTATAATTTATAAAGGAAAACAATATCAACAAATCAACCCAATACTAGGCACAATGTGTCCACAAACTTTGTTGTGGTTCATCACTGAAAATAATTTTTAAGCCACATACTACATAATTGTAAAAGAATGTAAAAGATCTGAAGGGATGGACTATCTCATGAAATCTCCAGATTGGAGAACAGGCTGATGCAACAAGAGCCAGGACAATACAGAATGTCATTTAGCCAGAGAAACACACAGGCCATAAGGGCTGGACTCAGCTCCTACTTCACTCCTACACACACACACACACACACAACCCACGTAATATCACACTCAGGAAAAAAAAAACATGAACTTGGAAAACAAGTTGTAGTGCATGCAACAATCACCTCCAACGTCTGCTCACACTGTTATCTCATCTCTGCTGAGAAAACACATGATTTGAAGGGCGAACTGAAGGAATTTTCATAATAATCAAAGACTAAGTTTGGTGCAAATTTACATTACTAACCATCCAATAATTGTATCTAACAGTTTTTCTGTAAACACTTTAGCTCATTTCTCGAATGAGTTTTTCTCTCTCAAAACAATAAGTTCAGGACAATTAATCTCTGAACAATTGGTTTCTTGTTCACATCAGGTTTGAATTTCTCATTGATTTAAGCAAATTGCATGTGTGCAAAAGAGCAAGTACAATTGTCTACATAACAATTTGCACAATAACTAAACAAATGGCTTGTTGATCAAACTGATGAGTTGATTCTCACTGAAACTGTCAAACTCTTCATCCCTTCATCATGTGAGCCATCATATGCAAAATCATCCACTGAGTTATGGAAATCTATCATGCATGTATATCCCATAAATATCTGACACGGGATGTTTGAAATGTCTATTAATTTGGCAAATGGCCTGAGATAATGAAATAGGAATCACAATCTCAAAATCACATGCACATTAAGCTACAGCAGTACTGCATAAATATATGTGTATTTATACAGTTCATTTATTTTTGGAGAAATGTGCTACACATAAAGTGAAAGTTCACAGTTGCTTGTTGTTGGAAGAGCAATATGAAGATATGTAAGCATGTGTGGTTGTGTTAGAAGACATAATAGAGTGTAAAACAAAAATAAATGTACTGTATAAATAACAACATTCATTTTATTTTTTTATACTAGAGTATTGACTTTTCCCAGTAAAATGTACCCCTACTGTTGAAATCTATCTAAAAGGTTCAGTGTGATACACAGATATCTGACATTCTCGTATAGTATAGAAAGCAGTCAATGTCAACAAAAGTTAAAAAAAACATGAAATTTGTAATATATATATATATATATATATATATATATATATATATATCCATGGTCGAAAAAAGGAAATAAATAAGTAAAAAATTGGCTCACTTTATGACAAAAACACTTTTTATTTTGGTGGCATACTGACACAACTAAGTTTTGAAGCATGAATTAAATGTTTTCAGTGTGTAACTATATTTTGCAGACATGCAATAAAGTTCTGATGTTCCAGCCAAACAGTTGTGACAAATTGCACTTACGGTTTAAAAAATGTTAAGACTGGTTCGAAAAAAATGTGTCAAAGCGAATGTGCAAATCTGTAATTGCAAGTCTGGGACCATTCAACACAGTCCTAAATGAAATTCATTCTAAATGAGCTGTCACGTCAATCTAATGACATCTGATTCCGCACTGGCCTCTAGTGGTTGTATTGTGTAATGCACTAGTTGCCTGCAGTGCCGCTCAGATCAATATTTCCCAGGCCCTCTTGATCTCGTACACTTTAAAGCTGTTATTCATGCAGCTCCATTGATCTAGACAGAAAATCTGCAAACTGTGAACAATATATATATACACACTATTCAATTTCGACACATATACAAACTAAATACTGCAGCAAGTAAGAATAATACATAACCCTTTCTGAACACAGAGTCAGTGTGCATTTGCACACTTCAAATTGCATATCAAATATAGATCACCGTGAGGATGATATATTTTACTATTTTATACACTTCGCCTAGCTGTTTACGTTTTGTTTTAAGTATCATCATTTATGTAAACAATTTCATAAATGTCTCAAATAATGAAGACTCAATCTCTTTATAAGTTTTCAGCTGACGCCATCTAGTGTTTATGAAGAGAATACACAATGTAACCTATCTGAGTGAAAATAAATAATGGTATTGTTACAGATATTCAGAGTGATCAATACACTGTTGCCCTTTGTCTATATCTGAATGATACAAAAAAGAAGACAGATTAACATTCATATTTTATTGTACCTCATTTATTTTACCTCATTAACATGTTTCTATTGTAATGAACATCAATGTCTTTAATCTCAAGTTCTTTAAAGATGCTTTTAATCCACAGGAACGTATCAAACTGACACGAACAATACAAAAGGAAGATACACATATATACAGTTGCATTTGTGAGAGGATAGCTTTCAGATTCATCATTCTTGAGCCCAAAGATTTGGTTCATCTTAACTATATTTCTGCTCACATTTGATATCTAAATTAATTTTAGATTATGAGGCTACATCAAGCCAAGAACAATCCCACCCTGCTGAGGATCATTGAACAAGTCATCCACTCTATAAATTCAGATTTACACGTAGTCCATCTTTCCATCTTTCAGACTTCATAAGTGTGGAGGGAAGAATGCTGGTTGAAGAAAGCCATCAGGCAAAAACGGATGCAGGAGCCCACCGGAAGATGCCAGGTGCACCGGGCCGGAATGAAAGATCACGTTCCCGGTGCTAAATGTCGGGTGGAGGGCAGATGTGGGCCCGCAGGTCGAGCTGATGTTGGGAAGAGAGTTCGTGCCTTGTTGCAGGGAACCCTCAGCACCAGGGTTCTGCTTTTTCCACTTGGTTCTTCGGTTCTGGAACCAAATCTTGACTTGGGTTTCAGTCAGGCTCAGGGACAGCGCGAGATTTAGTCGCTCGCATACGGATAAATAACGTGTGGCGCGGAATTTGTTCTCCAGGGCCACCAGCTGTTCGTAGGTGAACGCGGTTCTGGCGCGCCGCGGCTTCGCGCAGCTGTGATCTGACCGACGCCGCCGCGGACGCGACACATCCTCCGGCGCTGGAGTGATTCTCTCCTCAGCTGCTTCATCCGGATCTTCACAAGGAGAAAAGCCCGATCTTAAGCTTCTGAGCGAGGCTGATGAGTCCAAGTCAACATCGGGATCTGGAGGATGCAGTCTGACGCAACTGTGATGGTCATCAGCTGATCGAGCTCCTGTCAGTACAAATCGATATGTCAAATGTCTGGTGGATTATGCTTTTAGTAGTTAATTGAGTAACACTGTCATTGTTACATATGTTACATGTACATGCATAATTACAAGCAACTAACCCTAATCCTAAACCTAAGTACATGGTTACTTAATATCACTCAGTATTTAAATGTAGCAATTACAGTGTAACAAAGACACCTTAAAATAAAGTGTAACCGTAAATTGTATTACATTTCAGTAAAACCGAAGAAGAACCCCTGACGAGTGAAAATGAATTTATATTAGGCTTATTTTTAGTAGCATATCGAGAAACAAAACAAAACACATTTGACCTTCTGGCTAGCTTGCCTTATCTTAAAGTTTAGATTTAAACTAATTTTAAAAGCTAGTAATTGATTACAGGCCTTAGACGGATAGACCGAGTGTTGCTAGGGTGTTTGGGCTGGTTGCTAGGGAGTTCTGTTTGGCGTTTTGACTGGCATTAATTATCTATTAGGCCTATTTAGAGTCAGATTATAAATCCGACAGCGCCTTAGGTGAAAATGCATAGGCCTATGGATAAAATAATTGTAACGTTAAAGCTTTTTTGTAGGCTTATTATTTATTGTTTTGAATTAATAATAAGCAAAATGTCCAATTCTTCCAGCACTGTAGTTCATTATCTAAAGATGAGAAATTCGCTATCGAAATATCCGGTGATGAGCTGAAGAAAGTCTTTGGTCACTACAAATGTGCTGATGACTAAACGAATGAATTGCGAGGAGCGCTGTAGGCTAGGCTGCTAAAAGTAGGCTATATGGTGAGGCTGCATGTGTGGATTTCAAGGAAAGACTGGCGTGGAATGGGCCATAATCCCTCAACAATTTCTAAATCACAAATCGCCTCAAATGTCATGTTGCGGAAAGAAACCCTAGTTAAATCCAGCTCTGCCATCCAGCCATAGCGCGCTAATGGAGTTTCATATTTGTCGGCAGATCGATAAATGTCATCTATTTAAAGGGAAGTTTTAATCGAACGATATTTGGGATCAGACATGGCAGGGGTTTGAAGTTTGGAGCCGCAAGCTGCTGGAGGGAGATATGCAGCATCCAGTAATGGGATATCGATCAAAGTGAGCGCAGGCATCCTCAATGGGACGATTTAAACAATTATCTGCCCTGACTGTCCCAATGGCAATCACTTACTCAGCTGCGGCTGCTTAAAGAAAACGCGGTGTTGGAAATGAGGGGAAGGTCAAATTCTACCATGATACATTAGGCTACACAAAAGATCTGTTTGGAGGGGATCTACAGTGAAAAACGTTGTTTAACCTTTTTTTTTTTTTTTTACATGTAGCCTATGTGACAATAATTCACACAAATAGGCGTTGGCGTATTTTACAAAATAATAAGAATTTAGTGTTTTTCTTCTCATTATCATAGACGACATGGCCCCTCTGAAGGTGTAAGACAAGGTTGTGTATGTCTCAAAATATGTATTACGTTCTAATAACGTTTCAGAGCAATGTTTCGGTGACTACAAAAGTTGATTTAAGTTAGCCAGCTAAATACATAAATTCGCGCGCACAAGTCGCGATCGTCATAAGGTAACCATAGTAACAGCTGCTCTATCTCTGCCTGTATCATAGTTACACATCATACCGTTTTGTTTAAAATGCGAGATGAAGCTCAATCAATTGCGGCCAAAACAAAAAGCTACTGATAGAAATGATTTCAGAAGTTAACCCCCTTGAAAGTCACCACATAACTCGCACTCTGGTTTTGTTATTATGAATTTCCTCACCTCTGTTATTGCAGATGGAAAGCGGACTGACTTTCCCGTTACGCTGTTCCTCCAAACTTCCAAATTCTGTGTTTTCTGAAGATGACGTCCGTTCTTTCTCTGCTGTCCTTTTACTTGTGAACTTTTTGGGATCCAATATGTCAATAATCGAAAAGGAAATCCGATGAGCCGATGTCGTTTTCATTCCGGACTCCTGATATTCAAGCATTTTGCAAATTCCAGTAGTATTTCTGATACAGGCTTATTCTCTCCTAAGTGGACGCAGCTTCTCGCCGGCGCTTCGGTCAGATGTCAGCGGATGAAGGTGTGCTTGAGCTCTTTAACAGGTCCATTAGCGGAGACGCGTGAACACGAGCGTTTAACGGGATCCCTTTCGATTGGCTGAGAGCTTCGGTACTTAAACTTGCGCTCATTTCAATCAATACAATATAGACAAGTTCCCAGGCTGACAAGTGGCATAACTCAGTTGCGTCTAAACCCTATAACCAACACTCTCCGTTGCTCGTTTGCACAAAGAACCCTTACAAGAACATTTTTACAGTGTAAAGGTTCTAGACTGAGCTATATATAACGCTTAAATTACCAGAGATTTGTATTGTGATTTCTGTCAACAATAATTTAAAAAGAAATATTATTGTTGCCAATATTCCTCAATAAAACTGCCGATATTGCTGTCAAATACTTTTTTCGGGCAAATAAATTGTGAATTAGCCTATGTGGTCAGTACAGTGTGTTGGCTTATTTCATGGAGTCAATAGCTTAAGCCACGCAGTATCTTCACATTCACTACGTGGCATCAATCTGCCAAAGCTTGGGATAGATCAATAAACGTGTGTCCGGCACTGATAAATGAGGTGCTACTGTTGCTGCTAGTGATTTACTTCTCCGTTCCCCAAAACACATACAAAAAATAGAGCTACTTTCTCATTTTCCAAGACAGAAAAGCTTTAACAGCCCGAGATATTTACAGAGGCCACACGTAAAGGGATCATTAACATAAAAAGTCTCCCATCAAAAGATGATACTTTTTAAAAATGTCTTTGTGTTTTTCTTGTTCAAACAATTAAAGTCAATAGAGTTCAATCTTGTTTGGACCAGGATATTGTTCAAAATATCTCCTTTTGTGTTCCAGCGAAGAAATCATACAGGTTGGAAAAAACATGAAGGTAAGTAAATGACAGAATTTTCCATTTTGCTTTAACTAACCCTTAAAAATGTATGAATGTCATTGCATTAGATAAAATATCAACCCAAATTTCATATATGTTAAAGGAAGATAAACTACTCAGTGTGAACCTGAGGTGAACTAACTTCATACATACAGAAAATAAATAAAAAAGTAACTAAATTACAAAAATGCCTATCTACACAAGTTAAATATTCAAACCTTTTTAAGTTGCTTTAAGTGTGCAAATACTCAATGTAGATCAAAAATAAAAGTGCATTTGCAGAATACCATAGACACATGCATCATATCCAAACCTCTGATCACAGATGTTTATTCCTCTCCTTTATGAAACAGTGACTCAGCCTCCCTGTGCTGCTATTCAGTTGCATTTCTGCTTGTTTGCTGGCAGCCTGCAGTGTATATTTTGTGGTCGTAACATGGTCAAACTTCAGACGATCACTGTCCGAACAGGGACTGTTTGCTTGCATTAGCATGTCTAAGCCCAGTGGCTTGCACTGAGTGAGCTCCATAAGAATGGAGGCTGAAGTCTTTCCTGCAAGTTTACAACTTCCTCTCTGTAAGCCTGACACTATGCACATCTGTTTACACAGGACCAAAGCACAAAAGTGTGGCCCAGGGGGCACAACATAGACCCAGGTACTGGAGATAAAGAACACACAAGAGGTAAGGTGGAGAAATTGAGGACAGCAGCTGTTGGGGCCTCGAGGAAAACTTTGGGTGCGCTGCCTGGGGAGAGGGGCACACTTACGGACAAACCGCCCCACTGTTCCAGCGTCCCCACCTCCTGACCCATAAACTCATCAGAGCACCAGGAAGGTCTGCTAAATGTCGAATCATTCATGTAGTCTCGTCTTGAGGTGGAGCTCCGTTTACGGATGGCCATGTACTCTTTGTTTGACTTTGTCCCTTTATCCTATCCAGAGTGCAGATGGACAATAGAATGGGGAACTGCTGAAATGCCACTCTTTTGAGGATTACAACTTCAGAGCACTAAAAGCCTGTGGATTCCCCTCTTTAACTGGGGAAAAGAGACTTTAAAAATCTTATGAGGGGTGTAAAGAGTTTAACTTATCAGTCTCTGAAAAGTGGTGCTTTAAAAGGAGCAACTCTTTGATATTCCTCAAACGTTCTGTTCAGGTACATTTTTACAGTTAATTTATCCCAAACCACCATAAAAATGTTGTTTTGTAGATAATTTCAGCCTTAAATGTTCTATTTTGGATTTGTAAACTGTTATTTTTCATTTTTTTTATTTTTAGAAAATCTGATATTAACGTTGTTAAAAAAAAATCTAAGTGACTTGATGGAATCATAATATTTGCTCACAGATTTGCAATTGATCTCCTTTCATACATCTATTTGCATAAAGAATTGTGATTAGTCTTATCATCATTGTTTATACTATTTACATTGCATATACTTTTCATTGTGATTAGGAATCTATTTGTAGATTTGCATTTTCTGAAGGAAACAAGCAGTAGAATAATTGTTAAAGGTACAGTTCACCCAAAAATTCTGTCATCATTTACTCATTAGTTGTTCCAAACCTGTATGAATATCTTTCTTCTGAAAGAAAAAAGAAGACATTTTGAAGAATATGGATAACCAAACAGTTGCTCGCACAATACATGTTAAACAGTGATTATTAACGATAATCTTTAAGAAAGCATTTCAATCCTATGAAACACGTGAATGTAAATGAACTGGAAAGCAATCACTGTGCATGTTTTTAAAAAATACAACGGACAGAAATCATTACAGCAAAACTTTTGGGCATTATATGAGAGTGATGTTTTAGGACATCTAGACAAACACAAGGTCGCTAGCATTGTTTGGTAATTGCGCAAACAGTTCTACCTGTTCAGCAGCAGGCATAATGAAGGCTTGCTGGCAGCGTCCGGGACGGGTGAGCGCGTCTGGCAGATGCTGACATGCAGCAGATGTGGAAAGTGGCTGGGTGATTTGTTAAGGGCCTGGATCATAGCAAAAGAGGGCAATTACACCAGGGGACATTGTCACACATTCATGGACATTGGTCCCCTTTTTACAAAACACATTCTTTCTCTGAAGTAAAGGTCATTTCACTCTACAGACTTTATGCATGTTTACATTACAGCTATCACTGCAGACAAAACATGTAAATGACAGAAGAGACAACTACAGAGAATCCAGCCATTATATATTGCTGAAACAAAGCCCTACATTGTTCCTGGATATGAGAATAGAATAGAATAGAGATTTGATTTCCAAACGGGCTGCTTCTTAAATAAATAAAACAAATAAAATACATTGAATCTTAACCTAAGCTGAATTGAATTACCGAATGAAACAAATGGAGAAAATAATTTTCTTTTAAAAAAAATTGTCTGAATAAACAAATGGCATTTTGAAAAACTTGTGAATGGAAAAAAAGTTTGACACCGGTTAGAATAGAATGGAATAGAGATTTGATTTCCAAACTGGGGCTGGTGGAAAATTACATAAAATGACATTGCGGTTAAAAATAAAATGTAAAAATAACATTCCTTAAATAAATAAAACAAATAATATATATATATCAATCTTAACCTAAGCTGAATAGAATTAGTCTCTGTTTGTGAAAGAAACAAATGGATTTCAAAATTTCTTAAAATTGTCAATAAAAATGGTGATTGGAAAAGTTTGACATTGGTAGAATACAATAGAATAGAATAGAGATTTGATTTCCAAAATCAAAATGACATTACGGTTAAAAATAAAATTCCTTAAATAAATAAATATCTTGAAGCTTGACATAAGCTGAATTAAATTGGTCTCGATTTGTGAAAGAAACAATATTTTCTTAAAATTGCCAATAAAAACACAAGTGGTGTTTGGAAAAAAGTATGACAAGTATAGAATAGAATAGAAACTACATTGCCACTCAACTGAATTGAGACTGATGGAAAATAACATTAAAATGAGATGTTTAAAAAAAAAAAAATCGTCATCAAATAAAATGAGCTTCCTTAAAATGTAATTCCCTAATCACATTATGGTGGGTGAAAGAAAATCTTATTCGAAAACCTGAATTTACTGCTGCCTTCCGCCATCTCCTCCATGGTCTTTCAATGTCAGTAGAAATGACAGGACTCTGTGAGCAGTGTATATTTCTATTGACTGCCGTCACACTGGAAGTGCACACACATCTATGTTTTGTGTCAGGTGTTTAGAGATGCACATACTAAATGTAGGCGGAGGTGCCAGACTTCATTGGCTAAGATCAAGTATAACCCCAGATGCAATACAGAGAGACAGGATGCCTTTAGGACTGCAGCATAATCACGGAGTCTTCTGTGAATGGACACTTGGGTTAGTGCGCTGCTAATGTAGAGTGTAAAAGAAAGAATTACACAAGCTTTGAGGTTATGGGCCGCAGTCGATGTGATGTTCTGTCACTCAGCGCTTGCATTGATTGCTCATTGTTCGCAGAAGGTCGCATCATAATTCATTAAATCTTAACGAGTCCCCCTGGAACCACCTGCACGCCTTTTCTCAATTGCCCCTTTAAATTACGAGCGACTCTCACGCTCAGCGAGCTCAAAAATGAAGATATATTCTCCATGTAAAGAAGAGAGCTATTAGTAACATTTAAACAGCCCTCTTTAAAGCCAGGGGAGGCTGACTTTATGAAGGGCAATTAGGTACTCACTATAATTGATAATTCATACTCATCACAATTAGGTGATAGTATAATGATAGTATAAATAGGGTGTCTGGGATTAATGGTTATGGCTGTTCAGAGAGAGAGAGACACTGGGCAGACCTGGCCAGGCATGGCTGATGGAGTGGAAGAAGGCAAAACTGAATTCATCTCTATTTGTGGAGGAAACAGATTGTGTTTGTCCCTTCAACACACACCAGAATCATCCAACGGCTCCCTCACCTTCAGATTGTTTTTGTTGGTAGACTGTTTGTCAAAACTCTGTGAAATGTGCGCATTGCAACTTAAAATTGGCAAACACTGTTTCCTGAGACATGGAATAAAACAATCTTACACAATCTTATCTGCAATTATGTGAAAATAAAGGTAACATTTTCATTTTGAAATTAATCAGAGATGATAACTAGCATTTTGTAAATGTACCGTTTATTATTATTTTTATTCTCATTATTATTACTCACTATTCCTAAAATTCCCATAACTCAGTAGCTACTTCATTGTCCTAACCTTTCTCCAAGACTTTCCAATATCTTGAAATTTATAAAATCTGTTTCAAATTCTGCCTTTAGCCAAGTCTAATATGAATTAAAGTGTTAGTTCATCCAAAAATCAAAATAATGTCATTTATTACTCTCCCTCATGTCATTCTACACCCTTCGTTCATTTTTGGAACACAAATTAAGATATGAAATCTGATGGTTCAGTGAGGCCTCTATTGCCAGCAAGGTAATTAACATTTTCAGATGCCCAGAACATATTTAAAACAGTTCATGTGAGTACATAGTTTTTGTGCACCAAAATAACAACTTTTAAACAATATCTAGTGATGGCCGATTTCAAAACACTACTTTGAAACTTTATAAATCCTTTTATTCGAATCAGCGGTTTGGAGCACCAAAGTCACGTGATTTCAGTACGATGCTTCATTACATCAAAAGTGTTTCGAAATTCAATAGTTCGTGTGATTTTGGCAGTTTTATAAGCAAATCGAATTACTGATTCGAAACAAAAGATTCATAAAGCTTCGAAGCAGTGTTCTGAAATCGGCCGTCACTAGATATTATTGAAAAGTCGATATGTTGTTTCTCGTGGCTTTATAATATTAAGGTTGAACCACTGTACTCACATGAACTGTTTCAAATATGTTTTAGTATCTTTCTGGGCATTGAAAGTGTTCATTATCTTGCTGTCAATAGAGGCCTCACTGAGTCATGGGATTTTATCAAAAATATCTTTGTGTTCCGAAGATGAACGAAGGTTTTACGGGTGTAGAGCGAGGGTGAGTAATAAATGACAGAATTTAAATTTTTGGGTGAACTAACCCTTTAAATTATAAGGAGTTTGCATCAAAACAAAAATGAACATATTTAACAGATTTAATCCAAAATAATTCCTTAACACATACTATTTTTTCAGTTCTTTAACATGTTTTGTCCCCGTATACTCCACAGTCATTTAATTTAAACTGTGGTTCAATACCCATAATGGAGAATGGATGTATTTTACATGTATAATCATATGCTGTGTTTAGATGCTAGACGGCTCAGGTGAAGGTCTTTCATAGCTTTGCTCTCTGTTGACACCAGCATAATTGCTATACTGAGCGCAAGATCAGGCAGTCCTTACTAATCAATAAAGTCTTCACCAGCCATTTCCCCCAGTGATTCTGCCCTCATTTCTCCTCTAATTGTTCTTTTTCACCAGGAAGGTCTACGGCTATGCCACAAGCAAAAGGTGTGCGAACCTGTGCATGTTTCCTGTACTGTAAAACGTAGCCTTAAAACAACACTGCAGATGAGAACTTAACATCACACACATTTTTTTCTCCTCTTGACCTTGAGCTACTTCATATGTTTCAAACATTTATATTTTTGGTCTGTGCGTGTCTACAAGCAGAATTAAAGTATGTAATCCCTTTTCTAAATTTTGGTAGGGATATGAAATTCAAATCTCTAATCATGAGATATCACTCTGATAAAATGTCTCAAATATGACTATTTAATTACAATAAAGCGCAAAGTATACTTGTTTTTTTTTTTTTACATGTATGCACACAGTCAAACGCACAGCCTTGCAAAGTATACTTCATTTGACTCGTACACGTACACAGGCGTTACACAGTTTTGAGAAATCTCTCGCCAGAAGTTACAACCCATAAAAAATCTTTGTATTCTTTCATGCTAGAGTTGTACTAATAAGGGTACTTTTTAACCTCTTTGTACACTCTCTAGTCTATGTAGGCTTCCAAAGTTGCTGTAGCTTGCATGCGTTCCGGTGTCATGAGAAATTGAGCTGCCCAGTCTCAGGAATTGGGTCTCTTTTAGGACCCAGGTGGTGAAGATGTTCAAAAGTTGCAACACACTATGCTCTGTAAGATTAATTTATTATTAATTTCACACAATAATAGTGATGTGATACATTATATCATGCTTATTACACACAAACATTATTACTTTGAAACATGCAATTGGGAACTATATTCGAAGCAAAACACATACCTAATATAATGTTCTTACACTTGATAAACAATATTAATAATACATCATTGCGTCGCAATATAAGTAACATTCTACATTACATAATGTAGAATGTAAACAATATATAAAAATACAATATACCATGACATACCTAATATCTCATGTAAATTCTTTCATTAGATGATCTGTTAATAATAATAATACAAAAAATTCATGAATAATAATACATATTCGTTATTATAATAACTATTTGGACATTTAACACTTATGTAGGTAAGTTCGAATTTGTGGTGTGTAAGCTAAGCTAGCAGGCTAACTAAGAAACAGTAAGAAAGAGAAATGCTTGATTTCTCAACCTTTAGCATACTAGTATATGAACCATGTAATTTAAATGACATTAATGGTCATTATAACGCATTTTAAACAATATAAATTCTAACGTGATTTTGGAGGAATTGTAATCAGGTGCTGAAAATATTTCCCATTAAAAGTCCAGTGAACCAATGGGATCATTCTTGGTCCTAAAGGAGACCCGATTCCGAGGGGAGACTTTCTCATGACACCGATCTGTTCTGTTAATGCAGTTTTTCTTCAACTACCTTGTGAATCAATGGCCTAAGGGCAAGATTACCACCTTGGTGATAAACTAATTCACTATTCATTAACTATTCAATTCAATCCTTTATAGCACTAACACCTTATTTATTTACACGCACCAGAGTCTATATAAAACAGACTAAGAACATTCTTTAAGGTAAAATATAACCTAAACCAATTCATGATATCAAGATATCCAAGCCTAATTGTTGAGAAATAAAGCTATAAATAATTACTGACACTAAAAAAAAAAAGCATATTGGCTCTGTCCTTGACAGATGGAAGTAAATTTTGATTTGCAGCAAAAATGGCCTTTAATAATCCTATCTTTTTTCTCACAAAGAGGGCAGATTAATGGATAATGCAATTGCTTATGAAATAAAAGCCTGTCTCCACTCGGGGACTGGGGATTTAGAACTGGAGTGTGATAGCATGACTTCTCTAACCTTGATGTTGGATGCACCGATCACGTACGACAAACTTTCCTCATATGTTATGGCTTGCAGAGAATTATAGGTCAATTTAGGCTCGGTCAGTGAGACGACCCTCGTCAACAACCTCTGTTCCACCATCCTTCCAGCTTTAGAAGTTGACCTTTGCGATTTTTCTTGCAAGGAGAGCAGCCTCTATATCGCAATGATGTGTGCTCGTAGTGTGGTCAGTCCTCATGCTGTGCTGGATGGGCACTCATGTGTAGTGATGCTTGCAGGACCCATCCTGTGACTCTGGGGCATATGGACTCTACCGCCCATTTCCCTGGGGCATTATTGCCATGCTGATTTACTACCAGTGAAGGACAATCATCAGAGACCAAATTATACCCCATTATACGGTGTGTGAGTGTTTGTTCATGGTCTTTAGGATAAAGCAATGAAGTTTGAAAACTTCTATAGACAATAAATTACCTTATAATTAGTATACGATTTATCTTGCTTTAAAATACAAACATTGTGTGGTCACATTTGTCCACGTTGCGCTGACAGCGTTTGATATACTGCACCATATTTAAGAAATGGGATTTTTGTTGTTTGGAAGCGAGAACCACTCATCTTTAACATTAAAGGTAATAGATCTCTAGGGTGAGATTTTTATCGCCATTTCTCATTACCAACCTATTGGTGTTTATAGCGATGGTCATAAACTGCTCCCTGTGGTGCTGTGTTTTATGAAGAGATCAGCTGTCAGGGCAGGTGCGTTCAAATCTCTGCAGGATGCTATGACACAGGTCATTTTAAATGACCTGAGAAAAGAAAAAGAGTGAGAGAGTATGTCACTATAGGGGAAACCGGGGCTAGTTGTCACATTGATTATATCTCAGTAACTGTAAGAGGTAAAAATAAAGTGAGGACAATAAAACCATACAAAAACAAGCAATAGGCAACTATACACTGTGGGTAGATTTCAATCAAAAGCTTGTGTTTTCAGAACAAAGGGATTTTTCAAAAATATCAGGTTGGGCAAGTTGTCACATGTGTTTAATATGTTGTAACTGTATTAACCCTCTGGTGTTGTTTGGTCATTTTAGACCAAAAAAAAATAAATATTAAATTAAACCGTATTGGTATGAAACTCAGTGACTGTTGTGGCAGTCCTATTTGACCATAAAAAAAATAAATAAATGATAATAATAATAATAATATATATATATTAAAAAAATTATATATATATATATATATATATATAGATTTGTAAGCATGAATTGCTTTCTCAGAAGTTTTTTTAATTTTCTCTGAGACATAAGTGAATTCTTTTGATTTTATAATAATATATATATATATCATATATATATATAAGACAAAAAAAATAAATAAAAGTGGACTTTTCAAAAAAGCTAAATGGTTATTGTAGATAAAAAATGACCGCTGTAGGAAATTAATAGGAAATATGAAAAAAAGAATGCAGAAAACATGCAGAAAAAAGCACCCAGCAGTGAGGGGGTGACACTCTAAAATATCAAGAATGCAGAAAAGACACACCCCACCCCCAAACATATATGAACTGGAGTGACTGTAACAAAACAAAAATTGATTTTTTGCTATTGCGTGAATTAAAATAAATAATTAAGCCACCATGCGGTAAAAAAAAAATGACAAAGGGCAGTCTTTGAGAATGTCTACACAAATATCCAAAATCCACAAACTATGTCTAAAAACAACTATAGAATTCACAAGCCTCTTTACATAACCATAGACATAATACATAGACTCCCCATTGGCCACTGGATCGCACGTCAACGGCGTCGTCGTCATATTTGCACGTCAAACTTGCCGTAACTCTCATAAGTGGACTGAAGAAAAGATGCTTGACTATTTTGAGGTTTTACAAACTTTCGCACAATCCAAACCACATATCGGGGAATTATCTTTCACGAGTACGTCTGAACAGTTGTTTCTGGTTGCATTTAGTCATTATAACAATATTTTGACAGCTAGTTGACCACCAAAGTCAGACTATTAAAAACTAATGACAACGCTAGTTATGAAAACCGAGACTTTATAAGAAATAATAAAAGTTTACATGATTCTTATGAAGTCTGAGATTACATTATAGTTTATATCACCAACTAATCAAAATCGCAAGTGAATCTTCCGTGCAATGAAGGCAGAGGACTTTGACAGGAGAGCTCCTGTCAAAATTACAGACTCAAAATCTACCCATACCAGAAGATAGGCGATTTGATTGCCTGTCATCTAATCGTGGCTCATTTATATTTTTACCCCACCAGGACAACACAAACCTCAAGGAAGGCCGAAGAAAGCCTGTCAGTGGACTGTTCTCTGCATTTCCAAAAGACCTTGTCTGCCTATAATTATTAAGATATTATTAAACGACTTATATTATTATATGATTGTACTATTCACAACTCACTATTTTATTTGATATTTTTATTTTATTGACTATTATTTTTCAATTTATGATGTAGTATCTGCTATTTTATTCATAGTTATTATATTACCACATTATACTATATTTTACTGTATTTATACTCAATTGTATTTTTAGGTTATTTATAAAAATAATAAACGCTAATAATAATAATAATAATATGCTATAGAATAAAACCACAGTATGCCACATACTCTATATTGAACTGTTACATCTGACCTTATATTACACTTACATTTCATACAATTTATATTGTACTGTAACTGTGCTAACAATGTTTTACTTTTGTATCTTAATAGATCCAGTAAAACATTGAAGGATTGTCTAATCCTTCACAGCTGTTCTGTTAATGTTGTCCACTAGAGGAAGCCACAGGATACGGAAACTTTTACATTTACATTTACATTTATTCATTTGGCAGATGCTTTTATCCAAAGCAAATTACAAGTGAGAAGTTGCCCTTGGTGGGGATTGAACCCGGGTCTCTGGTGGGTTAGAAGTGAGTGGTTACTCACTGAGCGAAGTCCCCAATATACTTTTATATAATGCTGTCCATTCAAACTAAAGACAATTTTATGCCTTTTTTACTTTAATATAAAATTTCTATAGACATTTATCATGTTAAACTGCAAACATAAGGTAGGGAGGCAACACGTATAAAAATAAATTATAAAAACGAAAAGGGCCTTAATATAAATGCTTCAGATTAATAAGGTTTTGAGATGCAAATTATCTTCACATTCATTTGAAATTGTCCTGTGACATAATACAGTAATGTACAGTAATACATAATTTCAGTTGGCCAAATAACTTCATATGTTATTTTTTCATGAATTGCTGTTTCATAATTGTTCACAATTTGAAAATAGCTGATATACCCTATTAGATATTAAATGCAGATATATTGTAGATGCTGTTTTCACTTATATACACAGCATTTCATATTTTAATGAAAGACATCAGCCACTGTCAATAAACATTAGTTCAAACTGTGATAACTTACACAACATGCCTACTATGAGGTACAGTTCTAATAGTTTGCTGAAAGAACAGTTTAGTTTTTCTTGACAATAAAAGTGGACATTTTTAATAGTCTTGTAATCTTTAAACCTACACAGTATGTGCTTGTGCAAAGATTGAATCTACTCTGAGAAATATGGAGTGAGACGTTAATTGTGAGAACCAAGTTCCTCAGACAAATAATAAAACATCTGTTTTAGTCCTCACTAATAAAAAGAGGTTCATTAAGCCCCAAATGACGTCTTAATCAAAATGCCCAAAGGCATGGGGAAGCTGCGGTAAATATAATTAATATGTTGGTGATGTCACTTAACAAATGGTACTTCCAGGGCAATTTCTTGCTCAAACCGCTTACTAATCTAATAAATGAATGTCTTGGCCACCTGTGTAGCAAACACAGGTCACTGAATGCTAGATTATAGGCCTACATGAGCTAATGAAATCCAAATACGTGTTTATACCTCAGAATATTCCGTTCTATTACAAACAAACAAGACTTTTTTAACAAGTTGAAACTTACTTTAGACCTGGATAAATTTATTTTAATGGCCCCTTGGAGATATTTGCGTTTATTTGTCAAATTTATTCTCAAAAGTTTGTTGTTGCACTGTTATATATGCATAAGACCCTTCGAAAGTTACTTGTACCAAAATTTAAACTACATTCTTACAATTCCTGTCACCGTGTCGGCGTTGTGCGTGATTGACACGTTGTTGCTAAGCGGTTGCTAGGTTGTTCTGGATGGCTATTTACTGCCTCGAGTCAAAAAAAGTGGTTTGTTCAAATATCTAAACCTAATATGAGAAGTAGTAACAGTTATACATGCCTTAGTAAACAACACTGAGGAGTCCATATCACATTTCACAGACCACATTCCCAGCCACGACCAGCCAATCAGCGCTCAGTCCACATCCACCGCTGAGAGAAGCACACAGTAAAACAACGCGAGATCTTCGAGGGGAGAGAGATTCACAGAGAGGAACCGTAAGACCGGCGTCTGCGAGCCAGAACCCGATTCTCACTCTGCAAATCCGCTGAACAAAGCGAAGGGTTTTCATGCTTTTCAGACTGTACAGAAACATCACAGGTAAATTAAACTTCCCTCTAATGAAATTGCGTCGAAACACCGCGCGCCGGTTTACACGGGCTGCTAATAAGAGGCGGGGTGACGTCATCGCTACCGCTGCTTTATTTCAGTCCGTCAATGTTTTAACGTGTTCAGTGTAAATGATGCGTTACGCTATTAATGATCAGAGCTGCCATGGCTTTACTTTATTAGACTGAGCATTAGGATGTATAGCACAGTGTGTGGGCATAGGTGATGTCCTATTCATTATTTCACTTTACATAAATGAAATCATCGGCTTGGTCTACATCTGTTAATCATAATTTGGTTTTATTTTAGTTAATTCTGGCTCCTTAATATTCATTTGTTTTGTCTGCAGCTCGGTGGAGGTATGACATTAACCAGGGGCTCCTTCACATATTCCAGTGGAGAAGAGTATACCGGAGAATGGAAGGAAGGCGAGACATTTCTTACACACTTTGAATTACTTTTGAATTCTTAGGACATTTTTCATAAATGAGGCAGGTCACGTGTTTTAAAAGCTGTACTCTTAATTTTATATTTGCCAACACAGTTACATTTTTTTGTATGTTTTCCATTTTTGAATAACAAGCTGCATAAATAATACAGACTGCATTCAAAATTGAAAGGTTATGTATTATGGAATTATTTTGGATTACTCTTAGCCTATATGGGTCACCTCTGTGAGATACGAAAACAATTCTATACGTCTTTATCTATATATTCTATTCTATACTAAACAGACAACTCTTGAATTATTCTATTGCCAGACTGACTGACTGACTTAAAATTGTGTTAAGTTATGACGCGATGTTTTTACTGTGCAGGTCGCAGGCACGGTAAGGGCGAGCTGAAGTTTGCTGATGGCACCTGTTATAAAGGTCACTTTGAGAATGGACTGTTCCACGGATCAGGGGTGTTAGTCTTTCCCGATGGATCCAGGTGAGTGAACGTGTGATCAGATTAAAAAGCGTACCTACTTAAACTGAGATGAACACGTTGGCAGTGATACTGTAAGACTAGTTACATGGAAAACAATACCATTTCTTAACAACAGGTACGAGGGTGAATTTGCCCAGGGAAAATTCCAAGGTGTCGGAATCTTCAGCAGGTTTGACGGGATGAAATTTGAAGGGGAATTCAAAAGTGGCCGTGTAGAAGGATATGGTAAATATTACACCCTAATTTTACAATAGCTACAAATGGCGAGACTGACCTTGTACTGAATGAAATTCCGATTGGATTGATAGTGGTGTAGACCTGAAATAATCCAATCAACAGGAAAAAAATAAATCAGTCTATTTTCTCAATCCGTTTAAACAATTTTTTTCACATATGAGCAGCATAGTCTTTGTACAGGTTTTATTGCTGTCAAATGATTAATCACATCCAAAATAATGTTAAAAATTGTTTAGTGTTTATAATGTTAAAAATATTTACGTGTGTGTGTGTGTGTATATATATATATATATATATATATATATATATATAACATAAATATAATGTTAGAAATATATATATAATTTATATTAATTTCATATATAAATATATGTTTGTTAAATATGCACACGTGCATTTATATATACATATTCAGTATACATGTGTGTATTATGTAAACACAAAGTCTTATTTTGGATGCGATTAATCGCTATTAATCATTTGACAGCACTAGTAGGTTTACATTCGTTTTTCATCTTTAGAACGTGCCTGTGTTTGTTTACCACTCAAGCCTTACGAACTGGTCAGTGGCTGAAAATTTATGTAGAAAAGTGTTCACTTTCTTTTTAGATATGTAATAAAGGCACAAACGACAGTTATTATTTATTTCGATTGACAAATCAATGCATGTAAACACACCTAGTCAGAATCTAAATTGCTCTTGCATATAAAAGTATTTATTTAAATTATATTTGACATTAGATTTTTACTGTGATTATAAGCTAAATTTAGGATGTGTTAAGATTTATCACGTGAATAAATTTGGTCTCATTTCCTTCATATAGGGCTGCTGACTTTCCCAGATGGTTCCCATGGTTCTCCGCGGAATGAGGGAGTGTTTGAGAACAACAAGCTTCTGAAACGTGAAAAGTGTCAGGCTGTGGTGCAGAGAGCCAAGAACTCAGCATCCACTGCCCGCGGCCTCTCTGTATGACATACTGACCTCAGTGAGAGCACCCCTAACTCAGGCCCCCCCGAGTACATTAAGGATTGTACAGTCACAAGTAAAGCGAGCAAAGCCGATTGTGGATCTGCGTTCAGGGGTGATCTCTGCCTTCACCACACTACGGAGCTCCAAAATATGTGAGACCCATCAGACCCTCAGGGATGGATGAAAGCGTTTCCATTCCTCATGTCTCTTTCACTCACATTGTTGCTCTGCCTTGGTTTCCTCTGTGGCTTAAAACATCATAAAATTATGGACGTTGGTTATGGAGGCTTGGATAAACTCTAGTCACCATCAGAGGCACTGCAGGTAGGGAAATGTGGTCAGATGAAGGTGTTTTTGGTAAATGAACTCAATTTGCCTTTGTGAGTCTGCGTCTGCGATTGTATCACTTACAGTATGTTTGACTTTACCTTTACTATTGTAGCTTTTTGTGTTACAAATCAACATTTTCTTCATTGCACATTTGCCTTAGTTATTGCATTAAATGTCAATATTGCTGGATTAATCTTTCTTGTTACCAATGTACAACATCGGTGAGGGAAAATTTCAGCAGCTTGTCTTATTTTATTATTTATTTGTTAATTTTATTCATTTAAAATGAGAACATATGATTTACTAACACATTAAGATATTGTGAAATAATGGTTTTAGTTATACTGCTCATGTACATTACAGAAAATTATTTGAAATTATTTAAGTGTATTGGGTCACTGGGCAGATATACATTCACTTCAAATGTTTGACGACTGATTTATGTGCGTTTACTGTATTTTATGAACTGAATGCTAATGGTTCACTGTTCTCATCATCCGCAGTGTCAGACAGAAGCCTTAGTCACTATCATCTAAAATATACTGACACCAAAAATAATTTTGCACTATTATTTATTTGAACAGAGAATCAAAAGACTGACATGAAAAATAAAGTGAAATAAAAGTCAGAAAACACCACCTGACCATTTTTTTGTCATGCTTATTCTTCCATGTTAATATTTTATTTGTCTTTCATTAGATTTGAATATACAATCATTCATATGAGACATACTACCCTTCAAAAGTTTCTGAAAGAAGTCTAAATTTAAATATTTTAAAATGTATTTTATTCCTGTTATGGCAAAGCTGAATTTTCAGCAGCTATTACTCCGGTTTTCATTTTCATCATTAGGTGTGTTCAACTTGAAGCGGCACTGCTCAGGCCGATCGATGCATGACCTGAAAGTAACGCAAGAGCGATTCGAATTGCGGTACTATGATATCATACGCCACTTCAGGTCGAGCACACCTATTCCAATATGCTTATTTGCTGTTCAAGAAACATTTATTATTAAAGGAGTAGTTCACCCAAAACTGAAATTTCTGTCATTAATTACTCACTATCATGTCATTCCAAACCTGCAAAACATTTCTTCATCTTCAGAACACCACTTTCAAGGCCCAGAAAGGTAGTAAAGGCCACACAAAACAGTCCATGTGACTACAGCGGTTCAACCTTAATTGATTTCCATTTCAAATAAATGCTATCCCAGACTTTCGAATGGTAGTGTATGAGGTTAATCCAAAAGAATTCCTTAATGCATTACCTTTTATTTTTAAACATATGTTGCCTCTTATTCCATGTCTCGAGATTAAGTTAACAGGATTTACAGTATACAGAATGACAGAGCACTTATCCAGTGCTTCAACCGCTAAATTCAGTGCATTACTAAAAGCTTTCTAATCATAGAACAAATGTTGTTAAATGATTCACAGGCACACCGTGTGATGTTTCTATCAGCGAGGCTTCCAGTGACACAGGGAAACCCTTCATGACACCAGGCCAAGAGATCATTTGGGAACTGGATGAGCCAGGCCATGGATAGTCAAGTCCATCTTTATTTATATAGCGCTTTTTACAATGCAAATTGTGGCAAAGCAGCTTTACAGTAATAATAGGCAAATAATTTTTGGCTGCACAGCAGCTCCCAAAGAAAATGGTGTCATTGTCCAGCTTATTCTATATATTTGTACTGATTCCTTCCGTTGTAAAAATCAATAGTTATTAATTTAGTTAATTGTCTGAATATCAGCACTAGAGGAAACAGTGATGTAATCGTCCAGCTCAGTTCAGTTCGCATACAATGGTGTCAATGCAGGCAGATTAAAAACATTATCAATATAAGAATATCAAGTGTCCCCAACAAAGCAAGCCAAAGGCGACCAAGGAACCCAACAACAGGTGACAAAAAAGAAAAGAAAACCTTGGGAGAAACCAGGCTAATACAGCAGCAAAACACACCGAGTAACTACAAAGCAACAAGAGCTGGACTGTTGATTCATAAACAATCATATATTACATGTTTGCTTTTAGATTGTCTGCCGAATTGTCATTATAAAGCACAGATGACGCATCTGTCACACACAGACATATCAGTTTCCTCCATCCAAAGCCGTGTCATCTGATGCATCGGGAAACTATGCACAGCAATGAACCTGTACTGGCACAATGATCCAGTGACAAAACTATAACATGTTAAATATGTTTTATATGAAAGTTATGTCATGCAAAATCAAATGAAATGTTGCACATGCATTTCACATTTCAGAAGAACTACTCAAAATACTGATATTGTCAACCATACTGACATTTATGATATAATGTATCAGCCATTTCTTAACCACACAATCTTAATTTACACGTTAACCTGAATAATGCATTTATAATAAGCAACATTAAGATATTTATCATTAGAATTACAAATCATTAAATCGATCACCTGTTCAAAATAGTAATTTCAAGTTTAAATACATTTATAATACTGTAAATGATCTGATCAAGTTATTATAATGCCTATTTTACATATATACTGTATATACAGTATGTGTGTATGTATATATATATATAGACTGTGTATACTGTATGTATATGTATTATGTATACATTGTGTACACTCTATGTATATGTATTATATATACAAATTATGTATACTGTATGTATATGTAGAATATATATATATACACACAAACACACACACACACACACAGACTTTTATGTTAGATGTGATTAATCGGTTATACAGTTTTGTTTTTAATACTGTATATGATCTGCTCAAGGTAACAGTGCCGTTTAAAATAAAAAAAATTATATTTTATAGTTTTATTAATATATAAGCTTCATTTTTTATATATTTGAATACAACTCTTTTCTAAGTCCTCATTCATTCAGTATACCGTATGAGGACAGGTACTTTTCCTCACTAATTAACACAGAAAGCAAATAGTTACTCAGGCAGAGGTGGAGTTGTTCTCATCCGAGCACCTGTTCACAGCGGCTCTAATGAATCCAATGCATCTCCATGTGTCTGTCAGGCCAGACCAACCTCTTTCATCTGTTCCAGTTTCTCCAGTGTCTCCTTGGTGTCGAACTGCCATTGCTTCACCTGCTCAGTGGCTGTAATGCCCTCCTGAAACAAAAAAAGTGTTTATATCCAGCTGTTTAGATGATATATTGCATTATATATATATTTTTTCTCATCCAGCATGATCTTACAGCATTCTTGATCCGCATATCAGCTCCTGCCAGTATGAGGAGTTTCACAATTTTATAACGATTTAATCTGACAGCATCATGTAGAGCTGTGTCTCCTTCCTTTAAACGAGAGAGGAAATGTTTCATCTTAATTATAACTTGCATGATCTGTGTAATTTTTGTTTTCCTCATGAATTTATTCATCTGTTACCCAATCTTTGGCATTAATATTGATTCCGCTGGCTAGAAGATGTTGGATCACGTCACTGTGACCTGTCCGTGTGGCCACATGTAAAGGTGAGCTAAGCAGCTGTATGAGAGAGAGCAATTAGATTTACCATGTTAGGCATACTTACGGGAGCTTATTTTTTATATACTGTACAGTATTTTTGTCCAGTAAAAACATCATTACTTTGTCTCTGACATTGATATCAGCTCCCCTGTCCTGAAGAACTTTCAGTGCTGAGAGACTTCCACCTCTGCAAGCCCAATGTACTGCCCTGCAATCCAGCTAAACCAAGGACAACAAAAGCAAATCAACACAATCACAAGACCATTATAACAATGAACTGACTTAATAAACATTTATAATGATCTCACCCTGTCTTTAAAGTTGATATCAGCTCCTTTGTCCAGTAATTTTTCCACCATTTTAGCATGATTTTCCAGAGCAGCCCGATGGAGTGCTGTTTTTCTGAACTAAAACAATTGTGTGAGCGAAACAACCATAAAAAAAAAATGTTACTTGATTCAAAATAAATGTTAACTGAAATAAAATAAAAACCCCTTAACTGAAATAAAAAAAAAACCCTTAAATTTAAATTTAATTTTTAGCTAGTTGCCAATGTAACATCTCATTTTCATTTATTTGAATGAAGAATGTATACTGAAATATTATATATATATATATATATATATATTAACTACTTTACACTTAATACTATGTAGGCTTTTTTTGTTCAAAATGAACAAAATTTAAATAACAATAATAATGAGTAAATACATCATATCCTTCTCTAAATGCTTGTTTGTCTTACCCTGACTCAATATGGCAAGCCTATTTTAAATGTTTATGATTTAGACCTGTCGGGAAAAGCTGCTCAAAGCCGAAGCACAACCAAAACAATGTTCTTCCACAAAATGCATGCAGTTTTGTTTAACCACAAAAGGTAAATACATTTAAGAGTAATTAATACTTCTAAAACATTTATCGATATAAGATAATGTTATTTCAACATTTACTGATATATTTTTAACATCAGAAGTTGTACCTGCACTGAACTAACATGAGCAAACAATGAGCAACTTTAACAATGACAAAAACTAATAAATGTTGTGAATAAAAAGTATTGCTCACTGTTAGTTCATGATAGTTAATACATTAATTAATGTTAACAAATGAGTCCTTATTATAAAGTATTACCAGTTTAATTTGTACTAAAACAACAAACTGAAAACTAACTGGAAATTTAAAAAAAAACTATACAGATATATTTACAACAACAAAATGTTTTTTCAATAATATAAAATTACTAAAGCTTAACTAAAATTCAAATAAAAGCTAATAAAAAACTATAATAGTATCTTACTGATACTACAATAACACTGGAGAGACATACGGCACCTCATCACAGGTGTTTGGATCTCCTCCATCTTCCAGAAACTTCTCAACTACTTCCATCTTTCCCTGAGCTGCCGCTTTTAGAAACTCCTCAGGTTCAACAAGTCCCTGACAAAAACCACAGACAAATTTTGACTCTCAAAAAAGGCAAAAAGACTACTAAAACGATCGTTATATTCAAACGCACATAACACTAGTTAAGACCAGAAAGACAGATGGGTTTCCCTCACCACAGGAACATCCATTAGGCCTTTAGAAGCTGTGGCTTTGTTCTTGATTTTCTTATTCTTCATCCGCAGCTCAATGATATTCTCTGCACCCCCCAGATCAATGATCTCACGCCTCAGATCAGAGGAGATCTTCCTCACTCGTTCCTGTGCCTGCATGAAGAATTAACTTCTCTTCATCACTGACTGATCCTGGTCTTCACAGCACATGTAGTATTCTTACAATAAAATTTGCTCATATGGATTTTAATTCAACTACTGAGAAAATCTAGTCAAACTGATGAGATGCCAAATTTTGATTATTACAAGTACAGCATTCCGTGAATGTGAGTGAGCTGGTGGAAGATTAACATACTTATACACTTCATTTTTACAATATATACAGCCAATGCCTCTTTCAAAGGCATTTTTTAACAACGTGCACAAACTGTGTTTTTTTTTTTTTTTTTTGGGGGGGGGGGGGTCTAGATAATTTCCTACAATCAACAACTTCACATTTGCATTTACGCAATTTGCATACCAAAAGCGACTTTCACTGCATTCAAGCAATACGTTTTGGGAATTTTTTACTCACTCATTCTCTGGGAATCGATCCTATGGCCTTGCCATAGTTTTACTGTTTGAGCTTTGCAAAGACTATAGGAAGGATAATTAAAATTAATTTTTGTCAATATACTCTATAGCCGATTGTTTTATAGGCTTGGTTTTAAAATGTTAAAGGTTTAGGTAGCAAAATTCATAATCCATTTCAGATACAGCATGACTCTAGCTGTTAAATCTCACTGCATGTCATTTTATACAGTGCTAATGGAAGCCGTTGCTGTTGGGCGAATCTCTGGGCTTGTAAACACGCAAAGCATGTCTGTTGAATTTAGAAATCAAGGACGATAACTATAACGATAACAATAAAGAAATAGTTCTAAAAATCATTCTAGGGTACGTTTATATGACAACAATGTACTAAAAATGGTAAGTCTTTGATGATAACGCTATCAAAATACGCATGCCAATAAACTAAACACATAATACACATTTGCATGCCATCACCGTTTTCACAGACTAAAATTTTTGTAGTTTACACAGAGATAATAATGGTATTCCTTTAAAAAATTGCACTTTGAAACCCATTTTCAAAGGTTTGCGTTTTCAGGCCCCCCAAAACACTGTTGTTGTGTAAATGAATGGCACAAACACATAAGTTTTCAATTTTCAGTTTTAGAAAACGGTGTCATTCCCACTTTCAGAACGATTTTTTTCCAGCTGACGAACAATAAAAACAATGACAGCCAATCAGAATCTACAAGACCTTGAGGGCGGGACAACCTGTCACTCACATGAGATCGACAAATAGTAATTCCCTATTCAAAATTACAAAATCAAGCTCCACCCTTCATTCTCTCTTGTTTGAGAAGCCATTTCACTCAAATATATATATATATATATATATATATATATATATATATATATATACACACACACACACACACACACACACCACAACACTGAAGAAAAAACTATTTTTTCATTGACTTTCATTTCATGCCAACTGATAGATATTTTTTATGCTTCAGCTATCAAGTTTATCTCAGACTGGTTACAGTCCATATTATGATCTCTGCTGTGATTTTTTTTTCCACTCACCTGAATGTTTGCAACACTTTGATTGACAGATTCATTTGCCTGTTCTGCCCCCACAGAAGACGCATCTACAACCAAAATCCCCAACTTTCGCGCCCGAGCTCGACGCTTCTAAACAGTTTCAATAAAAGACAAACAAACTTTCTCAGACAGGTATTTCACAGACTTAATAAGAATAAAATACAAAGAAAATGATAAAAATGAGAAATGAATCTGATTTAAAGACTGCTAAAAATCCTGTACCTCCTCCCGTTTGTCAAGGGCTGCCCTTCTGTCAACCACAGCCGTCGCCCATAGGATAGTCTCATCCATTATGAGGAAAAAAATATATATATGTATGAATAAAAAAGTTAAAAGGAGTATTTTCAGGTCACAAACTTTTACCAATAATAGTGTGAAATCCCGCCGTTAATAGCAGACCTGCTGGACTGAGATCTGAACTGGTCTTATAGCTCACGGCAGGAATGTAAAGCCACGTAAGGCCCAGTGTGACAGCTGTGGACAGGAGCTGGGTCACACTCAAACACACGACCCATGAGCTCACCATTCGTTTGGTGCCATCCACCTCCACAAGCCTGCCCTCTGCCACACTCTGGGAGTCCAGTTTTACAAGAACCACGACCCAATAAACACCCTGTTTTGGAGATTATGTTATTTATAAGCGTTTCATTAGCGTCAAGTGATACCTCATAAATGCCTTCTAGTTTCAAAGAACGCCTGTTAACACACAAGGTCCAATCATGGACCAGCATTCAGGAACATCCTGCGAGTTGTACATGGTAAAGAATGCACACAAATGTCTTCTCATGATTAAGGGTGCAGTTTGTATTTGAAGGAAGAACAGAAGCAAATGGTTGTGAAGGTGAGATCAAGTTGAAATTTTCAATAAAACCATCATCATTTGACAACTGAAACAATTTGAACTTAGCATTGAGCAACAGTAAATAATCATGTGTAAATACTCCTAATGGCTGTTTGATTTCATAACACCTAAACTATGCTGTTCAAGTCCTTCAAGCGACCAGTCATTAAATGTGAGGAGTCACCCCTAACTATTTTTGATTTAAATATTTAATCGGCAAAATAACTAAAAATTGACAATAACGATTCAAATATCCGTTTAAAACTAACTAAAAGTAACAATTCTGCAAAGTTTGCTGAATTTAGTAATATTGAATTTAGTAGTTCAAATGCTTTAAAAACAAAGTATTTTTTTCCAGGCTTCCCCCCCCCCAATATATATATATATTTTTTAAAACAGTAGCAGTGTTGTTAGTAATATTATAAAGCAAATAGAGACCGCTTAGAATACTTAAGTAAAATTTAATCAAATTTGATGCCTTCACTTTTATGTCATTTTGTTATGACGAGGTTTATCAAAGAAATGCTGCCATTTATTATGTATATTCCTTTAGTCATGTTCAAATGTTGTTTGCACTTATGTCGTGAAATACTTTGTCAACCCACTGGTGAGGACATTTGATTGGTCCTCACTAGATAAAAAGGCTTATATATCAGCTAAAATATGTTTTTCTTTAAATCTAGTGATGCTCACATGTTTCTGTGATGGGTAGGTTTAGGAGTAGGGGTTGGGTTAGGTGATAGAAAATATCAATGGAAGTCTATGCAATGTCCTCACTAAGATAGCAAAACAAACTTGTATGTTTGTATGTGTGAGTCTCAATATAATTTAGTGAGATTAATTACACACACACATATATATATATATATATATATATATATATATATAAGAACACATACTGGTATTTCCTTCAGATTTCTATGACATAAATACCCTGGGCATTCTTGTTATAGTATGTAGCAAACATCTTAAAACTAAGATTGAGCCACTAAGTGTAACGGATGTACAGTCGTGGCCAAAAGTTTTGAGAATGACATTATTATTAGTTTTCACAAAGTTTGCTGCTAAACTGCTTTTAGATCTTTGTTTCAGTTGTTTCTGTGATGTACTGAAATATAATTACAAGCACTTCATATGTTTCAAAGGCTTTTATCGACAATTACATGACATTTATGCAAAGAGTCAGTATTTGCAGTGTTGGCTGTTCTTTTTCAGGACCTCTGCAATTCGACTGGGCATGCTCTCAATCAACTTCTGGGCCAAATCCTGACTGATAGCAACCCATTCTTTCATAATCACTTCTTGGAGTTTGTCAGAATTAGTGGGTTTTTGTTTGTCCACCCGCCTCTTGAGGATTGACCACAAGTTCTCAATGGGATTAAGATCTGTTTCCACCCAAAATTTCAACGTTCTGGTCCCCGAGCCACTTAGTTATCACTTTTGCCTTATGGCACGGTGCTCCATCGTGCTGGAAAATGCATTGTTCTTCACCAAACTGTTGTTGGATTGTTGGAAGAAGTTGCTGTTGGAGGGTGTTTTGGTACCATTCTTTATTCATGGCTGTGTTTTTGGGCAGAATTGTGAGTGAGCCCACTCCCTTGGATGAGAAGCAACCCCACACATGAATGGTCTCAGGATGCTTTACTGTTGGCATGACACAGGACTGATGGTAGCGCTCACCTTTTCTTCTCCTGACAAGCCTTTTTCCAGATGCCCCAAACAATTGGAAAGGGGCTTCATCGGAGAATATGACTTTGCCCCAGCCCTCAGCAGTCCATTCACGATACTTTCTGCAGAAGATCAATCTGTCCCTGATGTTTTTTTTGGAGAGAAGTGGCTTTTTTGCTGCCCTTCTTGACACCAGGCCATCTTCCAAAAGTCTTCGCCTCACTGTGCGTGCACTGTGCGCTCACACCTGCCTGCTGCCATTCCTGAGCAAGCTCTGCACTGGTGGCACTCCGATCCCGCAGCTGAATCCTCTTTAGGAGACGATCCTGGCACTTGCTGGACTTTCTTGGACGCCCTGAAGCCTTCTTTACAAGAATTGAACCTCTTTCCTTGAAGTTGCTGATGATCCTATAAATTGTTGATTTAGGTGCAATCTTAGTAGCCACAATATCCTTACCTGTGAAGCCATTTTTATGCAACGCAATTTCTTTGCAGGTCACCATGGTTAACAATGGAAGAACAATGATTTCAAGCATCACCCTCCTTTTAACATGTCAAGTCTGCCATTCTAACCCAATCAGCCTGACATAATGATCTCCAGCCTTGTGCTTGTCAACATTCTCACCTGAGTTAACAAGACGATTACTGAAATGATCTCAGCAGGTCCTTTAATGACAGCAATGAAATGCAGTGAAAAGTTTTTTTTGGGATTAAGTTAATTTTCATGGCAAAGAAGGACTATGCTAGCGACTGATGTTAGTGGCTGTGGTCTGTAGCATCCTTGTTAGCACGCCCGCCTCCCATGCTGGAGTTTCAAATCCCGCTCAGAGAGGGTTGTAGCATCTGGACCAATCAGACACAGTTATTCATTATATTTAAGGAATTATCCATAAATTCACTCTCTCAGCAAGTTCTGTGAACCTATCCCCCAATTGCAGCTAACACCAGGCCTTTTACAAGTATGCAAACCACTGAGTCAGGCTACAAGGAAGACACAAAGAAAAAAAAAAAACAGGTTCTCCTGCATTAATTTATAGATGAACTGATCTATAAATGAACATGCATC
Source organism: Zacco platypus (assembly GCA_038088235.1). Classification (NCBI taxonomy): domain Eukaryota; kingdom Metazoa; phylum Chordata; class Actinopteri; order Cypriniformes; family Xenocyprididae; genus Zacco; species Zacco platypus. Next base: position 21,885,427 of record CM076078.1, on the reverse strand, counting down.
CCAGGACATTGTGTTTATAGGTGTGAATGTTGTGTTTAGTGTCTTTTGTACGGTTCTTGGTTTAATGCATATTTAATGATAAAAACTATGAACGAACTACCTCACATATATCGTGTCTCCTATCAAATTAATGCTCATTTCACGACTTACATTTTCATGAATGTGACTTTCTAATCAGATGCAGTGCATGTTTCTTGTATTAATTGGAGCATAAATAGACACAGACCCACCAGGTCCAGTTTTATCGTGTTCAAAACAACAGCCGTAAATTCCCCCAGAGAGGAAGATCCCGCTCAGAAATCCTCATTGATCAGATCCACCCTGGGGGCTATGCCAGAACCCAGAAGCTAAAAATGAGCGCACAGTCTCCTCCCTCTCTCTCTTATTGTCGACTATTCCAAAGACAACTCCGACCTCGACCTGCCAACCATGTGCTTACATGAGAAAAAGAAGAACTCAACAATGCAAGCCTGTAATCGTTCCTTCATTCAATGCAGAAGACATCGATTGCAACTTCAGCGCCATCGGACCGAACTCAGGACTTTCTACAGTATTCGGACGCTCTTCCATCTCTGAGGTAGAATGCAAGTATCGTACAATATACTAAATTGCTGCTAGTTAGTTAAAGTTGTGAACCTCCTTTGTTAACAAAGGAGCTTCGTAATGAATCCTAATTATTCCTTCCGGGTTGTTGACTAAACTCCACTTCCTGTTCCCATTTCCGGTTTCACTCTCACTTCTCCTTTTACCCATGTACGTGTGATTTGTGTGTGTGTATGTATGTGTTTGTTTGTTAGTAAGTTATGCGTTCATGATTTAGTTAATAAAACATATGCACAATACATATTTGGGTCTGACTCCCTGTCTGTTGAATAAATTGTCACTTATATGATTTCTGATTCTGTACATGCTCTTAAGGTACTGGAAATGGTAAGAAAGAATTATTTTTCTGTCAGTGGAAAATATCCTTTTCTTAGAATCAATTAATAATCAACACTGAGTGTTCACAGGATGAACAGATTGATTGTAATTTGAATGTAGCTACATTAAGTTAATCTGATTAACTGATTCAAATATTCATTAAGCATAATGAATAATCATAACGAGTTATGATTAATTATTAATATTTCCCCTTTGAGCTAATTTGCTACAGGGTCGAGTAGGACCGGTCAAATTTGGTGCCGTGACCTGGATGGGAGTGAGGTTTAGGGGGGTGAGTGTAATGGATGAAGGCCAATAAGAGCTGTGCATGTAACCCTTATTCCCCTGGCCTCAAGAGGCGCGCTAGCGGCTGTGATCTTTAGCGCCCTTGTTAGAGTGCGGACTTCCCACAGACTTCACAATATTTTTCTTTATACTGTTATTGATCAAATGAGAAAGCATAAGAGACTTCAAAAACATTTAGAAAAAAATCTTACTGAACCCAAACTAATGTTTGTGCAGTATGTTTGTGTCACGTGATCCTTTAGAAACAACAGATCCTTCATTCTTCTTATTATTATCAATGTTGAAAACAGTGGTGCTGTTTATGGAAACCATAATACAATTTATTCTTAATAAATAAAACTTTCTTAATTTAATCTAATTTCTTAAAATGATCTTTAGCACCCTTGTTAGCTCGCAGACTTCCCACGCTGGTTCGAATCCCGCTCTGAGCAGGTCGAATAGGACCAGTTTCATAAGTCATGCTTCAACACTAAGAAAGGAAAGTCAATAAAGTTTGTGTACTTAGGTTTAGCTGTTAAGAGTTTTTGGATTTGAGCAATAGCTGTGCATGCTGTCTAAAGGACTTTTGAAATGCTGATGTTATATGATATTAAACATAATCATAAATGGCAGTGTGTGCGGTTGTTTAAACAGTAGACTAGATAAAGTACTGTGGTATACAATGTGAAGCTGGGTGATGATTAACTGAGGAGGGATCAGAGTGAGACAAAACACTCTCACAATACAGCAGCCGACGAAAGGGACGAAAGCGCAGCTCAAACACAGACATGTTTCTATATCTACACCTGGATGAAGACAGCACTTGAAATAAGAGGTAAGAAACAACATATAAAAAGGCATAAAGTATTAAAATATGCTGTGAATGAAGGCTATATAACATAAAAAACAAACAAGCAAAATTTGAGTCCTGTTTCAAATAGTATTTCATAACTAACAGGCATAGTTGGGAACTGGCTGGAAAAATGGTGACTATGAAACATTTGAGTGTTAATGATAATGATGAAGACAGCGTTCCTCTGTTACCGGAAGCCAGCAGCTCGGAGAGCCCAACCACCCAACACCACAGGGCAGAGTCCAGAGATTTCTTCCTCAGCCGGTGGGTTTGCCACAGATAAGCACTGTGACACTATGGAAACATGCTTGCCATTCACATGCTCAACTGGAGATTTAGAGACACATTCCATTAAAACCAATGAAGCACACTTAGCATGATCATTTAACGCACCGTAAGACTGCCGTTTTATGATTTCAGGAGGAACAATTTAATTTTAAGCATTGTTCTGTTGTTGAGCTGTTACTCTGCACTTCTGGTTCCTGCGTATCTGCCAACCCCAGAGCCCACGTGGACCAATGACAGCTCTGCTGAAACTCTGGTACAGAAACTGACTGTTTCACCACATGAAACTAAAGAGTTGCGCATCAGTTTGTAGGATTTGTGACTTATAAATTAAGACACTTGATATTTAACTATTTAACAGGCTTAAGAATCCATGTGGAATTTATATATATAATTATTAAGTAACACTTTACAATAAGGTCTCATATGTAAACATTAGATAATGTATTAACTAACAGTGCAATTGTTACAGTATTTATTAATCTTTGTTAATGTTAGTTAAAGGCACAATACATCAGATTTTTGGATTAAAATATCTGAAAACTACTAGATCGGTGTTATATATTTTGTTGACATTATCCCAAAAGTTTCCCAGAATGTTTAAATCCAGAGAAATAAGAAATTTTAACCAGGACATGGACCGTGTCTGGGCATTGCCTGTCAATGACATCATACACCTGTAACCCTCGATTTTCTGGTTTTATTTTGTAGAGACCAAGGAAACACCAAAGACGCTGTAATATATTATATGTTTTATTAGACAGGTGAGCAACTGTTTGGATATGCTCATCAACAGAAATCTAATAATTTTTATAGAGCTCAACACAGTTGGAAAAATCTTGTTTTCTTAATTTACTGCGAGTACCATGGATTTACCATAACTAATATGGATCTAGCTTACGGCAGTGTCTCATAGTAGCCACCGAGCGAACGCACAGAGTAGCATTATAACAACTTTCAATACACATATGTACTGTATCTAATATGACAAACAGTGCTGTGTTACTCCACGTACGCATGATTGGAAGAAGCAGAAGTGGTTGTCTTCAACATAATAAAAGTTCCACTTCTATCGAGACGTCTGTCTCGCTCGTCTCTCAATCGCTCCATCTCGACCTCGTTCAGCTCCAACGGCTTTCAGCCACACCCTGATTCATACTACAGTAATGTTAATAAATCTTTAATAAAATAGCTCACCCATGAATAGGATTTATAGAAGTCCTGTCGGATTCTTTTCCACAGGTTGTAGACATAAAGACAATACCTCCCGTGATTCTGTGAATTCAAGGCATCATCAAGCTACACCTTTGTTTTGAATAAGCGACCTCTAGCAGCGAAAAATACAAATTGTGCCTTTAATAAAAATCCAGCTGCTCATTGTTTGTTCATGGTAGTTCATATAACTAATGCTAACAAATACATTTGTCACCTTCATTCTTAGTTCATGTTAACTAAAGTAGTTAATTAATGTTAACTAATGAAACCTTATTGTAAAGTGTTACCAATTATTCAAACCTCAAGTTTTTTCAAAATTTTTTTTTAGAGGATTACAGTGCTGAATTAATATTTCATTTAATTATGAATCAACATTTAAAAATATATAAGTCACAAATTTTCTCATATAAATAAATATATATATATAAAAGGTTGGACTCGGTAAGATTTTTTTAATGGTTTTGAAAAAGTCTCTTATGCTCATCAAGGTATTTATTTGATCAAAAATACATAGTAAATGTTGTGAAATATTAAAATAAATTTTGGCATGCTGAATTTTCAGTCTTCAGCATCACATGATCCATCAGGGCATTCTAAAATTCTGATTTGGAGTTTGAAAAGCATTTCTTATTATCAGTGTTGAAAACAGTTGTGCTGCTAAATATTTTCGTGGAAACATTTTTATTATTTGACGAATTGAAAGTTCAAAAGAACAGCATTTATTTGAAATAGAATTGTGTGTAATATCAAAAGTCTTTACTATCAGTGTTTATCGATTAATGTCCTTACGTTTTTCACATTTTTAATTGTACTAATATTCACAATATTTCTGTTTATACTGTATTTTTGATCAAATGAGAGGGCACAAGAGACTTCAAAAACATTTAAAAACAAAATCTATCTGAACCTAAACTTTGTGTAAATGTTTGTGCAGTATGTTTGTGTCACATGATCCTTTAGAATCATCAGATCCTTCATTCTTATTATTATTATCAATGTTGAAAACAGTTGTGCTGTTTATGGAAACCATAATACAATTTATTCTTAATAAATAATACATTCTAAATTTAATATTAATTTCTTAAACTTTTAAACAGTGTATATTTAAATAAATAATTTATATTATATTAATTATGTATAATAAAGGTAGAAGGTACAAGTACAAATCTGATATGTACTTGGTTTCTTTGGTATTGCAATCAGTATTATGAAACTCACTTATAAAAACACGCGTTGTCAGGTGTCTAAATGTTCATTTGTACACCTCAGGCTCTGCTGAATCACTCAGCGGCTCTGTTGTCTCAGTCGTGCCGCAGTGGCTGGAGTGTGGAGAGGGTGATGACGCTGTCTACACCTACTGGGCTGCTAAACATCCCCGTGTTCCTGGAGAACGGCACACAGGACTGGGCACTGCCTCCTCCACTGGGTCTGCAAGGGAGTGAGGAGATAGTGGCTCAGGCCCTGAAAGTTTTGACTTATACTGGTGTACCTACTGGCCCAGAGACCTGCAGGAGATGCGTGGTGGTCGGAAGCGGTGGCATTTTACGTGGCAAAAATCTTGGACCTCATATAGACAAGTACAACATTATCATCAGGTTAGTTCAGTAACAAACACAAACGGGTGTGGTGTTATAGCGTCAACATGGCATATTAACTTGCCTGAACGAATTGTATTGATATTAATATTTTAATCCTAATACCTACAGAGTGAACAATGCTCCAGTATTTGGATTTGAGAAAGACGCTGGCTCTAGAACCACCATTCGGCTCATTTATCCAGAAGCGGCTCCTTCCCTGTTAAAAGAATACGAGAACACTGAAGTGGTGGCTTTGGTTGTATTCAAGAGCTTAGATATAGCATGGCTCACCTCTGCAGTAACCAAACAACCTTTGGTGAGTAATGTTAGAAGGTTTTCAGTAGGTACATTCTCATTCTAGAGAGCATTTCAATGGACGACAAAAAAAAAAAAAATATGCATAGGTATAACGAGTCATCAATTTTTGTGAAATTGTGAAACAGAGGGACTGTAAATATGTTTTTTGTCATCTTTTGGTGTGCTCTAGCCTTAAAGATAACAGAAATGGCCTAAAACAATTTTATGGGATCTTTGAATCACCTACAATAGGAATATAGCCTAACTGTTTACATAACAGTCCAGATATCAGTAAAGGAATCATTGTCTGTCCCCGTCTTTTTGAAGAGTTGGTGGTCTAAATTGTGGTTCTGGAAGGAAGTAATAGACACGATACCTCTTCAACCAGAAAATGTTCGCATCCTGAATCCTGAAATCATGTACAGGACTGGACAGGTGCTGCAAACCTATGCAGAGCAGCAGAGAAAGGTCAGAACTGAGATACTTTTTATGTTGTGCAAACTCAAAACTTTTACTTCTCCAGACTTTGAATTCAAAAGGTTACTAAATTGGTTGTTGCTCCTAAAACAAACAAACAAACACACACACACAAATATATATAGTTTAAAAGAAATAATTGCTCACCAAGGCTACATTCATTTACATTACATTACATTAATTTTGTGGAAACCATTTTTTTCAGGATTTTGTTGAGTGTTCAAAAGAGCAACATTTGAAATATAAACATTTTGTAACATAATAAATTCCTTATATATCATATATATACATTTATTTTTTTTGTTTTATTTTTGTTAGATGGTGCCGACCCTGGGTATAACAGCAGTAGTTCTTGCCCTGCAGATGTGTGATGAGGTGAGTATAGCAGGATTTGGATACAACCTGCAGCACCCTGGAGCTCTGCTGCATTATTATGGGTCCATCCGCATGGACGCCATGAGGGCACAGGTGGTTCACGATGTCAGCTCTGAGACCATCTTACTGCGGGAGTTGGTTAAAGCTGGAGCGGTGCAAGATCTCACAGGTGCACTGTAATGACTGCAGAGACTCTGAAACAGCTATATAGCAGTTAAAAGAGATGACAAACCACAGAAACAGACCTGCTGGAAGACAATATAATCGATCTTATAAATTTACTGTAAAATGTCCATATTTTGGGGGCAAATATACTAAATTGTGTAATTTTGGGGTAAAATACAACATACCATTACCCAATAATATAATATACAAACAAAGGCATTTAAAACAAGTGAAAATGACCACTAAAGATAAAACCAAAGCTACTATAATACACATTTAAATACAGCTTTAGAAAAGATGACAAAAGATTTGTTCAGATAAATTATTTTATATTTATTTACCTTGGAAAACTGTTTAAATGGCAATAATAATAATTGATGATTTTTACAACGGAATTGAATCAACAATGACACTTTCTTTTAGAGCTGCTGTACAGGTGAAATTAAAATCTTTATTTCATTGAATCATTTTTCTTTTATCACTGTAAGGCTGCTTTGAAACAATCTGTATTGTATAAAATGCTATATAAATAAAAATGAATTGACAAAAAAAAAAAAAAAAAAAAAGTGTTTCCAATAATATTTGGTATTGGTTTCGTGAAAATAATTGCTAAATAACAGACGCATTTTTGCTACGACAGCTTAAGAATGTTTCTCACTTGAACATTGCATTAAGTACATTATAAACACAAGAAATGCATGCTTAGTTTCCCAGTACAATATTTTCTGCAATTACCTGAACTGAAATAAGAAATGCTTGTGCAGAAAACTTTCCATTTAGATTATAGATCATGCAGCAACAGAATAAAGTGAAGCTTCAGGGACCATATTCCTCTGACTCGGAGGACCGTGTTGGTCACAGGAGCGGGATACGGGAGGGCTCCCACAGCTTGCGGGCCAGCTGACTGCAGTGCTGAAGAATATATTCATTGGGGATTACACCCAAATGCAGAGTCAGCAGTTCATAACACTTCACCACTTCATTCTGATGCCTTTTGCTGTAATACCGCAGCAGTTTCCTATGACAGTACAGAATAGACATAAGTTAAAGAAAATTCAGCTTCCAATCTCCTGGCAATGACCTAGAAACCATCCAAAACACATTAAGAACTGCCTACCAACCACTAAGAGCATAACAGCAACCTCTAGCAAAGCTCATTTCCATTAAAACTTAACTCTCACATGGCAACTTTTGAATAGAATATTTATGTACAATAACCTTCAAACTGAACTGTTTTAAAGTGCCCCTATTATGCTATTTTAAAGGCTTCTTATTTTGTTTTGGAGGTCTCCTACAATAGGTTTACATGCTTCCAAGGTCAGAAAAACACTTTCTCAGAGTATGAAAATGGTTTGTTTGAAGTTTCAGTCTCTCTAAACCCCTCCTTTCTGAGAGATGGCCCAGTCTGTTGTGATTGGGCTACAGTGCGTGTGAGAAACAAAACGCCCATTGCCATTTCTGAAATTCAGCATTCCGGATCTTCCTGAGCACTTGTATACACAGCGATGTGAACAGTAATGATGGCATCAGTTTTACTATATCAATGTCTTTTAGAAGTGCATGCAAAGTGGATTTGCAGTCGCAATACTGAAAACAGTGTCTTCTTGACATGTTGACAAAATAAACCAAACTCTTCCAAGCCTCAGCTAAACCCACAGTGTTTGAGGACGGGTCAAAGTTTATGTTGGTTGTGGGCAGCCAATGAAGACCATAGGCTGGCATTATGCAAATCTGTTACAAACCTATGTGGGTTCATGCAGGAAGTAAGACTGGAATTACTGACGACTCATTTCAGGCAGTTCAGAATTGTTCTTTCTTTTAGACAATGAATCTGTTAATTGTGCACTTTGAAGCTGCAGACCTTTTACATTCTCAAACGGCTATATTATACACTACATGAAAGGTAATATCTGAAAGACCATAACAGAGGCACTTTAAACACTTAGACAAGGTGTTGTCAAGTCATTCTGAATTATATATAATATGAGTCAAACTGCAAGCCCTTGCTTCTAGATCTTACTTATAATAATCACAGGTGAGCATTCCTATTGGAGCGGTGTCATCTGGGAAACTGGGTATGTCTATCACTTCCAGTTTGTAACCCTGTCAAAACAAAATTTAAACCTGATCACCATTGACAATGTAACTTTCATTATATGTGTTATAGTAATTGTAAAGAAGATGCCATTTACAGCTTCATTTTCAAACCACAAAAAGTAACAGTAGAAATAATCTCCGTCTCGGAGTGTGACGGTGGCGTAACCCTTGTGTAGGTATCGCCGTGTTGTTGCCACAAGACTCCAAACCTGCATAGATTCATGATGAGACTACTATATCATCAGGAACTAATGAAAAATATACAGTATTGTTGAAAAGATTGGGATTGGTATATATATATAAAATTAATGAAAAATTTATTAGAAAGGCAAGTAAAGGTCTTGTCTCTACTCGATAATATTTCATCATTTTTATTTATCTGCACTGATATAACATAGTAACAAACAGCAATATTTACTGTACTAAAACATTTTACGATTTGGTAAAGTGCATGATGGGCTCTAAACCCATAATCACCTTGTTCTTAATGAAGTCCGCTAGAGGTCCCTTTCCAAGCTCAGAGACGGTGCGATCAGTCACATTTAGGGAGGGCGCAATCATTTGACCACTTGAACGATCCACGTAGATAAAGTGGATGAGACCAGGAAACTCTTCCAGGTATGTGAGATGGCATGGTTAAAGTCCATCACAATGTCAAATGACAAAAGAAGACGAATGAAGTGTGAATGCAACATATGTAAATAGATAAATACCTCCCTGATAACTTCTGATCACGTCAAACCAAAATACTCAATGCAGAAAAAAGGATATGACACCATTGTGATATTTCTTTTGCTTTTCACCAGCAAAAAATCCTTCCAGTCCATCAACTTCTCTCTGCAACAAATGTGAAAGACAGTTAAAAGTGATTTAATGCTAAAGCAAATTGAAATGAGTACTATACAAGCATCTGTTCACACATACTGGACCATGTTCAGAGCTCGTTCTTGCAGATGAGGAGCCAATCGCTGACTGTTGCCCATGTACTCAGCTGCAAAAAACTGTCTGTACACACCACACAACTGAGTCTTCAAGTTTCTACAATAGGGCAGCAAACTGCAACAACACATAAAACAGCAGTTTTACATCACTTACCAGAGGTCAAATGGGTGAAATTAGCCACATCCACTACAAAAAAAAGATTTTTTCAGTTTGTTCATAAAAAGAACAGCACTCACTCTTTTGTGAATCCAGATCCAGATCTGGTGAGGGCCTTGTTCTTAAAGTCTGTCCACACATTTTGAAGTTGGGAAGTCTGAACACATAAATGAAGAGTTGAGTTTTTAAAAATATGCTATTATAACGACAGAATTCCACCATTTCTGGTCAATGAATTTCCAAGACTTCTCCAGTTAAAAAAGTCAGAAGAAGAAAATCTTCAAAAAACTAATTTCATGGAGGTTGCAGAGGTAGATTTGCTCTTTTTTTGTGAGGTGGCAGTTCTTGGAATAGATCAATTTTAAAAAGGCATTACATTTGAATATGACAACAATGAATAAATTGCTTAAAAAACAATGTTCTAAATCAGTGCTGTATTTTAGTGCAGGGCATACATTACCATTCAAAGTTTGAGAAGAATGCATTAAACCCATCAAAAGTGACAGCAAAATACACTTTGTTACTAATAGAAATTCTATTTCAAAGACATTCTGTGCTTTTGAACTTTCTATTCATTTTCAATCCTGAAAAAAAAAAAAAAAAAAGTATCATGGTTTCTACAAAACTATTAAGTAGCACAACTATTTCCAAAATTGATAATAATAAAAAATGTTTCTTGAGCAGCAAATAATTTCTGAAGGACCATGTGACACTGAAGATTGGAGAAATGAAGCTGAAAATTCAACTTTGCCATCACAAAATTAAAGTATATTTTAAAATACATTGAAATAGAAAACAGTTCTTTTAAATTGTGATAATATTTCATAATATTACTGTTTTCATTGTATTTTTGATCGAATAAATACAGCCTTGGTAAGTGTAAAAGACTTCTTTGAAAAATATCATTAAAAAAAAATCATATCAATCCCAAACTTTTGAATAGTAGTGTAACTAGAAAGAAAGGGGGGGGGGCACCATTGGAATTATTCAGAATTGAAATCTGATGCAAAATTGTTAAAGTCGTCATGAGTCCTAATGATAGCACATTGTAAAGTGGATCTGACAGTGTGCAATGGATTAAGAGTGTGTGCTCTGTTGTCCACACTGACCTGAATGTCCATGCTGGCCCAGCTTTTGATTAACTTCTCCAGTCTGCCCCGTTGCTCCTGGATAGAGGGCTGACCCCGTGTGGCCGCGGCCCCTTCATGCCCATCACACAACCTCTTCTCCAGCTTCACAAAGGCTTCCAGAAAGTAGTAAACAGACATTGCAATTTGACTGTTGGGGATCTATTGAGATGCATGTATAAATAAAACAGAAAATGAGCTGGGAACTCTACATGTTCGTTTAAAACCTACATGATCATGTTATTCAGCATCATTTGAAAATGATCCAAAGAGCATCTTGTGCTTCAATGGAAGCAAATACATTCTGTACAAATGTTTTTATTTGAAAAGAGGGCAGAATCATACATATGACAAATTAAGGAAGATGCAACATAATTTCTCTGCTTTAGATGTTTAATAATGTTAATATACAGAATGCATGATATTCAGAAATACTTCACCTTGGTGAGCAACACTAGTGTGATCCCAGGCCAGAGAGACAGGCAATACATGGAGTGAGGCATCATGGGACAGTCTTTGGCTTCCAGGAATACTCTGGATGGTGCTGAGGGGTCGGGGGTTGGAACTTCAAGAGTTTTCAGACTGTCCTCAGCCATCTAAAATAATAAGATATATGAGAACCTACTCTATATATACACATTTTATATGACACAAAAGTTTGGGGTCAGTAAGACTTATGTTTTTAAAAGAAGAGTAAAAACTGTAATATTGAGAAATATTATTACAGTTTAAAAGAATTGTTTTCTACTTGAATAGGTTTAAAAATGTAATTTATTCCTGTGACGTCAAAGCTGAATTTTCAGCATCATTGCTCTTCAGTGTCACATGATCCTTCTAATATTCTAATATGCTGATTTGCTGCTCAAGAGACATTTCTAAATTATCAATGCTGAAAACTGTTGTACAGCATACTATTTTTTTTTTTTTGATAAATACAAAATTCGGGGGTAATATTTTACGACATATTTTAGGGGGTAAAAATAATATTGCATAGGGCTAGGCAACATATATATATATATATATATATATTTATAAATATAAATAATTTTTATAAATATAAATATAATGTTGCCTAGCCTTATGCACACACAATAAATACAGAAAACACACATTTATAGACATATACACACACACACACATATATATTATATTGTATTCATTTTATTATATATATATACAATTTATATTAATTATATTATAAATATTTTCAACCTTTTGACAACATTTTCTCTATATACATCCTATAGATGTTCTAATATGCTGATTTGATGCTCAAGAAACATTATTATTATCATTATTATTAGTTGAAAATGGTCATTAAAGTTTGAAGAACAGCATTTATTTAAAATAAATTTTTGTAACATTATAAATTAATTTAATCTAATTCATCAAGTATGCACTGACCCCAAACTTTTGAACGCTAGTGTATATAATCAGATCATATTAATTTTAGGGCAACAGAGATGGACAGCAACAGATAGCTCACCTGAACATCAGGATCTACAAACTGGAAGACAGGAGGACTGTCACCTCTTGGTCGGACTGTGCATTAAAAACACAAATTTGCAGCTTGTATTTATATAACACTTATTTAAAAATTTGGTGAACATGTCTGAAAGTCATTGCATTACACACAAAGCCTATGAAAGTCTACTAATTTTTAACACCTGATTCCCGTTCAGGAGGAGAGGGCTCTGGTGTGTAGAATACATCAGGAACTGAACTGTTCTCCAACTCCTAAATATGCAGAGAAAACAGTCAGGGCACAATGAGGAATAAATAACTGAGACACCAACAAGTGATATAAAAAAAACATATCAAACCTCAGGAGTGTCATCTAGGTCGATTCTGCTGGGATAGAGATCCTGCACAAGGATGATCAGAGCCAGGAGATCAGAGGGGTTTAGATTGCTGGCATTTCGACTGCACAAATGTTAGAAATCTGAGATTATTTCGAAGTTCTCTGTAGAGCGAAATTTGTCACTTCCTTCCGATTTATTATGTGGTCAAAACCTAATGTCATGCATCAGATTTTTGTGTACCTTGAGTAGAAGGCCAGTAGTTTGGTGTGCACCAGTATGAAAGCGTGCAGCACCTCCTCGCCCGCTCGGTCCATGTTGCTGTTGATCTGCTGCACCAGCCGACGCTCCAGAAACTCAATGCACTGCTCACAAAGGGTCGGGTGGATCAACCTTTCCACCGCCTGAACAGAGGCAGAGAACTCTTCATGTGTGATCTAAAACTAAACCTAGCATACAACTAATAGAAACAGCGCTCGCACACACCTCCACTAAAAAGCTTTGGTCGTGCTCTCGTAAGCGGCTGTAAGTTTCCAGGAGGCTCCGTAGCTTCTTCCATAACCGGTTCCTTTGCACAGTATCTTGAGGGCGCAATCTGACAATGAAATTTAAATATATGAAAGAGTCCAATAAAAATGTTTTTGTTTGTTCAGGTTTAACATCAAAGTCCTTTGGTGTCAAAAAACAATAATATGAAGTGAAATGCATTGAGACTAGTTCTACTAATCTACAGTGTGGTAGTAGATAATAGTTCTCACTCTTTCCTCAAGAGGGCCCCGCTGAGCGTCACCATCCCAAACATAATTTCTGTGAGTTTCTTCATCACATAGATCTTTCTCTTCAAATCCTCCTCTGTTTCATCTTGGTCTCCATTCACAGCGATGTATAGACATTCCTCAAACTGCATGAGAGAAAGCACAAGGGTAATGTTGGTGACAGAGTACTGGGAAAATACATAATGTCTTGAAAGAGGGTCTATATGTTAAATTCATACTGTTACTGAAGAAAAGTGATTTAAGTGACTTTAAATGTGGCATGGTTGTGGAGTATTTCAGAAACTACAGATCTACTGGGATTCTTACACAAAACCATCTCTAGAGTTTACAGAGAATGGTCCAAAAAAGAGAAAATATCCAGTGAGTGGCAGTTCTGTGGGTGAAAATGCATTGTTCATGCCAGAGGTCTGAATGTCCGGGTTTGAAATGATAGAAAAGCAACAGTAACTCAAATAGAGCCTGCTTTAATGTCACTACATTTTACTGATATTTATATATATATATATATATATATATATATATATATATATATATATACATATTATAGATTTTCTTATGTGTAATAAAGTTATAAAATAGAAACACAGTATCTAGAATATTTACTCAATTCAATTAAATCTCAATTATATGAACAATTTTACAAAAATATAATTTGTAAATATTGTATTGTGTGCTCATTTATAACATTTATTGAAAAAGGATAATATTGTTCCATATTGATATAAAAATACAATTTTTAAAAGAAAATATATTCCATTCTTTGTTTTTAACAATATGAAGTACATTAAATATTACATTACTTCAGGGTTTCCCAGACTGGGGTTCATGATGGAACTGCAGGGGGTTTTTAAGTTCAATGAAAAACTATTAAGTAATCAAATAATAAAAAATTGAATAAATAATTTCAAAATAAAAACAAAATCAAAATAAAAGAGAACCATGAACTTAAATTGAAAGACAAAATCCTTCTGAAGACAGAAATACATGGTTAAATGATATGCTGAGTGATAATTCAAATAATAATTAATTGTTAGGAGTTAATTAGATATGCAATGTTGTAATGTTGAGAAAACACTTGTGAACAGTGAAATGTTTTCTGTAACTCCATTGATCAACTGCTGTGCGGTTCTCAGTTTCAGTGATAGTCACATGACTGACTAGTGGCTGGTCTGTGTATGCAATGTCTAAATAACATGTAATCAATAAAAAAGTAACTGTATTCTGATTACAAACGTTTTCAAAACATAATATAATCTAATGACAACAACTTAATTTTTAGAATCTGATTACATATTCCAGATTGCACGTAATCTGTTACCATCCAGGACTGTACAGTATCTGTATATTTACAAGTTATTCATTGAAAGAGTGCTGTCTGTCCGTAACAAGCAGCATGCATGATATAAGAGTAAGATCAGATGACTCTTTCATTCTGCCGTGGATTACCTGATGCAGAACATAGATGTGATTGTTTTCTGTGCTGAAGGAGGTGTAATTCTCCCCGAGTCGGTCCACCATGGTGCTACAGGAGATGATGATGGGTGCGAAGACGGTATTAATGCTGTCTTCAAAGGCGGGCAGCTAAGAACACATTCAAAAATAATATTAAAATTCATTCAACATTCCACAATAATCTGCATGCATGTCATGTTAAAAATTAGTTTCACATAAAATGGTCGCTCGACATTTTAATAATTGTCTTAAATTATGATCTATATGTAAATATCTCTGTTTTATGTCAAACCGCATGCATTCTCACCCGTTCTCCTTCCTCCTGGGAAACAACATACTGATCCTGAATCCGCTGCTCAAACTCGCTGTCAGTCCAGTAGAACAAAACCTCTGCGCTCTCGTTGGCCACCAGTAGACACTTCATTTTTCCTGAACACAAATGCAGTTATTAGAAGAATTGTTCATATTATTCACACTGTTTCACTTACCATGCCTAACTCTAACATGGCTTCGTTTAAACATCAGTCTTTCATAAACCTTCAATGGAACTAATCAAAAACAATCATAATTTATGTGCTATAGAAGTGCTAATAATTCCTAAAGGGTTTCAATATAACAAAACAAAGCAGAAAAGTATTTTAGGGAACAGTTCCTATATAGGGCCAGTATGACTTCTAATGAGTAAACGCTTCTGTAAGACACTAAAAAGAATTCAAAGACAATCTTTCAGAAAATAAAAACTCATATTGCTCACCATGCAGCTTCTTTAAACTAGTAGTAGTAGTTGTTCAAATACAATACAATACAATACAATACAATACAATGCAATGCAATGCAAAGTTAATGAGAACACAATACCCAATAGGACGATATTGCAGCAGAAGCCAAAAGCTCTCGGTTCCTCCTGGATGAAACTAAAACAGCTCGCGCCCCATCTGATACCTAATTCACATAAAACCATAAGGTTTCAGTGGGAACTTTTTGCACTAAAACTTCAAACCACTTTACGTTTCAACAAAGTAAACTTACTATTTTAGGTGTTCGCATCTAGAACAGAAGCACGCGAAATCTCGAGCCAGTTCAATATCAAAGCACAACAAACAGTTTGACATCAGCTGTAAACTTCAGCAGCGCTTCCGTGATGTGTGTGCGCGCGTGTCACGTGATTTGATGATCACCAGCGAGCGCGCGTCACGTCTGGAATTCAGATCATGTGCGGCGGATCTGCAGCGCGTGATTCCTTTATTACTCATTCATATAATAAACTCATTCAAACTCTCTTTTCTCACTCGTTTTTTTTTCTTTCTATCTTTTGGTTACTATATTACAACGTTAAACTAAATAATCTAAACTCATTACAGTTAAAGTTTGACTCATGACTGAAAGTGCTGCAATCAATTAAACGGGAAACCACTTTTTTTTTTTTTTACCAACTCTCTGTTTTTCAGAGTCTGTAATAATATTTAACAATTTATAAAATAATGTAATTGTCTTTCCCTGTAGTTTTAGCGACTCCAAAACTAGTAGGCTACAGACACAGGAAATATGCAGGCTATAGGCTAAAAAAAAGAAAAGAAAAGAAAAAAAAAATCTTGCTTTCTTTCTAAATAAATATTTTGGTGCTTTGACCTTGTCTTAGTTCAGTCTATGACACACACACATGTTAGAATTTAACAAACTTTAACCCTATATGTAATTGGCTTATGTATAGTGTAAACATCATGAAATCCACCATCTTGGCTCAAGGGGGATGGGTTCTGGTTCTTCCAAAATAGGGTCAAAAGTATAAACATTTTCACGCTAGGTTTGGTTACAGTGTGCATGGCAAAGCCAGGGAAGTCACGCAAAGGTAGTTTGACTCTTCGCAGAACTCCAGTCCACAGCACAGACAGAGAAAGAAACGTCACACTTCATTATGTCTGTATATGAATCCATGCTGTTGATTGTCAGCTTTGATCAAATGACAAAGACCTACCTGCATGTTTCACAACGATCACGCATATATATAATTAAACCAAAGATGTGGTTCAGTCAGGACAGTTTGCATGGGAAAACAACAAAACTTAAGTCAGTTTTTTTTTTAATGAAACACAAAGTTTGGAAGTGCATATAGGATTATTTTTTATTATTTTGTTTTTAAATGCAAAATTCTCTTTTTCATGGCCCAAATGTATTCTCTGAAAATAATAACCAAAAATAAAATAATCAAAATTGAATCTCAAATAAATTAATCTTGGTTTGGTTTGATATTTAACTATAGTAAGACAAAAATGTTAAGAACATTATTTATTGCAGCTATTAAATTATTATAAAAAAAATATTTTGCCACGACATAAGTTGGAGGCTACTGTGATGACTCTAGTATAGTTGTATCCATAAACAGCTGTTTTGGGGAAAGTTACTTTTTAAAAGTAATGTGTTACAATATCATCCCTAAAAAAGTAACTAATTGTGTTAGTTACTTTTTTATGAAAATGTAATGTGTTACGTTACTTTTGCATTATTTTTCCTTGTCTGGGCTGGGCTTGCTGTTTGTTTTTATTAGTAATAAAAATGTTTTATTTTTGGCAAAATTTTCACCAAAAGTGAAGGAAATGCATATTTACACCTGTTCAGTAGAGAGCGGAGCTAAAAAACCTTCAGTGCTTCCAAGAAGAATAGGATACAGGAGAAGAAAGTTAAACACTCTTACTGATGTTCATCTAAAGTTTTTAATTATTAGTATAGTTGAATTGGATCATCAAAGGTCAGCAGAAAAGACATTAATAAATAAAAGTGAGAATAAATAAGTACATTTTTGTTATTTAAAATGTGTAATTTTTGCAGGTTTGCATACTTTCAGAGTTTTTATCTATTTTGAAGAATACTGCATTTGTTTTTGTACAAGATGAGCAAATGCATGTTCACATTTCATCTAGAACTACAACAATTATCATTTACACAGCGCACACAATGCCTCTGCACATTCTTCTGATTTCTCTCAACATGGGGACAGAAGTGGTGTAGCCTATAAATAAATGGAAAGACAAGGTAACTTGGATTACTTATTTGAAAAATTACGATATTTTGTTGTAAATTTAAAAGTAATGTGCTACTAGTTACTTGAAAAAAAAGTAATCTGATTAAGTAACTTGAGTTACTTGTAATGCATTACCCCCAAAACTGGCCATAAAGGTCTACTGGGTCATGTCAGACTTAGTGACTCTTGACCAACTGTGAACAAGCCTGGAGTCTGTTTATGAATGAACCACGTTGAGTCTTTTAAGATGAACCATATGTGATCGGCAGAGACATGTTTCATTTTAGAATGTGATGTTAATCTTTTTATGCACTTTAGTGCAGTTAATAGGTAGTGTATTAATTTAATGACCACGTCAAGGCAACATATTTTGGTTTGCACAAAATACATAATGCATTTTCATCACTATATATTTTAAAACATGTCTTGAAGCAGTTTAGATGAGAAGAGATCAAAATCCCCTTTATCTAAATCTGAGTCTCATTCAGGTGCAAATGGTTCTCATCACTTAGTACTGCACACGATTGCTCTGACACCACAGTTCGTTCTCATTCCTCAACAAAGTCTTGTCCCAGCTGCTTGGAAAAGGAACATCTGCTGGTGTGCAAGCTGCAAACTGGCTCCTTCCCTTTGTGAACACTCCAGCGCTGGGCTGAGGACCCTGCCGGGCCTTTGAAGACTATTGAGTTGATCTTCTCCCCCTGACCTGATGGGACATAAAGCTCTTGGTCTAGGGTTACCCGTTGCAGCGTACTGTCACAATTTATTTCTGTTCTTCTTTGTGTTCAGGCCCCTGTATAAATCACTGAGCTCTTAGCTTGCTTTTATCCTCCTATCTTGCACTCCTGAACATATGCTGGAATTCTACAATTCAGCCTCTATGTCATAGGACAGTCTCTTAAAGGGTCATAGATTGTTTTATATATATATATATATGTATGCGTGTGTGAATATATATACATGTGTGTGAATATATATATATATATATATATATATATATATATACGTGTGTGAATTTCTGAACAATGTATGATATATATATATATATATATATATATATATATATATATATATATATATATTATGTAAGGGTAGTCACTTAAAGGGTCATACATTGTTTTATATATACCGGTATATGTATTCCCGCACACATGTGTATATATGTATGTATGAATAGAATAGAATATTTAGTGTGTGTATATATATATATATATATATATACACACATATATATACACACATACATATATACATACACACACACACTAAATATTCTATGAGAGGTCAAAACCAAAATCTCAAATAAACATTTTTACTATTATTTTATTTATATATTTTGACAAAAATAATATCCAGACACAAACATTTCCATAATAAAATAATGCTCTTTAACAGAAAAAATATTAACAACTCTAAATTTGCAATAAACACATTCAAGAAAGGAAAAATAGCTTGTAAAAGTGTCATTTTACAAACAGAAGACCATACAAATCTCCAAATCACAAAAGAATCTTCCAAATCTAATAAAATATGATGTAGACAGAATTATTGAACCTGGAAAACCGACTATACACGCTGTCATAACCAAATAAAGAGCTAACTTTCCAAAATGTTCCACAGAATCCATCTGAAAGTCGAATTGCTATTTTTGCTTTGTGGTTGAGTGACCAAAGAACAAACAATGCAAAACATTGAGATACACAAGTGTGCATACTGTGGGCAACTCAATACATTTGAAAATAAGAGGCCATTTTTATTGCCAAACGTTAACATCAGTCATGTTTTACAAAAAAGTACATTATTATTGTACAATATTAATTATCTGACAATATGTTGTGACTTAAATAAAAGTCAACTGTTTTACTCAACACAATATGTAAATATGTACACACACACACACACACACACACACACACTCATAAACACACATATACATTTATATAAATAATATTTATAGAGTGAGGAAGCACACTTTTTAAATCAAAAAAACAAATGTATGTACACTTACTAATATAACAAAAGGTTTGAACCTGTACAAAAACATTTGTCACTCATCATGCTTATTACTTATTATTATTTAGTCAGCTAGCAGCACAAAGGAATTGCTATACATGGGATTTATAGTGGCCCTAAATGTATTTGGACACTCATGCAACACTTAAATTGTTTTTATTACAAAATATCAAGCCAAGTGGCATTTAAAAAGAAAAAAAAAAGTAATGTAATTACATTTTTAAGTGTGACTTAACTGTCCAACACTTTTTAGGGCCCCTGTATCAACACAGAAAAGGTAGTGTTAAATATAACAAACGAAATCTGGAGAACTGTAAGGTCAGATTCACAATGTTATAGTATACATGACACTAATGGACAACAATTGAGCTAATTTCCTGAGCTCCTCGACAAACTGTTTATGATATACAGTTTTTCATAAAGCAAAATGGTACCTTCAAAAACTCATACTCTTTCCTTTCAGGCTTCAAGAGAGTCTGAACCACAATGGGAAGTCTTGTAAACTTGTAAACATAGATTATAAATATAGAGCAGTATTTCTCAGAGAACCCATGAATTTTGAAATGCATGAAGATGATTGATTGGTTTTGAGTATTATGTGATTGCATTCAAATTTACCATTGAAATATAAGGATGTTTTAGTAAATATCTGTATCTTAATCGTAGTTTGAATTTATAAAACGGCAACTAAATAAAAAAGTAAAAAATAAAATGAAAAAATCCAAGGGCATGGGTCGATATTTTATAGAAAAGTTATAAAGATGGTGTATAGGACAGTTTATATTTAGTACAAAGATTACAAATCGAGATTTGCCCTTTTGGCTTTTGACCCCAGAAACAGAAAGTACACAAAATAGATGTAACTCAGATCAAACTGTTATTTGTACAATGTGATTTAGCAGGATTAACCTCCTTTGTTGGTCCTGGAACAACATTTCTAGCAAAAAATTGCAGTCCCAACACTTGCCAAACCTAAGCATAATCTACTCCTAACATCCAATCCAAGGACAGTGATTGGTAGAAAAGAACATTGTTCAGTCCCCTTAAATCTATCCCTGAAATCTGATTGGCCGCCAGACAGGAATGTTGCTTAACAGCCAACAAGGATGTTGATCCAGGAACATGTCCTACTTGGCTAAATCACATTAAGCTGACAGACAGGCCCACACAGAATCTGCACCCACAGAACTCCAGAGAATTGGAACGGTTGTCATTTACATCTTTCGCCCTGTGCATTTTCATCATAAAAATATTTGGGCTAATCTGATAGTGTTTCCAGTGACCAATAAGTGTAGTACTGTCGGTTCTGTTTAACATATTTCACCATGTTTAAATCCATTCCACACTCTCTTAAAAGTAAAGGTTCCAAAAAGGGGGTTTTGCAGCTATGCCATAGAAGACCCTTTTTAAAAATCTAAAGAAACATAATAAAGAAACTTTTGTGAAATGGAATGACTCCATGTGCCACTATTATGCTTTGTAGATACTCCCTTTCATATATAGCTGTGTGTAAAGGTCTGCAAAGCTGCAAAAGCTATTGTCTCCCAAAAGAAAGAACTGATTCTGAACTGCCTGAAATGTCGTCGTCAGTAATTCCAGTCTTACTTCCTGCACCAACCTACGTAGGTTTGCATAATTCCAGCCTATGGTCTTCATTGGATGGCTGTGAAAAATGTCTACTTTGACCCGCCGGTGTTGTTGAGTTGTTGACATGGCTGTTTTCTGTGCACTTCTAAAGGATGAAGACTCGAATTGATACGGTAATACAGACGTTGTTATTGTTGGTATCCCTGTGTATCAAGCGCCGAGGAGTTGATGTGGTAACAGATATGGAAGAGTCGGCTCTCGGAAAGGAGGGGTTTAGAGAGACTAGATCCTTGATCTAACCGTTTCAGACACTGTGAGAAAAGATGTGATGCTGCAATGTATATTATTATTATTCTGACCTTGTTGGATGCATTTGCGCCTATTGTAGGAGACAAAATTAAGAACCTTTAAGATAGCATGATAGGAGCACTTCATTCCTTTATTTTTAAGAGGGCAGATTTCCCCCCAAAATTACAGCAGAAATTGTGGGGAAAAAAAGTTAGATTCTGGGCCTACTTCAGAATGAATTTACCACATCTAAAC
Organism: Zacco platypus; assembly: GCA_038088235.1. Lineage (NCBI taxonomy): Eukaryota > Metazoa > Chordata > Actinopteri > Cypriniformes > Xenocyprididae > Zacco > Zacco platypus. The sequence goes on along the minus strand of CM076078.1, from coordinate 21,863,466 downwards.
TGCACACTGGCACTGGGTTTGCGGCTTACGGTGGTCTTCCACATCAAATTACAAACTCTCCGTGACACTGCGATGCTAGTGTGAAGAACAGACTTCATTATATGCTCCTGCAAACAAAAGCAACAAAAACACAAAAGGGCAACCAAAATACATTCACTTTCCACAAGTCAAGCTGCTCTTGTGGGGAAAAGAGGAGAAGTGTTGTCGGAAGCATTCAGTGCAACCCTTGCTTGAACGAAGGGGTCTTTTCCACATCTCTGTGGGCTTACAAAAAGAGAAGAAGGCCACAAGGGGCTGGTGCATTGAGCAGAAGATTGTCTGAGGTCTGTCAGTGTGTGTTATCTGCGGCAGGCGTAAGCGTTAATATTCTTGATGACGTAGAAGCCGATTGAAACAGGTGGCAAAGCTATTGTTCTTCCTGCCCTGAGCGTCCGTGGCTTCAGCTCAGGGAACGTCTCATTGTCCACCATACGCAAGTGCTCTCCATTCAGTTGCACAGACCTGCAGAGCAAAGTGAAGTGTGTTAGGATGCTGCAGATGGGAGGATTGCCACCTGTTTTATATCAATATGTGAGAGCTGCAGACAGTCAATGAGAAGCCTTCATTGATTGTAGCAGGCTGTCAGATATATAAAAAGTTAACTTTATATCAAACGTCAGTCCAAGTTTAATTTCAGACAAAACAGCTGGTTTTAGGACCCAGTTTACATCAAGGGTAAAGGGTGGCTCAAAAATGGTAATATCTCTGATGGTGCACTAGAGGGCGCTACAGCTGCATTATCAACCTTGTGAAAACACAAACATCCCCAGTATGAGTGTTAGGAACTCCCGGGCTGGCTGCTACTCACTACGGTTCAAAAGTATGGGGTGGGTAATTTTTTTTAATGTTTTTCAAAATCTCTTATGCTCACCAAATTTGCATTTATTTGAACAAAAATACAGTAAAACAATATTGTGAACTATTTTAACATTTTAAATAGTATGTATCCAAGTGATATTAGCCATTACTCTTCAGTATCACGTGATCCAACATCAATCATTCTAATGTGCCGATTTGCAGCTCAAATGTACAACAAAATTTAAATAATTAGTCAATACATCATCAATTCTTCTTCCAAAACGTGTTTTTGTCTTACCCTAATTCACTAGGTTAATCCTATTATTAGTGTTTATATTTTAGACATGTTGGGATGGTTTTCGCGGGAAATTGTGTAACGTACAAACTCCGCTTGCCGGTGTGTGTCTCCTTATATACATAAATAGAGAAGTTGCACAGGTGACTCCTTGCCAAATTATTACCCCTTATTGAAGTCCCTATTTTATTGCCTAATCCTAAAACCACCCCAAATCCTAAACCTAGGTGACTCATGGGTGCAAGTAGCAAGTTAGTTGCCACAACCAGCAATATAGGTTGAATTGGATCCGCTAGATCTAAAACGTCCGGGGAATTACCTGTTTAAAAAAATAAAGCAAAAAAAAAAGAGTTCATTGTAAAGCAGCAACATCTACTGTGTGGATGGTATGGTTCTGCAGTGGGTTATTGCACAGCGAAGCATAGCTGAAGCACAATCAAAGCAATGTTCTTCCGCAAAATGCATGGTTTTGTTTTTTTTAACTGCTAGAGGGCCAGAAGTTATATAGTATCTTTAGTATTTTAGTGGAAAGTTCAAAACAACCTCATTTATTTAAAATATATACATTATAAATGTCTTTACACTTTTGACCAATTTAATGTGTGCTGAAAGTACCCAATTAATTTTCTTTAAAAAAAATTGTCAAAAATTAAGAAATTTGACACAACATTTAATTAAAAAATATTTAATGCTTACCTTCATTAAAATAACTAACTATTTTATTACTAATTGATTCCAGTTAGGGGAAATTGGTTGGGAAGATTGCCATTGCATGGCATTGTGGCATTAACTGTTCTGTGCAACATGCAATATAGTAGGTAATCTGGGTATTTGGATACTGTGCAAAGTATACTACAAAGTAGTAAGAGTACTATTCTGAGTATAGCCAGTGATTCAGCCATTTCTTAAAATTAACTAAATACAACTGAGAAAGACAAATAAAACATTCCAGTGTCATTGGTCTCAATGGTCCACAAAAACACATCTCACATGAAACATGTTCAAACCATTCATGATAATCAGTATTACACTGTACATGAGTCTAATCACATTAATATTGTTTATTGTAATATTGTAAAATAAAGGTTTAAAGCTTAAATGCTCTCATGACTTAAAACTTGAAGTCCCTTTTTCTACATTCATTCATGGTTTGGAGAAACACCCAGAAGACCTTTCACTTATTTGCCAAGAAAACAGCCTTCTAGTTCCTGACCATTCTACTCTTCAGCAGACATCTGGATGATCCATTCCATCACCTCATCTTCCAGTGCCACAGACTGAACTGATCAGGAATCTGAGTTTGCTTTGGGCCTGAAAGCCCTCTGAAGCGCAGTGTGACGGCAAGCATCAGACGCGACGGTGAAGGGGGATTGTTGATCTTCACAATCAACTTTCCCCCGGGAAGAATTTATGCTCAGGAGTTCAAAGCAGACAGAAGTATGTAAAAACACAGTCAGCGGTGTTTTTGCTCAGGGCTTCTGCAGGAGAAGATCCGCATTTCCTTTGGAGAGAAAGCAAATTATATTAAAGTCTCCAGATAGTTCTGGAGCACTAACGGCCTCTGGCTACAGATGTAGGTATGTGTTTGAGAAATGAAAAGACCTGAAAAGGCAAACCCTTCAAGGCACAGAGAGATCACACACATCTGTCATGATTGCACAGTAGCCTAGCTTTGGTTTGAAAAGCTCCAGGTCTAAGTTCTCAACACTGTTGTAGCTCAGACTCAAAAGATAAACGTTCAGATAAACTTGTACATTAAACAGCATTTAAGGCTTTAAAAAGTATAACCAGGTTACCTACAGAGTAGGCTCCAGTGTTGCCTCAGTGTACTGATTTTTTCAGTTTTAAAAACATTTAAAAACTTGCTCTCCAAGTGCAAGTGCTACATACTATTCAAAATATTCCTAAAGTATAAAGTATTCAGACCCCCTTAAATATTTCACTCTTTGTTATATTGCAGCCATTTTCTAAAATCATTCATTTGCTAAAGTTCATTTTTTTCCTTCATTCATGTACACACAACATCCCATATTGACAGAAAAACACAGAATTCTTGACATTTTTGCAGATTTATTAAAAAAGAAAAACTGAAATATCACATGGTCCTAAGTATTCAGACCCTTTGCTCAGTATTTAGTAGAAGCACCCTTTTGATCGAATACAGCCATGAGTCTTTATGGGAAAGGTGCAACAAGTTTTTCACACCTGGATTTGGGGATCCTCTGCCATTCCTCCTTGCAGATCCTCTCCAGTTCTGTCAGGTTGGATGGTAAACGTTGGTGGACAGCCATTTTTAGGTCTCTCCAACCGCTCAATTGGGTTTAAGTCAGGGCTCTGGCTGGGCCATTCAAGAGTTGTTGTGAAGCCACTCCTTCATTATTTTAGCTGTGTGCTTAGGGTCATTGTCTTGTTGGAAGGTAAACCTTCAGCCCAGTCTGAGGTCCTGAGCACTCTGGAGAAGGTTTTCATCCAGGATATCCCTGTACTTGGACGCATTCATCTTTCCCTAGATTGCAACCAGTCGTCCTGTCCCTGCAGCTGAAAAACACCCCCACAGCATGATGTTGCCAGCACCATGCTTCACTGTTGGGACTGTATTGGACAGGTGCTGAGCAGTGCCTGGTTTTCTCCACACATACCGCTTAGAATTAAGGCCAAAAAGTTCTATTTTGGTCTCATCAGACCAGAGATTCTTATTTCTCACCATCTTGGAGTCCTTCAGGTGTTTTTTAGCAAACTCCATGCAGCTTTCATGTATTTTGCGCTGAGGAGAGGCTTCTGTCGGGCCACTCTGCCATAAAGCCCCGACTGGTGGAGGGCTACAGTGATGGTTGACTTTCTACAACTTTCTCTCATCTCCCGACTGCATCTCTGGAGCTCAGCCACAGTGATCTTTGGGTTCTTCTTTACCTCTCACCAAGGCTCTTCTCCCCCGATAGCTCAGTTTGGCCGGACGGCCAGCTCTAGGAAGGGTTCTGGAGTTCATTTAAGGATTAAGGAGGCCACTGTGCTCTTAGGAACCTTAAGTGCAGCAGAAATTTTTTTGTAACCTTGGCCAGATCTGTGCCTTGCCACAATTCTGTCTCTGAGCTCTTCAGGCAGTTCCTTTAACCTCATGATTCTCATTTGCTCTGACATGCACTGTGAGCTGTCAGGTCTTATATAGACAGGTGTGTGGCTTTCCTAATCAAATCCAATCAGTATAATCAAACACAGCTGGACTCAAATGAAGGTGTAGAACCATCTCAAGGATGATCAGAAGAAATGGACAGCACCTGAGTTAAATATATGAGTGTCACAGCAAAGGGTCTGAATACTTAGGACCATGTGATATTTCAGTTTTTCTTTTTTAATAAATCTGCAAAATGTCAAGAATTCTGTGTTTTTCTGCCAATATGGGGGTGCTGCGTGTACTTTAATGAGAGAAAAAAAAATGAACTTAAATGATTTTAGCAAATGGCTGCAATATAACAAAGAGTGAAAAATTTAAGGGGGTCTGAATATTTTCTGTACCCACTGAGCTTTAATGAGCTTATTGCTATGCCAGCAAAGCTGAATTTTTAACAGGCATTATAGCCTATGTGACATGAAAAAACAACGTGATCTCATGAGAATGTCTATTTTTACTTAAAGTGTGGTTCTACCACACCTACATTCAATTACGTTTTCATACACACAAAAAGGTACAATGTTGACGTATATATAGCACTAAAACGTAAAAATACTGACATATTAACAGCAATAAAATGTAAATTATTTATGTATCCAAGTGTGAATGTGTATGAATTGCCATTTATTAATATTAAAATCATGGCATATCAATACATGTTTTAAGTCACATTTATAATGCGACATGCCGTGTTTCAGTGGATTGACATATGAAATGAGTGTGCGCCTTCACGGAGAGATGCCGGATTCATATTTTCATGGACTAATAAGTTAAATTCTATTCTGTTCAAGTTAAATTCTGTAGAAAAAACTATTACTGCCAGAGAGGACTCATCATCATTTGTACGTTACTAAGTTACTTTCAGAACCACTTTTTAAATTTTCGCAATAAATAAATTATTACGCTCATTTGTCTGTTGTTCTTTTAACAGTACGCAGTGTTAAGAAATGGTTATGGGTAAGTTTAGGGGTAGGTGTAGGATTAGCGGCTCAAAATATTGTTTTAATTTTTTTACTAAAATTGTCATTTTACTACATATTTCTGTCCATTATGTTTTATTCCTTTAATATTCTGTATAAAACGGGTATGTTTAGGTTCGGGATGGGGTTTAGGGATTTTACATTTATTTAGAAAACGATAAAAGGGAAATTATACATATATCTTTATGACGTGAAAGAATCATAAATATTTACAGCGAAAAAACATAATGCCACGTTGAAGAGAATTACATGAGTCTAATCACTAGTCACTTGCGCTGTGCTGGATGTTACTCTTACTGTTTTACGAAGGCATCATTTATGCCTTTTGGAAGGCCGTAGGTCTAAATATTCAATACACAAAACTCACTAACTGACAGACGGCTGCTTTTAAATGCTCACGTGCACTTTGTGAAGAACGCTTGTGGAAAGCTGCTGTGTGACCCATGTAAGCGGTTGAATGCACTTGCATTTAAAATTCTTTTTAAAACATGAAGTTAATGTAAACACGGTCAGTTATGTCTTAAGTTATTAGACAGACAGAAAAAACATCTGATGTGTCAAAATAGAGCAGTACATTAGTGTGAATGAGGCCTATTGGACCTCCCGCTGCCTATGATGTCATCAATAATAATCAAATGGCAGCAAAGCTGAGAAACAGAAAAATCACTCATGCACACGACAACAAAACGTTCAGACAACCCTACTGAAAGCACTCTTTATTTTATTGCTTGTAAGTGATCCTTTGTTCCTCTTTATAATTATTGCAGTATTGGATAAGTTAAAAGTAATGAATTACTAGCTACATCTTCAACAGTGTAATTAGATTACTTTACTAAATACTCTCTCTTAATAAGTATTGCACTACTTATTACTAGCTACTTTCTAAATCCCATAACAACCTCGACCAGTTGAACAATACAACGATTTAAAGGAAGAAGTTTACATTAAACATTAGATTACATTACTTTTATATAGAATTGTTCTATAGTCTATACAGTATTTAATGCAATTACATCAGAACTGTAATTAAATTACAAAAAAATTTAGAGTAATCAAATCCTTTTCAAGGGAAAAGTGTTACAGTATTTAATTACTTAGTAATGCATTACACCCAACACTGCTTGTAGGTCTGTTTTGAAGCTATATATATAGTTAGCTGAAAATTCCTAACATAAAATTGTTTTAATGGAATTTTTAAATGTAAAATTAATTTTAAGATTTAAAGTAATTAATAAGAAAAAATTGTAGATCAAGAATCGTTTAGGAATTGAACCGTGAGGTGCCTAAAGATTCCCACCCCCAGTCAAAAACAGAAATCCTGTATAGAAAAAAGTCGTTTTATCATTGAATCGCAACCCTATGAATCATAATCAAATCGAATTGTGAGGTGAGGCATATTTGAAATGACAGCTGCAGTCTCTTATTTACCGTGTTTTGAATACCCCTTTCTCTCTTTGTTTCCATTTTGAATTACAGAATATGATGCAAAACAGACAACGACAGATCCACCAAACACTGTGGGGAAAATTTTATCCTTGAAAAGAGCAACTCTGTCTGAGAGTGTTTAAGTGTGACCCTACAAAAGGAGCAGTTAATTTCCCTGCATATGTGTTACAGAGGATTTAAGCATCGGAATGTGTCATGAGTAACTTTATAGGCTGCCTGTATATGTTACTCACTGAATTTGCTCTAAAACACACTGATTCAGCCCATATGGAGCTGTGGGCATTTCTGAAGAAACATATACTACTACTTCTCACTGCTCAGTAGACACAATAGACTAATTAACCTAATGTCATCCAACAACAGCTGAAATTAATACAGAATGTACGAGAAAATCCTTGGAATCAGAAAGCAACTTTTCACTAAGGATGGTTTATGATTATTACGATTATTAACCGTGGGAATGGGTCTATCAAAACACATGGTTATGGGTTTGTTTTTATACTGCTCTATGATAGATTGCTCACTGTGATATAACTAGTAATTACTCTCTGCTTCTTCCGAATATTCATTTCTATCCTTCATTCAACCTTTTCCTCCTGTTGCGAGATGGAGGGATTTAAGTGTAGACTTATTCACAGAGGTTCTGTTTCACTGATCAACACCATGATCATGTTTTTAAAGTATCATGCTTAACTCCCAATAATAGACGTTAAGCTCAGACAGAGGTGGCCCTCTAGATCCCACAATTCCTCAAAAGAAAACAAAGAGGAAAAACTGGTTGAAATTCAAGCTGAAAGCTGCTGACAAAACTATTGCCAACATCTGCCCCGAAGGAAGTTGCATTTCACTGTACGCTCAGTTCGAATTGAGCTTCAGTAAACCAAGACAATGCTATTACGCTAATTCAATTGGATTGTCCATGTTTAATGGACGTTTTGATGTTTTGTTCTTGGCTTCAAATTATTTCTAGCGGAAAACTTAAAACAGAACTCTCTCTGGTGTTTTTGTCGGCTTTGAGTGAAAAAAAGTGTTTCTTAACAGCCGAAGCAGTAAAAATACAAAAAAACAAAAAAAAATCTGTGATTCATATGAGAGTGAAAAGGGGTGTTTGACATCAGCGAGGACATTTGTTAAGTGAATCACATTTGTGAAGTTTCTCACTCATGACTAATGTCTTGTTGGTTGAACAGACATTAGAATTAACATGTCAAGACCAACAAAATTTGCTGAGCTAATCTACTCACCACTGCATGAGAACCATTTATGTGATAGAAAACATTAAACAGGAACACATTGACTGAAAATGCATTCAGAAGAGCTTGAACCATATGAATTCAAAAGAAAACGGGTCAAGATAGGATGCAGACCTCCGTTTGTTTCAGCTGTGCTTTGGCTTCACCAGGGAAGTGAGCGGCAATAATCCTCATATCCCATTTAAGAGTTTGAGGGGATGAACAGGCCGTGTGTTTTTATGACCCCGGTCTCTCTCTTGCCCTTTCCAGGATTAGGTTAGTGTTGGCGAAACGGGATCCCCATTTGTGGAAGAGTTGAATATTTAGTCAGAAAACAGTTAGCTCAGCTGTGTGTGTAGACAGTTATAGAGCACCAGATTTATCTCTGTTCTGTCTGAGTTAATGTTTAGGAAAGTAACAACACTCCGCATTGATTATTAGAGTAAACCAAGAACAGAAGCATAAACCACATTATTAAATAAGCTCAGGTCAGAGATCGCCGATAACTAGTATTAATTATTGGCTATATAATATAACACAATATAATACAAAATAATATAATACTATATTATATTATATTATAAATATTAAACTCTTTCACTTATGGGGAATCCTGTTTCACCAGTGATAAAGAAACCATAATATGTTTAGTAAAGCAACAAAACACCACATTGATTATTCTAGTAGATTGAGAACAGAAACATCAACACATTCTTAAAGCAGACGTCAGAAATCTGCAATAAATAGTAATAATATAATATTAAAAAAATACTTCTATTATAACTGTCAATATAATATTTACACAAATGGGAAACCCTATTTCACTGGTACTAACCTATCCACAGAATAAAAATATAATATAAAATAGAACTTGATTGTATTTATAATATTTTTGTATTTAGTCAGAAAACAGTTAGCTAAGCTGTGTGTGTGCGTGTATATATACATATACATATTTATACACACACACACAAACACACACACATATAGTGTTATTATTTTACATTCCTTTCTGACAGTGAATTGCTGTCATAGATGATAACTGACTTACGTGGAGTGAAGTCCATCTGTGCCAAAGGGCTGTAACAGGTATTGGTGAACAGTTTTATTTCGTAAAGTCCCGGCGAGCTTGATTTTCTTCCGTGATCGATGCAGGTTGATGATGTAGATGGTTATGGACCCTCTGACATAATCGTGACTGCAGGAAAGAGAAGAATCCATTAAAAATGTATGTTACAGCAACTGAACTTAGCACACTATTTCATCAAATGCTATGCTTACATTTGACTTGCACTGATGTACACTAGCATATACACCACTGGTCAAAACTTTTGGTCAAAAAAATCTCTTAAAATGTTTTTGTTTTTTTTGAAAGAGATTAATATTTAAATATTTTAATATTTAGCAAGGACAGGATTTCTGAACGATCATGTGACACTGAAGACTGGAGTAATGATGCTGAAAATTCAGCTTTTCCATCACAGGAATACAATACATTTTAAAATAGATTTAAACATGCAACAGGTTATTTTAAATTGTGATAATATTCAACAACATTACCGTTTTCCTGCATTTCCGACCATCTGAAATTCAATATACATTGTTCACTCACATAATCTGGTTGATACTGACAGAAACATTGAGTTTGTTCCCAGAATTCCATTTACAAGAGACAATGTGTTATATTTTATAAGAATCCAAAACCTTCTGTGATTTAATTTCAGTACACAATAACCAAATTATAAAGTACAGTATATAAGCAAAGGAGGCCCCAGGACTACGTCATGTAAAAGAGATGATTGTTTTCATCTAACAACTGTAAAAGCATTAGCTCCCCTCCCAAATTCACAGGGGTAACAAAAGCTTTATATGAGTTGGACGATCGTGCTTATGTTACAGAGAATCCAACATACCGGTCCTTGTTTTCGGGGTAATAACGCTGAAGAGCAGGCTTTAGGGAATATTAACTGAAGATAAGTATCTGGCAACATGGTTAGGCAAACATGATAAAATTCAATAAGGATTCTAACGTAAAAGCAAGGAAAACATAGCTGCAGTGCATGAATACCACATGTTGTAAAGGGCCGACTGCACCGGTCACAGCTTGGTTTTTGTCAGACAAGCCTGTTAGTAATCTCACCAATCGCGAGCAACCCGGGCCATGTGCATCTTTACACCTTGACGCAGAGTTCAAGGGGAAAAATCCAGCAAAGAGACAAACCCGAGACTGTGTAATGAAAACATCTCTTGTGTCATGTGATACATGTCTGGTGTCTCAGTTTTATTAGACTTTGGTAACTTGGGTAGATATTTTCCAGAAGGGCGCATTAGATCAGACGAACAGATCGAAAAGTGATAAACATTATCCAAGACTTTGAAACAATGTGCCTCTCCAGCGTTCGCATGGGGAACGTAAACATGGAATCCTTTGTTTGATGTTAGCGACTGGTCCTGGGGAAATCTGGACCGGAGAAACCGCTCAAAGCACCAAAAAAGCAGGCCTGTTTTGTATAAGGGTGTTGTGATGCATTAGTGAAGATACTGAAAGCATATCCATGACTTGTCTGACCAGCCATTTTAACCACTAATAGAACGAAAAACTTGAAAGAGCCTGGAGGAATGAGACCCCAAAAAACAGCAACAACAACTTCGTAACATTGTTTGCTTTTCCACTAATGCACTGGAAATTCTAGGGATTAGATAATACCATTGCTGATATTTAATAGTGTCATTTTAATAAAAAACATTTTCATTCAATGAAATCGCCTGTCTGTCAACGATAAAAAGACAAAGGACATCACTGTGCTACTGGACAGGCAAAGCAAAAGAAATGCATTTAGTGAATAGGTTGTAGCTATTGGCCAGCTGCTTTGGGTTTCATGGCATTTACAGAGATTATTTGTTCGGTTTGTGGTGGCTTCAGTTTGATGGATAAGACACGATGTGCTGAGATTTTGAATGTGGCCCAAAACACCGCCATCTCCATGCCAACGAGGATCAGAAATTGGTTTTGTAACCAGGTAACGTCAGTCTACTTTCAGATATCTCGTTGCAGACTTGAAGGCTGAAACCCTCTCAACTAAAAAATATTAGGCATTGGTAAAACATGGTACTCGCTGTAAATGAAAAATAAAAACGTGATTTAAGCAGTAAGACTTGCTGTGCTGAGCTATATAACAATAGTTAGTTTTGTGTCAATGAATCTATCCATCCAATCAGTTGCTCACCTGGCTAATTAAAACATAGTTAAATGATGCTAAACGTTTTTTAATAACTTTTATTATACAAATGATGACATTTCTAGTTTTATTAGTTACATTTAACATAAATTTATGTTTAGTTTTGTCACATAAATTGAAATATATTGTATATAATATCTATGTTATGTACACTACCGTTCAAAAGTTTGGGGTCAGTAAGATTCTTTTTTAAGAAATGAATAATTATTTAAATCAATACATTGATCAGAAGTTACAGTAAAGACATTTACATTTACAAAAAATTTCCATTTCAAATAAATGCTGTTCTTTTGAAAAAAAGTATTAAAAATATTAAGCAGCACAATTGTTTTCAACATTTGATAATGAGAAGAAATGTTTCTTGAGCGCAAAATCAATTACATTTTAAAATATAATAAAACTTAACTTATTTAAAACGAATTAACTTCTGTTTTTATTGTATATTTGATCTAATAAATGCAGCCCTGGTGACCACAAGAGACTTCTTTCAAAAACATTGAAAAATCTCTCTGACCCCAAATGTTTGAACGGTAGTTTATTAAAAACAAAACACAAACGAACAAAAAAACACTACCATTAAAAAGCTCCCATGTTTTGTTGACTGTACTTCAAATTACGAGTAGCATATTTCAAAGTAGCTTCCCCAACACTACTATTTCAGCAAAAGCGTCTGTCCTGGAGGAATCCTGATGCCAGGGGCCTGTACTAGCACTGACACAGAGCTGTAACTGAGCTGAGACACAGGGATCTGTAGACCGTAAACCTACACTGCTGGTGAAAAGCTGGCAGGTCCCGCTCACATCATTCTGGGGTAATAGATAATCATCAAAGGGAACGATGGCACTTTTTATCTGGCCCGGGTACAGACCTTCCTATTGTCCCGCACCTCTCCTCCCCTCACCTGCCCAAGCCTCTGGTGTCTTTCAGCGCCTCTCGCACTGTAGAAAGAGACTCCGCACACTTGACAACTTGATACTTGTTAAATTTTATGGGCTCTCACTCTGAAAGAGTGGCTGTCTGGACTCAGTAATTTATGTGTTTGAGAATGTGCAGGTAATCCTTAAAATCCTCACTACGGCTATGTGCTCAGATGACGGGAGTCTGTGTGGAGATAATGCTACAGGTCAAAAATGACAATTCATGTCACATACAGTCTTGTTAATGTATTCAACATTCGTTGTATATACTACATTTCTGTTAAAAAAAAAATCTAGCAAGCAGAATGCCTAGACTGAGGCATCATAAGCACGTTCCCAGCATTACGCTGACTTATAAAACATTAGTTCTGGAGACAAATTTTACATTGGGCAATCAAGTGGCATTCCACCACAGTGCCAAAACTGTTGATTGTACAGAATTGGATTATATGTTTGGTTTCATGCCCTCTGCATCCATTATTATACCACATAAAACACTATGGTTGGCACAAACCATTTTTATCTCTAATTGAATTAAATCCGTATTAAATGTCTGGGTCATATTTCCATAGTTTTGTTCATGGTTCTCAAAGACGCACATGCACTACCGTTCAAAGGTTGTCAGAGTCAGTAAGATCAAGGTTTCCGCAAAAATAATAAGCAGCACAACCGTTTTCACTTTCAACATCGATAAATGTTTCTTGAGCAGCAAATCAGCATATCAGAACGATTTCTGAAAGATCATGTGACACTGAAGACTGGAGTAATGATGCTGAAAATTCGGATTTGCCATCACAGGACTAAATTATATTTTAAAATGTATTAAAATGGAAAACAATTATTTTAAGTTTTAATAATTTCACAATATTAATGCCAAATAATATTATAAATAATATCACAACATTATTTTTAAACAAATAAATGCAGCCTTGGTGAGCATAAGAGACTTCTTCTAAAAGCATTAAAAAAAATCATAACCAACCATAAACTTTTGAACGGCAGTGTATAAAAACAAATTTCAATAAAATAATTACAATTAATTTCATATGATCAGTTTACTTTGACAACCCTAAAATTGGGTGCACTCTTTTTATTTTATAGCTTACTAGGTTTTGTAACAGAACTTATATATTTGGCTGAATGGACTTTACAGCTGACAGAATGAACCTACTTGTGAAAACTGGTGCAGTGCGCATAGATGCGGAGTTTGTCTCGGATCACCCGTCCAGGTCGTGGTTTCCTCTGGAGACCAGCGACGTGCACTGCAAGCACCCTGGGGCCCACCAGACGTTTAAAGAGCAGAGATAACCAGTAATCCTACAATACCAACACACAAAACATATGTTAGAAAATAAAACCATCACTGAGGCATTTTCACTGGAACTTGGCCATGTCAACACGCATGTTAGGTCAAGCCGTTCTGCCATGGAGTCATGTTAGCGTGGTGCACCTCTACACAAGAAACATGATTCATGCAAGATGATTCTGTTATAAATACACTGGACAGATGTGGCATTTCTTCGCCAGTAGAAATCCATTGAATTCAGGCATCCCTCCATCTTTCAAAGGAGCTTTAATTTTATAAATTGTTAAAAAGAAAGCTGTAGAAAACTGAATTTATTTGTAGACGCAACGTAAGTTTCTTGTATCTGCCTTCACTTTAGTAAGAACGACTCGTCTTTTTTTCAGAGATAGAAAAAAATGCACATGTGCTTCAGTCTTTTATTGAGAGAGACATTTTCTTGGATGCTCGAATGGAGAAATATAAGCATAGTCTTTCTTTGGAAGCCTTTCCTGTTAAAACTGAGAAAAAAAAAACAAAAAACAAAAAAAAGATCATAAAGAATAAAATGGAGAGACACATAATATAGTTTTTTGCTTTTTGCCAACTGGAGGAACAGCACATTTTTAGTCATGCTCTTAGAGACATTTACAAAACAACAAAAACTGAGAAAGATGTGTATGCAATATGTATCTTTAAAAAAAAAATTGGTTCCCAGAACACCTGCTTTATATCTTGCTCGAATTGTCAACTCTTGACATGATCAAAAGGAACTAAATGTGTAACCCACAAACCAAACACAAAAGAATGTGTGTATGTGTGGTTCAGGTAAACACATTATGGGGGCAAAATGTCCATACAAAGATGGCAATACCTGAAATCCTTATCTTTGTGGGGACACGTGAAAAACAGCTTATAAATCATACTAAGTGTTCTGTGAGGGTTGTGTTTAGGGATAGGGTTAGGGGAAAGAATATACAGTTTGTACAGTAATGATAATGTAGCATCATTATGTCAATGGAAAGTCCCCATAAATCATGAAAACCCAATGTGTGTGTGTGTACTTGTTTTGGCTACACTTGTGAGGACCAATTGTCCTCACTTATATTGTGAAACACTTTGCCAATTCACTAGTGAGGACATTTGACTAGATTATTTCATTCAAATCTAGTGATGGTCACATGTTTCTGTGATGGGTAGGTTTAGGAGTTGGGTGTTGGGTTAAGTTATAGAAAATATCATTGACCTGATATAAAAATCAATGGAAGTCTATGCAATGTCCTCACTAAGATAGCAAAACAAACCTGTGTGTGTGTGTTTATGTATTGTGCTCACAACAGCAAATTGATTCATGCAAAATTATCTGTTCAAAATAGTTATAATAGTTCAAATAGTATTAATAGTATAATCGGTTCAAAAGTCAGTATTTTACACATTATCAGCACATTTAACCTACTATGATCCAGTAAAACCTTAATCACCTCACGTTTAATGCACAAACAAGAGTATAAATTGTACAAATTACATTAACTGGGCAAGTGTAACCAGAGAACTGTTTACTATGTGATTACATACCTTTAAATTGCATGGAAAAGAGCGATGGCTACCTGAATTTCACATGCATGACTATAGTAGGTTTCTCCTAATACCTCTCATCAGTTCCTAAATTCAACACCTAATTGAACTGGTTCAAAGCAGCATGTGTGCATCAGGAAGTTCCCATGCAATCCTGCATATGGCAGCATTTAAAGGCTTCTTTTCCAGGGAAACTTTAACTTAATTTGCTCCGGCAGTGTACATTGTGCAGCATCTGCTATAGGCAGTGGGAAAAAGAGATTCAGGGATGGGTGGGTCTCTTTCGTCTTTCCACTGCAATTTTATGGGGAAAAAAAATATTTTAGAAGCTTAAAAAATATAAAACTCAAGTACTGTTAAAGAAGGAAGACTGCAATGTCAATATGATGCAGTGAAACTTCTGAAATAGTTACATTTTCTGTTTTAATGGAAATTGATTTTAAAAACTGATTTTAAATGAATGATGCCAATCCACAATCTGACTTATGATACAGCCTGAAATTAAACCACACCATGTATGTTCACTGGCCAGAGGAGAACTGGCCCCCTGACTGAGCCTGGTTCCTCCCAAGGTTTTTTTTCCTCCATTTCTTGTCACCTATGGAGTTTGGGTTCCTTGCCACTGTCGCCTTTTTGCTTGCTTAGTTGAGGACACTTAACATTCGGCTATATTATTGACTTGAATCAACTGACACTATTGGATGAGAAGAATTGAACTGGATGATGAAATCACTGATTTTTCTTGAGCTGCTTTATAGATTAACTGAGCTCTGTTTGCATCATTGAATCATTCTCTGTCAGTTTAAATCTAGAACAAAAAATGCATCTCTTAACCTGGCATAGACATAACACATTACATAATTATGTTTTTCCATCCGTTAAAGGATTGTTAGGCTGAATAGATTTGTCAGCCGGAACTGGGAACACCTATGACACCTCTAGTACTCATTACATCAGAGGAAGAATGGCATCTACTCTAATATTAGTCTCTCTTCTTATACTGAGGTTTACCGTAATCAGTCGGATCCATGTCGTATCCAGATTAGATGGAGAACCTGCGTTTAGACACAACGACAACGCAGCCCAGAAGTGTCAACAGAGATTGCATTAACTGGAATCCCTTGAGAAGGCTTCAACGACACGACAGCCAGTGGCACAGATTCCCAACAAACTGTCCCATACCGGTGTTATGAATACGATCTTCAACTGGATGGAACTCGATTAAATATTTTGTTGCGATCCCAAATCGGACTTATCCGATCGTTACTTACAGTAACTCAGCAAACAGTGCTTGATTATGATTCAGGCATTTGGCCAGAGGAGAACTGGACTTGATTTTTGTCACCTGTTGGCTGTCGGTCACCTGATGTCACCTGATGGTGTTTGAGTTCCTTGCCGCTGTCGCCTTTGGCTTGCTTAGTTGGGGACACTTGATATTCAATAATGTTTTTAATCCGCCTGCATTGACACCATTGTATGCGAAATGAACTGAGCTGGACGATTACATCACTGTTTTCTCTAGTACTGATATATATAGATAAATTAATTAAATTAATAACTATTGATTTTTACAATGGAATGAATCAATACTAAATTTATTTAAGATGGATAATGACACCATTTTCTTTAAGAGCCAAAATTATTTGCCAATTATTACTGTAAAGCTGCTTTGACAATTTGCATTGTAAAAAGCGCTATATAAAGCGATTTTTAATATAATATAAAATAAATATGAATACACACACACACACACACACACACACACACTCACATACATATTCAGTGGGTATGGAAAGTATTCAGACCCCCTTAAATTTTTCACTCTTTGTTATATTGCAGCCATTTGCTAAAATCATTTAAGTTATTTTTTTTTCCTCAATGTACACACAGCACCCCATATTGACAGAAAAACACAGAATTCTTGACATTTTTGCAGATTTATTAAAAAAGAAAAACTGAAATATCACATGGTCCTAAGTATTCAGACCCTTTGCTCAGTATTTAGTAGAAGAACCCTTTGGATCTAATACAGCCATGAGTCTTTTTGGGAAAGATGCAACAAGTTTATCACACCTGGATTTGGGGATCCTCTACCATTCCTCCTTGCAGATCCTCTCCAGTTCTGTCAGGTTGGATGGTAAACGTTGGTGGACAGCCATTTTTAGGTCTCTCCAGAGATGCTCAATTGGGTTTAAGTCAGGGCTCTGACTGGGCCATTCAAGAACAGTCACAGAGTTGTTGTGATGCCTTCGTTATTTTAGCTGTGTGCTTAGGGTCATTGTCTTGTTGGAAGATAAACCTTCGGCCCAGTCTGAGGTCCTGAGCACTCTGGAGAAGATTTTCATCCAGGATATCCCTGTACTTGGCCGCATTCATCTTTCCCTTGATTGCAACCAGTCGTCCTGTCCCTGCAGCTGAAAAACACCCCCACAGTATGATGGTGCCAACACCATGCTTCACTGTTGGGACTGTATTGGACAGGTGATGAGCAGTGCCTGGTTTTCTCCACACATACCGCTTAGAATTAAGGCCAAAAAGTTCTATCTTGATCTCATCAGACCAGAGAATCTTATTTCTCACCATCTTGGAGTCCTTCGGGTGTTGTTTTTTAGCAAACTCCATGCAGGCTTTCATGTGTCTTGCACTGAGGAGAGGCTTCCGTCGGGCCACTCTGCCATAAAGCCCTGACTGGTGGAGGGCTGCAGTAATGGTTGACTTTCTACAACTTTCTCCCGTCTCCCAACTGCATCTCTGGAGCTCAGTCACAGTGATATTTGGGTTCTTCTCTACCTCTCTCACCAAGGCTCTTCTCCCTTGATAGCTCAGTTTGGCCGGATGGCCAGCTCTAGGAAGGGTTCTGGTCGTCCCAAACATCTTCCATTTAAGGATTATTGAGGTCACTGTGCTCTTAGGAACCTTAAGTGCAGCAGAAATTTTTTTGTAACCTTGGCCAGATCTGTGCCTTGCCACAATTCTGTCTCTGAGCTCTTCAGGCAGTTCCTTTGACCTCATAATTCTCATTTGCTCTGACATGCACTATGAGCTGTCAGGTCTTATATAGACAGGTGTGTGGCTTTCCTAATCAAATCCAATCAGTATAATCAAACACAGCTGGACTCAAATGAAGGTGTAGATCCATCTCAAGGATGATCAGAAGAAATGGACAGCACCTGAGTTAAATATATGAGTGTCACAGCAAAGGGTGTGAATACTTAGGACCATGTGATATTTCAGTTTTTCTTTTTTAATAAATCTGCAAAAATGTCAAGAATTCTGTGTTTTTCTGTCAATACGGGGTGCTGTGTGTACATTAATGAGAGAAAAAAAAATGAACAAATGATTTTAGCAAATGGCTGCAATATAACAGAGTGAAAAATTTAAGGGGGTCTGAATACTTTCTATACCCACTGTGTGTGTGTGTGTATATATATATTATTATATTTCCACCTCCATGCTTGACTGTATGGATTGTGTTCTTGGGGTCATAGTCAGCGTTTCTCTCCCTCCAAACATGGCGAGTTGAGTTGATGCCAAAGAGCTAAATTTTGGTCTCATCTGACCACAGCACTTTCACCAAAGCCTTCACTGAATCATTTAGATGTTCACTGGCAAACTTCAGATGGGTTTCTTCCATTTTCGAATAATTGCATCAACAGTTGTCTCCTTCACACCTCTCCTTGTTGATGGTCTTGTAGCCCATTTCAGCCTTGTGTAGGTCTATAATTTTGTCCCTGATGTCCTTTGACAGCTCTTTGGTCTCGCCAATGGTGGTGGAGAGGTTTGAATGGAAGATACAGATTCTTTGGACAGGTGTCCCTTATACACATAACGAGCTGACATTAGGAATACTTTCCTAAAGTGACGGGACAAATCTGTGTTCGACATGGGCACATAATCTGTAGAAAGCAGAATTCTTACTGGTTGGTAGGGGATTAAATACTTATTTCACTTGATCAAATCTTAATCAATTTATAACCTTTACATAGTGTTTTTTCGGGATTTTTTGGTTGATATTCTGTCTCTATAATTTTTTTGGTAGGTTTATTTTAATGGATAGACTCGTCGTTTCATTGTAAGTGGGCAAACTTACAAAATCAGCAGGGGATCAAATAATTATTTCCCCCACTGTATATATATTTTCCTGTTTATCACTGTAAAGCTGCTTTGAAACATCTGGATTGTATAAAGCGCTACAAAAACAAAGGTGACTTGATTTTAAAATGTAAACGTCAACATCTTAGGTCTGTAGAAAACATAATTACTTGAGTGCAATTTAATACTAGAGACCACAGTCTAGATTACAGGGTTTTGTAGGGGGGGGGGGGGGGGTTGCAAGGGTCCATGGAAAATTTTGTGTCTATTTTTACACATTGTCCTAACTAGACGCGATACGCGATAAAAGGTAGGCTATCTTTCCATGTTAATCAGTTTTTGTCCTAACTAGCGCAACGGCGACACGCGAATATTCTATTTTAGAAAAGTTTGCTATTTTTCTGCAATGTCTTGGATGGAACAACAACACACACAGTGACAATATTAATTAACGTTTATGTGCTTTATTTAATGTTAAAAGCATCTAATAAGAGTTTGAATATCATTGTATGTGTCTTTTATAGCCGTACTGAAAGCAACAATGTCTATTTTGATCTTCAAAATAAAATAGAATGAAACAAGAACGTTCAAACTGCCAACTCATTGTTAACAGACAACTGTATTCTATAACAAATATTGTTTCAGTAACTCTGTATATATTTTTAATAATGTTAAAATGTTGTAATATTCATGAATTGAATTGTGTACTTATCCATTTCGTTGCGAGTGCCGGGCGCTTGCCGAGAGAGCCCACCCTCACGCTCTTCTGATTGGCTATGATTTTTGATTGACTTTATCGCACCTGTCAGGTCACGTCTGGTGTGTACAGACTGATTGAGCCTTCGCAAACGGTTTGATTGACAGGCGATCTGACCAATCATAACCCCGAATGCACCATTTTGTCTGACAAAGCAGTCAGGGGAGTTAGTAGATTAACATTGGTGAACATGAACTTCATAAATTGTGTGTACTCACGTCTTTCCGCGCTTGAAACAACATTTTGATGTCCATTCATGTTTATTTGATGCTATAAATGAACTAGTATGAAGAGATGGTTATTGGTTCACGAGCCGATTGAAGGAGCTACAGCGATCTGTCACGACACATTAAAGAGACCCTATACGGTATTTATTTTTTAAACTTCTTTAAAAAAAAAAAAACGATATATTAAATATGAAACAGTTTCATATGTCTGTCGACGCGTTGTCAGTGTCCTCTTTGCTCCGAGATGTATTTTTCACCTCGTGAGAACATGATGTGTGGCGAGAGAGTGCATGGCTTGTCGGACAAAGCAACAGTAACTAAAGGGGGCGGGTCTTTGCGAAGGGTCAATTGTTTGTCGCTGGAATCTTATCGCATCGTGCTGGGTTAGAACACAGTGTAAAGCTATCAGAAGTTTACGCAAGCTCAGGTGCAATAGGCAGCTACAGTCCATAATGATGACAAACCTCAAGAGTGCGCCCCTCACCCAACCTTCAAGCCACTGTTGGCAGATAATACCAGCATTTCTCAGCCCATCCAGTAATATTGAGAGAGTGCAGCGGCTATGACTGAATAACATAAAAACCACTTTAATGATGAATAAATTAAAGTCAAACCACTAAAGACCTGAGAGATTAAAGGATATGACCAACTACTTGTCTATAATTCTAACAGGATATAAGCAAATGTCATGCTCTGTAATGCCAGACAGACACATATTAACTTAACGTGAGAGTGTGCAACAAAAACGAAGCAATTTTAACCACATAATAAACAACTGGTAGCAATAGGAACCTACAATTTCAATAATATTTAAAGGTGAAGTAGGCAATTTTCGCACCACTAACGACAGACACTAAATGGAATTGCAAAAATAACTATATGGGTACATTTTATGGAGAAAATGTGAGTGGTGCTTGCCAGTGCTAAACTTTATGCCAGGATGCTGGAGTTCGCCATGGCCCCAAGTCAAGCCCACCCCAATGCCTTTATGATATTCTGATGTTGGAATATTACTGGGCATGTTGCTATTGGGCACAGTGGGTGTTCAAGTTGTTGCTAGAGGGTTTTGTGTAGTTGCTAGGTGGTTGCTGAGCCAAAACAGCCCACTTCCAAGTTTCTCTGTTATTCTGAGATATGTTTGGGGCAGCTTCTCAGTGTTTTGCGAAACTAATAGTACACCTCTCTTCAAAAATGATAATTAATAATAAATGAAAATGAAAAAAAAAAAAACAATGTGCAGATTATTGGATCTGTGAAGGTGTGCTATTGCTTTCACCTGGCAGGATAAACAATAGAAACTAAATAAAAGTAAATACAGTTAATATTGACGTGAATATTAACAATAATATTATTATGCATAGAGAGGTGCACTATTGGTTTCAACCAGCAGATAAAAAATACTAATAATAATAAACAAATAAATTACTAAAATAGCTAAATAAAACAACTAAAAATAAATAACTAAAATAAATAAATAAAGATTATTGTGCATATTATTGAAGAAAGGTTCTGCTTCCACTCCGTAGATAGAATGATAGATTAATAACTCCGTGAAGAAAGCACATGGATTCTTTTTTGGGGATTTCTAGCCACTGTATATCATGTCGCATTTTTATCAATCTTGATTTCTCACAACTTGTGAGATGGAGTGAACTGCTTTTGATAAATTTTTTTTTTTTTTTTTAAACTATCATATAGCCTCAGAACACACAGGATATACAGCATGTGATCATCTTTTTTTTTTTTTTTTTTTAAAGCTGGCGCTATTCACTGGCATTATATAAATGAGTGTGAGTGGGACATTTTCTAAATATATAGTTATATGGGAATTAATGACATTCTACATGTGAAATCTCTTGGAATGATGGATAAATGGTTATAATTAGTATCCAATCAAAAAGAGTAGTGTGAAAAAGCAAGAAACTTTGTGAGAGAAGGTGAAAAAAACAGGGAAGTAGGACGAGGGGATGAGATCTTCTGCTTAGGTGTGAAGGGAAAGAAAATGAGACATGACTCAGTAAGGGATTAAAGAGAAAAGGTTGGACCGTAAATTTTCCACACAGGCCGACAGGTTGCGGCTGTTGCGAATTCTCGCTGTGGGGCTTCTGGCAGTTCCCACAGACATCCAGCTATGTTTAAAGCATTGCAATCCCAGCAGGGGGCGATTGGTCCTTGGAATAACTAGAGATATTGAATGAGAAGCAGGGGGGAAAAAGATAACCGTTTCGAAAGTTGTGAGGAGTGCTCGAAGAAAACGTAGCTCAAAGTGCATTTTATGGAAAGATGCTCATTCTGGCTTGTCCTGGAAGAACATACTCCTGGTCAGATGTTGGCACTGAGAAATTCAGTCTCACTGGCCCATCTGTGAAGCGTGTATAATCAAGAATTTCTACCACTGCTGTATTGTACAAAAAAAAAAAAAAAAAAATCCTAATTATGTCTTCCTTTGGTTTTACTACTTACACATGAACATATGTTATCCTAAGCAGGTCGACAGGCTCTCCACTGCTGGTGGGCTGTAAAAGAACTGAGGGCCACGAGCAGATAATGTATCTATCCGCATCTTGACTCAGCGTGGACTGCATGAACAGGACCTGAAGGTAAGCTGCATGTGAAGCTAAAATCAGTGAGACCGTTAAGCCGTTTAATTTTATCCATTTGAAAACATAGTAAAAGAAGGATCCTGGCAATTTCTAGTCACATAGGCATTAGTGTTAAATTTCCATTTGATGTTCTGTTGAGATTGACTATACATTCTTAGTGTCCCAGAGACGAAAAGAATTTTGAAAAGTAATCTTTATTTCTCCCCTAAA
The DNA here is from genome assembly GCA_038088235.1 of Zacco platypus. Lineage (NCBI taxonomy): Eukaryota > Metazoa > Chordata > Actinopteri > Cypriniformes > Xenocyprididae > Zacco > Zacco platypus. The sequence continues at coordinate 21,840,605 of CM076078.1, read as the reverse complement.
TTTCAAAATGTTGCTATAACAAACAAAACCTGGAAGATTTATTACACTGCAAAAAAAAACAAATAAATAAATACATTTTAAAAATTTATAAATTTTACATTACTTATATATTTATTTTTTTATATTTAAGTATTTTTAAAAAAGAATGTAACATTGTAACATAAAACATAGTTGTGGTTTATTTAGTTTTTGTTATTTTAGTACTTCAATTTAAACTAAGCTGAAATAAAATTAGTTTTAGTTAAATTTTATTTTATTTCAGTTAAGGTATTTTTTTTTAATTTTTCAAAAAGTTTAAGTTTTAGTTAGTGATAATAACCCTGTATAGTACATTACATTTTAGTAAAACACTGTTAAAACTCTATAAAATAAATGATAAAATATGAAATCAAATAAAAATTCAAATTTAGATTTCATATTCGTACCAGATTTTTAGTTGTACCCAGTGTTTGGTAAGTTACTCTAAAAATAATTAATTACTAGCTACTAATTACATATTCAAAAGTGTAATTGGCAACACTTTACAATAAGGTTCATTAGTTAACATTAGTTAATAACATTAGTTAACATGAACTAATGAACTGCACTTCTACAGCATTTATTAATCTTTGTTCATGTTAATTTCAACATTTACTAATACATTATTAAAGTCTTGTTAACATTAATTAATGCACTGTGAACTAACATGAACAAACAATGTTTTTTCATTAACTAACGTTAACGAAGATTAGTAAATACAGTAACTAATATTAGTTTTATTAGTATTATAGTGCCAAACCCTACCACACTAATGAACCTTATTGTAAAGTGTTACCGTGTAATTAGATGTATTTACCATATATACCATGTATTAACCATATATTAGGAATAATTACATGCAACTAATCCTAAATCAAACCCTAATCCTACACTAACCCTAAAGTAAGTACATGCACCAAATTAATATTACTCAGTACTTATATGTATAATTACACAGTAATAGGGAAACATCAAAATAAAGTGTAACCGTACTACTTACTCTCTCTAAAAAGTATTGCTTATTACTAACTACTTTTTCGACCAGTTGAACAATACAAGGATAGACATGAAACTGCTCTTGATATATTTTAGCATTAAATTTTGATGTTAAATCTACTGTTGTATATAGAATTGTTCTAAGAATTAAGAGTAATCCCTTACTTTACTTTTTCAAGATAAATGTAATTAAATTACAGTAATTAATTACTTAGCAATGCTTTACACCACACACTGGATCTACCAAAACTGAATGGTAAGCATGTCTCCTACAGTCGTGGCCTTGTCCTACAGGTTCTCAAATCAAACTGAAATTTAACTGAAGTCTTCTGTTTGTACTGTCTCTAGGGGTCTGACCTGAGGACACTGTGAAAGAGTGAGGTCTCCATAATTCAGGATGAAGTTGGCAGCGGTCTGGAGGGTGGGGCTACCTGTGGAGTGCCCTCGTCTCAGGTTGCAGTGCTGTCAGCATCTGGCTGTTCCACACAGTGGGGCACACATGTAGAGGGGGTGGGAGACAGGTGACACTGTCTCGGGCTTGAATTTCAGTGCAGTTCACCTCAGCTGCCTAGTATTCAACACCACTAAACACCTTTCATCTTGGCTAATAGGTCCCACGGGAAAAGCCGTAAGGTGCTTGAGCCACATGCTAAAGACTGACTCTGTCTAAGACTATTTTCAAACACTTCATGAGGAAAAAACTACGCCTAGGTCAATTTTACATATTACATTTAGGCAGTTTTACAATACAGTAACGAGCATACCACACAGATCACTGCGTATGGTGTTAATTTGCGTAACCTTTAGTGCGTGTGGTATATGACTTGAATCTGTCTGCGAGTGTTAAACAACTTTGACTGCTTTTGATTTGCTTTCTGTTTATGTGTTTAGACTTACAGGTAAAGGGTTGAAGTTCTGGTCAACAAGGTGATTGTATCCATAATCAAAAAAAGAATGCCGGAGTACAACATCAATTCCGTGAGCTGCTGCAATACCAAGTGTGTTGAGCCATCTAAAGCAAAAACAGAGTTCAAAGAAAAATGCAGTTAAAATACGAGAACATTAGAAAATATGAGAGTAACCACCACAAGTATTTATAATAAGTGCCTTGAAATGTATAAATGCCGTTGAATAAGATTTTAGCATTGAAGATAGTCCAAGATAGCAGAATACCAAAGTGCACTAAAAAAAGCAAATCTTTCAGTCTGTCACTTTATATGAGAACCTTCAGTAAAATATTACTTTTCAATGGACCTTGAATGCTGAATTTATTTGCTGGAAATCCAACAGGAATCTTTAATTTGTCTGTTTTTTGCATTTTTCACAGACAACCATAAACAGTTATGTAATTTTATAGTTTGTTTAAAAAATTTCTATAAGGGAAAAAAACACTGGCATGAGCTGCAATGACAAGTGTACATTGCAAATTGTTCAATGTAATAAAGTGTTATGTTAAACAATTCAAAAAGGCCATTAGAATATAGAGTTTTATGTAGTTTGGACTGAGTTGAATGTGGCCTAGATAAGTGGTTTGATAAACTGAAACTGAACAGCTCAATGCAGTTGACAGGGATCTTTCAGTGGGTCACATCACTGTTACATTCTTATTTGCAAGCATTTTGTGTAATACACATTTTATTTGTATAGCGCATTTCATACATATAACACAGCTTATTTTAGAGGATTAGTTAACCAAAAAATTCTGTCATTTATTCCTCACCCTCATGTCGTTCTACACCCGTAAGACCTTCTATCATCTTCAGAACACAAATTAAGATATTCTTAATGAAATCGGTTGACTCAGTAAGGCCTCTATTGCCATTAACACTTTCAATGCCCAGAAAGATTCTAAAAACATATTTAAAACCATTCATGTGAGTACAGTGATTCAACCTTAATATTATAAAGCAACGAAAATACTTTTTATGCACCAAAAAAACAAAATAACGACTTTTCAACAATATCTAGTGATGGCCGATTTTAAAACTCTGCTTTGAAGCTTCACGAATCTTTTGCTTTGAATCAGTGGTTCGGAGCGCCAAAGTCTTGTGATTTCAGTAAACGAGGCTTCGTTATGTCACAAGTGAGTCGAAATTCCAATAGTCCACGTGACTTTGGCAGTCTGATATGCGATCCGAACCACTGATTCAAAACAAAAGATTTGTAAAGTTTCAAAGCAGTGTTTTGAAATCGGCCATCACTAGATATTGTTGAAAAGTCGTTATTTAGTTTTTTTTGGCGCACAAAAATTATTCTCGTCGCTTTATAATATTAAGGTTGAACCACTGTACTCACATGAACTGTTTTAAATATGTTTTAGTAGCTTTCTGGGCATCTGAAAGTGTTAATTGTCTTGCTGGCAATAGAGGCCTCACTGAGCCATCAGATTTCATCAAAAATATCTTTGTGTTCCGAAGATGAACGAAGGTCTTATGGGTGCAGAACGACATGAGGGTGAGTAATACATGACAGAATTTTCATTTTTGGGGGAACTAACCCTCTAACAGCAATTAAGCGTTTACTACTTTACAGTTACAGATGCATTTTTGTTTCTGGATGTACAAATTTAGTTTGTAATGATTTAATTATTCCCAGTCATAATGAATTTAAATTCTAAATGAGAGTAATAAATCAGAGGGATAAATAAACTGAGTAAAATGATCATCAAAATAGCTGTTAGTTAGTCCACAGACTATGTGCTTTACTTACAGAAAACCAGCAGCAAATGTGTCGGACAAATTATTGGTGCCCCCTGCCCAAGCAGGACCAACTCCACCCAGCCACACCCGCTTCTCTGGAGCATGAGTTTCAACAATCTGAAAGAAAGAGATAGACATCTTTATCAGATGAGACAAACTATCAATAACTGAGTGATGGTTAATCAAGTTTGATTCTTCCAGTCAACTATTGAATGTGAAATCCAAAACACATCCAAAATAACAAAATATCAAATAATTAAATTGATCAAAAGAGACAGCAAAGACATTTATAATGAAACAAAATATTTCCAATTTAAATAAATTCTGTTCTTTTATGCTTTCAATTCAGCAAATAATCTTTTTTTTAAAAAAGGGAGATCTGCTTCCACAAAAATATTAAGTAGTAACTGTTTTCAACACCATCCATAATAATAAGAAATTCAGAAATTAGTTTATTGCGCACCAAATCAGCATATTAGAATGATTTCTGAACACTCTGGTAACGGCTGCTGAAAACTAGTTTTAATTTATATTAAAACAGAAAACAGTTATTTGAAATTGTAATAAAATTTCACAATATTACTGTTTTTACTATATTTGTAAATTAAATAAATAAATGCAGCCTTGATAAGCATAAGAAACATTTAAATACAACATCCGTATATATATATATATACACACACACACACACACACACACACAGTATTTACTTATTTTTCTTATTTACTTTATTTTTTAATAATAAAATAAAATAAAATAAAATAAATAAAAATAAAATAAAAATAATATTTATTATTCAAATGTAATAATAAATGCTGTGAAAGTCTGTTTTTTTCCTTTTTTTTTCTTTCTTTCTTTCTTTCTTTCTTTCCATTTTTTCCCAATGCAGCTGACTGATAAAAACCAGCATTTTGACTCCAGTTTTTGCGCTCAATATGAATCAGACTGTCCATGAACAGTTAGTGGGCATGATTTGAGATCAGATCTCAACTCTGCAGCTCAATACACAACCGACTGCCATCCAGCTGCAGGGTCAGAGTCTGGTTATAATAGAACACATGTTGGGTATTAAACATATTCCATAATAGGCCAAAGAAAGGCTCTCCTCATATTCTTCACTTGTGATTCAGACACTCTGTGAACCTCAGGACCTGCTGTAGGGAGTGACAGCCAGAGAATCAACACTAAAGCATAAATCGTCTTTCACAATAAATCCGTAAACTGTCACGAACAGCAGGAGGGTACATGTGCCGCCAAACCAGCGAGGAACACCTGCAGATCCACTAAAGAAAAAAAAAAGAAAGATGTGAATTCCATCTTTTATTACTTATTTTACGTTAACAGACCTTCGCATCTGAAGTTTAAAAGTGGAATAAGCACTTGTTCATCTGACATCACACATGTAATAGGCTCTAATCACTGTCCCACTGGGTTTGGGAGTGAAAAAAACTTTGCCGTCTTTTGTTTGATATTTGTGAGGAAGGCCAGTTTCCCACCTCTTTCACTTTCAGGGGAACACTGGACCAGATGTGTGAGTTTGAGATGCAAAAAGCAGGAGAGCTATGTATTTATAGATTGGGCCTCCTGAGGGAAGTCTTAAATGTTGTGAAACCTGGTACTGCTTATTAGACCAAAAGGGGACTTGTGCCCAGAGCAGCTGAGACATCATGAGGCTGAGGGGGAACTTGTAAATTGTAAACCCAATCAAAAGCTTTCCTCCCTTACAGTGCCCTGACCCATGCTCCCTTAACACTAGGCCACCTATCAGACCGGCGACAGCTTGTTTGGATGGTGCAGCCGAGGATAAACCTGGGGCCCTTGAGATAAACACAGTTAATGAGCACTGGAGGGACTTACACACTCTCACAACAACAACCTCAACACATATAATAGTACATCTCTCACAGACACATTCAAAAACAAAAGATATCTAGGCTGGCTGTCTTTAAAACAAACTAAATCTTACCTTTAACACTTTGTTAATCTGTTCAGAGAGGGTGTCCAGAAGTCTCGTCTTGAGAAAATCTTCCACTTTGGTCACCCGCCTGTCAATGTAGTAACTGCACACATAAGAAAACATCTTTGTAAGAGATATGAAATAAGAAAATGAAATAAATTATATGTATATTAATATACATTATTCAAAAGGTTTGGAGAGTATGTTTTAGTATTTTTGAAAAGTCTTTTATGCTCAACAAGGTTGAAACTTAAGTTAAGATAGTCTTTCTCTCGCTCTCTCTCTCCACACACACACACACACACACACACGCAGGTTTGTTTTGCTATCAAAGTGAGGACATTCCATAGGCACAATGGTTTATACTGTACATTCTGTCCCCCTACCCCTAAACCTACTCATCTAAGAAAACATTCTGCATTTTTACATTTTCAATAAAACATTGTTTAGTATGTTTTTAAAGCTATATGAAATATGAGGACGCATGAAATGTCCTCATATTTCACATTAATTTGTAATACCAGTGTAATACCCATGTCATTATACAAATTTGTGTCCTCAAATCACACACGTATACATACTATATATACACACAGATCAGGTATTACATTATGACCATTTGTTAGTGGGTGGGTTATATTAGGCACCAATAGAACATTTTGTCCTCAAAGTTGATTTGTTAGAAGCAGGAAAAATGGGCAAGCGTAAGGATTTGAGCGAGTTTGACAAGGGCCAAATTGTAATGGCTAGATGACTGGGTCAGAGCATCTCCAAAACTGCAGCTCTTGTGGGGTGTTCCCGGTCTGCAGTGGTCAGTCTATCAAAAGTAGCCCAAGGAAGGAACAGTGGTGAATCGGCGACAGGGTCACGGGCGGCCAAGGCTCATTGATGCATGTACGGCGTGAAGGCTGGCCCGTGTGGTCCGTTCCAACAGACGAGGTACTGTAGCTCAAATTGCTCAAGAAGTTAATGCTGGTTCTGTAGAAAGGTGTCAGAATACACAGTGCATCGCAGTTTGTTGTATATGTGACTGTATAGCTATAAACCAGTGAGGGTGCCCATGCTGACCCCTGTCCACCACCGAAGGCACAGCTTCGAAGCTTTACAAATCTTTTGTTTCGAATCAGTGGTTCAGAGCGTGAAAGTCACATGATTTCATTAAAAGAGACTTCGTTACGTCATAAGGGTTTCGAAATTTCAATGATTTGCATGACTTTGGCAGTTTGATTCATGCTCCGAACCACTGATTTGAAACAAAAGATTCATAAAGCTTCGAAGCTTCAAGAAGCAGTGTTTTGAAATCGGCCATCACTAGATATTGTTGAATAAAGTCGTAATTTAGTTTTTTTGGCAGACAAAGTATTTTTGTCACTTCATAACATTAAGTTTGAACCACTGTACTCGCATGAACTGTTTTAAATATATTTTTAGTACCTTTCTTGGCATTAAAAGTGTAAATTAACTTGCTGGCAATAGAGGCCTTACTGAAAAATTGGATTTAATCAAAAATATTTTAATTTCGGTTGGTAGATGAATGAAGGTCTTATGGGTGCAGAACGACATGAGTAATAAATGACAGAATATTCATTTTTGGGTGAATTAAAGCTTGGTACCAGATACCACAGCATACCTTCAGGGATCTAGTGGAGTCCATGCCTTGATGGGTCAGGGCTGTTTTGGCAGCATTATATATATATATATATATATATATATATATATATTACACACACACACAGTGGGGACAACAAGTATTTGATACACTGCCGATTTTGCTGGTTTGCCCACTTACAAAGCATGTAGAAATCTGTAATTTTTTGTCATAGGTACTCTGCAACTGTGAGTGACGGAATCTATAACTAAAATCCAGAAAATCACATTGTGTGATTTTTAAACAATTAATTTGCGTTTTATTGCATGACATAAGTATTTGATCACCTACCAACCAGTAAGAATTCTGGCTCTCACAGACCTGTTAGTTTTTCTTTAAGAAGGCCTCCTGTTCTCCACTCATTGCCTGTATTAACTGCACCTGTTTGAACTTGTTACCTGTATAAAAGACACCTGTCCACACACTCAAACAGACACCAACCTCTCCACAATGGCCAAGACCAGAGAGCTATGTAAGGACATCAGGGATAAAATTGTAGACCTGCACAAGGCTGGGATGGGCTACAGGACAATAGGCAAGCAGCTTGGTGAGAAGGCAACAACTGTTGGCACAATTATTAGAAAATGGAAGAAGTTCAAGATGACGGTCAGTCTCCTTTGGTCTGGGGCTCCATGCAAGATCTCACCTCGTAGAGCACCAATGATCATGAGGAAGGTGAGGGATCAGCCCAGAACTACATGGCAGGACCTGGTCAATGACCTGAAGAGAGCTGGGACCACAATCTCAAAGAAAACCATTAGTAACACACTACACCGTCATGGATTAAAATCCTGCAGCGCAAACAAGGTCCCCTTGGTCAAGCCAGCGCATGTCCAGGCCCGTCTAAAGTTTGCCAATGACCATCTGGATGATCCAGAGGAGGAATGGGAGAAGGTCATATCGTCTGATGAGACAAAAATAGAGCTTTTTGGTCTAAACTCCACTCACTGTGTTTGGAGGAAGAAGAAGGATGAGTACAACCCCAAGAACACCATCCCAACCATGAAGCATGGAGGTGGAAACATCATTCTTTTCTGCAAAGGGGACAGGACAACTGCACCGTATTGAGGGGAGGATGAATGGGGCCATCTATCGCAAGATCTTGGCCAACAACCTCCTTCCCTCAGTAAGAGCATTGAAGATGGGTCGTGGCTGGGTCTTCCAACATGACAACGACCCGAAACACACAGCCAGGGCAACTAAGGAGTGGCTCCGTAAGAAGCATCTCAAGGTCCTGGAGTGGCCTAGCCAGTCTCCAGACCTGAACCTAATAGAAAATCTTTGGAGGGAGCTGAAAGTCTCTATTGCCCAGCAACAGCCCTGAAACCTGAAGGATCTGGAGAAGGTCTGTTATTCAGGAGTGGGCCAAAATCCCTGCTGCAGTGTGTGCAAACCTGGTCAAGAACTACAGGAAACGTATGATCTCTGTAATTGCAAACAAAGGTTTCTGTACCAAATCTGAAGTTCTGCTTTTCTAATGTATCAAATACTTATGTCATGCAATCAAATGCAAATTCATTTCTTAAAAATCATACAAAGTGATTTTCTGGAATTTTGTTTTAGCTTCCGTCACTGTTGAACAGTTGAAGAGTACCTATGATAAAAATTACAGACTTCTACATGCTTTGTAAGTGGGCAAACCTGCAAAATCGGCAGTGTATACTTGTTCTCCCCACTGTGTATATACACACACACATATACACATACATATATATATACACACATACACACATGCACGCATATACGCAATACAGGTATTCAACAACTGATTACATTTATTTTACACTATCTAACAATTATTTCAATGTCAAAATAATAACAAAATATTTTCCCTTAAAAAAGGAAAAAAAAGCAGACACTGGAATAACATCAAATAAAAATAAATACCAAAATGGCAAAGCTATCAATCTTGATGTTACCATTACAATATGAAATAACACAATCCACATTTCCCACTTCAGTGAGCAAAGTTCAAATTATGAATTAAAGGCATTAAAGGCCAGTCTGCAAGTTTACACACAAAATAGCTAACAGATTTAGCCCATGAATTATATTAAGATGTGAAAGAAGACAGCGGTGACAAGATGCAGAGCACTTTCTGGTCAAAGAGCTGATGCAGTGGGTGAGCGAGCGAGTGAGAGAGGAGTTTAGGATGAAGTAGCTGTGGGCCGGCCATCTGGAGGAGGGTGTGAAAACAGGGCCTCAATGAACTGCACCATTATCAAGCAATACATCCTAAGATCTTGACGTATCTGAAGGAGTAGTGGTTCTCTGTGGACACTGACCTTCAAAATTTAGAGTCTCTAAGGGATTAAGCTGCACAACTCTAGAGGCAACAAATCTTCATCATTTTTGGATATCAAACAGCAATGAGCAACTCTCAACCTCCCTAGTATTATATTTATCTAATGTGTCTTCATTTGTGATGTTTTAGATTCCACTTGTAAGGTACATCAGCCACTTCTCAACAAAAAGACTTCTGAATTTTTCACTGCTTATTGTGCTAAACAGTATAAAATCACTTGTTTTTAAACTGCAATGCTTTAAAATGCATGTAAACGATAAGCTTTTGTGACCATGCAGCATGGAAATGCATTTAAAACTGTATATTAACATTACATTTAAGGTTGAAATGGTCGGTGTGCCCTTCTGTGCCTCAGCTGCGCAATTGTGCCTTTGAGATTTAATGTGCTGAATAATGTCATTTTTCCCACCGTGTCCGATATTAAAGTAGTGCGACACACTTTGTAAAAAGCGTGGCCATTGTCCATATGGTTTCGAGATATGAAATTAAATTCTTCCGTCCAGCTGTTGTTAAATTTACACGTATATTTTGTTTAGTTTTTTTTTCCGCCAGAGTTTTCTCCTCCAAATTCTAGCAGTGATGCTTAATTCAGTTTCCCGCACAGTAGTCCAAAATCTCTTCCGGTTGACAAATTGCTATCCCAGGTTAAACATGTTTACCGGTATATCGCCCATTCTTTACTGTAAAATGATAATTGCGCATCAGAACGTGTGGGCGCATATGGTTTGAGTTTGACCAAGTAGGTGGTGTTTTTTTTTTTTTTTTTAATAAAATTCTCCTCTGACACCCTTTCCTACTTCCGTTTCCTTTAATCAGGATTTACCTCTAGATTAATGAGTCTGTTTAGCCCACCCTCTCTCTGCAGACGCAGGGAGGCTGTCTAATTGAGGGAGAAATGCAAACTTGTTTATGTCCTTATAACTTTTAATGACCGCAGCTATTGCATGTACTTGATAAAACACTTGGGGTTTCTCATTACTGAATAATTCAAAGCCACTCAGCATGGAACTAATTAAAGTCATTGAAAGCACATCCAGCCGTCATTGTGCTGGGAGATAAAAGAGAGCGCCCATTTGCTAATGAGCTTGTTTCTGATTATTAAAGGTTTGCCATATTGCACCGCAGTGTTGAGCAAGTCAAGCGCTTTCTGAGTGAGAGGTTATAAAGCGACAGCCTATCTGAAGGAAAACTCAACAAGAATGAGATGTAAAAAATTCCCTTGCATATTTCGCTGAAGCTCTTTGAACACAGCATCTGTGATTTCTCATGATATCACAAAGAAAAGAAAAAAAGAAAAACTCTTGCTGACCTGGAACTCGCCTTGTCTGTCTAAAGCATTCGGCAGTGACTGTTCGGGTCAGACTTGAGCTCAACTTGCACTCCTCTGCAGAAAAGCTTATTTAACAATACAGATTTTTTTCCCTCTGATGGCCCAATCGGGCCAGTTCAGCTTTGGGTACGAGCACAACAAATGAAAACAAATAAGTAAATAAATAAAAAGATAAATATATAAATAAATAAATAAACAATTGTTATATTTTCTAACAATATTAGTTTCTATTTTAATATATAAATACTTTAAAGGTAGTGTAGGCAATTTTTGAGAGGTTTTAGCAATAGCAACTAGCTTTGAAAGCATGAGATGTTCATTGAAGTTGCGGACCCTTCAGAGCACTCTCCAAAGCCACAACTACTTCAAACCACATGACGGCGTTAAATAACCTCATGTCTCAAAGCACATAACATTAAAATAATCATGAATGTAAACAACTTACAGAGCTCTTACTTGTACCACCTGACCAGGGAAGTCGCTATACTAGGCTCTTTTTACGGGGGCTCCAGCCTAATCCATACAAGAATTTGTGATCGCCTCAGTCCCCTTTAAAATTTGAAAATGGTGGACGACTTCGGCTCCTGCCCGTCATTTCTCCATTTTTCACTGAGTTCTTCAGTGTGTGCATTTACTGATTATATTTATTATAATATCTGTATCTGTGCAGTTCTTTGTCATAAATGTAGTTTACCTAATATGATGCGGAAGCAATACAACGCGGTTCTGTTTCCCATCCACTGTAAAGTACTGCGTTCACCCCTCATCACACTGCTAAGATTTTCGCATGAAATAAAAAATATTAATTTTATCTCACAATTCTGACTTCTCACAATTGCGTTTACATTTCGCACTTTTAATTTTGTTCTCAGAACAGCGTGATTCTCACGTGAAACTCGCAATTGCGAGAAAAAAAGTCTGAATTGCGAGTATATATATCGTGCAATTCTGCAAAAAAAGTCAGAATTGTGAGATTTTAAGTGGCTACAGTGAGAAAAAAGTCAAAATTCTGAGATAAAAAGCTGCGATCACCTTTAAAAAAAATAAATGTATTCAGTGGTGGAAAAAAAATCTCACTTAAACTAAACTAATGAATCTCTTTCTTTGTATCAACTCAAATTTTTAGTTTATTTAGCAGAAACTCAAAATAGTATGTTATTTGAACAATATTTGTGAACCTAAATTGATTTGACAAAAGTTTTGTGAAAAGTTGAGATAAATCATGAAAATATTTTTTTACAGTGCAGTGCCAGTGAAAGACAGCACTCCGTCTGAATGACAGAGAAACACCATGTGAAGTTATTTCGTTCTACAAAATAATAATGACCAGCAGCAGACTGAGACATTTACAGCCCTAGAGTAAAAGCATTTGTGGTTTGTGATGTCACTTTGAATTATTTTCAATTAAATTCATTTTAATGAATTAATTTCAGCATTGATAGTGTTAACACTGAAACTCATAAATCCAAGTCTGAAGATGTGAACAGCTCCGGGTAGAATGTCACAGTTTGCAATTTGTAATTACGGTTACGACACGACATGAACATGGCATGTAAGCTTGTCGTTTAGGCTCAGGAGGAACTGTAAAAGGTGGCTGTTTGTTTGTGGCACTCGCCGACTGTCCGTCTACAACTCTGCATAGCCTCATTGAACGCACTGATGACGTGTGATGTCTGCGAGCAGGTGCCCGGAGGTATAAAATACATATGTTGACAGGCAGGTAGGATATCGTATTGACATATGGACTTAATGCAATGATTGGATGAACATTTTTTTAGGTCCTGAGACTTCCACAGAAGATATATGTACATATACGTACATGTTTTAACATTTAGACCACTTCTATTATTGATTACAATCAGGATGTGAAGAAACTTTCAACCAGTATAAAAAAAGTGTTTATAAAACAAATTGCCTACCCTACCTTTAATAAGCTATGGCCATTTAAACAAAAAATTGTATTCTATTTTATTAATTAAAATAGAGTATATTTTCTTTACTATTGTATGCAGTTTTGAAAGGAAAATTATAGAAATAATTTTAAAAAGTAATATAAATAAACAAATAAATAAGCAAGCAAGCAAGTTGTCACATGCTCACCACATGGACTTTCGGTTTGCTTGTTTTCATTTAGTCACGTGGTTTCTTTGTTTGTATTTTCCGCCACAATCTGTCACCATGGACACCTCACTAATCACCACAGCTGTATGTCATCATTAGTCTCGTTATCCCCCTCTGTCAGTGTATATAAATTCAGTTCAGTTGGTTTGTCCTTGTCTGGTCTCGTATCTATTTTGGTTGTGTTGCTTCGTGTCTGCTGGATTGTGCCTGACTGGATTTTTATGTATAAAGTTTACCTGTTTATACCAACGTTCATCTTTGTGTGTGATTATATAGCCAAGAGCAAAACACATTGGAGTATATTTTGTAAATATATAGAAAATCATTTAAAAATTATATCTATATCTTATACATATATATTATCACTAACAGAGCTGTTCACATTACTTTTGTCAGGAAAATTTTAAATTTAACGAAAATTGTTTTCTTAAGAAAAGACAATTTATTGCAATTTGTTGCAACTTTAACTTTTGAACATTTTTTAACAAAAAAAAAATCTACAACAAATGATCAATTTAAATCAATATGCAATAAAAGCTGAACATTATGCAAGCTATATTTCATGTCAATGACAGCTCTAAATTCATAAAACACACTTTGCCCACACTGTGCTTTATTTATCATTTTAAAGCCATTCTACTGGATGTTTTCAAGATCATATCCAATCATTCGCAATTCAGACAAAACCACTCTCTAAGCCAACTAGATAACTACTTTGAAAACATAAATCCAAATTCAAAATTACAACTCTTCACAGAAAAAACAACTGGGCAAGCAATAGTTTCATCAACTCTGTTACTGAGCAATCGGAGGCAGACAAATAACCAGATGTCCAGACTTTCAGCCAAATTCCATTAAAAAAAACAAAAAACAAAAAAAACCTTCATTTCATGCAACATCCAGAGCTGTATCTGCGGTAATCATCAAAAATAAACTGGGGGAAGTTCCACAGAAGTACACACATAATTCACTGTTAACCCTGATAACAACTTCCTTTCCTAAAATTAATGACCTGATATCAGGCATTACATCATTTTCTTGTCTAATGCGTCAAAGTGGAAATTACGGCTGGATTAGAAGTGAAATTTGTCCACGTGAAAAAAACAACAAAAAACATGTCTATTTTAAGGATTTGGCAATCTTTTACTTTGATATTCTGGTTGGCTTTTATTTTGAAAGTCTTTTTCATGTTCTTGGCTATGTTTTATTTGTTGTTTGGAACTTCTTGGAACACTGCAAAATCATTTTTCGAGATTTTGTCGAGATGCAGACGAATGACATCATGTGAACATGGCAGAACACAAGAAGAGGAGCATATAGTTAATGATAAACATTTGTTTTTATGCGAATACAACACATAAATCAGCCTAAGTTCTGATATCACATGATTCAAAATCCTGTTTGGTGCAAAACCTGACAGGTGACTGATTATCATACAAAACAAATGGCAGCATTGCATCACCGCATCATTTATCCTCCTCAGTTTGTCAGTTTGGTTGCCAGAAAACCACTGTGTTGTCAATGAACACCTGCCAAGCTAACCGTAACATTGCCATTTTGTTTTTACACATCATCTTCCAAGTATTGAGACAGTTTTGTAGTCTGCATCTGAAAGCGTAAAAATGCTGCTTTTGGAGGACGCATTCCAAGGTAGGAAGGCATAAAAGCACGTTTGAATCCATTGTTAGCTTCACTTCCTGTCTCCTGAAAAAAAAAAATCTTCATCTGATCGATTTTTGAAGGCAGCATAGACATGCTTCGCTGCCAATGATATCCCACAATCCAGTGCGTTCCATACAATGACAGCTGCGAAAGTTACGGTTGTTGGTCAGTTTGTGTGTAAATGTACGTTTTTGACCAACAATTTCCACTTTTGATATCATTTCTAGCGAGAAATTAGTATTGTAATAATTAAATATTCGCTTAGTTATTACCAAAGCTTTCCTTATTAAACTTTTACGTTGCCTGAACTGTGTCCAAAATCAATTTTGTGCACAAACGGTGCCTGCAAAGTCATTGCCTGACAGGGCAATGAGGACACTAATGAGGACACACCTGGATTCAATGAGGATTGGGCTAGAGAACAAAAACAAGACAACAACATAAAACAAGAGGTTCAAAATAAAAGTCAGATGAGAGATGCCCAGTCCCTTACACTCCACAATCAGAAAACTTTGAAATCAAACCCATTTCACCCAGACACGACAGCTAAATTCACTCTCAAAGTAGAAAATACAGTCCTCACCTCCATAAGCAGTTAATAGGATGGAGGGTTTTTGACTAAAGCGGTTGTTTAGAGATGAATTACATTACAGGTGATTATCCTTCAGCCTCAGGAACACAGCTGCTCTAATCCCTAAAAGACTGTCGCAGGTGAAGCGTAACTGATCTCACTTATTAAAAAATATCATATTACTCATATACAGTGCACAGTTGTGAAGTATTTATATGTATTTATTAGGGGTGTAACAGTACACAAGCATGACGGTTCAATATGTACTTAGGTATTGCAGTCAAGGTTTGCTACGGGTTTGGTACACCAGGGAGGAGAAAACTGAACAAAAAATTGCTTTTTTTTTAACAAATGTGTTAAATAAGAAAATTAATTAAATTTTAATTTAAGGACAAAAAATCTATCTTAGCTAATGCTGTAAACTAGCCTATGTAAGGAGGCCTTAACTTATAATCAACACTCAAAAAAGGTAGCTTTTGAATTAACATCTAAATCTAATTATAAAGTTAGTTTACACTTTACACAGCAGCTTTAATAACTTCTTTTCATGAGAAATGTATTTAAATATACATTAAATAATCAAAACATTACTAGCAGGTAAATACAATTATTATATAAGCAAATATTGTGCATATATTTAGTGAAATGTTCCTCTATAGTTCATTTCTCTAGTCAACTACTATGCTGTCGACACTAAATGCCTGAGGTACATGTAATGCTATGTGAGATATTATTGTCAATCTGTTTTATTGATATATTTCCGGAGTTGAAACACTAGTTGATAGATTTTGTAAACATACCGATCAATCGCCTCTTCTTCTGCACTTTTTACAGGTAGCAAACATTGTTGCATTACCAGAGTGTGGATTGCTTGTGACTGACTGGATTCGTCATGTCACTACACGAACCGTGGTTTCCACAACTGTTTTCAACACTGATGATAATAAGAAATATTTCTTGAGCAGCACATCAGCATATTAGAGTGATTTCTGAAGGATCATGTGACACTGAAGACTGCAGTAATGATGCTGAAAAGATTACAGGAATAAATTACACATTAAAATATATTAAATTAGAAAATGGTTCTTTTAGTTGTAATAATATTTCACAATATTACAGTTTATACTGTATTTTTGATCAAATAAATGTTGACTTGGTGAGCCTTTGTGAGTGAAATATAACATTAGGCAACAGAAACACGGTATGAATAGTTATAGAATTGGATTTTTTCATGTAAAGTATGAATGGAATGTTAATTGTTTTAACCAAAGTGAGAAGTACTATTGAACATACACCAACTGTTGACGTCTTTTACGATGCTTCTCAGTAATGGTACTAAACCAGATTAGGAAAAAAGCCTCAATTAGAGGCCTGCATGTGTTTGCAAGGAGTGTAAATTGACTTTCCAGCACATTATCCCACCTCACAGGTGTTAGAAATTAAGGCGGAGGTGGGGAACAGACTACGCTAGATTAACAACAGAGCAGAAGGACAGACTTTTTGACAGACTTATTGCAGAAGCCTAGACAGCAAGGTAACCAAGATATATTACATGTAGTACAATTGCAATGAAAACAATAATGAATGGTAGTAACTTTTTCTATGAAAATATATAGAAAAAGTGCACTTTAAATACCCAGACGATGCACTTAACTAAACAAAAAAAAAGAAAAAAAAAAAAAGAAAGGGTGAAATATTTGACGCTTTACACATTTAGTTACACAGCTTTAGTTACGTACTTTAGTGGAGGTGAAGGGGCTATCAGATGCAAAATAACCGTATAAAATGTATACACTACACGGTTGAGTATATACATAGTGCATAAGTCACATACTGTACAGGTGCATAGTGTATAGTGTGTCTTACACAACTTATGGCTTACACACACACACACAACTTAATGTGCTATTTTTTCAATACTTGTTTTTCCTCTGCAATATTACAACAGACCTGTGAATCATTTATGGGTCATGACCCACCAGTTGAGAACTATTAACACTTTTGCATTCGCATTCTGTTTTGGTTTCATACCACTGAAAAGCTGTATTGCATCTTTAGTGAGATGATCTCAACGTTTCCATAAACAATGGAGAATAATGAAAGGTTATAATTTAAAAAAGGTAAAATACCTACTGTTGCCACGTTACTGCGTCAACCACAGAGCCACCATTTTTCATAAACCTGTGAAAGAGAGAAAAATTTTGTATTGTTATTGCATTGGAAAAAAAAAATCATCAATTTTAGCCTGCTCCTCCGTCATAAATGACTCTCACCGAGAAAAACTAATAGCCAAACACACACGCTGCATGGCTAACAGGAGGTGTCTGTTTATTTCACTGGTGACACTGATCTTTCATACTGAGAGTAAATTTGTGTGGAGAGGATAGTTTACCAGGGAGCTGAGTAATCTTAATCAAACGAGGGAACAAAACTCCTTATAAGGAGCGAAGTTTCTAAACAGTTATTCGTGTGACAGCAGAGCAAAGTTCTGCATAGAAAAATAGCGACCACCCTTCCAAAACTCCATGCCGTCCCATAATTCCCCTCTCGTCTCCCTCTCTTTCCCTCTGTCTGTCTGCTGAGTTAAAACTGCATTTATCATTTCCATCTGAACGAGACTGGTAGCAGCAAGGGGTGGCGTCTCGTTCTGAGGAAGACCTTCGACAAAGCTTGTGTGGTTGTAATACCAAGTTTCATTTCAGCCTGCCAAAGTTATGACTGCTGAAAAGCCCCCACAGGAAAACAAGGCAGCTTGTGGCAGAAAGTAATGGGGCGCACCTATACTGCACAGTACAAATCACACGGAGCAGAGAAACTTATGCAAAAATGATAGCTAGCTCAAGTGCTGGGAATTTTAGGCATCCTTGTGGGCCCAGGTTTTCCTTGTTGAAAAATAATTTACTTGAGAAGCAACAATGTTACTGAGACTTGTAGTTAGGGGTGGGTAACATGACTAAAAAAACTTATCACGATACAAGTTATTTTATTATTTATATACTAATTGTATTATTTATGGTGTTATTTTTACTAGAATTCAGGTTGTTACAATGCCAAATTCTTAGATATTGAAAATTTGCAATAATACATCCTGCACAATACTAGCCTAATTAATACAAGTAAAAAAAACAAAACAAGACAAAAAAACTCAAGCATACTAAAGACGAGTATACAAAAAGTTTCAGTTGCAAGCAATTAAATTAGAATTACCGCAGTTGAACGCTATAAAATCACAATGCAATTACATTTTTTATTTCTTACTGAGGCAGAAATGGCCTTCCATAGCAATCCGTCATTATTTTTCCTTATTAAAAAAAGAAAAAGAAAAAAAAAAAAAATGCTACATTTGACATATATGTATATCCCAAACACACACACAAATACAAATATAAAATTATATATATATATATATGCACACCCTACGTTATAATGATAAAATATGCCCACAAGGATGGCAGTCCCAGAAATCTTTGACCATATGGGTACATTTTTTGGTCTGCATAAGGAAAATAGTTTATAAATCATACAGAATTATGTTTTTTGAAAATGTAAAAATGCGGAACTTTTTCTGTAATGGGTAGGTTTAGGGGTTACACAGTATCATTATGTCTATGGAATGTCCCCATAAAACATGAAAAATCAACGCGTGTTGTGTGGTGTGTGTATATGTGTGTGTGTGTGTGTGTGTGTGTGTGTGTGTGTGTGTGTGTGTTAGTAGAGGTGTGGACAGGGTCCGCTGCAAGAATGAGGAAGCTCTGGACAGGCATTAATAGATTTATGTCTGCCTCTGTCATACAGGAATTAATAACCCAATTAGTATCCACTCACAAAAGCCATTATTCTACGAAACCAGTTTTTGATGAACAGCACAAAAGCACAAACAATGTTAAATGAATACTCACAAATAAAACCCAGAGGTATTTATCTCAGATGTTATTACAAGAACAGAACTTGAAAAATCTGGTCTTAATACTAAGCACATCAACACTGGCACTGCTTTAATAAGCTTCTGTCATATAAAATATATGTGTTTAGAAGCATAAGGTTGGCAGTGTTGCTCAAATCCTCTTATAACCACAGACTAAACGACTGCAACATGATTCTCATTTTATAGGGGATTCAGTAATGGGGGTTTCCATTAATTATTTGTCCTTTATAGAAACGATGCATTTAAAAAAAAAAAAAGAAGAAGCTGACAGCAGTTTTTGAACATCCTTATTCGTCTGCACTGTAATTCACAAACAAATGACTCTTATGAATCATTCAAAAATGCTCGGTCCAATGACACTCACTAAATCCATCTCAATGGTTCTTAATTTATTGACTGCAAGTTATTTCTTTTATAATGTCTCACTGGAATTAAAATCTGTTAATAAGTTGCACAAATTGAGAGCTGCAATACTGAAGCGTCTGAGATCTTGCAGGAGAGAGTGGGAGGAACAAGTAACATGCAGGTGGAACATTGTTCTGTCACGCCATTAATAGAGTGACACTTTATTTATCTGAGGGTGAGTTTCAATGGCGCTACAGGCCCCTGGACTAACAATCCACATGGAGCAACATAAACACGACTCGGCTATGTGTTTCTCCAGGCAGGCAGAGAGTACCTCACCTCTTAAACAATGTACTTTGGAGATCTCATAAATGAGCCATTAAAACAAGTCACAAATCAGATAAGCCCTTCTGCCAGAATTAAAATGTCCTGATAATTTACTCACCCCCATGTCATCCAAGATGTTCATGTCTTTCTTTCTTCAGTCGCTAAGAAATTAAGGTTTTTGAGGAAAACATTCCAGGATTTTTCTCCATATCGTGGACTTCACCGGCTACTACTGGGTTGAAGGTCCAAATTGCAGTTTCAATGCAGCTTCAAAGGGCTCTACACCATCCCAGCCGAGGAATAAGGGCCTTTCTAAAAAAATAAATTAATCAAAATTATACACTTTTTAACCACAAATGCACGTCAAGCTCTGTGGTGCGCAACGCATTACGTAATCAAGTTGGAAAGGTCACGGGTGACGTAGGCAGAAGTACCGCAGTAGGGCGAAAAACTTCAAAATCATCCGACACCTTTTTCCGTAAAGTTCGTTTGACTTGTCTTCGCATGTTGGCTTTGTAAACACTTGCTCGGTACTTCCGCCTACGTCACGCGTGACCTTTCCAACTTGATTACATAATGTTTGGCGCATCACAGAGCTTGACGTTCATTTGTGTTTAAAAAGTATATATTTATTTATTTATTTATTTATTTATTTTCCCGTCTTGGATGGTGTAGAGCCCTTTGAAGCACCATTGAAACTGCAATTTGGACCTTCAACCTATTGGTCCCCATTGAAGTCCACTATATGGAGAAAAATCCTGGAACATTGTCATAAAAAACCTTAATTTCTTTTGAAGAAAGAAAGACATGAACATCTTGGATGACATGGGGGTGAGTAAATTATCAGGAAATTTTAATTCTGAAGTGAACTAATCCTTTAACTTGTCAGCATGACTATCGCTTAATCACCTTTTTTTTTTAAACTAACCAACAGTCTTTAGTTTATTAAAAATGTATTCCTGTGATGTCAAAGCTGAATTTTCAGCATCATTACTCCAGTCTTCAGTGTCACATGATCCTTCAGAAATCATTCTAATATGCAGATTTGCTTTTCAAGAACTTTTTATTATTATTATGTAACAGCTGTGCGGCTTAATATTTTTTTTTTCAGGATTCTTTGATGAATAGAAAGTACAAAAGAACTGCATTTATTTGAAATAGAAATTTTGATCAAACATTACTGAAAGCATCTAACATCTACTGAAAGCTTCAAAGCAATAAAATGACTAAAAGCAACACTCAAAATTTCATATTCAGTAACATGTTCAAATGTAGTCAAAACAAAGTTGAAAATACTATTGCTGTTACTGGTATCTGACAGCATCATCAAAACAGCCAAAATGCTAATCCCCAAAAACTTGTGGAGCTTCCTGCACAATTAAAAATAAATAAATAAATAGTGTATATTTTAAAATGTAATTCACTCCTGTGATGGCAAAGCTGAATTTTCAGCAGCCATTGCTCCAGTTTCCAATTGTCAATTGAAAAGCATTTAAAAACAGCCGAAATATCCTATGCCTCAAAAAAGTTTCCTGCACAGTTCTACAGGAACAGATTTATAGCTTATCACTCTTCACATATGTCAAACATATAAAGAAGTGCATGCAGGGAGGCTACAATATTTCTAAACAAATGACAGTGATACTCACCCATCTAGTAACAGGATTGCGTTTTTACGAGGACGGCCGATGTTGGGCCCATAGAGGTTAGCTCGGCTGTAGAAACGCACCGACTGCAGTAACGTCCTCAGAAGAGTGTAATCCTGAGCCAGACGAGAGCTGTTGACTGAACGAGCAGCCATTGTACGGTAACTGTTGGGCTCTATGCGGGGAAATAAAAGAAAAAATACATGATGAAACTCTGGTTTACTAATTAAGGAGGAATTCATTTAAAAGGGAATGTTCAAAAGTCTCGGTTTTGGGATTTACATGCTCGCCAAGTCTGCATTTATATGATCAAAAAATACAGAATTTAAAAAAAAAAAAATTAATATTATGAAATATTATTACAGTTTAAAAGAACTGTTTTCTATTTGAATATTTTAGATTGTAATTTATGTGATCAAAGCTGAATAAATTTTAGTGTCACATGATCCTTCAGAAATCATTCTAATATGCTGAATTATGACATTTTTAACATTATCAATGTAACATTAACAACAGTTGTGCTGCCAAACATTTTTTTGTGGAAACAGTGATACTTTTTTCAGGGTACTTTCAGCTTTCAGAAAGTGCAAAAGAACAGAATTTTATTTAAAATACCTTCTTATTAATTTTACTGACCCCAAATTTTGAAAGGTAGTGCATAAATAGTTTTTTTTTTTGGAGCTTGTCAGTTGTGGCAAGCAAAAACTCCATCTTTGGGTAAACTATCCCTTTAAGACTTTTCATGCAAGCTGACACCCAATCGCAAGCGAACATTCAAACTGCCTTTGAATTACGACCTATATTGTGGTCAGCACTTTGTAAACTATTTAAACAAGGCAACACTTGTGGGAGGTGCACACTTGAAATCACAGCGAGCACGTTACAGAAGTCAAGTGGCGAACTTTATAAACATTACAGCCTGTGTGAGTGTGTGTTTGTGTAGGGAGAGAAACACAGAAATGCTAAGCTGTTGTGTAAATACAGTATCGGGCCAGGCCGAGGCCAGTGGAAAATATGAGACATTATTATTATCCATTAAAATATTATCCAGATCCTATCATTTAGAAGAAGCACAAATAACACATTCATGAAATACGGTCATGAAATAAATCATCACAGTGCCCGTACATCAAAACTTTTTGTCACGCTGGCACGACCCACTCAATAAACATCCACGCACAGCTGAAAATATTTCCCTTTGTTTCATTTGGACTCTTTGTTTGCTTGAAAGTGTTTGTTTTTGAATTAACAGCTTCG
This sequence comes from Zacco platypus, assembly GCA_038088235.1. Lineage (NCBI taxonomy): Eukaryota > Metazoa > Chordata > Actinopteri > Cypriniformes > Xenocyprididae > Zacco > Zacco platypus. The sequence continues at coordinate 21,817,798 of CM076078.1, read as the reverse complement.
CAAAATCTGATTTAGCATGTTATCCAGCTTTTCTTCAGACGTGGTTATTGTTACAGTTGAACTCAGAAAGACAAACATTCAAATGGCTGTTCCAGTAAAAACATGCTTTTATTAGAATTACTTAAATGGAAAGATTCAGCACTAATCCAGTTTGTAATCCAGTATTACATGACAGATATTAAATTATGATATTATATAATTATTTTTTGTATGAATTTCACATTCAGTATGAGCAGACAGATTGCTCTCTGTGAGCGTTCTGCTTCCTTTGGTCTCACATAACAATCTAAGAGTAAAAGCAGCAATCTGCTGCACGCCTGCAGTTTTTCTATGCAAACAGCTAGTAACGTTTTGACACATGCAAATTGTAGCCAATAAACAAACGATTAAGAAAATATATGGTTTGTGTACATTCTTAAAGCGGTCTCTGGTATTTTTATAGGTATAGTGTTTAGCTTGGAAAATGCCAAATGTGCAATTCTGCAAGCTGCATATTATGCTGTCAATCACAGCATTTATATATATATATATATATATATATATATATATATATATATATATATATATATATATTACAATTTTATGATAGGAACCCCTTATCATCATAACATCATAATTATTCAAGTCAAAAGTTTATTGTTTTGATGTTTATCGAGAGACATTTGATGTAAGAGCCTCATGAATGGGGCAATTTGCAACATGTCCGGCACAAGACAAAAGATGAATGAGTGCTTAGAGTAGATTACAAAGTCACCAGGTGTCCTTTTGGATTCTGCTTTGTGAATTTATCTCCTGACATAAGCCCTATTCGAATAGGATTAGTTTTAAATGAAGAGGTGGGGTAATGTAATAATGACCAGAGCTTCTTGAATTGGCCATGTCAATCATTTTTCCAGACTGCACAATATTGTACCGGTAAAGACTCCTTCTATAAAATATCCTCAGCTTATCCAGCTGACACTTTCCCAGACTGTGTGCCGTTGTACATCAAGCACTTCAAGGGTCTCAAGTGGATGGTGGTCAATGAGAGGACAGAAAAAAAAGAAAAGTTGAGTATGGATTTATGGTCCTTTTTTTTTTTGTCAAATTTAGCATTTTTTTCCTCAAACGTTTGTTTATGAACACTTTGAGAGAGGCTAAGGACAGATAGAGACTAATAAACAAATAAAGTTTTACAACTTGTTTCAAGCTTTATTTTGCTTGTTTTAGTCAATTAAATTCAGATTTAATTTCACCTATTAATCCCATCATGTTTAATGTTTTCAGCATAAATAATTATCTAAGCAAAATGTTTATCACGATTGGTCAGTTATTGTGACAGCAATGTACAAATGTACAACAAAATTCATCCATCCATTCTAAAAAAAAAAATAATCCATACAGCTCCAGGGGGTTAATAAAGGCCTTTGGAAGCGAAGCAATGCGTTTTTGTAAGAAAAATATCACTGTAAACACGAACAGAACTACTAACTTACAAAGATTGATTACGCTGCAATTAAAGTCAGTTAAATCATTAATACAATTTAATACAATTACAATAAACAATATTTTTTTCTAAACGAGGAGTTTAGTTTTATTTAGTAAACCCTTATACTTAAATTATTGTTTTTAAGTTTACTGAGCGATATAAAGTGACGTCACCCATGTCACGCCGTTGCCAATATTACCGACATAAACGACATTATCAGAAGAGTCCATTCAACTTTAAACCCAGCATGCTTTGCGTCACACTCTGTAAGGGAGAATAAATGTTGAAATTGAGTGTTACATTGTGTTTTTGCACAAGATTAATACAGCGGAAGATGTGGAGCAGATGGTACTGCTTTCCCCTCGTTTGACTTTTTTCTTCAACACTTTCGGGACATATTTGAGCATCCAGAGGGAAGTATGAGTACTGATAATCGACTGCTCACGTTATGCCAGGGTAAGAGCACCACAGCAGAATACGCACCGACATATCGCACTCTGGCAGCACAAACTGACTAGATGGAGAGTATGCTCAAACTGCTTTTTCGTAAGGGACTCAATTTGGAATTGCAATCTGAACTGGCCTGTCGAGATGAGGGGAGATCACTGAATCAATTCATTGAACCATTCAGATAATCTGATTTGGTCACGTTGCCCCATCAGAACTGTCTCTTCCAGCATGTATTATCCAATCACTCCTCCTCAAACTGAACCCATGCAGCTCGGATATACTTATATAGACTCCCGAGGAACGAGAACACTTTATACATCAACATCTCTGCCTCTCATCCCACAAGATCACCTTCTCGCAATTCTTCTACGGTGAGTCCATGTATTCAGGCACATCACTCCAGTTCTTGCATGAAAGTACCTATAGTTGTGTCACTAGAGGGCAGTAGTATATCCACGTCTGCTCTACGACTCAGGGACAGCTGGAAATTTTGTCTCATGAGTTTGCTCAACATCAACTTCCACTAATATCTCGCACTTCTCATTTGGCAGTAGATAGGCACCCCCTCAGTGAAGGAAGGGTCCTACACACCAACGTGGATCTTCAACTACAGATTGGACACACCGAGACAATTTTTTTCTACATCACATCACCTCAAAACCCAGTAATTCTTGGACTTCCCTGTTTACGCCAACATAATCCCCTCATCTCATGGAGGGAGGGTCGGATCCTAAAGTGGTACTCGTTGTGTCACTCCAACTGTCTCACTGACAGCTCTTCACTCTATGTTCAAGCCGTAACGCTAAAGGATGAACCTGCTCTTCTTCCTACTCAGCCCATTGAATATTCTGACCTCACCGAGGCTTTCAGCAAAACCAGGGCTTCGGAACTTCCTCCTCATCGTTCAAGCAACTGTTCCATTGAACTGTTACCAGGCACAGCACCACCTAAGCGTCAAATTTTTCCCCTATCACAACCCGAATCTGAACTATGAAAAGCTACACTCAGGAGGAACTTTCAAAGGGGTTCATTAGAGCATCTACATCACCTGCATCCGCTGGCTTCTTCTTTGTCAAGAAAAAGGATGGCAGTCTGCGTCCTTGCATCGACTACCGCAATCACAATGACATCACCGTCAAGTTTCAATATCCACTGTCTCTGGTACCAGCTGCCCGGGAACAACTTCGCAAGGCCAAATACTTTTCCTAATTAGATCTCTGCAATGCCTACAATCTCATTCACAGCAAGGAAGTTGATGAATGGAAAACCTTTTCTACCAGCACTATGAATATTTGGTTATGCTCTTCAGGCTCTTCATTCTAATTATTCATCAACGATGTCTTTCGAGACATGCTAGACGCTAGGTACTCGTCTACATCGATGACATTCTCTTCTATTCCAGCACATATGAGGAACATGTACAATACGTAAGAGCAGCATTACAATGACTCATTGAGCATCAGTTATATGCCAAAGCAGAGAAGTGAAATTCCACCAGACTACCACATCATTCCTGGGTTACATCACCAGTCAGGAGGGAGTCGCTATGGACGAGAGGAAAGTCAAAGCTGTTCTCGACTGGCCACAATCAGCCACCTAAAAGGAATTACAACGATTCTTGGAATTTGCTAACTTTTACAGGCTCGTCCCATCTCACATGGTCAACCACAGCTCGGGAGGCTTTCACAGAACTCAAGTCACGTTTCACCTCTGCTCCCATCCTTCATCACCCTGACCCAGAACTCCCGTTCTTGAGCTGGATGCTTCAAATATGGTCATCTGAGCCATTCCCTCACAACGGAACGGTTCCCCACCCAAGCTCTATCCCTGTGTGCACTATTCTCGCAAACTCAATCCAGCTGAACAGAACTGTGATGTTGGAAACCAGGAATTGTTGGCCATGAAATCGAGGGGTCTAAACATCCTTTTGTGATTCTAACTGACGACAAGAATTTGGAGTATTTACAATCTGCCAAGAGATTAAACCCAGGACAGGCCAGGTGGGCTCTCTTTACACGATTTGATTTCACCATTACCTATCGTCCTGGTTCAAAGAACACAAAAGCAGATACCTTATCACGCCAACACGACTGTTTAAACCCCATTAAGCCAGAGGAGGACCCTTCTTCCAGAGTCATTAATCGTGGCTCCGATTCAGTGGGACATCATGACAGAGCTTGCTCAAGCCCATTCACAAGAGACCCTCCCTCCCGAATGCCCTACTGATGGAACTTTAGTACCGCAGGATCTCTGTAAGAAAAGTACTACAGCAAGTTCACTCCTCACTCAGCTCTGGTCATTCTGGAATTTCTGCCACTCTTTTCTGCCACTTTCTTCAGAACAGTTTCTAGTGGCCAACCATGCAGGCATACACAATACATTTTATTCACGATTGGAAATGGCTGAACTTATGCAACTTTGTGTTTCGCTTCTATGGTCTCCCTGAAGACATTGTGTTGGATCTAGGCTCCCAATTTACATCCAGAGTATGGTCGACCTCCTTTCAACAACTCAATATCAACATTAGCCTCACTTCAGGATATCACCCTCAATCCAATGGGAACGCCTTAATCAGGAGATCACCCGGTTCCTCAGATCCTATTGTCACCAGAACCAAACAGATTTGAATCAATACCTCATGTGGGCAGAGTTACACAGAACTTACTTCAAAATCCCACCACCGGACTAACTCCATCCCAATGTGTAATGGGCTTCCAACTAGAGCCCTGTGAGGGACTGTTTTCTTAAACCCGCACCCGCCCGGTCCCGCTGAATGTATGACCAGGAAAGCTCGCTCCCGCAACCTATCTGTTCTACTCCCGCCCGCGCCCACGGACTTTATCTCACAGCATGTGAAAAATGCAGCTACACATAGCTACACATACACAGACTAAATATTCGTTCAAGTTAACATCATTAACAGATTTATGTCTGTTGTAAACAAACACTTTTGCACATTTATCGCAATTTACGAAGTTTTTTTTTTTTCAGTGACAATTGACCCTTCGCAAAACCCGCCCCCTGTTGCAATACCTGACAACCTGTGCTCTCTCACACCACACTCATGTTCTCCCGCAGTGAAAATACATCACTTTAATTTTCTTCAACTTCTTGTGGTGACTCCATTTCTACGACACGCCAAATCTCACCGTTCCCAGCAGGTCTACCGCTAAATTTTCTGACTGCCCACTCCTGCCCACAGCAAGGGTAAAACCGCCCACTTCCGCGAGATTTGCGTTGGGTCCCGCGGGAGCCCAATCCCAATGTAGCCCTCTACTTCCAACCTCTGCTATTTCCATAGTCAGGAGAACCTACTGAGGTACCTTCTGTCAATGATTGGCTCCAGAGAAGTGAAGACATCTGGAATCAGGCTCACATCCACTTGCTACCCGCCGTCAGGAGACAAAAGTTGCAGGCCGATCGTCGCCGTTGTTCCAGTCCTGAATATACTCCAGGTCAATGGGTCTGGCTACCCCCTCAAGACCTACGTCCATGCAAGAAGATCAGTCCCAGGTACATGGGTCTCTTCCAAATTATTGAACAAATTACACCAGTTTCTTTTCATTTGGCATTACACTCTGATTATCGCATTTCCCCCACTTTTTATGTATCACTTCTCAAATCCACTGGTGGTCCTAGAGCGGAGGAGACCAGTGACCAGGGTCCCCCACCCATCTTGGTGGACAGCGAGGAAATGTACCAGATTTGAGACCTACTTGACTCCAGACACCGGGGTAAGCTCCTCCAATATCTGGTGGATTGGGAGCGATCCTGGGTTAATGCAGAAGACATCCTCGGTGCTCTGTCACAAACGAGACACTGGAAGTTCCTTCTGTTTGCCACCAAAGGGATCCCTCTCCCTAATATAAAACCCTTTGGACTACATTTCCCTCTCACGTACCCGTCACTGATTACCCTTGCACCCGACTTTCATCAGTGGACTATTTAAGCTGCTCTCAGTCTCTACCTCATTGCGAAGTTTTGTTTTGTCCTGATGTCCAACATCTCTGAGCATTTATTCCTGTGTCTTGACGTCCCGTGGATTACCTTTGGACTGTTTATTCTCCCTGTGATACTTTGCTGTCTGCCCTGGACTGTTTTCTATCGTGGACTGATTTCTGATTGCTTGCTGCCTGCCCTGACCTTATGTCTGTTTTTGGATTGCGAGCTGCCTTATCTCTACTGCTTTGTTTGCTGGTGATTGACCTTGATTGTACGACCAAGTTTATAATAAAGCTGCAAATGGATCCTCACTTCGCTGATGCTTCGTTACAGTGGGGAGGAGTAGTGCCTGTGGTTAGGTCAAGAATGGGCTGTGAAACATCAAGGCTATATATACTATATATAGGAACTTCCTACTTTCATCAGGAACGCAGATTCCCTGGCAATATTCAAGAGACAGCTGAAAACTCACCTCTTCCGTGAACACTTAATCCCCTCATAAAAAAAAAAAAAAAACCCTATCCTTCCCCCTTTTTCCCTTCCTACTCTAGCTTATGGTACTGAGCAATGTATGAAACTTGTATTGTGAGCACGTCCTGTGTTATTTGCCAATTCATGAAGAATCGCTTGTTTGTTTTCCTCACTTGTAAGTCGCTTTGGATAAAAGCGTCTGCTAAATGACTAAATGTAAATGTAAATACTGCATGTTGATAAACAGTTCATGCAAGTAAATAGCGAGAGTCTCTTTGATGGTTACATTAGCGCAAGCTGGTGCGCTGTTGCTAACTAACACTTAACTGTAAAGATTAGGCGTTAGTTTATTCAATATTTCAATTAAATTGTAATTACCGAATTTGGGTAGTATAAAACAATATTTTTTAGGTTCTACTAAAATAATATTTGAGGTATTTACTTAAATGTTTTGAGTAATCTGAATGTATTGGGTTTTACAACAACTGCATCAAAATAATTGAAAAAAAAAAAATTATGTATGGAAACAATAGTTAAGTACAGTGGTCTTTAACATTAAATAAAACTAAAATTAAAAAAAAATCAGTTTGACTTAACGGGTATTTATAATTATTCTTTACTTAAAAGATTTGAATTGCTTTACTTAAATTTTTTGAGGTAATCGGTGTCTCCAATAATTTTGAGCACTCTGTGCCAAATGAGTAACCCCTAATGCAATGTATAATGTAGGATGTAGTAGTAGAGTAAGTTTAGATGCCTATCATGGTTCAAACAAAATCCTCTAACATTTCTCTTTAAAAATGATCATTTTTGACTTCTAATTCATGACTGGTGTTCTGTTATGCTCTATCCTCCATCCTCCGCGTTTGTCATTATGTCATGCGTCAGGTCAGAGATTACTCTTCCGCTGCAAATTGATGTGTACATGCGTCTGACGATTGTGTTCGTCCGAAAGAAGATAGTCATTTACACCTAGGATAGCTGGAGGGTAAATCATGGGATAATTTCCATTTTTGGGTGAACTAACCGTTCAACTGCTGACCATGTGTGAATGTGAAAGATTTAAGAAATCCATAAGGGTGTTACTGCATTGAGCAGTTTTGAGATATTGAGCTTCAAAGTTCTTGCATTCCATACTCCTTTGCAGATAGAACCTTTTTAGTTTTCTCAAAAAAAATTCCCAAATTGTACACAACTTAAAAAAAAAATTCTCATAATGTAAATAAGTTGTAATGTAAATGTGAATAACTCAATTTTTACAAATGTCAGATAGAACCTTATAATTCCAAGGTGATGTTCTGAACTAATTTTGAGATAAACCTATTGAAATAGGGCTAAAATCTTTATATCATCAATATTCGATAAAACCTACATACCTTAATGCATTTCTGAACGCGACTTACAAACAAGCTGTCACATTTTGTCAGTTGTTTGTGGCTATGCAGCCCCATATACAACAAACTGCGATGCACTGTGTATTCTGACACCTTTCTATAAGAACCAGCACCAGCTCATCTGTTGGATCGGAACACACGGGCCAGCCTTCGCTCCCCACGTGAATTAATGAGCATTAATGACCCTGTCGCCGGTTCACCACTGTTCCTTCCTTGGGCCACTTTTGATAGATACTGACCACTACAGATCGGGAACACCCCACAAGAGCTGCAGTTTTGGAGACCCTGTCATCTAGCCATCACAATTTGGCCCTTGTCAAACTCGCTCAAATCCTTATGTTTGCCCATTTTTCCTGCTTCTAACACATCAACTTTGAGGACAGAATGTTCACTTATATAATTCCTAATATATATATATACCTAATATATTCCACCCACTAACAGGTGCCATGATGAAGACATAATCAGTGTTATTGACTTCACCTGTCCGTGGTCATAATGTTATGCCTGATCGGTGTATAGAAGTCTATGTTTTGGATGAATATTAAGGGTGGGGATCAGCCCCATCTGCGGCTGCTTTGGTACACAGCAGTTTTAAGGAGAATATACTCAGCTATGGTGTTGACTGATGAATCCGCACATGGTTTGTCATTAAAGCATATTAAAACACCACATTGATAAACTACATTAAAAACTTGATTTTCACCACATGGGGTCTTTAAGTCTCTTGTTCAAGAATTCACTGCTAGAAGGATGCTTTCTTTTTTTCTTTTGTAGATGCATGAATGATGTCATTCCATGTCACGAAATGACATGTCAAAGACAACTCCAAAGATCATTTTTGAATCTGCACTAGAGAGGACTCACCATTGCCGAGTTCCCAGGAGATGTTGTATTTTTTGCCGGCGCTGTATTTGAGCAGACTCAGAGCACTGGAGGCGTTCCATGAGTTGTCAGGGTTTCTGTGTAAGGCATTCAGCCCAAAGATCAGGTGCAGTCCCGCGCAGTCGGCAAAGTTGTAGAGTTTGTCTAAAGACCTGGCTGGGAAAAAGCCAGACAAAGCTGTAACATTGATACTTGTATTTTTTTTATCATAAACATTTTACATTTTAGTTTTTTAAAATACCCTTGGACTATTGCAGTGTATCTCAACCAGTCGGTGGGTCTCAAGACCATACTGAGTGGGTTGGAGAGTGTGTAGTCAAAGAAACAACAACAAAATAAAAATCATTTTTCATCAGGTTTTACTGATGCAAGACTTTTATTCTGAAAGACATGCGTGAAAGCTTTTGATTCTTTAGTCAAACGCAGTTTTAATACTGCCTTCACATGCTATCAGAAATGTCCTAAGATGAGTCCGAGACCGCTATTTAGTCCACTATATCGGGTGTCGGCCATTTTGTAGTGGTGTGCGAATTCTGAGTGAACGACTTCATTCCCCACATTCGTTCACAAGTTTATACCCACAATTCTCTCTGATTTCGAATGTACATTTGATGTACACTCGCTGAAGCACAATTTCCCAAAATCCAATGCGGAGAGGACAGAGAGTACGCGTGAAAGAGCGGAATTGCGAGCGAGTGTGAGAGATTACTTTACAGCTTAATTATTTCTGCTATGTTGTTTTACCTTTTTTTTTTTTTTTTAAATGAATCATTACTTGAAAAAACCTACAAAAATATAGAGACATTATTATATAGATGAATTTTAAAAATGAAATTATATTAATAAGATATATATATAAATAATGTGTGTGTATATACATATATCTTATTAATATAATTTCATTTTTAAAATTCATCTATATAATAATGTCTCTATATTTATATATATATATATATATATATATATATATTTATATATATATATATATATATATATATATATATATATAATTAAAATATATAGGCATTAACTCAAATTTAATGTCTCTAACAGCGATGTGTTTTAATAATTTGTGGCATTGTTGTTAACTCATTAAACTTTAAGAGATGATAATTTATTGGCTGATTTAAAAAAAATCATCGTAGCGTAGCGTTCATTGTAATGTAATCACAATGGTCGCCTGAGGAGGGCGCTCAACAACCACTGTGAGCGTGAGTTTCTAACAAACTAAAAAAAAAATATATATATACACAATCGACGAAACTACAGACGAAAACTACGACGAAAGTTGGCAAGGAGGTATATATGATCACAAAACAAATTCATCATTATAATTCGTATTGTTATTAACATTATTCTATAACATAAGTAAAATGTAGGATAAAATAGTTTTATCACGTGTCGAGCCGTTTCTGCTCCAGCTCCAGCTCTCCGACGCAGAGTGTATACGTCAGCGTCACTTCATTTCGTTCACTCCCTGGAAATATAGTGCACTCAAATGCAGTACACTATATAGGGATTAATGTATGAGTGAACGAGTGAGCGGTTTCGGACACTTCTGAAGTCGTGATTACGATCTCATGGCATTCAAATGCTTTTTTGTCTATTTATTGGGAAAACATTATTAAAACCAAAATGATATTTAGCGTCCCATTCATTCACAACCATATAAAGGGTTATGATTGGTCAGATCGCCTGTCAATCAAACTGTTTGCAGGTCAATTGCGCATGCAAATGCAGAGGCATGTGCTATAGCTAGGGGTGTCGCGATTTACTGGTATTGATGATAACCATGATATTCAAAACATAAAATATCGATATCGTCTTTATTAGGGATGTGGAGTACAATAGTATTAGGGTGTACAATAGGTGGAGGTATTGCATCTATGCTGCTGTGCAAAATCATGTCTCTACCAACTAAACCACCTCCGCGTCCTTCATGTCGCCACTACTCAGTGAGTAAGTTGCTATTATTTTGCTAGCACTAAAATGGGAAATATAAATTATATCCTGTCTACTGCTGATGCCTTTCTGCATTATGTTACATCCCTTGTGGCTTTTAGTCAAAAATGTGCTAATTCGGTTAAAAAAACTTTTAGAGAGGAATATTTTTGTTGTATTTTTATCTTTATAAAATGCAGATAGAGACACTTTGACTGATTAAACATGAAGATAACACACCATTGTGACAGATGGTTTATCCGTGTTCTTCAAGCTAACTTTGTTTTTCGTAGCCCTTAACAATATAATACTATAAATAATAACAATTGGTGTCTCAATTGTTATGCAATGGTGTGATTCATTGGCTAAAAAAGAAAGCAAAACACAAAATAAACAACGTAAAGATGAATTTGACTGTTAGCATTGTTTTTCTTTTCAAGGTTTCTACTTTCTATAGATATCGCGATACATTGTTACCGTGAATTCTTTTGGCCATGATAACCGTGGTGTGAAAAATCTGATATTGTGACAGCCCTGGCTGTATCTATATCACTTTGCTATATATAAAGAGCAAAATAAGTTATGTGCATGCAATGTCATATTTACATCGTAAATTAATAAGTATGCTGTGTGTTAGCTGGGAAGGATTTGCATGCAGGTGTTCATTCTATTCATCAGGATCAGTGTCCATGTTTTATTATCATTGTTAGTATTCTGTATTTATAAAAAACAAAAAATTCTATGAACAAAAAATAGATTGGGACTGCTTTTTAATAGCCTTACTTTTTACTGTTTGTTCATCAGTGATATTCTTACAGTTTATGTTAAGTTAAGTGGGATAGTACTTGTGCTTGTCAACCATTTTTGAGAGATAAATACTTGGTAAAAAATTCCTAAAAAATGGGAAAATTTGGGTCCCATGTCCAAACCAGTTAAGAATGACTATTGTATTCTGACTTTAGAAAACTCTATTATTTTTCTTTATTATAATTTCTTTAATATTCCAGGACTGAAAAATAATATATTATAATAAAACTCATGACTTGAGGCATTTAGGAAAGATTGCTCTTTTGATGCACAGAGCATAAGTAAACATAACATGCAAACAGAGCAGATTAAAAGGAAATAAAAAAACAAAAATGCATCAAAATAATGTATTCAAATTTTAAATCTGCTAGACAGACAGACATGATCATTCTGATTTTGCTAATGGACAGCCGTTGGCTAATGTTTAGAAATTCTATCTGTTAAGAGTGGCAAAAATAAACACAAATATTTCAGTACCCTTTGACTTCATTTCCTGTGTTTAAAAAGAAGCAGATGAAACCATAAGAAACGCACAGGGAGCCCCATCTTGTCAGTGATGAGAGATTTTATGCTAAGGGTCATTTATAAGAAGTGGATATTCGATTATTTTATGTTGGTAACAATTCCTTTATCAATGTTTTTCAATGTTGAATTAACTCTTTCACTTTAATAAGAACATTTTCAAAGTTCCATCATTCACAAAGTTCCCACAGCCTGTCTGTTATTAAATATATTGACTAATTTGATTCTGCGTTCAGTTACCAATAAGAATGTAGTACAGCTTCATGAAACTTTACTGTGTTTAAATCCTTACCACAGATTCTTCCTTGACATATAGTACAAACGGCTAACTCCATAAGGTAGTCTTGGCATTAAAAACACCTAGTTGCTATTACATCTGTTCAGAGATTACTTTTATTCTATTCTTTGACTGCAACGTGGGCAGGAGTTATATTCCTCTCATCAGGATTTTTAGGTAGATGTGAATCCTCAGAGAAAAGCAAAACAGAATCACAAGAACGCAACACGCAGAAAAACAGTCAGCATAGCTGGTAATTTAAAGGCAGAAATGCACACTGGCGTGACTGCTAAACCTCGGTTTAATTGTGTTGTAATCTTTATAGCTTTCATCACAATCTGAAACACCACCACCAACGGCAAAGTGTCGGTTCGTAAATAGCCTGCGTAAATATTCTAATCACATGGACGGACGTACAAAATCTCGTAAAAAGATCCAACACACAGCTTCCCTGGGTACCAAACTATAAAAGCTGGTCTTTTAAATCAGCACTTTAAAGCAGCAGGGAAATGTTCCAATTGCAGACTCATTAAAATATTACCATAATGAGGTCAAGATTATGCTTAATTCAAACAAGCAGTGAAACACCAATGACAGACCTTTTATCACTCTTACTTAGCAGGCTTTCAGACATCAAACAAATGGAGTTATATGAACTTGTTTACTAGAATTAAAAGGCCTTATGTATATATTATTAAGCATACGTTGGCCCACCTTGCCAAGTCTATGGAGTGTTGTGGGAGTTTTGCTTGTTGTGTAGTCTTTAGTGAGTGGTGTGAGGTCATTAAAACAGCGCAGTATATCAAAGACAGGTGGATGGAAAACATGCAGGACTTTGCTGTCAGGACAGAGGAGGAAACAGATCCAGATGTGATTTTGTTCCTCAGGTAATCCACAATTTCCCTCTTCACTGCACTGTGGATCAGGTAGAGAGCCAGCAGGAACCATGCTAAATGTGCTTTGATAATTTGTAAACACATACCTAGTTTAGGAATTTTTAAAATAATATTAACCAATATCACACAAGCAAGCTTTTCGTTGTTCTGAATATCAGTACGACATAAAAATCTGCAGCTGAGTTCTGTAAACAAGAAGTAAATAAGTCAGTTTTTTTAATTTTCACAAGCAATTGGTACATTTTCATAACTCTTTGTACTAACATCACAACGGATCATCGAAAGTGCACTTTTTTCAAAGATTTTTGCAGTTTCAATTGTATTACAAAATCAGAACGTATCCTTTTCACGACACAAAATATGTTTCATCTAGTTTCGTTCTCAGTAGCTGCCTTTCATCATGCTTTTACTATCAAACTTTTCGTTCAATTTAATACATTTTAATCCAACTGAACTTAATGGTTAATCAATTAATCATTTGGTACTATAGATTTCTATAGATATTCATTCTATATGGATAACCAAATGTAATGAATGAATAAGTGATTGATCTTTGATGATAACCACAATTTTCAAAGTGTGTATGTGGTCCTAGTAAACACTGTGTTGTGCACATAATGTCCCAACAAGTAATACCAGTAATTTTAGACCATGTTTGGACATTTTTTTGGGTCCCCATGATGAAAATAATAAATTAAATTTTTATAAAATGTAAAAATGCAGAAAGTTTTCTGTGATGTGTAGGTTTAGTATATACCGTTTATACAGTATAAAATCATTGTCAATGGAAAGTCCCCATAAAACATGGAAAACCAATGTGTGTGCGTGTGTGCATTTTTGTGATTTATGAGGACAAAAATTTGTATAATGACATTTCATGAGTCTTCATATTTAAAATAGCTTTAAAAACATACTAAACAATGTTTTATTAAAAATGTAAAAATGCAGAATGTTTTCTGTGATGGGTAGGTTTAAGGGTAGGGTTACTGTAGGGGGATAAAATCTACAGTTTGTACAGTATAAAAACCATTACACCTATGAAATGTTCTCACTTTGATAGCAAAACAAACCTTTGCGTGAGAAAGAGAGCGAGAAAGAAAGAAAGAGACATATAGAGACAGAGTACAAGAGAAAAGAAACAGTCAATGACTGTATAACATCAGATTGATCAGAAATGTATCAGAAGAAGAGAGACAGATGGCTTCATTTTAGAATGCCATGTGATACTGTAAACAGAGGCATTACTATGGTAGAGACTGCCACATTATTGTAACTCACCCTTATAAAGGTCAACTACAGTATAGATTCAGTCATGTGGTACAGTGAGAACATATACTGTATTGGCAGCAAACTCTGTTCTACACAAAACCTCATGGCCATGCCATAATTTCATCACAACTTTTCATAACACACTGAATGGATTCTATTTCAAACATTATGGATTTTATGTAAATTATCTAATTCAGGTAATGTAAGTGTATTTTCTAATGTGGCATCTGTAGCCTGTTTAACTGTAATTATTTCAGCAACAAGGGTGATTTGAAACCTGTTTCTTGCATTGTTTGCTACTGAATGAACTGATTGTTAAAAGTACTAAACTGAAAAAAAGAACACACTGTTGTGTTTCGGTGATTAAAGCAAATGTTCTCATTACATATCACAATGATCTTGTGTTCTGAAACAGTGATTATGTAGAATGATAATATGTACAACTAGAATAAAAGCATGAGATCAGGTTTTGAGAGAATGACTAGCTGTGTTACAAGTATTTGAAAAGTTTTGAAAATATACACCTTACTTGTGAAAATAGTACCAAAGTGAATAAAAAAAACAGCGACAGAACGACAGATAGAGCAATAAAATGTAACAGACAGATAGAATAAAAAATAAATTAAAAAAATCAATAGACCAATAGCCAGCCAGATCATGTTAGTTCACACACAGTTACTACTGTTCAGTAGTTTGCATTTTTTTTCTGTAAGGATTAAATCTTATTGATAGACCTACTAGTTTTTCTAAAAGCAGCTAGTTTGGTCATTTCCTTATTGCTGAGCTACAGTAATAAGGTAATTAGTGTGTAAGCAGCATCCTGAGCCAAACGCTCCCTAGAGCTCTGGACAGATGAAAGAACAACAGAGAACTCAAGTATTTCCAGAGACATCAGCTTTTTGCTCCTTTTTTATCCCTCACTTTCTCTGGCTCTCTCATCTTCACAGTTTTTCTCCTTATCACTGATAAAATTAAATGATGACAAATGTCAAAAGCTCCTTGGAGAGACTGAAAAATAATGTTGTTGACTTTGGACAAGGTTGAAGTTTATCTCTCAGGTTAGCTTGCAACCTGTAATTCATTCATATTATTTTATCAGTAAATTACAATAAGAGTAAATCAGTAATATAAATAAAATGCTTACATGTTTTTTTCTGATTTTACTTACACAAAGAGCCAAACTCCCAAGACCGCATTGAGACATGTTTTGAATTGGAATTGGATTTTAAATGCTAAATATTTCATTCAACTAAAACCTGTCAACAGACTCTAACAGGTTGTACATGTAATTCACGCAGTTGTAATTAACGGATGAAAATTATGCTAATTGTGAATGAGCATGCATGTGCACTCTATTTAGAAATGATTAGAAAATGATTCATTAAAGTGGTCCTATTATGCCGATTTAAATGTTCCTAATTTTGTTTTGGAGGTCTCCTACAACAGGTTTACATGCATCTCAAAAAATGAGGTGGCAGTTATGGTGGCAGACAAGGAGCAGTAAGGACTGGTAGAAGGAGGGCTGATAGGCAGGAGAGACCAAGGAGGAACAGGAGGTGGTAGAAGCGAAGGATATGATGATGGATGGCTGAATTCCAGAAGCCTGTCCAGATAGTGCCCCATGGCGACGTTGGGATGTGGCGGATCCTGTGCAACCGAGAACTGTCTCTGAGCAAGAGCCAGAGCATAGTGGCACGCATTCAAGTCCATGGCGAAAGGTCACCGATGTCTGACCCAGGCAGAGCTGGCAGGTTAAGGGGGCCCAGTGACGTTGCGGGCCAGATGGTCAACGGTGGAGCCAAGGGAGGTAGGAGTGGCAGCGGAGTAGTTCGGGCGAGGGGCCCGAGATGAAGTGGGTGGAACAGCGGCCAGAGGAGGAGCCAGGGAATCCCCAGCCCAGTTCATGGTTCCTCGAGGATGGTTCATGGAATACCCCAGGTGAGTTTACACAGTGAGGAGGTAGAGGGTGAACAATGGAGCAGACGGGACGCTGGAACTAGAGGTGGTGGTAGAAGAGGGAGGGTAGGTGGGACCAACACATCTATCTCCCAGTCCAGCACAAACACACTCTCTGCAGCGAGGTTGTGGGAGGGGAACTCCTATTTCCTAAAACTCCACTAGTATTTCCTCTGTCACAAGTTCAGTAGTCGCCTCGCACAACAATGGTAGCCTCATCCGCTTCTCTTAGCATTGACAGCTCCATCACGGCTGGCGCTGACACTCCATCTTGCTCCATGTCGCAGGGTGGCAGTGGGATGGGCTATGGGTCCAGTGATGGGATGGTTTGGGGGTAGTGCTTCTCAAGACATTGCAGAATGGCCTCCCTCCAATCGAGTCATTGGGTGTCTGAGAGGTCTACTGGCTGATAATAATATCAACAGGGGAATGAATGGCAAAATGACAGAAGCGAAGTGTAAGGTTAATTAAATCTTGGCCTCTCCTGGCCAATGCAGCTGCATAATAGATTTGTAGGTTTGTTGTTCTGTCACAACTCTAGACGTTCCAAAGACTAAGATGATGCAGAGATAGCCAACAAAAGAATAAACACATGGTAGACCAAGACGAAGTAACAGTGTGCACGATATACATAATGACAGTCATTAACTGAGGAAACAAGGAACTTAAGTATACACTGATAATGAACTAAAAGACTAACAGGTGTGATGATCAGATGAATCTCCACAGTAACTAAACTAAGCTGGAACTTAGAGCAAAGACAGCAGGACATGAAATAAAAAGTAAAATTCCATGATAAAGAAAACTAAAATTAACAAAAGACTGATAATTCCTGACAACTGTAAACTGACATTATGCAAATTTGTTACATTGGTATGTAATGGTAGTTCAGACGTGAATTGCTGATGACCCATTTCAGCAGCTCAGAATCAGTTCTTTCTTTGGGAGACAACAACTCCATTTTTCGTGCACTTTGATCTTTTATATTCACAAATATGTTACACACTACATGAAAGGTAACATTTGAAAAAGTATAATGGGGCACTTACATACATTTAACCGAAGGAGAGTTTTCAGGAAGGTCCATTTTACGTGTTATTTATTTAATTTTCATACATTAATAAAATTTAGTGACAAGTACACTTCATCAGCATAAAAAAAATCTACTCACACCTACTCTTTGCACCTCTGCTACACAGCACTGTGAGAATATTGTAGTTTGTTAAAATGGGTGCCAAAATAAATATAGACCACATACACTGCCTTCATGTGCAGTGCAAAACAGGCGCCAAGAAGCTCTTCAATAACTTTAGCTAAAGTAGTGCAACAACTATGAGTATGAATGCACAGATGTATTTAAAAAATTGGTGCCTTTGAACTCTCTTGGAGTCGACTGTCTGAACTTTTGTAGCAAGTTCAGCAAATGCTGAACCCAACGAGTAGAACTAAAGTGCTGGATCCCCCCTCTCCCAATGTAATGGAAACAGAAAGGGGTCTGGATATTGTCAGGGTAGCTATCTGATCACAGACATAAGACTCCCATAACAAGCTGGACTGCACCAGAGCGCTACGGCTCATTTCTGAGCCAGCTTATTTCCATTTATGACACGTGATTACCTACAGCAACTATCAGGACATGTACAAAAAAAATGAGATCAAAGCACTTCCATACCAGGAAAACATCTCTAAATTCATGTCTATGGGCTCTTATACAGACATTGTTTTCAAAAGGAGTGAACAACTTCGAGAAGTAAACTTGCATCTTATTCCAGAAGTGTGTATATATGTATATAATTATTTTATTTTTAAAAGACTGTATCAATGTAGCATCAGATGTTTGGACCCTATGTATGATTAAAGCCAAACTATGGTCTATATTTAAAGAGATTTATTTATTAAAATGAATTTAAAAAAAGGCCAGATTGCTTTTATAATCATACGCCACATGTACATACTGTTCGCATTCCTCACCATGTAATCAATTCTAATTGCATGCAAGCCCCTCTCACAGAATCCCATTACATGGGATGCAATTACATTAATTACATGTTATGCATTCTTCAGCGTTCATATCAAAAGGACAGTGGAGAAGTCATGGGCTCATATTACAACTAAACTAAGGAAATGTACACTTGTACACTTCTGAACACTTCAGAGCAAATGATTAAGCTGTTTTTAAGTGAGATGTGCCAAAAAGAGCAATGCAAACTAATTTATCAATGTGGATTTTGATTGCGGGTAACCATACAAATCACAGCACAACTTAACTGAAAGATTCATTTAGTGAGTATATTTTCTATAAAAGTTAGTTACATCTATCTAAATTTGAAATAAATGACAATGTTCATATACAGTTTTAACAACACCAATACTTAAGAAAATAATTACAAAAGAATATTATCCAACCATAATTAAATGAAAGGCATTCTTTGCTGGCATTATAAAAATAATGAAGGGTTTACAACCAAAAGCCCCTAATTTACAATTTATAATTTATCGATCACTCGCTTTTTAATCTGTTCATTTACCTTAAACGATCTGAATTCACTAAAATGAATCAGACTTTCCAATGTATTTTGGATTCATCCAAGTGAATATTTGAATCCGTTCACTCCAAAATTTGTTCAGATTAGTTAATCGATTCATTCAGTGGTACTTAGTATATACTCTCGTCATCACCTACAGACATAACGATGTAATGTACAATCTAATAAAAAAATTAAAACATTTCTTAACACCAAACTGATCGTATCATTAGCCTATTTAAATTTATGTCTTCAAAATCTAGAGACTCCAAAAGGCATTTGCATCATACACTTTTTCCTACAAATCACAACAAAGCAAACTATAAAAAAAGGACAAAAAAAATATTCTAAATACATTAATTCAATAAAACCAGTACCTCATTTGTGTGTATGGTGACGCATTTAGAGCACTGATATCTGCTTCAAAAAGCAATTTTGCTCAACAAAATATGAATCATGGAAGCGAACAAAAAGGATTTAAATTCAGATTTAAAAGTTATGAATTCAGGCAGTAAGCAACCATCTAGTCAAGCTATATAGCTACCAGTCAGATCACCTTAGCAACAAGCTAAAAAAAACACTACAAACACCTTAGCGGTCACTTACACAAAACCATTTTTAACTAAAAACAGAACTTTTTATGGGTTTTGGCCGTTTGTTTACACAACAACAGCGTCAAAGTGCAATATTTTGAAAACCGTCGATACCTTGTCTCTAAACTACAAAACAAATTTGTGAAAGCGACAATGTCATGCGCATGCGTATTACGTGTTCAGTCTATAGGCATGTAGTTTTTCTTTACAAGGTGACATCGCTAACTACTGGCCTGGCAGCGTAATACAGCATTTTTAATTCTTTTTGTGGATCCATGTGAACGGGATCATTCTGACAATGTTGTCTTCAGTTTTTAGGACATCGTTGTCGAGTAAAAGTACCCTTAGAATCCGCATAACAACAGCCTGGCAACCACCCACAATATGCTCGCATAATTGCAACAAATTTGCACAGCCAAACACCAGTTATATTTCTTTCTTCATACAAAAAAAAAGAAAAGAAAAAAAACTAGTTATTAGTTTCACGTGGCATGTGTTACTAAACTGTGCATAAACTGTGTGAGAAAGCTTTCCAGTCATTGGAAGTTAATGCTATTATTTAGCCTATTTTAATTCCCAGCTCTCTTTAAAGCAATTTCAAGTTTAATCGTTCAATTGCAGTGGAAAAATAACCAGGGCTAATTATGACTAATGACTACGGATGCCGGACAAATCCTCTGTTTCTGAAGAGGACGGACACTGACCCTTCATCAACACTCATTTCTAGCAAAAGAAAACAACACATCACAACCTGCAATAGTACTTTTAAACCATTACAAGAGCGACCTTCTAAGTAACTAAAACGTTAAACAACAAGTAATATCCTGTTAAATCGTAATGAATGGCTTCTGAACTCGCTTTCCATTCCATTTTTCAACCACACACAAGCTTACTGTTATTCCAGCACTTAGGAGCAAAACTCAATCCCACCGCACATCAGTTTCAGGAGGGATCAGTTGAGGCATTTCAGAGACCCCCATCAAAGTGTTCCCGTGATGTACGACAGGCTTCCCTTCAAAATAAGTGCCAGGAAAAGGGGTGAAAATATGGTTTCAATATTTCGGCTAAGTCTGTAGCACACGGTATGTGTCACACAAACCCAAGTGCACTCGTGTTTATAAATACAGAATTACACTGGGACCCTGGTTTGATCGGGCTCGATACACACTCAAAACCGCTCAGGTCAAACCACTTTTGTGTTTGGGAAGAATGCAAACTATGAAGACACCTGTTTATAATTCAGTATGGCTAGCTTGGACTGCATGTGTATTTATCTATGTGCTTTATGTCTGCATTTTCGTGTGGTTAGTTGTTGCTGCGCATTAATAAGTATGTAACCGATGTAACTTGTGCACAGAAGGCCGCATTATTTTCTGTGGCTCTGTTTGTGAGCGTACACATACATACATGCGTGAGTATATACATGTCTGTGCGTGTGTGTGTACATGTGTCTGGCCATGTGGTTGGCAGTGAAGGAGAGCAAGAGCTGACTGATATGTTAACATCTCAGAACACACTCTGGTGTATAAACATCCACACACGTTTGTGTACACTAATTAATCTTCCCCGTGAGGCTGCCTCATGCACAAGCACATGGTTCGGGCAGCGCAGGACTGCCGCGCTGGACTTTGATTTCCTGCTAGTGTCAACAGTCCTGGGCGCAGGACTGATTGGAGCTGCATTTGATGAATTCAAAGACGAGCGTGTGTGCCAAATTACATCAACCGCTTTAAAACGTCTTATATAAGATCCAAATTCAAACCAAAACCACTTGTAGGGGCAAAGTTGACCAAGAGACTGAACCAAGAGTTTCTAAACATGTCCTTCAAGTATTACTGCTGAAATGCATTATTGTGACATGAAATCAGACCTGCGATAAGAATCATAAGCTGAAACCTAAAAAATGTAAATATCTTGTCTTCCAATTTGAATCTTTCACAATGAGTTTTTTTTTCTCTGATGTGAAATACTTCTACTGCCTTCAAGTCCTCCTGGGGAGTTTGTACTTATGAACTTGAAAGTCATATATACAATATATATAGTCTGGGATCTGTGAGATATGAGAATATTATTGAAAGAAGTCTATTACGCTCGCCAAGGTTGCATTTATTTGATCAAGAATACAGCACAAACAGTAATATTGTGGAATATTACAATTTGGAGAAAAAAAAAAACTTTTTTCTGTTTTATATTGTCATTTATTCCTGTGAGTCTTCAGTGTCACATGATCCTTCAGAAATCATTCTAATATCTTGATTTGCTTCTCAAGAAACATTTCTGATTATTATCAATGTTGAAAACAGTAAATATTTTTGTAAAAACTCTTTCTTTTCACGATTCTTTGATTAATAGAAAGCTTTCTCAAGTTAATACATCCTTACTGGAAAAAGTTTCCTATGCAATGGCATTAGCCAATCATATAATGGTCGTTGACTGACAAAAAGTATAATAAAAGTACAACTTCTCAGAAATAAAAAAACTTTTGGTAGTGTGTTTCATCCTGACATGACTTATAGCCAGCAGAATAATTCATATTAACAAAAGACAATGTTCATCATCTGCAGCATACCTAATATGTCACCAGCTGAAAGGTTTGAAGAGATTTGCATTTGTTTGAGGTGTCAAGGAGACACGATAAGCACAGAGACTTTTGAAGATCTGTCTAGCATTTAATCTCTGCATAGAAGCGATGAGGTGAGGACTGAGGAGCCACTGGCAACAACTACAACAACTACTGTAAAACTGCATCACATTTTCTGCAACCTTAAGGCAGAATCAAACCACGAAATAGCTGATGCTTAAAGAGTTCATGACATGAGAAATCAAATTTGCTTTTGACATATAAGAGGTCTTTGTACCATTAAATCATCCTGCAAGTTTCATATCTTAAAATGTTGTACTAATTATAAATAGAGGCTCGTTTGGATATTGTGGGATCTGTGACATCACGTAATTGAGAGTTTGCATATGAACGTTTGTTGACAGATTAAGCAGCTGCATCACATATATGCATATTGTTTTATTATTGGGGCAATAAAGTATCAATACCTTTCATTAATGTAATTATAACAATTATAATGAACAATTTTACCTCCAAGTAATATAGTTCATTAGCCTAGCAACAGAATGTTTATGGCTTGCAAGCATAAATATAGCATTCATGCATCTTAGAAAGTACAAAACAACACAAGTCATGGGCTCGATTCCCAGCGAACTAAAACAAAAATGAATACGTTTTTTTTTCCCTTTGGATAAAAATGTCTGCCAAATCCATAAACATAAATCTAAATCTGTTGCTTCAAATGCAGCTCATCCAATCAGAGTCATAACCAAATATAGTAGTCTTTGCAGTAGTAACACTAACACCATCACCAAAAGGGAAAAAAATAGTTAAATGATCCAATTCACAGTAGCAGTACAATATATTTATCTGGCCAACCGTGTGCTAAAACATTTCCATTGGCCACTCTCATTTCACTAGAGGACTGAGCAGCTCCTTTCACATACCTGGCAAAATGATCCTAATTACCTACTAATGCTATAATTGCACCAAGATCTCTTTAAAGAGACAGTACAGATAAGAAGGGTGAGGCACTGAAAAGCCCTTGAGCTGTTTTACAGCACCTCTTCAAAGGATTTCCTTCCTCAGACAACAGAATCGGTGTGGCCCATCCTTCATGGAAAACGTACAGATCGCAAAAAAACACTAGCTTTCGTCTTTCAGCTCTGTCGGAGCTACAGGAACGGTTCCATTTACACGCAAGCCAGTCTCACACAAAAGGAACTCCTGTGACATGTTTGTTTGTGTTTTTCAGCTCTAAGTGACAGAATGTTTCATGAATCGTCTTTGGGCAGTAAATCATCGTCTGGGAACGTAAGTGCTTGTAATAATGTGAAGTGTATAGATTTGAGGGGGGCAAAAAAACATCTGTCCAGTTAGCTTGACTGGTCCTCTCCAAAGAAAACCATCTGAGACTGAAAGAAGACGAGCAAACGGAGCTGACCTGAGAGATGAAGCGTGAAGCATTAACGTACTATGCAAAATTCCCTAGCTGGCAAGAAATAATTCAAACAGCACTTTGGTCTCAGAACAAATGTTCTTTTCACAAACTGTGATTGAAATTTCTTTAACGGTGCCATATTAATCAAAACATGAGTGTCGAAAAAGATGAAAAGAACCTCTAGTAAATTACATGTCATTTTGTTTAGCTGTCTATTTAGAATCGTGAGAGAATCATGATCTCTATTTTAATAAAAAAAAATTGTGATTCTCAATTTATCCAGAATCGTGCAGCTCTAGAGTGAGTTTCATTCTTTTTAGGGGAATTATCAAACAAACAATCCATATCAAGTGAATCGGTTCAAAACTTGCCATCATTCAGAATTTGTTGTATTTTTAAAAAATGTTTCAGTGACAATATGTTAGATAAAACCTTTTACCACTTTCTATTCTATTGTTTTATTAATAATGATGATGAACTGTATTTTTATTAACTAACATTAACGAAGATCAGTAAATATAGTAACATGTATTTCTCATGGTTAGATCATGTTAATACATTAACTAATAATTAACCTTATTGTAAAGTGTTACCAAAAACTTTTATTCAGAAAGGATGCACTAAATTGATCAAATTGACAGTATATAATTTTATTACAAAAAAAATGTATTTCATATAAAAGCTGTTCTTTTGAAGAACAGTCACTATACTGTAAATATTAAAGCAGCACAAGTATTATCAACTGTGATTATAATGAGAAATATTTTTTGATCGGCAAATCAGCATATTAGAATGATTTCTGAAAGATCATGTGACACTAAAGACTGGATTAATGAAGCTGAAAATTCATAAAAAAATAACGCTTGTTCAAGATGCATCTGCGCTGCACAGACACTTAATATTCAGTAATACTGCAGTATATATTTTGCATTATGTATATTTTGAAACACGTTGTTATATACGATTTTATACGGTGTATAAAAACTTTGAAAAAATTGAGCAGTAGTGTATGTAGAATATCATCAAAAAGGTTAGATATTTAATAAACTAATAATGAACAAATTTCTTTATACATCACATAATTTCTAAAGAATCACTATTAACACTATTGTCCATCCAAATATTTACACACCTACTGATCGCAGATTTGTCATTGGCTTGATTTGTGGTGAAATCAAAAGACGATGTGTGATGCATAATGAACAATAAAATAAATCCAGAGAGGGAAGATAATCAACAGAACAGATGTGAGACTAATCAAGGAATAGGGTAACTAATAAAGAAACTCGAACTCAAAACAGACAATGAAGACTATTACTAAAACTACAAACAAGAACTAAACATGACTGTGACATTACAGGAGTAGGAGGATGACCCAGAGCCATGTCATGAAGGTCCATGCTGGAGCCGTTGAAGAAAGAAGCCATTGATGAGCCTTGGTACTGAGGAAACAGAGTGACGATGGACCAAGGTGGAGCCAGAGGGATGAGGGAGCCTGACGGATGACAGTCCAGGGTGAAGCCGAGGGAGCGTTGAGCCAAAGTGGAGCCGATGTATCAGAGGGCCGAGGTGGAGTCCGAGTCTTGAAGGGTTGAGATGGAGCTGTGGGATCCACGAGCCAAGGTGTAGCTAATGACTGAAAAGACCCTGGTGGATCTTGCAGCAGAATGGAACAATTTAAGGAGATGACGATGTATGATGCTGCCGGCTCAAACACTGAGATAGACTCTGTGTTGGTCTCGGGCTCTGTGATGAAATTTGCCTCTGGAGTTCATGCCAGCTCTGTTGGCAAATTTCAGGCTCTGAATCATTCCCTCGGCATTCATGGCTGATGGCGGCTGGGCTCTGAGTCTGGAGTTGGGCTGGCAATGTCCTCATCCGTGATGAAAACAGTTCCAGGGAGAGTCATTTTGTACCAGCGCCCACTCCACAAACTCAGTGAATGCGTCTCGAGGACCATCACTGGGGCAAGTGTGTCTTTGTGTGCTTGTTCAGGGTGGACAGAAAAACAGGGACTGACACAGGGAGCGATTGGGAAAATGCATCAGGGGCTAGATCTAAAAAGTTACTCGTGTGGTCCTCGAGGGATCGATGCTCCTGCTCAAAACTGAGCATTCTGACTGCTAGTATATCCATTTTCAAGTGTTTGCCGAAAATAATCCTTTCTGTGGTCTTGTGTTCTTTCATGGGTTGGCTGTAGTGTAATACAAGAGATGATGCTTGACGCAGAATGAACAATAAAACAAGACTTTAATAAACACAGAGAGCGATCTACAAATACAAAAACAATCTAGAAACCTTAACACAAGACAATGAACAGAAGAGAACTGAGGGCTTAAATAAACAGAGAAGATAATCAACAGAACAGGGAACAGGTGTGACACTAATCAGGGACTATGGCAACTAATAAATGAACTAGAAGCAGGCAAAGCAGAAATTAAAGACTATAGCTAAAACTTGACAACACAAGAACTAAACATGGCCGGGACAAGTTTACAGAGTGTATGAGTCAACACACAAAATTCACCACTGACCAAAACAAACAAACCACCTGTACCAGTTATCAATAGAACTTGTTTCCCAGAATAATTCCGAATCCTCCATAAATGTGGGACTCATTAAAAGGATGAGTTACTATAATGACTCATCTCATGAGATAAGGCCCCTCAGTGCATAGTTCAATCGCTGGCCTCAGCTCCACATCAGAGATGCAGACGTAAAGAAGAGTTAGGTCTCTGTAGTAACCGTGTCTGACAGCGCTGTAATAGACTTCAGTACTGCATTGCATGTTTCCACCAGATGCTCTCTGGAAGGTATTTATTGAGGTAAAATGCTTGGAAAAAATGCTCTGTTCTTTTCAAAGATACAAGCCATCAAAACATTAGTCTTGGGTTCCCATTGTAAATTCTCAAGTAGACAGATCACGCTTACCCTAGTCAAACATGTCAGCCTCCTGAAACAGACATCAGCGAGCCTCAGTCTGTTAAAACATCCACTGAAGCTTCAAAAACAACCTAGAAGCAGTTTCACAACAACTCTATTTATCTACCTCTAAATATCTAATGTACAATGTCAAGGTGATCTCATTCATATTTATAGGTGTACGTATTCACAGTATACGCATACATTTTTGCATATTTAGACACATACTGAAATGTACAATATCTACATCTAAAACCGTATCTAAAACACCCTTTTAGGTAACCCAATCTCATGACAAAAGTAACTATTTTACGAGGTGATGATTTTGTATGAATATTTAAAATGTGATTCTTAGTACAATTTTTAGAAAAGCGGCTGCTAATTGTGCTAATAACATTAGCATAAAGGGGCACTAGCATAGTGCTACATTAGCCTACCGTTCCCAGTCAACGGCAGTCTCCATCTGCCTTTGCTTAGAGCCGTCAGCTCTTGTCACTCAAGTTTAAAGTGAACAAAATAAAGCAGAGGGGTTTTGGTAAGCCCCTCCTAACAGACCTGTTTTAAAGCACTCCAGTCTGCCACAGAAAACTCAATTTTACTTTTCCTGCCCATGTTCCCTAGACCAGAGCAAATTTCATTACATGTTTATGGATTTATAAAAATTCCTCGCAGAATACAGCTTTCTTCACACGCGGTTTTGAAAATTTACTGAATCTGAAGTGCAGGGAGGTCTTAGCACCGCTGCTGCAGTGTTGACATTCATCCACATATTTTTATTTTACCCAGTTCAGTTCAGTTCAATTCAAAGCCTGATAGATTTCAGCTTTCAAATGTGTTCCCTGAGAGGAAACAGATAACTGACCAACCATCACAAATGTGGTGAAAGATCTGGGCTGCTAACCCAAAGGTTAGTGGAAGGGGCCTCCAATATGTGATGCGTCACCCAAAAGTAAAAATTCTGTAACTTATTCACCTTTGTGTCTTTCCAACCCTATATGACTTTTCTTTATTCTGTGGAGCACAAAAGGAGATATGCAATAGAATTTCCAAGCTGCTTTTTACCATAAAATGAAAGTAAATGGTGACCACAGCTGGGACTGTTCACTTTCACTATATGGGAAAAGGAAACAGAAGTAAGTTAGTCAAAAAGATGGATCAACATGAGGCTGAGTAAATTATGACAGAGTTTTCATGTTCAAGCAACTTAATACAGAATGCATAAATACTTCACTGCACTATACTGGGGAAAAGTAGTAGTAGTTGTTGTTGTTGTTATAATTTTAACTTATGCTTCATTCATAACATGGCACAAAAATATTGTTCATTCTGTTCAGGAACAACTTTTATCTCAAATCTTTAGTGATTTTGGGAAAACCCTCTACCCTAACAAACAAGAGAGTGTTAACACACTCATACACACAAAGACGCACATTCTGTTTGTATGGTTAGTTTGCGCAGCAATAGTTCTGCATTCCATATGTCAATATTCAGGCTTCTGGCAAATCCTTGAGATTTACAAATAAACAAATAGCTGGGCAGGAATGGGAAAAATTGGAGATAGCAAATTAATTTCTTGTTCTTTCAACTAAAAATAGAATCCACTTTTCTAATGCTGCATAAAATGTATACAACATTATTTGTCATCTAACAAATGAGACTTTTCATGGAAAAACAATAGAAATGAAAGCATTTTTGGCTGTTCCTCACTGTAGATCCAAGATTTCCAAACATACGCTTGGCATCACACTCTCTGAGAAACTATAAACAGTGTCAAAGAGCAAAACTTTGGAAATGTTTTTTGGAGGGACACCTTCCTGTCGTTCTTATCAATGGTAATATCTAGGAATTGTGCAATGCATGATCTCAGTCTCAGACGCCACACCCACAGTCCACTCAAAAATTCATACTGCAAATAAAAAAAAATATGGCAAAAGCTTGGCTGACTTTTTCAGAAGCCACAAAAAGTCTTTTTGGGCTTTTTCTGTAAAATATTTTGTAAATTGTAAACACTACTTTTACAAGGTACTATATAAATAAAGCTTTACTTACTTAGAGGCAGAATTAAATCACTGGTTTTGCAAACGTTTCCAAGTTGGAGACATCAAATCTCACAATAGCGTGTGTATGTATTGGCAGTAGCAAGTCCCTTATTTGCTCTGCAGCAGCAATAACAGCAGCTTCAACATAGCAGATCTATACCACCAACTCCAAGAGTTGTCATGACAGAACTAACAGTTCATGTCAATTGGAGTGTTAAGTGTTAGTTTTCATTCAGTTACAAATACAGTATTGCTTTAAATGCCAGCATCTTGTCTCTGGGCCAACAATTCGAATCACTATGCAAATGCGTTTCAGTTTTATGGCCATTACTTAAGCTAATAATCATTTATATACATGGAAAACTTAAGAGAAGCCGTCTGGTTCAGTACAAATGCGATTACACTAATAAGTATCCAGTTTATAGTGTTTTTTCTCATGTGTGATGTCCCGGCTGCCAAAACATGGTTGCGGTTCTGGCCTCAGAATTGATCTTGGGACAAAAGATCACACATGAGAATTATAATCAAAAATGACCTCAGTGGGAAGCATCTGAATGATTAACGATTCCTGACAGGTGTTGCAGGAGCAAAACAACTACCGACAAAGAAAATAAAAATGAATAATACCCTCTTCACAGGTGGTAATATCTAGATCTAGCCAGCTCCTCACATAATTCACATATCTTTAGGTAGTTTTAATAAATTTCTGCAGCAGACCCACTGAGTTTGGGGTCTCTGCTCAGTCTGAATAGTCCAAAGAAGAGTTCAGCAGCTGTGCTATTAAAAAAATACTCCAGAAGAAAAGTAACCTGATACACGTTGGAGCGAGAGCACAAATCAGATGAGACGTTCATGAGCCACAAATCTCTCCCGCGTCTGAAACATCACAGAACCGCGCATGATGGTGTGGAGGACAGAGCCAGGAGCCTGTGATCAGCCAGAATATGAAAATAGCAGACTGACATACCCTTTCTTTCCTGAACTATGACCTGTATTGGTTCAGCTCTCCAAGCAGAATATAATCCACAAAATCATATCCTATTCTGAAATGCAATATCAAAATTAACGAAATGCAAAAAAATAAAATAAATAACAATATTAATTTCTTTAAAAACTTATGGGTTTATACTTTATTTCGATGGTCCACTTTAGACATTCTACTAACTATAAGTAACTTTACTACAACATGTCAATTGACCCTTCGCAAAGACCCTTTAATTACTGTTGCTTTGTCCGACAAGCCATGCGCTCTCACGCCACACATCATGTTCTCACGCCATGAAAAATATACCGCAGAGCAAAGAGGACACTGACAACGCGTCGACAGACAAGACACAGCAGGTTACTTTTGATGGAAAACAGTTTCATATTTAAAATATTTATTTTTTAAAGAAGTTTAAACAATAAATACCGTATAGTGTCTCTTTAATGTGTCGTGACAGATCGCTGTAGCTCCTTCAAGCAGCTCGTGAACCAATAACCATCTCTTCATACTAGTTCATTTATAGCATCAAATAAACATGAATGGACATCAGAAGGAATGCAGAAAGACGTGAGTACACACAATTTTTCAAGTTCAAGTTCACCAACATTAATCTACTAACTCCCCTGACTGCTTAGTCAGACAAAATGGCAGATTCGGGGTTATGATTGGTTAGATCACCTGTCAATCAAACTGCCTGCGAAGGGTGAATTAGCAATCATTAGAATATTAGTAGACCGTCTGCTTAATATCTGCTAACATTTTATTTTGATGCTCCCCAGTAGACATTCTACTGACTATATGTAACTTTGCAATTACATGTCAACTTCTACTAGCTTGAACCCTAAAACCTAACCCTAACCTAATGATCTACTAACAGTATACTGCAGTCTATTAATACTCTTATGAGAGTTAGTTTACATGTAGTTGCAAAGTCACGATGTAGAATTCCTACATAATGGACCATTAAAATAAAGTGTAACCAACTTCAAAAATTTCACTGTATTCAATAATATTTTCTCATTGAAATGGTTTAGTGAACCAAACAACCTATACTTTTGAATTAGGATTGGGCAGAATAGAGTTTACAAACGGTCTCTCTTTCTATTCGTGACATGGAGTTTGATGTGATACAAAATGTTGAAACGGAATTTGAATTGTAATGACAGGATGAAGTATTTACTGAATTGCTGTTCAAAGAAATTCATGTCAAAAAATTCTTTAGTCCATTTGTCTAAGGCATTTATGGAATGTTTTGCAACATCAACAAAAAATACACTTAATAAACATAATTAATTTTGACTATTTATGCCAATAAATATCAATAAGTATTTATAGTTTTTGACATGTACAATAGATATTGTCTGATAAGAAATAATTCTTTAAACTAAATTAAAAGATTAGTTCCCCTTAAAATGAAAATTACCCCAAGATTTACTCACCCTCAAGCCATGTATATGACTTTCTTCTTTCTGATGAACACAATCAGGGTATTAATAAATATCCTTGTTTTTTAAATGGCAGTGAAGGGATAAATATCCTTGTTTTTTAAATGGCAGTGAAGGGATAGATATCCTTGTTTTTTAATGGCAGTGAAGGGACCGACGTGTTTGAAGCACAAGAAAGTGCATCCATCCATCATACACTTACTCCGGGTGGTTAATAAAGGCCTTCTGAAGCGAATCTATGTTTTTATGTAAGAAAAATATCTATATTTAACAAGACAAAGTATAATATCTAGCTTCCGCCAGATCGCCTTCCGTATTCAATTTACGAAGAAAGTGTAATGCCTCTCGCAGTTCAAAACGCTTATGCTACGTCCTACGCCTTCTGTATTCAGCTTGAGGTAAATTTCATTTTAAAATAAAAAATTTGAAACAGTGTAACAATTTGTTTTCAGATTTCTTTAGAATTAAGCAGCATTATACAAGCACATTCATTTAACAGAATAGTTTATGCTGAATAACCTACATATAACCTTATATACTTTTTGTTCGCCAAAAAAATAGCTCAAAAAAAGCCTAAGAATTAAACAAATACATACTGTAATATTATTAATATTAATTATTATTGTTATATTAAATATTACGGTAGAGGTTTGGCCAGATGAAAAAGTGTTTTCTCTCTCAATTCAAATTCAGGAACTGAAGTAACACTCTCATTGTGTCTCAATTCTCAAACAGCACACAACCCTGACTTCAATGCATGTGTAGTTCTCCAAGAGAAAGTTCAACATCCAGGGTGAACTTGTGGTGAAACCAGATGGTCCATGGAACATTAAAACTAGTTAAATCAATGTCCAACCAGGCTGAGAGTACTGAAGCTGCCAGGTGAAATCACTAAGGCAATATATAACCAGACTTCACATCACATAATGCCAAGCTGCCACAACAATCACTTCCTTCAGTCTTTGTGATGTCGGCTATTAACAAAATGTCCAGCAGTGCTAATTCCTTAAAAAACAGTGAATATAATCGTGCTCTGGGGCAACCCTGTGAATATCGACTGACAGCTTAATTAGGGAAATGCTACAAGTCTGTAAGTAATGAAGGACGTATGTTCTGAACAAGGAATTGAAGATCAACGAAGGCAAACACAAGATTGGCTGTTATATTGTATTTCTGAAAGACGTATGATTAATGAAAGATGTATGTTTTGAATGAGGAATTAAAGACTAAAATTGGTTTGCCTTCGTTTGTCTTCAATTCCTTGTTCAAAACATACGTTAAAGTTAAATAGCACACTTCTTACACAGAGATTTATTTATCGTTTGATTATATTAGCTCAAGTTCCAAATTATAAGTTCCGGATGTGGATAATTTGCAAGGTGTGTTACTTATATGGCAATTTGGAACTTGACAATCAAAAAATGCATAAATCTCTGAGTAAGAACAAAAATAAGTGCATTTTAGTGTGTAATAGGAAATCCTTTGGGCCTCGGTCATGAAACACAAGCGGAACGAATCTCTTTGTAAACCATTCATAAATCCAATTGAATTAAATTGAATTAATTTGCATTGCAATGGTTTTTGCAGATGATTTGCACTGAAATTCGCTCTGCTCGCGTTTCCTGAACGAAGCCCTTTGAGATTTTGCGATTGTTACGGTGATTTCGTTAAAGCATTTCATGCAATTACATTCTATATTGATTTTTAATAAAAGGTTTTAGTCATGTCAGCACTTGAAACGTATGTGGTAAGAACACAGATGTCTTTGGGAATCATGGCTGTTTAATATTTGTTTATGAAGGGGTGGTATTAAACTACCTGCAGCTGCTGTAGTGCAGTTCTCATGCACAATGACTCATTTAAAACCACTATCAAATGAATGAATCAAATGAAAAGGAAACTTCAAAGGCTGGGCGCTTATTGCTTTATAACAATCGCAAGAAAGGGGACTCCTTTGCTGGGATTATCTTGGATTATTATTTGGTATTTTGGGTTGCATGGTAAGGCCAAGCAAATAACTCCAATATGTGTGACTTGGTAAAACCACTGATGAGATGTAGATTAATGTATCATGTCATCTTTCATTTCCTAGATTTACATGCTAAAGGGAACTGATGCAAGAGTGTAAAATTTGGTCCTGCCAAATCCCACAAAGTCCTGGCTCAGAATTTGTAGAAATATTACCTCCAAAACAAAAATGAAACAAAATCTCCTGGCCCACCTCATATTTCAGAAAACAGACTTTGAGTAAAATGATATGTTGGTGATCACAGTTTGCTTCCAAAAGTAACTGTTCCATACTTTGATCAACAACTCAGAAATTCATCACCACAGTATTACAAAGATCTTCTGAATTGACAAACAATAACAGAATCATTAGCACTGCTTCCGTTTGTAAAACCATCTTCATTCATTTCAATAACAATTATATTATCCACACTGGACCACATGATATTTTCAAAAAGTGTAATTCATTTTCACGGCATTTAAGATCTGAAACTCCATTTTAAACACATCAGATAATTTTGACGCTAACATCATTATTAGATTGCGTTTGTGTACCCAGCAGGGAATTTCGGCTCCTTCATAGCATCGTAAACATCTGTTTTCTCTTAACATTTGGTCACAGTTTATTTTCATTATTTTGAAAATTGTAAATATGCTGCTATTATCTGTTTCTACTTGCAAATTCATTTGAAGGCTAGTTTATCACTTCATTTGGCAAATTGAACGGCAATATATAGCGCAGCCCGATTCTGACAGCTCCTTGTTACATTTACGAGATGTCTAGAGTCCACTCTGTCTTCATAACCTTCTGTTGTGCCACATTTTATTTTTCCAGTTCAGTTGTTGTTTTATGGTCGTTTAGAAGAGCAAGGCCTTGAGTAATTGGCATCGTGGAAACATTCTGAAGAGTCTGTTATACGTATTAGTGTCTCATTTATTTACAGTTCTGTTCACTCATGCCACACACTGAGATTATAAATGTTCACATCATGTTTGCCAACATCTCTCTCTTTCTCCAACTCTCTTTATAGTTGTAAAAAAATAAATGGTTTAATAATAAGTGAAAAATAAAATAAGCAAAAATGCTTATTTTGTTTTATTTGTATTATAATGACAACCTTTCATTTTATGGCAACTAAACAGATGTGAAACTGCTCTACAAGTCAGCATTTATGCTGTATACTAAACATTTTTATGCTCATCAGAATATTGTTCATTAGGAAAATTCATTTGTGCACTTCACAAGTACTATTTGTATGACCTGCAGATATTCAACTCTTAACGGGATAGTTCACTCAAATAGGGATAGTTCTGTCATCATTTACTCACCCTCACGTCGTTCCAAACCCATAAGACTTTTGTTATTCTCCGAAAGACAAATGAAGATATTTTAATGAAATCTCATTGATTTCTGTCCCTCTATTCACCTCAAATTCAGACACTTCTAAACGTTCATAAAGAGATCGTAAAATAAATCCATATGAATTGTTTAATCCATGTCTTCTGAAGAGACAGGGTTGTGTTATATGATAAACAGATTTAAAGGGATAGTTCACCCAAATATTTTCATTTTATCATCATTTACTCACCCTCAAGTTGTTCCATATCTGGAAATATTGTAAAAAAAAATACTATAAAAAAAATATCTGTAAAAATACTATGGAAGTCAATGTCCATCAATTGTCTGCTCTCTAACATTCTTCAAAATATCTTCTTTTTTGTTCAACACAAGAAAGATACTCGTACAGGTTTAGAACACCTTTAGGGTGAGTAAATGATGACAGAATTTTCAATTTTGGTTGACCTATCCCTTTACATTTAGCTTCTATTAACATATAAACATTGATCAGTGAACACAGTGACACAGCACTCAAATATGGTAAACCACACTTTATTGACGTGCGAGAACCAATGAGGTTTATTCTTACATGTCACACACACACATACATATACATATATATATATATATTAGTTCATATGTGAATATAATGAATTAAATCACCCTATAAAGCCATCATGTCTCTTCAGAAGACTTGGATTATATGGATTTATTTTACAAATCTCTTTACAAACATTTAAGCAATCAGAGTTTTGGGTGAATAGCGTTTTAACAAGGAAAGAAATCTCTCACATTTCACTAAAACATCTTAATTTTTCTTTCGAATATGAATGAAAGTCTTATGGGTTTGGAACGACATGAGAGTGAGTAAATGATGAAAGAATTTCTCTTTAATTTTTGGGTAAACTATCCCTTTAACTCTTCTGGAGAATTTTATGCATGTGTGTGAGTATCTGCTTAATGTCTCAGATATAGAAAAAAATCATGTTTTCTTTCACAGGCAGAAACATCTGTCAGAGCCTCAGATCTATCATTAGCACACTCTTCTACGTGCACTCACTGTGTTTGTGTTGAGTGCACACATGTGTGTTTTCACTGCTGCTGGGGGAGGAGGAAAAAGTCTCCAAACTCTTTGTGTCACATTGAGCACAGTCAGACAAGAAGAGAGAAGAGGACAAGAGGACAGGAAGACAGGAAGATGACTGGCAAATCAAATTCTGCCATGCGGTATTCATCAAAATACTCTAGCAATCATTTCAATGAAATAACCAGCCAACTCTGGAGCAAACGTTTTCAACTGGACAAAAATCTGGGCTCCACGAGCCAAAAAACAATTCTGAACAATATGGGCATGTTACCCACACTTGTAGAAGGAAAACAAATGACGCAGTGTTGTGAAATGGCACGATCTCACTCCAGACAGCATCTGGTCAAAGCCACTCCTCATTTTCTCAGATTTAAGTGTTTATTTTATGCAGAAAGATTACAAGAGGTTTCCTCACCTCTAGCCCATTTCCATAACATTTCCTTACTTTTTAATGACTTTTGAGGACTCAAGCAGTTACTGCTGTCAACGAAAATGAGAGGCTAAAGGCTAACCGTCAGCTAGCTAATACCCAAACTGCCCTCACTGGACAACTTCCTGTCATTTGTCTTAGTGGAAACAGGCAGGAAATGGCTTTGAATGTAGCATTTTAACATGCTAGCATCACAAAGAGAGACTCTCTCGTGTCTTTAAGTGGACGTAGGAGAACAGTTTTGAGCTGAAGAACGTAGCGAAAGCAAGCAAATTCATGCGATTTAAACAGACAGTTACTTATGATGAATGCTGCTCTCCTGAGAGTCTGGGAAACTGACTGTAGGGCTGCACACTGATCTAAAGTGCACCGTGACCTCAGACACGCTGAGAATCACACGATGACAACTATAGAGCCCTCTGTAGCCGAGCTCTGAGCACACAATGGAATTTACCTTCACCACATTTAGCTACATATCAGTTGACAATGCATGTGGAAGAGAGAAGTTTCCAGGAACGGGTTATGAACAAAGGACACATAAGTCATTTAGAGAGCTGTCCTGTGGATATTTATCATATTAATATGTCTGCTTGTACTGAATGATATACACATCTGTAGTGGGGTTATGAATCCAAGCATATTCACGAATCCACCACTCTATCAGCACTTCAAACTAACACGCTGATGAAATGTACCGTTACGATGTCCAACAAATCCAACATGTCTTTGAAGGTGAATGTTACACTGGCCATTACTGGTCAGAAATGCTCTTGATTGACATTTCACAAACATTCTGGTTTGGGTTTGTTTTTAATCCCCGACTCTAATATTCAATTTCTGCAAACAATTCAGCCCTTGCACATAGACTAGATTCCAACCTTGTGTTGTCATTTCAGCCTTGGGTATGCAATTCAGTTTTGCTGTTTGCTAAATGTCTTTATTAACATTAAATCCTCTCATTATATTGTAATCTATATAATCAGAGGTTTTAATTTTAACAAAACATTTAGCAAACCACTGAATTGAATTGCACACCCAAGCCTGAAATGAGCTGGACAAAGTTCACCATTGAAAATATAACCAAAAATCAACCAAATGAACCCACCATAGTGACATTGTCCTAATATTTGCTAAATGAAAGTCTGTCAATATTCACTACATTTATAGATTTCTTCTAAATAAATAAAATGCCTTTGAGTGTCATTGGGGGGGGGGGTGTCTATTTGCATACTAAATTCCGATTGATCTTTTGTTTTCCTGCATCTATTTAACCATTTGACAAATTGTGTTGTGTAGATTTATGTACCAAGTCTACAGAAAACGAAACACATGCTTACATCAATAAAACACCAAGGATGGAGCATTTTGTTTAGCAACAACCAAAGCATGAAACTTTAAAGGTGCACTTGGAAATCGGAAGACATTGTTACCAATGGCACTGTAAAAATGTGTTATATGCAGTCAGTCATGATAAAGCAAATAGTACTTTGCTGTTCAAATGATCTCAACATGGCAACTCATCACTTAACCCTGTAAAGCCATACATATGGAGAAAAAAAACATGTTTTTTTTTTTTTAGTTGAGTAACATTTTTGATGCATCAGGGGCTGTATTCACAAAATAATTGATCTAACTACTGAGAGTTCTCCTAAATAGCAGTAAAAGTTCTTATTTAAGAGTTTTCTCTTTTAAGCTATTTACAAAGCTGCTGAGACAAACTAGAGAAAAGTCTTAAACTAAGAGAAAGGGGGGGTTGACCTCGTTGCTATGGATGATGTCAACACGCTTACTAACTCTGCACACAGTGATTGGCTGATGGAGGAGGAGTTTCTGTCAGCGATTTAATCAGAAATATTGTAGAACGAGGTAACATGTTGCCATATTCAAATAAAGGTTTTAAAATATAAATGTTGCCATGGTCAAATAAAGATTTTAAAATGTAGGCAAAGTGTCAATAATTGAACTAGCATAAATTCAGCTAATTGTCAGCCTCTTACAAGAGCGTCTCGAGAGAATGCAGAATTCAAGTGGCAGATGATGTTTTATAAACAAAGTTGGAGAGGAGCGCGTTCAAACGGTCCATCTAATCATTTCAAAAGGAGGAATATATACACAGCCGACTCACCTAGACAGTTTTCTGCATCCCTCCGCCACCCCCGGCTGGTTCCTTTTCCCAGGATATGGGGGAGTACTCTGGGTTTGGGCTAAATTCAGAGCTTGGAGCCTCTCTTTGGACAGCACACCAAATACGCTAATTTTAATTTTATTGTCAACTTGTGAAAACAATTGCCACACAAATTATTTTCTTTTTTCTGTCTTTATTTACTTTTAGCATTTTTGCTTTTTTATTATAACAGGACAGTGAGTACACAGGAAGTGCGGGATCAGGATCGGGAAAGGTCAACGAGCCAGAATTCGAAGCGCCGACAATAGGATATTATTTTCAACTTGACCGTAATGTTTCATTTTCCATCATTCAAAACTTTTTGCCTGTATATAAATGAACTTTTATGTTGTCATCACAGATTAAAATCTATAAATCAAAATATTTATTGCCTTTACTAAGAAAAGGCTCTGCGCTCAAGGCTCTATTGCCAGATTGCTGGCAACATCCATTTTAGGATTGTTTATGATTTGGTCTTAGTGACTTAGGAGTCCTCTTGACTACCCCTGACTTTCACATATTTAGGAGATAGTTTTACCGCTAAAATGCTTGGTGAAAAACTCTTAGAGCAAAAATTTTGGAGTCCTAAATTTAGGACTGACACACTCATTATTTTTAAGAGTTTCTCCTAAATTGGCAAGTATGGAGCTACTTTTAGCCTTAGGATGTTTTGTGAATACAGCCCCAGGCTTTTAACTGAGGAAAAATATGCAATTTGGTACAGTTGCTGATATTTATATGGCCAAAAATAAGATAGCTTGCAATTATGAAGTGAAATCTTTATAATAGTATAGCAGACTACTTGCATAAAATGCATAAACCAGTTGTCAGTATATATCTCCCAATAATATGTCTATTTAAATGGTTAGTTTCACGATCAAAGCTCTGTAATTTTTATTGTGGAAGGCTTTCAAAAGCCTGAAAAAAGTGTATAACTTGAAAGGTACAATATGTTTTTCATTTGCTAGAGGTCGCCTATTCAAAACAAAGATGTAGCTTGATGACGCCATTGAGCGAGGATTCTTGAAAAGAATCGGGATGGGACTCGGGCAGAAATCATGTTCTTGGATGCGATTACTAACGTTACTGTAGTATGAAGCAGAGCAGGAGCGAGTGTTGTGGAGCTGAACGAGGCGCTGGAGCGATTGTTAATGAGAGACGAACGCAACACACGCCTCGAGAGCAGCGGACTTTTATTATGCCGCAGTCGTTGACGCCGCTTCGCTTTTCCGGTCTTGAGTATGAGGTAACGCAGCTCTGTTTATCATATTAGATACATTTGAGTGTGTTGAAAATGATGTTATAAACATTATTCTGTGCGTTCACTCGGCGGCTGCTGTGAGACACTTGTTGCACACTGCAGTAACAGATCGATATGAGTGTTGGATGGCGGGTGTTGTATAAATGGCATGTGATTAATTTTAAAACGTATTTTATGATGGAGAAAATTCGGTATTACTGTTAAAATAAAGCTGCATCTGATTATGCTATGTTAGCTACTTGACAAGTGTTTTTCTCTGAGGCATGGTAAAGCATGGTACTCACAAAAAAAAATCAAGGAAATTAGATTTAAACAACAAGAGCTATATTACAATAATTCGTTTTCTGTCTATAATGTATCAAATCAGATGTTCCCTTGTCTGTTCCCACATGAAATGCATATTAAAGCGTCTTCAGTGTATCCATGGTTTCTACAAAATAAAACCGGAAACGCGGATATGACGGTATTTACAACTCCCTCACACGTCCCGGATAATTGGTTAAAATTGTGATGATTAAACTATTTGTAAATTGTGAGAACAAGTGCTTAATATTGTAAGCACTCAACTGAACAAAATATACAACACTGGCCTAGTGGTTTTTGAATATTTTTTCTGCAAAATTTTACATATTGCAGCTTTAAAATTGAACTAACAAAATATGATTTTATAAAATATAATAATCATAAAAATAAGTAAAGATTTCACAGCTAGACAAAAAAAAACCAAAGCATACCATGACCTGAAGTTGGGGATGTTTAGAATTATACTTAAAGGCATTTTACTTGCTGAAAAGTGTGAACTACAAAAGGCTTGTAGTAGTTTGTGTACAACAGGTTTTTCAGAAAAGTTTTGGTTAAAAAAATAAAAACTCTCACTTTACCAGACACTGTTTTTTTTTTCATTTTATTATTCATTTCTTATTTCAAATGTACTGAGTTCACCTTTAACACTGTTCTTTTCCTTACAAGCATAAATACAGGAAATGCAAATATTTTATAATGCTACATTCAACTGTAAGAAACTAACAATGTCTGAATTTGGAGAATGCAATGAAAGACAAGCTCAAACTACAGGCAGCATCATGGAACGTAAAAGCAGTGTGGAACCGTAGCAACTTGAGAGTTTCAAACGCCCTGACCTCGGCTTGTCTCAGATGGTTTGCTTTAACTAAACTGGACTAAACTGTAGCGAGTGTTGAGGTGAAAGCTAGTATGACCTTGGGCTTGTCTCACCACGGTTTGTTTTAACTGGCAGGGGGCTTTCGCGCCTATTACTGATAGCTGTAATGAGAAAGGGTCAGAAAAGCCAACCTGTGCTGAGTGGAAATGGATGGGGCAGGGTATCTCACTGCAATTCCCCTGCCACCTGCCAGTGACTGCGCAGGGGGCGTCCTGATTGCTAACAGACCCGTCTGTGTCAT
Source organism: Zacco platypus (assembly GCA_038088235.1). Classification (NCBI taxonomy): domain Eukaryota; kingdom Metazoa; phylum Chordata; class Actinopteri; order Cypriniformes; family Xenocyprididae; genus Zacco; species Zacco platypus. The sequence goes on along the minus strand of CM076078.1, from coordinate 21,777,301 downwards.
GCACCCAGGTGTCTTCATTCTCACCAATCAGTCATGCACACGACGGGCTTTTTGCTACAGCGCACATGCTGGGATCCACGGAGAGAGAGAGAGAGAGAGAGAGAGAGAGAGAGATTCCTTTGCTAAGTGTGTTTAGTCCTAATTCCTCTTACAGCCGCCCTGTCAAACGCAGATGTGCGTAAAAAGATGTTTGGAAAATATGGGTGAAAGTTAGAAGAGTGCTTTTTGCTGTATCTGGCATGAAGACGATAACGGTTTAGTTATGAATGAACAACATTTGGGTCTATTTGACGCCAAGAGCAGTTCAGAAATTCTCATCTGAGCTTGTATATCAATATTAATAAGAAAACATTCAGCGTGACCTGCATTGGAACTCGCACAGTGCCTGACATAAAATTTAGTACAAACTTTCCACAGTAAATCTGCTTTAAACAAATAATCTCGCTCCAGTTAACTGTACCTGATAGTGATTTGAGTTTACATTGAGATTACTGCAATGAAAAGCAAGTCTGACAAGGAAAACCCCCCAAAAATGTCCCTTAAAGGATTAGTTCACTCCAGAATTAAAATCTCCTGATAATTTACTCACCCCCATGTCATCCAAGATGTTCATGTTTGTCTTTCTTCATTCGAAAAGAAATTAACATTTTTGAGGAAAACATTCCAGGATTTTTCTCCATGTAGTGGATTTTAATGGGGACCAATGAGTTGAAGGTCCAAATTGCAGTTTCAATGCAGCTTCAAAGGGCTCTACACCATCCCAGCCGAGGGTCTTGTCTAGCGAAACGATCATTAATGTTCTAAAAAAATAATAATTTATTACTTTTTAACCACAAATGCTCATCTTGTGTCCACAACTTCACGTATTACGCAGTGACGTTGGAGAGGTCATTCGTGACGTAGCTTGAAGTATCGACCCAGTGTTTAAAAGGTATAGGGTGCAAAACTCAATCTCATTTTCTCCTCCAACTTCAAAATCGTCTTACATTGTTGTTTTTTTTTTTATGGGTCAGTACTGGCGCCTACATCACGCCTGACCTTTCCAACGTGACTATGTGAGACGCCGTGGATGCGCATTGAAGAAGTAGTGCAAGAGAATTTGTGATTAAAAAGTATATACATTTTTACATTTTTTTAGGAAATGGCCGATCATTTTGCTAGATAAGACCCTTATTCCTCGGCAGGGATTGTGTAGAGCATTTTGAAGCTGCATTGAAACTGCAATTTGAACCTTCAACCCATTGTTCCTCATAGAAGTCCACTATATGGAGAAAAATCCAGGAATGTTTTCCTTAAAAACCTTAATTTCTTTTGACTGAAGAATCAAAGACATGAACATCTTGGATGACAAGGGGGTGAGTAAATTATAAGACAATTTTAATTCTGGAGTGAACTTATCCTTTTGGATCAGTATTCAACTATCAACTGTGTCTCTGCAACAGAAATCACTGCAAAATTCTAATGCAGCCCCATCACTGTATGACCCAGAACAAAATATCACACCTGATCCAACCAAAACATCTTTTTAAAACATATTTTTTTAGTGAATCATCCTCATAAATATGCAAAAGACACTACCGACCGGATTCAAATTGCATGCAAACACTGCTCTTCCTCCCAGAACTACAGCGGGTGCTTTTGCAAAGTGTCATTTTCTGAAATCATTGTCAGCTGTTGTTTCCACTGGCCTTTTGTATATGGCATCATTCAGCTTCATTCTATCCTTGATCTGACATTTTCGGTACTACAAAGGTCTCTGACAGGTCCTCTGAGATTTCTGCCTTTCAAACAATTATTCGCCCTAAAATGATCTGAACATTAGGGACAATGTCTGTGTGTCTGACTATGAAATCTGAAATTGGACACTGGATTTACAAACAGGCAAAGCACAGCTGTTGAAAGTGATCAATAAAACCATATGCTTGGCTGTTTGTGCGCTGGAGCGTCTCATCCTTTTAAACCTGTGCGTTTCTGGAGCAAGCAGCAACCATTATATCGCTGTAGCCAACGTTCTTGGACGTCAATGAGTCAAAACTACTCAACATAGTTCAAACAAGCTCAAACAGCAAACACAGAAAGCACCTGAGATATTACATCAAACCAGGACTAAAGAGTTCTACTGATCAACACTAACATTATGCACCATTCAATACATTTGTTAAAAACCTATATATTTTTGTGAAACTCAAATCAGCGCCTAACCCAATACAAACACTGTACTAGCTCAGTATCTGCATGTTGCTGTAATCTCCTACCTGTTAATGTAACATCGCTGTAGATGTTGGAGAGCTGTTCTTTCAGCAAGACCTGTTGCATCTGAGCCGCTTTCTCCCGCTGCAGTTCCAGCATCATGTCTGGGTGGCTGGCCAACTTGCAACCCTTTTGTTTGTCCAGGGCGAAGTCACTGCGCACTATGTCTGCATGGAAACCGCGAGAATGTTTTTGGAGTTATTTTTTGTGTGTATATCTGGCCATCAAGAGGACAAACTAACCACTAAAAGATGTATGCATGTGGTTTGCATTGTGGACATGTTTACCAGATACTCAAAATATATTTCTGTGTTTATTCATAAAAAGTCTTCATAATTTAAAAGCAGTTTCTTTTCTATAGTCGTGAACTTAATAAATGAAATTCATCAATATTTATTTATATATATATATATTAGGTTTATGCATGCACATTTGTCCACATAGTATGGAATGGCACATGCAGATTTAAAGCGATAGTTCACCCAAAAATGAAAATCCTGTCATTAATTACTCTCCCTCGCGTCGTTCCACACCCGTAAGACTTTCGTTCATCTTCAGAACACGAATGAACATATTTTTAATGAAATCTGAGAGATTTATGTCCCTCCATTGACAGCTACTATTTTTATGCTTCAAACAGTTCATAAAGAGATCGTAAAACTACTCCATATGAATTGAGTGGATTAGTCCAAATTTTCTGAAAATTCTGAAAAGACTCGATCGCTTTATATGATTTAGGCTTTTATTCACATATTAATAATCATCACTGCACACATCAGTTGTGGGAAACAGACGCTCAAGCATGTTTGCTTGACGTGTGAGAACCAATGAGGTTCATTCTTGTGTCACGCAGCACATTTGAGCTTCCGCGAGAGGTTTGTTCTCGCGCATCAAGCTGGTTCGGTTGAGCTTCGGTTCATGTTCGCTGATCAATGATTATATGTGTATAAAAACCTAAATTCAATCTGTTCATTATCTAAATCTTGAGAAAATTTGAACTAAACCACTTGATTCATATGGATTAGTTTTACTATCTCTTTATGAACTTTTTAAAGGATCAAAGTCGTAGTTGTGTAGCTGTCAATGGAGGGACAGAAATTGCTCAGATTTAATTTAAAAATATCTTAATTTGTGTTCTTAAGATGAACAAAAGTCTTAATGATGACAGGATTTTCATTTTTGGGTGACCTATACTGATCATGGAATATAGTTAAACTTTCCATAGTTTAGTGTTGTAAGTGTTTCATCAAGTTTTCTGAGGTACAATTCTTTTTTTTCATCTCAATAGCCAAAATACCTGCCTAATTGAAAATGACCAAATTAGATCTCACCATCTTCATAGTTTTTGAGGTAATAGTCTGGTCCAGGCCCTCTAAACTTTGCAAGATTCTTCAGGTTATGAAACTGGAGAAAGTCAGTCCGTTTGCCCCCAAACCTCAAATAAGCTGGAGAGAGTCCTCGTGCCAGAGTGACTAACCGCTTGGAGCTGTGGATACAGAAAGATGTAGATCACAGATCCAGCTATTCTCATAGAAACCCGTAGGGCTACTACAGAATCATTGTGAAGGCGACAACATAAAAACTTAAAAATGTGCAGAGCTTAATTTAAGGAGTTATTTCTGCCTGACAGGACCCTTAAAAATGTGCAGTCTAAAGTAGTCGTTCTTATTCAGTCATATTAAATATAGCAGTCACCATATGAAGCAAGTTATTTAGGTTACCAGATTAAACATATTAAATAGTGCATACAATTATGAAGATAGGTTTGTACAATAAGATGAATTAATTCACTCTCCTTTAAGCCTTGTTAATATTTAATCTTTATGCTTTTAAATTATATAACACACACACATTATATATATATATATATATATATATATATATATATATATATATATATATATATATATATTATACTGTGTCTTATTTCAGTTGACGCTATAAAGTCTCTAATGTCGGCATGAGAAAAAAATGATCATTTTCATAATAATATCTCAAAGTCCATAATTACTCATAAACTTTGATATGATATTTATTTGTCTGCAGTGACCTGGTTGTCGCCATTAGATTGGTGCTTTAACTTTCTTACGGAAACTCACAGCACGACTGAAATTCACGAGATTTGGTGTATTATGATTGTGTTTCAGGCCGCAGTGCTGATTATTTCACACACAGTGCTACACGCTCGTTTCTTTCTAAATAAATATATATATACCAGCTTCTTTTTTACTGCTTTCCTAAATAATGAGACATAATACTGTACCAGCCGTAAAAACAGAAGCTGTAAAAGGTGCACATAAAAGAAGGCCTAATTGCGCAAATATTCCAGGACACAAATTAAAACAACAGATAAAATAAAAGTTAGCTGTAAAATAAAATAAGATCAAATATACTAGACGTGAATTGTTTTATTTTATTTTGAGAAACAACAAAACAAGCTAAATTGACACCATCTATAATGTGTTGTGGTCGGTGGGCCGAAACTGATTTTTAGAAAATACGTTTTGGAGACAGACTGGATCAAGAAGCGGCACACACACGCGACCAATAATGTGAATTAATCATGAAGCATGAATAATTTGGGGAAAATGACAATTACAATTTAAAAGGGAAATTATATTAGTGCAACATACGGCGATAATAACTGCAATATATTAAGATAGAAATACACAACACCTTATTTTGAACGTGCTAAATATTAATATACGATTACTTCAAATCTGTTTGCGAGGTTGTTTTCGAACCAAATCAGATGTGGTGGGGGAATAATATAAATCTTAAGGTTGAGGGTATAGACGAAGTAAAGTAAAGTCAAATTCCGCTTTTATTTACTCCTGGTTTTATTCCATATATAGAATGAAACGAAGTACGGAAAAAATGTGAAACACCTTTAAAGGCTACAGCCTAGCGCGTAAACCTGCTGTAACGGGCACTGTACACGACAGAAAACGAACTCTAATGCCACGACAGCAGATTGGGGTTCAGATTTATGTGGGCCACTTCTTCTGATTATATTTGTTCCAATCTCTCATCCTGCCTGCAATTATAATAATAATAATTATTCGATTTCATATCGGGAGTAAACACTATATCGATACTCAAGCCTGTTAGGGTCTATAAAAGACACTTACATTTCGGTTCTCCGTTTGTTTTGTGTCTTTTCTCCTCTGGGGGCTGGGACACTCATATTCACTTCCAGGTCAAGCCCTGGTGTGCAAATTATCACAACCATTCAAATCTGCGCGTATTCACGCTCAATTCTTATTCGCACGTCGAGTAGATCCCTTAAGAGAGATATCAAGGACTAACATCACCCCACAACACTGGCATTAAACAGATGTTGTTTTAAGCATCGCGCGTAAACATGTTGAATTCTACTTTACGCGTAAAATGAATATCCATGAGTGCGAAAACGCGGGCTGTTTTGCATGATAACATTATAAACCGCGCAGAGAAGCCAACAGTGCGAGCAAATATGCAAGTTTAAACATAATAAGAGCAAAAGGGCTTGGTAACCTACTTTTAGAAAACTACTGGACTGTGTAGCCTACTAAGGGAGCGGTTGATGGATTATGCTATTAGATATCTGTAGCCTATTAGGTGTTATTGGAAAGATGTATTGATCATGTTTAGCTGTGTTCCTGGTGGACAATCCGGGTAGCTCTGATTGGAACATGGACGATGGTTTCTAGCTGGTCATTATCTGGTCAAGCTTGACCACTTTAAGATTGCATGTTGCTAGTTCGACATCGGATAGCAGATTTAAACCAGTGTTCCAAAACACATCTACCCAGGCAATATCGCTCTTCCTAAATCAACACAAACACATCAGCATCACCAAAGCATCACCAGGCGCAGGATGCGATTGCAAAACTGCAATACCTTAAGAAGTCCAGCCAGCCATCCTTTATGATAGATGGGTCCAACTGCAGCGAGAGGAAGTTGTCATTCAAAACTTTCACCGGGCTTCGAGTGTTCACGTCCAGTAAAATCAAGGTTCTCTCCAGAAAGCTCTGTCTCTTCCCTCCGGACACTGGTCTCCTGTAGGTAGCGGCGGAGGAAATGAGAGACTGGAGAATCAGTGCCAACCACAGTGACGAGCCGAACACTGGGCAGAGGAACTGCCTGGGCATCTTCTGTCCTCAAGCACCGTGCGGAGCGCAGTGAGGGAGATCCAGCAGAGATCTCCTTATAAAAGCCGATCAAAAGAGCACCTGAAGTGTTTTTATGCCCCTCCTTGAGCGAGGATCGCTGATGTCTCTTTCAGCCCCCCTGTCTTCAGCTGTTTTGGAGTTAGCTGGAGTAAACTGACGCCCCAGGGCCAGCCTCCATCACTGCTGCCCCTGCACCGCCCTCTGTAGTAACGCAACGGCTCTTAAAGGTAAGATGACTCTTATTTAACAGAAGCGCTTCTGGTGGGGGTGTCTGAAGTGGAATTTCTCTGTCTGCAAGGGAAAACAATGAAACAAAAGAACACATTAAAAAAATAAATAGAAGCAAACAGAGAAGCCGTGGTTCTTCAGATGTTCAGCAAAGAATCTGTCCAGAACTATGGAGTTACTGATATTACATTTATAGGTTCTTCACATGCGGTTTGTTTTTATATGGTTGTTTTCTAAAGAACTATTAAAAAGATTCTCCGATGGAATCAAACTTTAAAGCTCTTTCTGGTTCTAATTGAAGCGTTTATTTTCATTTAAGACCGCAGTCTTGTTTTCTGCTATTTCAATTGACTAAAATTGGATTTCAATTACTAAAACAATATGTAATTTTCCTTAAAGCGTCTAAAAAATGTGACGGTCAAAACGAGAACATGTATCCTAATCAGTCCTGTTGTTTGCGGACAGTGGAATATTTCTGTGCGTGATTGCAAATGATTGCCACTTGTTTTCTTTTTAATAAGTCTACGCAAAAAGAATTCAAAGTTGTTGAAGAGGAACATCACGCGGACTTGGAATTTAAGTCATATAAAGCGACTTGTTTTGTAATTTGTTCGTCTTCGCTGATTCATTTACAAGTTGATATATTGACGCGCATTTACAGTTATTCAGTGCGTAAATATGAGGTTTTCTTCAAAAGGAAAAAGGCAAATTGATAAGTATCACTCACTCGCAAATATTTTTCTCTTATAAAATCACTTATAATAAAATAAGATAAATATAATAATAAATACAATACATTATAATACATTAATACGATATATAATTATAATAACCGTTACATATGTATAGAGGGAAAATATATTTTCTGCAAAAGAGCGAGAGAGAGAGAGGGGGGAAAAAAAACACCTGATGAAAAAATAACCCGTTGATCTTTTGTGTGTGTGTTTTGTAACTATCCAAACTGAGACTGGTGAACCAAGTTTAGCATTTAAAAAAATACGAAACAAAAAGAAAAAAACATGTATTAATTTAATGAACCAAGTGAGCTGTAATTCACCTCGTGTTCTCCTAACGGCTGAAAAATGAGTTTGCTTTACCTTTTTGAAATATTCGTTTTCAAAAGACTCCAACTTGAACTAGTTTTCCATCTTTTCGATAAAGTAATCGTATAGGCAAGTTGCAGTAAACTATTAATAGATGTCCATTCACAACGCTTTAAAATGCTGAACATATGGTTTAGCCTATTAAATTTTCGATTTTATGAGTAGGGTGTTTTTTTTTTAGCACGACACACCAGCCGGCATGCGATCATCTAAACTGGTGATTGACATGTGTCATGTCATATCACATATCAGTATACGACACTACCTGTCTGTCACCTGACGCATGACGCTGTTGTGATTTTGTTTTCTTTCTTTTCTTTTATGACTGAGACTTTGGCCTAACATTCCGGGCGTCCAGCGACAGTTCACTTACTCATCCGCTTTCTGCAGAGAATAAAACAAAAACAGAAAGAAAACAAAACTCTGTGCTGTTTTTACAGTATATTTCTTGGCAGAAAACCAGACAGGGCGCCTCTCTTTAACCTTACAGATTTATGAGTGGATTTATCAAGTTTTATATGAGAAATCTTTTGAAGTGCATTTTTAGTTTTCTAAAAGTGGAACTCACCGTTTTAGAGAGAGATATATGTATGTTTAACAGTCAGGAATATGCCGTATTCTTTATAGTTTCATGTAAAACAAAGCAGTTTAAGGAGTCTAGATAATTGTGCATCTGTTGCTCCCCTTTGGGAAAAATAGAACAGTTCTAGGTTCAAACTTTTCTGAAAATCATTTCGAAAAGTCAATAAAAAACTTGAATAAAATTGTGTATGCTTCCACATTTTTAGAAAATCCTAAAATATGAATTCAAGTTGTTTAGTTCTTGCTACAAAAAACATTTATTTTGAAAGACTTTAACTTTTCAACTTCACTTTTCTGATTATGAAATAGATCATGTTTACGCATATTATTAATTATTAAAATGACAAGAGTATGTTGATAAGATGCGAAGAGAAAGATTAAAAACTAAAGAGCAGAAGGTTATGAGGGATTCTGCGTTATGAAATAACAGTTCAGATATGTTTGTGTTGTACTGTCTTGCTCGGGTTATTTGTGAAAGTTCATATAGGCTAAATAATTAATAATAATAACAATAATAAAAATCACGTCGACATTTTCAGTTATTAATGTAAGTTAATGTAATAATGTCCACTCACCTGGTTTAAAGTTGATGAACACAATTAATGTGTTCATCGACTTTGAAATATAGAATTATGAAATATAGAATTTTTATTTGCAGCAGAAATAAATCCGAATTATATGAAAGCAACGATCTTGGTAATCCCCTAATAGTAATCTTCTAAATTAAACAACTAAATAATATGAACTAAAGATTGAATCGTTTTCCATTTTTGATATTCTTTTATAGCCTATATTGTATAGGCTTTTATTTGTGCCGTGATTTTCCCTCTTCTCCCACAACAACAGAAAATATAGTCCTGTATAGGAAACCATCCGAGCACGGCACTCCCACTGCTTCCAAAGAGGCTCCTGAAGGACGTGCAACATTTCAACTAAATGGACCATCAATATTTTATTAGTTACAAGTTTCCTAAGCCTGCTAACTGTCCTGTGAGCCCTCCGTGCAGACCCCCGACAAGGTCAAGGCTTTACATACGGGTCCCTCTGGATATTGACGAGTCATGGGCAATACGAGAGAGAGAGAGAGAAGAAGAAGAAGAAAAAACCCTCCACATATTTGTTTCTGATTTACGAGGTGGAAGCGAGTGATGCTGAGCAGGCGAGCGTGGTTAGCACACACAGCCAAACATCTCCATTTTCTTCTCTTTTTTGTAGTTTTATCTCACTCATAAACTGTTCAGAATGGTGTTTCACTGGCTGTCGGCTTTAGGCCTGCGGCTCCAATCACTGAGGGAATAAAATAAGTGTTTACGAGACCACAACCTGTTTCACCCTGCTATCGACGGAGGGAGTTTTTTGACATTTTGAAATAATATAACAAACATCCCTCAGAACGAATGTCTTGCTTTTGGGAACGAAAAACGGAATGCAAATCAATGAAGATTGTGTTATAAAATGTGATTGAACCATAACAAATGAGTTCAGTCTTCGATTTATAAATGAGAATATTAGCATCTCTCTCACACACACACACACACACACACACTGAGCGAGCTCTACGGGTTTTGTATGCATGTTTGAAAATAGTTAGAGCCATTTTATTAAAAAACAATTTTTATAAAATAATTTTTTTATATATATCTATATATATATCCCTATTTTTAAAGTTATTGCGAAAATACAATTGTTCTTTCTATTCCATCAATCAAGTAGAACAATATCACTTGTCTAGAAGTTTCCATCATTCAGTGGCGTTTAGTTATGGAAGTCGAGGCAAATTGGGATAGAGCGCCACCTCGTGGCGAAGACTCGTTATATTCCACATAAAAAGTAGAGGTTGTTGTATTGAGTTTAAAATAAAATGGAAGGCAATTTTCTACTAATGCCTTTTTTTGGGAAAATAATTCCAATGATTGTATGTTTGTTGGATATAAAAGAGTGAAAACAAGTATGGTGGGTATAAAATATAATCCATTAATTTAATTTCATTCTTGGATTCATTTAAAGCTGCATGAAGAATAGAAGATAATTAAACTTAAGTATACCAAACGTTAAGTTAAATCCTAAGGATGAACAATGCATTACATTCACTAAGAATATAATTTATTATTTTTATTTTAGAAGTGCAATATTTGTGATTCATGCATTTTTTGCTGTTTTATTAAAAACATTTTGGTGCCACTGTCCAAATCAGCTACAATACAGGACATGCAATACAGTGCAATATACTGTAATAATATACAATACAATAAAGTATCTTTGACCTTATATTCCTGGTTTACTAATAAAACTGCACATGCCCAGAACCTACCAGAGAGTCATCTGATACAAAAAAGAGTGAGATTTTCTCTGTAATGCTTTGATAACTTTTATTATGAAACAACATTGCATTGTAACAGACAATTAGTGAAATGTTCATTCAAATACTTCAAACGCACTTTCAAGACAGTTCCATATGTTTACATATCTGTCCACAGACCTTCTGGTTAAAATACAGAAACAGTATGACACCATCTCTGGTGTTTTACCCACACTGTAAGAGGTGCTAACCTGTTAAGAGATATTTCAACCGGATTTCACCCCTATTTCATTTAAACCTTATACCAATGCAGTTCTTCTGGACTCTAGTCTACATCTCCAGTATCGCAGCCCTGCAACGCGTCATGACGTCATTGCGGTGTCATTTTTATTTACACGAGACTCCAACTGTTACACTGACTCTTCAAACAGAGTCGATATGCGTGTCCGTGGGTGTGTGTCATCGCCACGTGATCCAGCTCGCCAATGTCCTTCTACAACCCACTCAGCATCATGGCTGCGGATGCTGCGGATGCTCTCCTCCAGCACCGCATCCCCGGACCATGCCTCCTGCCTCTGCTCCTCCTGATCGCCTCCGCTCTCCCCACACTGAGCCACGGGTTGCTGGGCTTCCGCCCGGAGGACACGGGAGGAGATCTGTCCGTGCAGGACGGGCTGCTGAAGGCCACCGAAGGGACGCGGTTCATGTTACGCGTGTACTATGCAGCATCCCCGCAGAGGCTCAACCGGACCGTCAGCAGCTCCGGCGGCACAGCCGCGCCGTGGATCGCCTTCATAGAAGAACCGGAGCCGGGCAGAGAAGGGCAGGTGCATCCCAAACGCAACTTGTGCGTGGAGGAAAGCGCCAGGAGCTCGGATATAGAGCTCCTCGGCTCTTTCAAGTCAGCCTCCAGTCAAAACTCCATCCTAGTGGAGCTGCTCGCCAAAGATCTCCGGAGAGGAGAGAAAATCAAGTATTACTCCATGTGCGCCTTTGACGGGATCAAGTGGGAGCACTACCGGACGCGCGACTTCTGGCTGGCGGTGGTGGAGCGGCCGCCGCATGCGGACGGGTGGCTGCAAGCGAGTCTGTCGGTGCTGCTGCTGGCGCTGTCCGCGCTCTTCAGCGGGCTGGTGATCAGCATGCTCGCGCTGGATCCGGTGGAGCTCAGAGTGCTGCAGAACAGCGGCACGGACAAGGAGCAAAAGTACGCGCACAAGATCGAGTCGGTGCGCAAACACGGCAACTACGTCCTGTGCACCTTGGTGCTGTGCAACGTGCTCACCAACACTTTCCTGGTGGTTTGGATGTGCCAGATCCTCGGCGTGACGCCCGTCTCCACTGCAGCCTGCACTTTTCTCATCTTCTTCATCGGAGAGATCTTTCCGCACTCCGTTGCGTCCAGGCACGGGTTGGCTATCGCGTCCAAGACCGTGTGGCTGACCAAGACGCTGATGCTACTGACTTTCCCCATCACATATCCCATCAGCAAACTCCTAGACAATATGCTGCACCAGGAAATCAGCAACTTTTACACCCGCGAGAAGCTACTGGCCATGCTGAGAGTTACTGACCCCTATCATGACTTGGTGAAAGAGGAGCTGAACATCATCCAGGGAGCTCTGGAACTCAGGAGCAAAACGGTGGAAGATGTGCTGACCCCTCTCAATGACTGTTTCATGCTGGCCTCGGATGCCATCCTGGACTTCTACACCATGTCAGACGTGATGCAGAGTGGATATACTCGCATTCCTGTGTTTGAGAACGAAAGGTCCAATATTGTTGATATTCTGTTTGTCAAAGATCTGGCCTTTGTTGATCCAGATGACTGCACCCCGTTAAAAACCATCACTCAATTCTACAAGCATCCGCTGCACTGTGTCTTTAATGACACCAAACTGGATGCAATGCTGGAGCAGTTCAAGAAAGGTAAGATGTCTGTTGTACTCGAGTTAGGCTTTGTGTAGTTCTATCAAGTGAATCAGACTGAGAAGAAGAAGAACAAAAACGTATAAAATCAGTACGATTAAAGGGATAGTTCACACATTAGTGAAAACTTTACTTACCCTCATTTCATTCCAAATCTTTATGCATTTCTTTCTTCTGTAGAAAAAATTATATTTTTACACACACACACACACATGCATGACATTTCAAAATATCTTACTTTGTTTTCACCACTAAAAAAGCTATAAAGAGTTGCAGAACCATGAGTAGATAATGATGAACTGTCCCTTTAAGAATATATTACAGTGGCAGTTTCTGGGAGAACATACTGTACTTCATGAAATTATAGGTGAAGATATGCTGGTTAAAAGTGATGCATTGTCCATATGCGGTACATAAATATATGTATATATTTCATATTTTACTTTATTGTTTAAAAACACTTTGGACTCTTCGAGGTTTTATTTGACATACATTGCACGTTAGGGATATAACATCAGCCTCATCTTTATAACTTCAGCTGACATCTGCAGAATGGCTAGAGCCTGGACTTGAATAATTTGAATTTGTTCCTATGGCAACCACTTTCATTCTGTCATCATTACTTACAGTTCGCTACGACAGCAGGGAGTGTTTGCGTGCAGACAACATATTTTGACACACTTTTTTCCTGAAACAGCATAAATTATTAATGTCAAGCGTTGACATGTGGAATGCAAGAATGAAGTTTTCTCTTGATCCTGCCCTGCACAAATCCTAGACAGTGATGTGATGCGTTCTGACGCCTGGTATGAAATCATATTTTGGCCTTTACTGCGTCACAGTGGAAATTACATAATGATGTCTTATTGAGATTGATGGTGTTTTCTACCAAGTCAAAGCTACAGAGCAGTGGCAGGGTGCAGAATGTCATAATTCAGCATAATGCAGTAACCTGTCAGATTTACCGCTCTCAATGGGTACAAGATTAACCAGATTTACCATCCCCGCAGGGCACAAACGTTCACACGCAGTTTCACGAGTTCACACTTACAAGTAAGTCAGATATAGTAAATGGTATGCATATTTGGCATGCTGTCCGAGGAGATGGCTCAGGGCTCGGTATTTGGCCCGTACCCAGAGTACTCCCCCCGTATTCTTGGCTGAGGTAGGAACCAGCCAAGAGTGAGGAGTCGGATGGTGGAGGGATGCTGAAAACTGTTGAGGAACAGAGGTATATGTCAACTGATACATACGTCCTCATCAACAGTATCAGATCCATAATCGCTGTAGGAATCCAGGCCAGTCCCAAACCGAAAATAGGATTTTTAGCACAGACTGACACCGCACTGCGCTTTAACCCTGGATTGAGTTTAATCTTTGTGCAATCTATTTCTACCACAGAGCATGACTGTCAGAGAGAATTTATTAAACTTGGCACTGAGGTCAAAGATCACTAGTGGATCGCTCCCATTTTCAGTAATCGCTTCATTTAAATAAACATTCAAATAATTCCTTGGAATTATAAACGATACGGAGTATCAGTGTTGTTGTTGTTTAGGGGTACAACAGCTTGGGCTGGGGCAGTAGCAAAAATCCCAGTGTTAAATTAACTCTCCTCAGAGTTTATTTGAGTTGACACTCAAGAGTGTTAAAAGTAACTTTGAAGCAGTGTTGAAGTTAATGAAATAATTAAATGATTAATTGAGTGATGATTGACCATCAGTGAAGATGTCTGATGATAACAAGAAGAATCACTGAAGGAAAGAGTCACAATTTTTATATGTCATCATTATGGTGATCAGTGATTGCTTTAGTTGGGCTCCTGACTCTTTGACTCTCTCTCTCTCTCTCTCTCTCTCTCTCTCTCTCTCTCTATATATATATATATATATATATATATATATATATATTCTCTTATATTTATCTATATTTTCTCTGGCTCCTTGAACTGTGTTTAAAAACACATTTTTTGAACAGAGAACAAAGAACAGAGAAAATATCCTCAGCTGTTGAATTTGTTTTGATACTGACATAATCACCATGTAGAGACCTGATATCATTCTAAGAACAATCTCTTATTATATGGGTGATGTGTTAATTTTACATTATTGATTACAGCAGCCCTGTAATGTTACAATACATGAGTTCATGCACAAAAAATAGTTTGAACTTCTTTATTTTTTATACAGATAAATAAACACATCAAGAATTAGTGTATGAATCTCAACAATGGTTAAATATTCAGATATATAGATCATCTAAACAACACAAAACAAGCCACTAAAAACTCACATAAAAACAGCAAAATTAAAGAAAACAGTAAGAATAAAATAAATTACTGAGACAGTTCAGCTCATAATTTGTTTATGCACGTTGTTAGCCATGGATGAGTTTTGATTGGTGGCCCCAGAATGAACTGCGTTGTTGTTTTTGATGCTCATCTCTGTTTAAATTCAAAGTTCAACGTTTTTTTTTTTAAATCAGATCAACTTTTAAAAATTGCAGAGCTTATGCTATAGAATCACAGGGCTGCTGTAATCAATAAAGTCAACCTAACTCAGAGATACAGGTCACAAGATGATGATTATGTCAAAACATAACCAACAACATTGAACACATTTTCTCTTGGCTTGTCTCGCTGCTTTAACTTGATTACAGCAGCCAGACAAAATCTAATGTTATAAAGTCAAGGGTCAATTAATTACCATTCATCCCTTCTGCAAACACTCAGACATGCAAACTTTTTTTCAGAAGTTCTAACGTAGTAAATATACTGCAAAAACTATGGCAAAAATGCTTGTGTTCTTTGCTTTTCTGTAAATGACATAACAAACAAATTAGTTACAATAACATTAGGCCTTAAAGGAATAATTCACCCTAAAAAGGCAATAGGTGCAAATAGCGACAGATGCTATTTACACTATGAGTGAAAACAGTAGTTTTTCTTTGTACAGTTTAATAGTTGTTAGGTACGATTTATACTTAGGGCAAATAGTGGCAGACACTATTTTGCACCTCAGTGTATTATAAAACAGTATACAATAATAACATATTCAATGTATTTTAATATATTTATTAAAATGATTAATGGATGCTGCCTAACTGGGACATTACAAGCCTCCCCCTTTACCTACTTAATTTTTTATTTTAGAAAAAATGCCTCTCGGAGCTGATATGCAATGGAAAAAGGGAGACGAATGAGTTTGGAAAAAGACAGATTCAGTCACGGGTCGGTCGCGTCAAAAGCTAATGCCACTGATCCAACTGATCTGGTTATGAATAGGATTTCTTTTGTAATTTTGTCTGGCTCAGTCAGTCAATGATGGGCGTAGTTATTGTAACTAGCCTTTGCCACCAAGGAAATTAACAAAAAAAAATTATAATTGACTCACCCCATGTAATTTCAAATACACACTGTACTCACAGTCACACGGATAGTGTGTTGTTACAATATGTGTTTCTCATGGAAATCTTTATAGAGCTGTTTTATAGTTCACTGGGGCTGTTAAACTCCAAAAATTACCAAAAAAACTGCCAACACAACACCATTTTGTCTTTAGCTGTGTAAAGACATTAAGTCATACTGGTTTGGAAAGACACAAGGATGAGTAAATCAAGCAGTGTCATTTTGGGTGAACTATCCCTTTAAATGAAAGTTCTTCTGAGGGCTTGTCTGTACAGAAACATCAGGGCAGATTAGCTGCAGCAGTGACCTTTTGGTCCAATCAGTGTCTCAGCTTGGGACCATATGGACAAAAAGAGCAGAGAGAGAGAGAAGAGGATCTGCTTCCTCACACTGTGAGCAACCAGCCTGTCACTCTTTGAAGCCTCTGCCTCCAGTGAACATAATACAGCAGGGATAATGAAATATGCAGGCTCAACCTTTCCCTCTCCAGTCAGTGAAATAAGGCAGATGCTAAACAGCAGGTAAAGGTGAAGTTGAATAAAATAACCTTTTTCTGAAGACTAAGTCACTGAAGTGGTAAAACTGTCAAAATGTAGCAGTTATTTAAAAATATAAAGCCATGATTCTTTTCAGCAAAATGCTAAATTTAAAACATACACTGGTTGCTATAAATTCTTAAAGAAATTTACGCACCTTCATGTGGTTCTAAACCTTTATTTCTTCCTGGAAACGAAAGAAAAACATTTTACAGTTGTTTTTGTCTCCATCAAACATATCAAAACTGTTCAAACATAGGCATCGTCTAAGCTATGTGATTAATTTAGAAATGGGAAATCACATACTGTCATATGGGAGTTTGGTAATAGATGTCATTGTTGATATGTTTGGTCTTGTCGGAATAGATCTGCTACGCTGCAGAGCAAGTACGAGGCGTACACGACACACTGCTGTGAGCAAGTAAGACATCCTGCTGCTGTACAATATAGTATACATGAATTTACCCTTAGCAGATCTGTACAGGTGGAGCTAGGGAAGGTGGAGGGTTTCTGAAAGCGCCCCGCAAACTGCTACAGTAAACACTGACCAAGTATGAGCTGCAAGCTCATTGGCTGCTAATACAGCAGGAACCAATCAGCTGTGTCCTATAGAGAACAACGTGATTACAGGTAAATTGAGTTAAGGACCTATCAGTCTGCACCATCTAGAGTTTCATGGCAGAACTTTGTATTTTGAAAGGACCAAGAACATCAATAGCATGCCCATTATAAGGCTGAGTAATGTTAAGACAAAACTAACATATAAATTACCTAAAATATAATTATAATTTAATGTTTGAACGGTAGGTGGCAACTGCAAATACAATAGGTACCTACATATCTTTAGTGCTTGTCCCTTAAAAAATCGTTCATGTGTTGAATTTATTGGTTCGATTGCTACACTGTAAAAAATAAATCTGTAAAATAACGGAAAAAGTACTGTCAGCTGGCAGAGGTGTAATGTAATGAAGTATTATTACTTCTTGAGTATTTTTTGAGAGAATATGTACTTTACATGAGTTGTTATATTTCTGTCAACTTTCCACTACATTTCCTAAATAAAATGTATACTTTTACGCAGATACATTTTCCCAAAGTTTGTTTTTTGTTTGCTTTTATGCATTCGTTATCCAGCGAAGTTCCATATTTAAATTGTATCATGCAGCCAGTAGAAACATAAATCAGAAATGTATTCGATTTCAGTTCTTTTTTTATCTGCACTTTAACATATTTTGATTTGATAATCATCAAGTGTTCTAAAATAGAAGCAAATAATTAGAGAAAGTATACATATAATATGCCTTTGTGAGTAAAGATGGCCATTTTTAAGCATAGCATGTTTGGATGTATATGAAATTGTAACACTTTACAATAAGAGTCTACTTGTAACATTAAAGGTTAATAAAAGTGTTGTTCATTGTTAATTTCAACATTTACATTTTAAAGTTGCCTAGTTATAATGCACTATGAATTAGCATCAGTGATCAAGGTATAATTGATATAATAGTATTTTATATATTTAAAGGTGCACTTTGTAGTTTTTTTCATCCGCTAGAGGTCGCCTATTCAAAACAAAGATGTAGCTTGATGACGCCGTTAAGCGAGGATTCTTGGGACATGTGGTCTTCACCTCACAGCCGGTGGAAAATAATCGGGATGGGACTCGGGCAGAAATCATGTTCTTGGATGCGATTAATAACGTTACTGTAGTATGAAGCAGAGCAGGAGCGAGTGTTGTGGAGCTGAACGAGGCGCTGGAGCGATTGTTAATGAGAGACGAACGCAACACACGCCTCGAGAGCAGCGGGACTTTTATTATGCCGCAGTCGCCGACGCCGCTTCCGCTTTTCCGGTCTTGAGTATGAGGTAACGCAGCTCTGTTTATCATATTAGATACATTTGAGTGTGTTGAAAATGATGTTATAAACATTATTCTGTGCGTTCACTCGGCGGCTGCTGTGAGACACTTGTTGCACACTGCAGTAACAGATCGATATGAGTGTTGGATGGCGGGTGTTGTATAAATGGCATGCGATTAATTTTAAAACGTATTTTATGATGGAGAAAATTCGGTATTACTGTTAAAATAAAGCTGCATCTGATTATGCTATGTTAGCTACTTTACAAAAGTGTTTTTCTTTGAGGCATGGTAAAGCATGGTACTCACAAAAAATCAAGAAATTTGATGTAAACAGCAAGAACTATATTACAATAATTAGTTTTCTGTCGTAATGTATCAAAACAGATGTTCCCTTGTCTGTTCCCACATGAAATGCATATTAAAGCGTCTTTAGTGAATCCATGGTTTCTACAAAATAATGCGATTTTCTCACGATTTACAAATAGTTGGAAACATTTGGGATATCGTAAGTACTCAACTGAACAAAATATATAACACTGGCCTAGTGGTCTATGGATATTTCATGAAATATATACTTTAATATATATACATAAAAAAAATACTTTTCATACTTGAGTACAAAAAAAATCCCATACTTTAAAACTTTTACTCAGGTAATATTCTAAACAGTGACTTTTACTTCAACCAAAGTCGTTTTCCGAGATTAAGATATCTATACTTTTACTCAAGTATGGCTTTATACACCACTGTTACCTGGACATTATCCAGTAATTTTACGGACATTTCAATTAACCCAAAAACACAACTCAATGAAGCGCAAAATTCTAAACACAGGTAAAACATCTGTAAAAATGAATACAGAAAATTCCATTGAAGTAATATTGTGCACTATTTTTACAGATTTAATTATTTTTTCTAACTGTATTCTGAATGAATAATCAGACTTTACATTTACTAAAACACATAAATATTTCAGCTCAAGGTCAAATGCAACATGTATACAACCAAAATAAAAAAATTACATACATGCACACACACACACACACACATACATACACATATCCATGTCACTTTTAAGTAATGCATTTTCCAAGTTCTTTTTAACAAACTTAGAAAACAGCATTTCATTCATCAGTTCTCCTGTGTTTTTCTTTCCATTTTCAGCTACACGCTCTGCTTTATTTAGCATGTCTCACCATACTGCTCTGCCATGCTTCACATGAGTATATAGTGCCAGCTTTAACGAGTTCATTTGCTGGCACAGCAGCTGAGGGAATCGCAGGGACGTCCGTGTGGGCTCAGACCCCCCGGCTCCGCGTGTGTGCGTGTGTTATATAATCGCGTAGTGATGTAATGCGGTTCCCTGCACATCAGCTTTGAGGAGTATCGTGCAGAGTGCTGCATTGCCCTTGCTCTCCACCTGACTCCTGCAGAATTCTTCACTTTCACTCAGTGTGCGCTGCTACCATGGAGACCACAGTGAGAGAGAGAGAGAGAGGCTTTAGGTTCTCTCTATCAAAAGGTTGAGGATTATATCATTTAATCCTCTCCGCCTGGAATGATATTCCAAATCTAATGATTAACAGAAATGCTAGCTTGGATGTTTTGTTTGTTTTATTGCTTCTGTCTGGGAATTCAGTGAGCAATATTGTATAAGCACTGATCATGCTTCAGATTATGAGCTTTCATAATCAGTTTTTGAAACGGTGCACCCACTTATACAAAACACAATTTAGCTTTTTGTGACTTTTTTTTCACTCCTGTTGCTTTAAAATCCTAATGTAAATGGCCACTTTGCATGTGAAATGAAATACTGCTGAAACAAGCTGTTGGTGCCATTTAACAGTACAAAATTTCAATAACAGACTCTTTGCAAAGATGTATTACATTACAATAGATTGATAAATCATTCTGCTGAAATGGCCAGACTTCAAATGTTGGGACTCAGACAGATCTGCTAAACATTGAATAGCCGTTGTTAATAAGTAAATGCATAGAAATATGCAATAGTAATATTTTGATTAAAAAAAGTTTTATATTTCAGTATATTTTAAAATATAATTCATTCCTGTGATGTGAAAGCTGAATTTTCAGCATCATTACTCCAGTCTTCAGGGTCACATGATCCTTCAGAAATCATTCTAATATGCTGATTTGCTGTACAAGAAACATTTCTTATTATTATCAACGTTGAAAACCGTCATGCTGCTTGATATTTTTGTGGAATCCATGATACTTATTTTCAGGATCCCTTGATTAATAGAAAGTTCAAAAGAACAGCATTTACAGTGCTACTTGAAAGTTTGTGAACCCCTTGCAGAATCTGTGAAAATGTGAATAATAAGATGGATCACACAAAATGCATGTTATTTTTTTATTTAGTACTGTCATGAGTAAGATATTTTACATAAAAGATGTTTACATAAAGTTCACAAGACAAAATAATAGCTGAATTTATAAATATGACCTTGTTCAAAAGTTTGTGAACCATTGGTTCTTAATATTGTGTCATAACTTTGGTGATCAATGACTGTTGTTTTGTGTGTGTGTGTGTGATGGTTGTTCATGAGTCCCTTGTGTGTTCTGAGCAGTTAAACCGAGCTCTGTTCTTGAAAGCTGAAAATGTATCAGCTTTCTAGTAAATTTACATATCTGAACCCTTTTCCAGCAGTGACTGAATGATTTTAAGATCCATCTTTTCACACTGAGGACAACTGAGGGACTCAAACAAAACTATTAAAAAAGGTTCAAACATTCACTAATGGTCCAGAAGGAAACACAATGTATTAAACAGTCGTTTAAAAAAAACAGCCGTTGATCATCAAGGTTACGACACACAGTATTAAGAACTGATTTTAAACTTTTGAACTGGGTCATTTTTATAAATTCAGCTTTTTTTGTTTTGTGGACTTTATGTAAACATCTTTTATGTAAAATATCTTACTCTGGAGAGTACTAAATAAAAAATCACATGCAGTTTGTATGATCCTCTTATTTTGTTAATTTTTCCTGTTTTCACAGATTTTCAAGAACAACTGTATTTAAAAATAGAAATCTTTTGTAACAGTATAAATGTCTTTACTGTGACTTGTGATCAACTGAATGAATCCTTGCTGAATAAAAGTGTTACAAAAATTTATGACCCCAAAATTTTGAATGGTGATGTATATAAACCCCGCAAATGAGGGAAATGAAACTTAGTTAGGTCTCATAATTATTTAATGAAATGGACGAACATTAACTAATGTCAGAAAATACCATTAATGCTTTTTGACTAAAAAAAAAGCAAATTCCAGCAAATTCCAGGTTTTTAGCTTGGTCAGCTTTATCATCGGAGCCGCAGGGATTCCCAAACCCCATTGCATAATCCCTCAGCACTGTTTACATAAGGTCAGGTCTGGATCCTCAGAACTGTCACAGTTAATCTCTTCATGATCCTTCATTTCATGCACTCTTTATGGCTTGCGACAAAGTTCAACTCCTGCAACAATACAAAATACTCTCTGCACCTGAAACCGCAAAAACGTACAAATGGACAGGGCTTCATTTACTAAAGTTATGTGACTATTGATTTAGCACACTTTGCCTAATAACTTTATTGAGTCATGGATTGATTTAATAGCACTGCAATTTTGTGAAATTAGCTTTAGAATGTTAAATTAGGATGAGGATTATGAGCATAAAATTAAACTGCTTATCCTGATTCTCCGATGTCTTTCTCTGGCACTGTAAAGGGAAATCTCATTTGGCGATCGTGCAGAGGGTCAATAATGAAGGAGATGGAGATCCTTTCTACGAAGTCATGGGCATCATCACTCTGGAAGATGTCATCGAGGAAATCATCAAATCTGAGATCGTGGATGAAACAGACCTTTATAGTAGGTGTTTAATGTTTCTGTTCTATAAATTTTCTCTGGCGCACTCATGCAAATCCTTAGCCTCATCTTTCCATAATCTTTAAATCTTCACATGAACATTCAAACATCTAAAAGTTACAAAAAGCAGTCCAATGGTGCATTATATGAAGAATATTTCCTCTAAACAGCCATTAAAGCGCATTTGACTGAGTGAAGCCCTGCCCTAATCTCTGCTGCTTCCTGATGCATAGCCAATAATACTGTGACCCTATTGCAATAATTTCCACACTAATTGGATTTTAGAACTCTGTGTTATTTGTCTTCTGGCAAAGTATTTTCTGCAATCAACAAATTGCTTTTAATTATATTAACAGTGCTAACATATAGGGGGAGACTGGGGTTAGTTGTCACCAGTGTTGGGGAAAGTTACTTTTAAAAGTATTGCGTTACTCCCTAAAAAAGTAACTAATTACATAGTTACTTTTGATGGAAAGTAATGCGCTAGATTACTTTTTCTCAAATAATTAAATAAATAAATAAATGAAGTTGTATTTTTGGCAAATGTAAATCCCTTTTACACCAAAAATGAAATGATTTCTTCGATGATCCAGCACAACTCATGGGGACAGGAGAGGTGTCAGTCAATAAATGGGAAAACAAAGTAACTTATTGACTATTAGTAACTAGTAACTAGTAACTTATACTTATTTGAAAAAGTAACTCAAATATTTTGTTGTAAATTTAAAAGTAATATGTTACTTTACTAGATATTTGTAAAAAGTAATCTGATAACATAACTCTTAACAAAGTTGTGTCCAAATTTTGAGTGTTTAAACTTTTGAATTATACCTAATTTATAATGATAATTACAAAAAATATGTGATAGGGAAAAAAGACAATAAAAAAGCCAAGTGTCCCACTACCAGGTTAAGGTTAACAGTTAACAGGCTAAATATTACCACTAAAAATAAGACTATTATGTTTAGGTTAAAAAACAAAAACAAAAACATGTATTTAATTTATTTAAAATGTGGACTTAAAATGATTTAATATTAATTATTTGAAATGGCAATAAACGGAGGACACTTTGCAATACAATTTTGCAATAAAACTTCAGAACAAAATAAACTGAAATCCGAAATATTAGAATTGATATCTTATTCTTGAAGATAAAGCCTACAGTATATAATACATTGTTGTTGTGTCTTGGCAGCTGATAACCGTACGAAGAGGAGAGTGTCTCACCATGAGAGGAAACAGCAAGATTTCTCCATATTTAAACTATCAGAGAGTGAAATGAAGGTCAAAGTTTCACCACAGCTTCTGCTCGCAACACATCGTTTTCTGGCCACAGGTAATCTCAATTCACAGTTGTGGGAACCTGTTAAGAATCAATTCAGACAGTTTCAGTTTTGAATTTGAAGTTTTATGAAATTGAAAGTTGTTTTAAAATCTTGTCTTAAATCTACTCATTTGGTGCAGCATTGAAAATCATCAATAAATGGTGAAAGAATGCTGTTTGACTGTCCATGATTCTCTCTGTTCCCTTCCTGTTGGTAGAAGTAGAGCCTTTTAAGCCAACGCATCTCTCAGAAAAGATCCTTCTGCGATTGATCAAGCACCCGAGTGTTGTGCTGGAACTCAAGTTTGATGAGAAAAACAAGCGATCACCAAAGCACTACCTCTTCCAGCGCAACAAGCCTGTGGATTATTTCATCCTCATATTGCAGGTAAAGCACTACAAGCTTTGAAAAACATTCCTTTTATATATATTGAAAGACATCTGGAAAATAAAAGCATATTCACCGTTGAACCCCACTGTAGGTGGAGTAAAAATGCTCCTTTGCTCAGTTTTCGTTAATGCAAACTTGATTTCAGAAGGTCTCGGCATATAAATGTGTGATTCCTCTCTCTCTGGCTGCAGGGTCGAGTCGAGGTAGAGATTGGTAAAGAGGGACTAAAGTTTGAAAATGGGCCGTTCACATACTACGGCTTACCTGCTATAATGACCATCCTACCCACAGGTTTGTTTACGAACTGAAAGTTCCCCTATTATGCTATTTTAGAATTTTTTATTTTGAAGGTCTCCCACAAGAGCCTACATGCATCCAAGACCCTGTTTACACCCAGTATTAAGAATCATTTTGGTCGATCGGATCACAAGTGGACGACACTAAATATAGGTGTAAATGGGGTATAAAACGTTTCGAGCCTGTCCACTTTCAACCACTTCCAGAGGTAGTCGAAAACGCATTCGCCTGGATTGCTTTTGTAGTGTAGACGCTCATGTAGTCGAATGTGTTCGAACAGCCACAAAAGACTGCCTACTCTACAACAGATCTAACACGTAAACATAATGGGAAGCGTGCTAGCCAGATGTGATTTAAACTTTGTCGGCTTGAAGACCCAAGTTTGGTTTGAAGACGAAAACGTACCAAGCACAATGTTCTTGCACCATTCTTGATTTCTAACTCACCCTCACCATGTGGCTATCATAGCAGAAACGAAAGCTGCAGCTGTCTCGATGTCTGCCCGTCATATCCATTCATGTTCATAAGAAAACTGCGTAAGCTTATTTCGTTCATTAGATTGAAAGATCTGAAAAAACCCATACATTTACCCACCCATAGACCCTCTCCTTGATGAAATCAGGACAGAAGTGGTTGAAAGTGGACAAAAGAGACAAATTAAAACACCAGGTGTATGCGTCTCCCTCATCTACTTGTGATCTGATCAACCAAAACACATCTTATTACCAAATGCCTAAGGTCCAAAAACCACTTGAATTTTCTCATAATATACATTGCAGCATCACCTTTTTTCTCTCAGTGTCTGAAATGGTTTGATGAAGTATTGGTCTCTATAAACTCCTCCTTTCCAAAACCAACTCTGCTCTGATTGGTCAGATGGCCCAGTCTGTTGTGATTGGTTTACCACTTAAAGTGTGTGTCCTCTAAGCCAAGACTCCCAGCAGGTGTCCCCACAGAATAGAGATCTGGAAACAAAACACACATGACCATATATGAATTTCAGCTCCGGATGTTTCCTCAGCACTTGATACACAGCAATACGAACAGTAACCATGTCATTGTTGTTCGCGGACAGCCACTGAAGACCATAGGCTGGCTTTATGGAAATTTGTTACAAATCTATGTAGGTTTGATCAGGAATTAATGCTGGAATAAACTGATGACTCATTTCAGGGAGTTCAGAATTGTTCTTTCTTTTAGGAGCACTTTGATTTTTGAAACTTTGCAGCCCTTTTACATTCACAAACAGCTATATTATACACTACATGAAAGATAATGTCTGAAAAAGTATAATGGGGAACTACAATATTGTCAGAATTCAACACTGGAGCTGAACAGAACCTCATTAGATAAATCAACTTCGAGTTTCCAGAAATATCTCGAACAAGGTTTTCCTGCATTAAAAACATTAATGAGCAATTAAAAACTCTGAGAGGCGTTGAGCGCGCGGAGCATACGTGACCCCTCTAGCAACGCTCTCCAGAGATAATTAAGGCAGAAAATCTAAACAGAGCGGCTATGTAAATCTTTGGAGAGTAGAGTCGGGTAATTACAGCGGGAGAGAAACTCTCGTCTGCCCACTCAGGCAAATTGGCATGTTATTATATAAGGATGAAAATCTCATAAGCTTAGCATCACGAAAATGCAAAAAATAACTTCAAGGATGGAACCTTTAGCCCTTGTTGAAGAGATTAATTCAGAACAAATGTGCATTAAATCAAAGTTATCTAAGCTAAGTGTCAGTATCAAAGTCTATATCTCTGGTGAGGGTTTTCTCAGCATATCTCTCTGAATTTTTCATTCATATATGTTTTGAATTTCACTCAAAAGTGTGCAAGACCGCACTTAGGTATGCGGTTCCTACAAAACTTCTAAAATCTAATATTACATTTGAAAAACACATCTAAAATAATTTCAATAATAGTATCAATAAGTGAAAATATTACTTTTGAATGATTCCGCCACAGCTGTGTACAAGTGTACAAAAATATTCAATACATACTAAACTGTTTAAACTCTAGACTGTGATTATAGACTCTCAATATGAAGAGGAAAGGAATGTCTAAATATCTGTGGCAATAATAATTTAAGTGCTAATCAACGAAATCACTGTGATCCAGTCCACAGGTCACCATCACTGAGCAGCGGTCTCAATCATTCGGACACTACAATCCATGGAGGCAGCATGGGTCAACTGAGCATCAGTGGAGCGCTGTATTTACCAGACTATTCAGTTCGTCAGCTCACAAACCTACAGATCATTAAGGTAAATTTGACTCTGTTGAGAGGAATTCACATCTTTTCAGGCTGCTGGATGAGGGGGAAAAACAAAAAGAAAATTTGAGGTCATATTGTGATTCACATACCCCAATATCAAAAGATATTCTTTTATGTTAAAGACATCTTGTGGTGAGAATCAAGTTTTTAATGTTGTTTATGTGTGTATGTGGTGTTTTTAATAGACAAGCCATGTGCTAAAGCAAATACTTTTTAATAACAATAAATCATCCTCATGTAAATATTCATACTATATGATAGAAATCATATTATGAGATATGTATTGTAAAATTGTATGTTATGTCATTCTTTCCAGATCACTCGTAACCATTATCAGAATGCCCTGACAGCTACACGCATGGACAGCTCTCCGCAAACACCCGATGCAGACAGTCAAGCTCCTGGGGAGAGAATGACAATCCCCGAGACGCGTTCCAACAGCATCGCCCTTCCGCTGACTGAACCGCGGCCCTGTCTGACCCGATTCCACCAGCACAGCCACCTCTACAGACAGCCAGACAGCACCACCACCCTTAACGAGAGAAACCGCATCGTCCGTGAGTGCATTCGCTTTTCAGTACAGTCTTCTTCTTCGGGTCTATTTGGTTGTTTGGTCAGGCAGCAAATAAATATTAAAACAGTTTGACTCTGAAATCTATTTTTAACCTGGAGCTAGATAATTCAGCAAAAGCTTTTACATGACAAAACATTTGAGCTCATCTTTAGAGGCTCTGATCTTTTCTGAAGTTGGCAGGGATCGGCGTTTGCGGTACTCTAAGTAAGTTGTTTTATACATGCGACATCATGACCCAAAAGAGGGAAATAATCAGGCAGAAGGCGGTAGTGAAGCTTCAACAACCAAACATATTTATTCAAAAGAAAATAATATAAACATTAACATGTTCAAAGGATGCAGCAGACCATTAATACAATTACCCACAAAGAAAAAGTAAATAAAAATAAAACAAAAATAATGAAAAACCCGCAGATGGCCACAGGTTACCTAGGTTGTGAAGACAGAGATGGCATACAGACAAACGTGCTTCCACTGCCAACAAGCTCACGGCGAATCACACTGCAGACCTAGAAGGAAAGAAAAATAAAGTGACCACACCACTGCTACCCACCAGTGAAGGCAACCCCGCAGCCACCGTCAGGTCAAAAAGAAATCTACAAAAAAAACAAAACAAACAATAATATTAACAGTGGGTAATGCAAATAGAACGAACAAGTCAGCACTGTAAAATGACTATGATCTACTTAGTCCCTCTTTTTGTCTTTGGTGTGACCTCAGTTCTCCTACAACCAACTCTGGTCCAACATCCAACCAAAAAGAAAAAACAACCTCAACAATAATTCAACCTAAAAAAAACGGTAATCGTGCATCCCTCTACCATCCGTTATTTTGGTTTATGACATTCGGGCAACCATCCAGCCATAATAATCCTAAATGATGCATCATGTGTTCAACACTCAACAATGTTCCACTCTTTGACATGTAAATGCACCAACGATCCTTACATTTGGTCTATTGACACCATGCAACACGTAAACCAGCTGCGACTTAAATCTGCCGCGACTTCCATTCATAAAGCGTCGGCGGAAGAACAAATCTCATCACTTCCTTTAGAACTCCTTATTATTTCCTTATAGAACTGAAGCTGATGGGATTTGTAGTTCCTGAAACACGCCCCGTTACAATCAGTTAGGCAAATTTAACCATAACTATCAAGGTCAGTCATCTTAAAGTACCCCTGGCTTGGCAGCACTCATGCGTCTAGTTTTTTTGAAGCTAGCTTCTGCACCTGATGCACAGCATGAGGATTCATCTTCTTTGATCGACCCTTGCTAGGCCTGTTCCGAGGGGAACTCATCTTGGAAAATCTATTCCGAGGGGAACTCGTCTTGGAAAACCTCTGTATGACCCTGGCCACTGTACTGTAACTCAGTTTTAGGGTGTTACCAATCTTCTTATAGCCTAGACTATCTTTGTGGAGAGCAACAATTCTAATTTTAAAATCCTCAGAGAGTTCTTTGCCATGAGGTGCCATGTTGAACATCCAGTGGTCAGTATAAGAGAATTGTAATCAAAGCACCAAATTTTAACTGCTTTAATACAAGATACACAAATTTGTACGGTCCTGTCAAGCAGACAAAAACATGAACATGATGAATAGGACTAGCTTAAACAACGTACAGTACTGTTATCATTTAGGGTGTCATGAAGAATCGCTTGTTCATGAAGAATCACGTTTGTATTCCTCACTTGTAAGTCGCTTTGGATAAAAGCGTCTGCTAAATGATTAAATGTAAATATAAATGTACTCACTTTTGTTGTCAGCTATTTTGACAATAATCGTTGAGTTATTTTCAGAGGAGAGTAAATCTGTACTGC
This sequence comes from Zacco platypus, assembly GCA_038088235.1. Classification (NCBI taxonomy): domain Eukaryota; kingdom Metazoa; phylum Chordata; class Actinopteri; order Cypriniformes; family Xenocyprididae; genus Zacco; species Zacco platypus. Next base: position 21,748,394 of record CM076078.1, on the reverse strand, counting down.
TATACAAATAGCACATTGACTACTCTAAAATATATGTTATGAATAAGTTTCATTTCTATAGTATTGTCCCTTGAGAAGATATCCTAAAATGATTGCTGAAATGTGAGGGGTGTACTCACTTTTGTGAGATACTGTATGTGGAATAAACCTATATAAAATCCTATACGAGCATACCGAATGTTTGCATACTGTATATTATATGATCTTATAATATACATACAAACAACACTTCTCGGGATATGGACAGATATGTACACATAAAACATTTCCTTATGGGCAGAATCAATTCTTTCTTTTAGGAGAAAATAACTTTTGTGCAATTTGATCTTTAACTTTCCAGTTCTTTTACATTCACAAATGGCTGTATTACACGCTACATAAAAGGTAATATTGGAAAAAGCATATTAGGGGCTCTTTAATCTCTGTAGAAACTGAGGATGCAGATAATGCATGTTGTGATGGTATTAAGACATTTATTACTGCTTCCAAGTGCAAGACAAGACAGATGGCCAAACTCTAATCCTCTTAGCAGTAAAACTAATCAGACTTTGTGTGAAAAGGTTTAACTCTGATTCTTAAGCTAGAAATCATTATAATGTCAAAACAGAGACACAACAAAGTTCAGTTTCCGCTAATAAATTAAGTCTGTCCTAAAGTGTACACAAGATCAAATGCAGGTTAATCAAATTACACTGTTAAACAAGATCACATCAATGTTTGCATTTATATCAAACGCTACTGTAAATATTTAATGTACTGTGCACGTAGGACTGATAGCAAACTTCATGACATAGTAGTTCCACAATCACAGTTGAAATTCACTGCAGAGTTTTTCTTAAAATCCTAATGAAATCAAAACTGTTTGGCTTTTCGTCCAAGCTTGCTAGCTTGAGGTTGTGTATTCATTAAAACTGCCAAAACAAACTAGATTAAACAAAATATGTGGATATAGGCCTATATGCATTTACAATTTAGTCTTTCTCTGGAGAAAAAAATGGACCATAAATATTGATGAATATATGTATTTGTCCAATAAATGTTTTTATAATGAAAATATCTCCTCAGTCGGAATTATAAATACCACATTCGACCAATCGAATGATACAACAGCAAATAATTTGATAATCTCCCTCAGAGCTTGATTTAAATAGATATAGCCAAATGGATAAAATCCAAACAGAAAAACAGGATCATTTTGTTCTTCATCACCCAGGTAGTGGTGAGAAATCCTCCACAGTCGATTGTAAAGTTCTCTTTCATCCTCAGTACAAGATGTTAATGTGGTTAATCTAAAGGCTAAGGGCTGTTTTAAAAAGGGCCAAGGCCTTCAATACATCCCACCCCAACTTCCTGTTTCAATAGGATTGCTTACAAGCTTGATATGGCAGAATTGGTATGCTATTCCAGTGTCAACAGTGGACAGATGATTGTGTTTGCCAAGCTATTTAATTTTCATGTCAAAAGACTTGGATTTAGTTCCTAGAACTGACTTTAAAGTTTGAAATGGCTTTGTTTTTACTCAGACCCTACATTGTGCTACAAACTCATGACGTGTTTATTTCCTGTGTAATCAGCTGACTGTGGCTCTCTGGCTCCCCCTGTAGGAAGTAAGTCAGATGGACAGAAGAGCCCCAGTGACTCTGTGTTCCTCCGTATGGATGACATCCCCTATATAAGAGACAATCGAGTGGAGAGAAAAGAAGAAACTGGTGGGTGAATTCTGAAGCAAAACCATGATAATATTATGCACCAGTATACAGTGACTACCGCATTAAATCCAAAAATGAATCTAAAAGCTGCTAAAATGAAATCAAAAAGTTATGATCGGAACAAACTTGGCATTAGGTGAACATATAAATTAGACATATATTGTTCACATATATGCTCTTAACATACAGTGCCATATTAAAATTCATCATCTAATTATTTTTAATATATGTACACACACATATATATATATATATATACAGCTCTGGAAAAAATTAAGAGACCACTGAAAAATTATCAGTTTCTCTGGGTTTACTATTTATAGGTATGTGTTAGGGTAAAATTAACATTTTTGTTTTATTCTATAAACTACTGACATTTTTCCCAAATTCCAAATAAAAATATTGTAATTTAGAGCATTTATTTGCCAAAAGCAACAACTGGTCAAAATAACAAAAAATATGCAGTGGTCTATATATTTATATATATATATATATATATATATATATATATATATATATATATATATATTGTATAAACCTATATAAAGTCCAATATAAGAATACCTGATGTTTGCACATATATTTTTCACATATATGATTTTGGCATACTGTACCATATAAAAATTCATTGTATAATTGTTTTTAATATATGTACATATACTAATTTTACTATGGATATTTCATATATGGTATAAACCTATAACATCCTAAATAATTATGTTGTTTAAATACTTTTATATATACATTAGACATATATTATGATCTTAACATATAGTACCATATAAAATGCCATCAAATAATACTTTTATATGGTGAACATATATCATTGTCATTATTTCATACCTAATTTTGATATACTAAATGAATAGTTCACCCAAAATCTATTTATTCATATATTTCTTTACATTTCAAACCTGTATGCTTTCACAAAATGGTGTGTATATATATATATATATATATATATATATATATATATAATTTTTTTTTTTTTTAATATTCAGGATTTTTTTCACAAACAATGCTATCATGTGACTTCAGATGAACTTAGACTATAGGTTTTAATAATGTAAAGTAGTATGCACTAATTTTAAATACTTTTTCTGCAGTAAAAGATTCCTAAAGTTTTTTAAAAATATCTGTGGTGCTTATCTCTGCTTGTGTTTAGTAGAGAAAAAAATGAACGGCATACAGATTAGAAAAAAATAATAATGACAGAATATTAATTTTTGGATGAACTGTCCTTTTAAGAAGGGTGGTGGTCTGCTCTCAGAGTAAATGCACCCAAACTTTCAAACACTGGAGTAGCTGTTTGACAGCGAGAGGGATGTTTGACACACCACAGGGAGAGGAAATGCATAAGCTCTAGTCTATGTTTATATGACCTGTGAAGGAATGTTGACATGAGGCTAGAACTGTCCATTTCAGCTCTGCTTGTTATGACTGGAGTTTAGCAGGAATTACTGAATCAAGAATCGATCAATCAGTTTGGATGCATAGAGAAGACAAGATACTAACTAATCACTTGCCAGCTCAGTTTGTCATGTGGTCATGGCCTGTTGTCATAGTGTGTCTGATCTCCGATTTCAGATGCTACGGCCGTACCCATGGAGACAGAACTGTCTACATCCCAGCTCATCAGCTCTTACTCTCTGGGCGGCTCGGATGAGAACCTGGGGAAAAAACTGCTGCGGAAACTGAGTGTGTATCAGCTACCAAGCGCCTGACTGAATCTGTACTGCTGCAAATGTGTCTAAATTTGGGGATCTGCCCTGTAATGACGCAACTGTGTTTACAGCTACACACACACACACACCTGCTTTTACTCTACATTTTCAAACTCCATCTGTTTCCTAGCAACCAGCCAGGCAAACTGCAGCCCACACATCTGCTTAATAAAAAAACACAAATCACTCAGAACAATGTGGTTTACGCAAGTAGGGCATATTTTTGGGCCAGAAACCTTGCTGTTAAAAAATTGTGTGGGAGGCTGGCGCGCCGGCAAAACTTCTTGACTAGCTGACAAGACTTTCATCATCAATTTCAGTAATGTTTCCGACTTAAATTTATGTATTTTGTCCGAATCAACTTCCATTTTATTTCAAGCATAAGCCAAACTTATATCCTTGGTTTTGCTCTACTTTTTTCAGAAATTATTGGCTCCTTTTAATTGAATACATTTTGCAACATCCATTTGCCAATTTCATTGCATTACATTCAAATTCAAATTCCAATTCCAATTCTCCGTTCAAATTGAAGCCATTCCTAATTAATTTGAGAATAGAGCATCACCTATTTGGTAAATCACAGTCACGTGATTATCTTATCTTTTAAGATATTGATGTCAGTTTAAAACTAGGCATTTTACATTTCACTTTCTACTCTCCAGGCAACAAAAAAAGAAAGAAGTCCCGTGATGGCGATAAACCTCTGGAAGACAATCCTGAACATTCACAGGTGAAGACCTAGCATTCATTTTATGGGTTTGCGTCTCTCTCGCTCGCTCGCTCTCTCCTGCTTCTCCGACAAATGTGAAATCTTCTCCAGCCTTTCTCTGGATCTCGAGTGAGAGAGAGAAAGCACAACCCGGTGTACACAGACCACCACAACAGGATGTAGCATCATAAAACCTTGCCTTCAGCATTGAAACTGGACGACGCTCAATGCCCGTTACGACAAACCTGAAATTTCCAACATGCAGCAAGACACATGCTTTTTTAATTGAGATGCTACATAACCGTTACATACTACAGTTTTGATGGCGGTTTATCATGATGTCTTTTCCAGTCACTGTGGTAATGACAGTCTGACCTCTGACCTGGGCAAAGCCAGCAAGCACAAGCCTGGAGACCTGAAGCCAACCCGCTGACCAATGATGCGGCAGAACTTTAGTACGTCACAAAACGTGGTCATCTTTCAGTACAATTATCTTGAAACAAAGTGTTTATTGTGATTTTATATCATATTAAGTCGGAAGTATTTATCAGGCTGTGCCTGGAAGTCAATTAAGATGAATTTATGAATATCAAAGCACTTTGAGACAGATCAGATCCATTTATTTCATATTCTGTTGAATAGCTGAATGATTGACAGAGGAAAAAAATACCTATATTAGGTAAGTGCTGTCAGAATTTTTATTTCTGTTTTTCTGTTTTCGAAAGAATGAATATTTAATGTTGTGATTTCTTAACATTTTGCTTTTATTTCTGCAATTCTGTTCGGCTGAGAGCACAGGGTACAATGTGATATGGCTTTATTATTATTATTATTAATATTTTTAGCTATTTTAGGCCATATTTGAATAGTTTTTTAAAAATAAAATAGTCTGAGATACCAGTGCTAATGGTCTAAGCACATGTGTTTGACAATAGATTTATTTGTCTAAAATTAGCATTTATTATATTGGCATGCTTTTCAGCAGTATTATTATTAGATCAGCATTGTGTTTACTGTATGAAATATAGATATTTAGGATATGCGCAAGCCATAACTTGAACAAACTTGAAGCATCGATATGGAAATGTCACCTTAGAGAGAGAGATATATATATATATAAATATATATATATATATTTATATAATCATAAGCAATATCTAAAACATGCAAGACGCCTATTATTTTGCTTTTGAGCCCTTTCAAATCTGAAAACCATTGAATACTTCACCCACATTTCATTTGTGAATTTTCATATCTAACATTCACACTTCCTGAACATTCAAGAGCTTTTTTTAATTTATTTTTTTATAAAGTTCATATTCATAATTATTCTACCGTTCAAAAATTTGGGGTCAGTAAGATTTTGTTTTTTGAAAGAAATTACATTTAAATTAATACTTTTATTCAGCAAGGATTAAAATACAACATTTCTATTTAAAATGCTGTTCAAAATAAACTTTCTATTCATTAAAGAATCCTTAATATATATATATATATATATATATATATATATATATTAAAAAAATCAGCATATTAGAATGATTTCTGAAGGATCATGTGACACTGAAGACTGGAGTAATGATGCTGAAAATTCAGCTTTGACATTACAGGAATAAATTACATTTTAAACATATTAACATAGAAAATAGTTCTTTTAAATTGTAATAATATTTCAAAATATGTCTGTTTTTACTGTATTTTTGATCAAATAAATGATACATAAGACTGCTTTAAAATCAACAGTAAAAAAAACAAAACAAATCCTGACCTCAAACGGTAGTGTACAATCACCCAAATATCAGAAGAATATCTGAGCACCCATCACTGGTTCACTGCCATGACATTCCCAGCATGCCATGATCATGACAAACTAATCATCAGCTCATCCCTGCCAACAACAGGTCACATGATTACATTATGCCATAGGATTATAGGGGCTTGGATGTGTTTTGCATGAAAGGCTGTTTTTTACTGAGTATGTCAAGTTAATACCTTTCTCCTGCATGCATGCAGCAGACACTGGTGATGTAGACTGTTTTTGCCTCTTTGCTAACAGTGACCTATATGCCACCACCAGGGAGTCGGCCACAGAAAGCACAAAGTCTCAGGCTGGAAAACACTGGATGTCTGTTTCTTTCCCAATGATATTTATTCCTAGTAACATTTAATAGCAATAACCAGGCTAGCCCGTTTTATAAAGTTGCTTTGCATCTTGTTGATCTGGAGTGAAGTGAACTGAATGTGCCTGCTTGCTTTCAGGCCACATGGACACTTTGTGTTGTGCAATACTGTGAGCTAAACCCACTGTACGGAGAGCACATGCTGACAGAGAGAGAAAGAAAGAGGAACAGCCCTTTTTACGTCACAGTGCTGCATTGCAGGGTGGACCGAGTGACGCAGGCTGACGTCTGAATCAGCCCCTCCAAACAGACATCTAATGATTGACAAGACATGCACAAAATCCTCTGAAACAACACATTAAATGACGTATATTGAAGCCTTAAACTGGGGGCATTTGCTAAAGACGTAGAAAATCAGCTTCCGCTCTCTGTACAGTGGGTCGGTCGAAGGATAGATATATATGTTTCTACAGAGTTTACAAAGACCTCTATTTGAAAGCGCCTGATGAATTGTGTATGAATTTATGAAAAAAAAAGGACATCCTGATGTGGTATTTTAGTATGAAAAGTACCACTAGCCACCCAATAAATTAAGATTTGAATCATATTTGTCTTGGAAAGTATCATCATCATCGTTTTTGTTCAAATTCAGTACAATGAAGGTCAAACGTCTGACATTTTTATCGCAGGATTTATTATGAATGATTTATCCGTGCACATCATCTTGTTTGAATTCACTTGCCCTCGCAGTCTTTGATCAAAATAACTTCCCCTCCCTCTTGCAGTGACGCCTCTCGTCTTCTCTGATGATGTGTTTACTGGCATGAGGGCGGGACAACCTGCCACTCATATGAGATAGACCAATAGCAAACCACAACCATCCAATCAATTTCTGATGGACAAAGTCAAGTCCCTCCCTACATTTATTTCTGTTCGAGAAGCAACTTCACTCTGATATACATCACAATAGACTATCGCAAGCTCGACTTTAACCAATACTAAGGGTTTTTATGGTATTCCTGCAGATTTTTATACATAGAAGATCCATTTCCTGAGTTTACATTCATGAGAACGTTTTAGATTAAAATCATCACCCCATAAAATAAAGTAACAAATTGTGTTAGGTTTAATTTCCATAAAAGAAACTTTCAACTGTGCTGTCACTCTGAATTCCAGAAAAAGGACATAGGGGAAGAAAGTTCAACTGTCTTATTTCAGCAATAACAATATTAATAATAATAATAATAATAAACAGGGGATGTTTAAAAGTAATTTTTGCTTATTAGTATGGTTGAATTGGATCATCAAAGGTCAGCAGCAAAGACATAATTAATAAAGTGAGATTAAATCATAAAGTATATTTGCCTTATTTAACATATTGTATAATATTCTGAGTTTGCATTTGCATTTTAATTCATTTTGAGGAATACTAAATCTGTTTTTGAGCAAGTGAACAAAAAGAGATGAATAAATGCATGCTCACATTTAGCCTAGAACTAAAACAGCGCACACAACGCCTTTGCATTTATGACAGAAGAGGTTTCGGTCTATAAATGGGAAAAAGTAACTCAAATATGTTTTTGTGAATATAAATGTAATGCTTTATTGGTTACTTTAAATAAGTAATCTGACTACGTAACTCGTGTTAATTGTACATGATTGAAAAGAAAGTCCTTTGAGGTCAAACAACTGCTGGGCTATATTAGGATAACCTTTGCTGGTTGTTATTTTGAGGCAGAACACATTCTTTGAATATGCTTATCATGAAGTGTGCTCATAATGCCACTTGATCACTCAGAACCTTCTTCTACACCGAAGGCCCAACTCTCAGAAGAGAGATTTGTGCCTGTATATTGGTAGATTGTTAACTTTTGCTCCCCAGACTTATATGGTTCTAGATTTGCAAAGAAAGTTATAGTTTAAGTAAACCCTGTCACAGTAAGTTTAAAATTGGTAGCTCATAATTTGAATATAGATGCGAGGAAATTTTAGCGCCAGTCTGTGTGCAGGTTTTGTGCCAAACCCTGTTATATTCAAAACTTTACAAGAATGAGCATTACAGGGTTTATAAAAATTACATGAGACCAACGAGTGTAAGTACTAAAATACTGAAAAAGACTATGAGAAGTGCTTAGTCTTATTCAAATGTGTTAGGTAGGCATATATGCATATATATGCATATATATATATGTGTGTGTGTGTGTGTGTGTGTGTGTGTACAACGCCTTTGCAGGTGTTTTGAGTTAATTGGCTGATTAGAGTGTGGCACCAGGTGTCTTCAATATTGAACCTTTTCACAATATTCTAATTTTCTGAGATACTGAATTTGGGATTTTCCTTAGTTGTCAGTTATAATCATCAAAATTAAAAGAAATAAACATTTGAAATATATCAGTCTGTGTGTAATGAATGAATATAATATATAAGTTATAAGTTTCACTTTTTGAATGGAATTAGTGAAATAAATCGACTTTTTGATGATATTCTAATTATATGACCAGCACCTGTATGTATGTATATATATATATATATATATATATATAATCTATTTTTTAAGTTTTCATATGTAAATCTTTAAAAAATTACAATTTTAATAAAACAAATAATAATGAAATTTGACAAAATAATGATTTGAATAACTGTACAAAAATTTTGTTTATTTCCCCCAAATAATTGATAATGTGAATTTCAAGGTTCAAAAGTATCTCAAATTTACACTACTAAAACGATGATATGTTTAGTTTCGGTTTCGGTAGTGACAATTTTAGATACTTTTGAGCCTAGCTCAAAGACGCTAATCAGCACATGGTTAGCTAGCACGGTTCTGAACAGCTATACACAGAAAAAACCTAAATTTTATCGAATGACACTCAAAAAACAATGTCACAACCGACACTTTGCCACATGTTTCGGTCGTAACTGTTTAAGTAGTGACAATTGTATACCTTCAAATATAATCAGCACATGGTTACCTAGCACAGTTCTGAACAGCTGTACACAAGAAATGTTATGGAATTTAATTGGAATTGGAATTCATTGGAATAACACCCAAAAAAGTTTGCTTGATTACAGAAAAAGAGTGTTTGGTAGTGACGTTCCTTACAGTTACACAGATTTTCAGACTTTTCAACAAATTTAACTCAAAATGATGGCACCTATCTTCTATGAAAGAGAGGCTATGAGAGGGGGGTACAGGAATATTTCCTGATCAAAGAAAATGTAGAAGTGTGCTTAACATTAGTCTCAGCCAATGGCCTGAAACATACACGGTTTCGGTAATGATATGAAAATGTGTGAATTTTTTATATAAATTTTCATGATTTAAAAATAAAATAAAGTAAATTTAACTTCACTTTAAAACATTTTTTTTTTTTTTTAAAGTCAAATATATTTTTAAAAACAATGGTAAAAAAAATGCAAAAATTATTTTAATATTTTCACAAGTTGCAATTTAGGGGCTAAGGTTTGGGACAGGCATCAATTGAAAGTACCCAAATGATGATTTTATAAATATTAAGCTTACTGATATTTTAAATATTATTTTGGGATTCAATAGAAAATAGAAGGATCTTAGTAAACATCTAAAATTAGAACACTTAAATGCTTTTTAAATGTGTTTTTTAGTTGTTGGACAGCAGTTTGCAGCCTTTCTGTAGAATGGCCTATATATACACACACATATATATATATATATATATATATAGTGCTTTCAAATCGATTAATCTCAATGCACATAAAATGTGATTTGTGCTAATAAAACATGCAAGGCAATAAGTTCATTCATCATTAACTTCATTTATTTCAATGCACTTTCATTAGTACATTTGTACACAAAGAGCTTTTATACTCCTATAGGTTTGATCTCACAAGGCTAAGCTGGGTGGGAGAGTAACATACTTGGACTAATGACACATTCACTCAATAAACGGTGTTGCAGTGCACGAATGAACCTGAACCCAGGAACACAGCAGTGAAAATGATGTACCAGAATCAGCAGATTAAAAAGACATCAGAAAATAAAGTGCAAAACAATGCCTGAGGTCTTCACAACCCAGAATTTCCAGAACAAGCATCATCAAAGACGAAAAGCTTAAAGGAACATTCAACCCCCAAATCACTTTTCTGTATTAATTCACTCCCCCTCAGCTGTCAAGGGACCCAATATCCCAGAATGCACTTTTCAGGTTTCTCCCTCCATTTCCTCACACTGGAATTAACAGTGAAACACAAGCTAATGCCGCTAATCGTTCAAGTTGTCTCAGTGTGCATGTTTTAAACAATGGATGCATACACAAACCTTGAAACATGCACAACGTCCTTCAGTTGAGCACTCAATACGGTGAAATGTGTTTAAAATGTATGTAAATATCGACAAGTTAAGATAGGGCTAGCTCTTCATATCTTTCCACCCAGCCAACTTTATATAACTCTGATTCACTAAGCTGTGCGAATTTAATCCAAGGACCGTGAAAGATCACAAAATCATTCAAGATGGAGCTTCAGGTCAAGGAAATCCAAAGGCAGTCGTTTGGTTGACTGTAAACCCTACCACAAAGTGCTTATTCATACAAACAAGACTATTTGAAATATTCACTACAGACAATATTTAGGAGAAGGGAATAGATATCTTCTGGAACCGTTTCAATGCTTTATAATTACAAGATAAAACAGGTTGTTGAAATGCTGATGAAGACCAGCAAAAGCAGGTGTGTGTCTGTGTGTGTGTCTGTGTGTGTCTGTGTTCATGTGGACACACACACACAAACAGGAAGTGTGGTAAAGGTGCTTATTGGACTTTAGTGACAGCCTCATGAATGGACTCGGCCACATAGTCGATGTTCTTGGAGGTGAGGCCGCACATGTTGATGCGACCGCTCGCCATTAGATAAATGTGCTTTTCTTTTATCATGTACTCCACCTGCTTAGCTGGAAAACAAACAGAACATTTTGAAATGATTTAGTGACGTTCTATGTGAATTTGAAATGAATAGATTGCATTAGAGAACAGCAAACAAATTATGCCTTCTCAGTCTCAAAAAATGTTTTTAATTCAAAATGTATGCATTTGAAGTGCACAAAAAAATCCATCCATTGGGATAACGGTTTTAAAAATCTAATAAACTAAAATTTGAAGTTTTTTTGGCTTTTAGTATGAATTTGTTAGCCTTAAATAATTTCTTTGATTAATAAAATCCTCTACAAAAGAATCAACAGAACAAAACAATTCTTAAAAGGGTAGAAGTGTTACAGTCCAAAAAAATATGTTTAATTGACAGTGGATTCAGGCAAAATGGACACATTAGATAAATTTTTACTTTCAGGAGAAAACTATGTGTTAGTCTTGAGTGTCTTATCGGGCATCTTGTATAAACAACAAATTATTAAAAGGGAACTTTAGGAGGAGAAGCGGTTAGAGATGGAAGGAAACTGAGGCATTACTGAGCTCAAACAGCTCTGGCTGAGCTATGATATAAATTAAACATTATTGGCTATTATAAAAAAGGGGAGGAGCTGTTCGATATATCCTGCCCCGTCCTCCTGTTCAGAGGAAATTACGCCAACACATTAAATAATGCTGCTCGTTCAAGGGCCCTTTAAATTGACACATATTTGTCAGTCTTACATAAATAAAACGTGTAAGAAAAAAAAAAAACATGAACTATTTACTTTCATTTTATTTCATTTAAATAAAAAATTTGTTCAGCATAAATCTGTTCATTATTAAATTTATATTTAGTTAAAAAAATTAACATGGTTAAATTGTGGCTCTGTGGAACTAATTAATCAACTAGTTTGAACACAATAGAAGATATTTAGAAGAATGTCGGGCCCCATTGATGGGCCCCATTGACTTCCATTGTATGGAAAACAATACTACAGAAGTCAATGGGGTCCAACAACTGTTTGATTACTGACATTCTTCAAAATATCTTCTTTTGTGTTCGGCAGAAGAACGAAGAGCTTTGGAACAACTTGAGAGTGAGTAAATGACAATTTAATTTTTTGGTGAACTATCCCTTTAAAATGATTTTACTGTGCTTCAAAACACATTCAGATTTATAGTAGTATTATATAATTCTTACATCACATTAAGCGTATTAATTTATGTTAATTATGTAATGCCAATGGATGGAAATTTTATATGCAAGAAAAACAAATCTTAAGGTAAAGGAGGAGCTTACGGTTGAGTCCTGTGAAGCTGAACATGCCGATCTGTTCAGTGATGTGCTCCCAGGTTCCTGGAGTTCCTAGCGCTTTCAGTTTTTCTTTCAGCTGAGCACGCATCAACAGGACCCTGTCTGCCATAGTCTTAACATTGTCCTTCCTGTAGGAAGACAGAATATGCCAAAAGAATAGTCACACACACAATCTGGTTCACTTTCCTTCTAGGGACTCTCCATAGGTGTAATGGTTTTTATACTGTACAAATTGTATATTTTATCCCCTAATCCTACCCATCACAGAAAACTTTCAGCATTTTTACATCTTCAGAAAAACGTCATTTAGTATGTTTATTAATCCATTTCCCCCCAAGAGGACTGCTGGCTGGTGCCCACAATGTAATATAAACCCATAGACACACACTGTGCTTAAATTAATTAGAGCACTTGTTATAATACAAGGGGAAAAAAAATTTAAAAAATCAATGTACGTTTTTGAAAGAAGTTTCTTCTGCTCACCAAGGTTACATTTATTTGATCAAAAATACAGTAAAGCAGTATTGTAATAAAATATTACAGTTTAAAATAACTTTTCCATTTGAAAATATTTTACATCGTATTCCTGTGATGTCAAAGCTAAATTTTCATTATAACATGCTGATTTGCTGTTCAAGAAACACTTCTTATTATTATTATTATTAATATTGAAAACAGTTGTGCTGCTTAATATTTTTGTGGAAGCTGTGAGGATGCCTCGTCAGGATTCTTTGATGAATAGAAAGTTCAAAATTTATTTGATATAAAAATCATTTGTAAAATTATAAAATGTCTTTACTGGATATTATTTTATAATATTAAAATATAATTAATCATTTCTTTCAAAAGCAATAAAATCTTGCACCAAACTTTTGTATATATGCATTACATGCATATTTCATTTAAAATAACAAAACTAGATTCATTTTAATTGCATTTACCATTCAGCAAAGAGCTCTGGGGTGTTGAGTGTGATGGCAACCAGACGAGCTCCCTGGGACGGAGGGTTGGACCAGGTTATTCGAACGATCTTCTCCATTTGAGACAGAACACGATTCAAATTGTCTTGATCTTTGGCTACAACAGTCAGGTTCCCCACTCTCTCATCTGTGGAGTCAGGTTATTCTTTAAAATCAAATGGTTCTGGCATTAAAATGTCTGTAGAAAGGAATGTACAACCTGTTGGAACCACTTACTGTACAGACCGAAGTTCTTTGAGAACGACTGGGCACAGAATAATTCAAAACCCTGTGTCACAAAGTAGCGGATGGCCCAGGCATCTTTGTCTAAATTTCCTGAGGCAAATCCCTGATAGGCTGAATCAAAGAAGGCAAACAGATTCTTTCGCTGAAGAGAGTGGGAAGAGAAGAAAAAAAGTTGGGAATTATAGTTCCATTGACAACGTAACTTCAGGTTCAGTGTCCTGCCTGACTGTACAATTTTCATTTGATATGTTGGGTTTAGGTAATTATGCAATAGTTAACTCAGTATTTATAAAACTATCAAGAGTTTAAATTTGGACAACATTTGGTTGTAATTGCAGGTTGTGCTTAAATGTCTTATTGGATGCAATCAAGTTCCATTTTTGTACCATATGCTTCAATGTTCTAAACCTGTTGCATAAACTTTGCTTCTATGTTAAAGAGATAGGTCACCAAAACTGAAAATTCTGTCATCATTTGTGTTGTTCCAAACCTTTAAGACTTTTGTTCATCACACATTAAGATCTTTTTGATGAAATCTGAGAGCTTTCTGTTCCTCCATTGACACTTCAAAAAATTCATAAAGAGATTGTAAAACTAATCCATATGAATTGAGCAGTTCAGTCCACATTTTCCTAAAAAGACTCGATCGCTTGATATGATGAACAGATTTAATGTCGGCTTTCATTCACATATAAACATTGATCATTGATCCATTACAGTTACATTTTAAATGGGTGGTAATCAGATTACAGTTACATCTGAAAAGTATTTTAGATTAACAAAGTGATTACTTTGAATTTTAATGTCATTTAAACAGCGATTGGTGATTCTCTGACTCTGACAGTCTGAAAAAGCGGAGTTAAGTTTCAACATTTCAATACTTTTAAGAGGGATCATAAAAATTGTTGTTTTTATTTAATACTGTCCTGAACAAGACAAAATTACTGAATTTATAAAAAAATTTGCCCAACTGTCAACTTAACTGTCCTGTCCTGTCATGACCTGGATGATCCACGACTGTTTCCATGTTTTGTGATAGTTGTTTGTGAGTCATTTTATAATTCACTGGTCACTGCAACTTTTTCCTCACAATCCCCCCCCCCCACACAATTCTGAGTTTGCATTTCACAATTCTGACTTCTTTTTCTCAAAATTGCGAGATTTAAATTCACAATTGCAAGTTATAAAGTCAGAATTGGGAGAAATAAACTTGCAATACTGACTTTTTTTCTTGCAATTGTGAATTTAGTATGTGAGTTTATATCTCATAATTCTGACTTTTCTCAATATTGTGAGTTTATAGATAAAAACTTGCAATGACCTTTTTGTGTTTGTTCCACACTTATTAGTATTCTAAAGTATTTAGATTAAGTTACTAAACTTGAGTAATGTAACGAAATGCGTTACAAATTACTTTTTAAAGCATGTATTTTGTAATCTGTAGTGAAATACATTTTAAAAGTAACCTACCCAGCCCTGTGTGAATATAAGCCTAAATTCAATCAGTTCATCATATAAAGCGCTTATGTCTCTTCAGAAAATTTGGACAAAACCACTCAATTCATATCAGTTTTAAGATCTCTTTATGAACTTTTTGAAGCATCAAAATGCTAGTTGTCTGCGCAGGCAGTCTATGGAGGGACAGAAAGCTCTTAGATCTTCATCTGTGTTCTGAAGATGAATGAAAGTCTTACGACAAGAGGGAGAGAAATTAATGACAGAATTTTCATTTTTGGGTAAACTAACCCTTTACATTTACGTTATGTAATGGCAATGAATAACAACCAGCATCAAGCTTTTTAAAAAAGACGCAAAAGCATCACAGAATGATCCCATATGACATGTCATATTCCAAGTGTTCTGGGGGTATACGATATGTATTTAATGTATTATTTAACGAAAATCACAACCTCGTCCGTTGAACGTCAGCATAAGTGAGACTATAAGCACCGCAGTTCACTCCGACTCGCCCAGAAAAAGCACACAAGTTGTGAGAAACCAAGATTAATAAAAGCGTAAGAACTAATCCTTGAATTTTCATTTTAGGGTGAACTATCCCTTAAGATCTACTTTTACAATTCAAATTAGACTGATGTACCTTTTGTAGCAGACTTTAAAAAGTTAGGACCTGCCTTGAAGAAAAAATTAGACTAGTAACTTTTAAGACTCGAAGCAGATCATGCAACCAGTCACTGGTGTGTGGGGTTACTGTAATGGTCTCACCTTCATGACATCAGCGATCTGCTTCCACTGGTCCTGGGTGGGGTCTGTACCGGTGGGGTTGTGAGCGCAGGCATGCAGCACAAAGATGGAGTGATCAGGTGCGTTCTGGCAGGAAAGACATGTATTCAATTACACTTTATATAGCAAGTATTTACTGTCAAACTGATCACTGTTATCCTTGTAAAGAAATCAGAAAACACACTAGTGTCAGTGCGACTTTATGTAATGTTTTTGAAAGAAAAATCTCTTCTTCATCAAGGCTGCATTTATTTGATCAGAAACACAGTAATATTGTGACATATTATTACAACTTAATACTTTTGTATTTTAATATGTTTTAAATTATAATTCCTGTGATGTCAAAGCTGAATTTTCAGCACCATTACTCCAGTCTTCAGGGTCACATGATCCTTCAGAAATCATTCTAATATGCTGATTTGCTGCTCAATAACATTTATTATTATGTTGAAAACAACATTTTGTGCAGCTAAATATTTTAATAAAGAATTCTTTGATTAATAGAAAATTACAAATACCACACAGATTTTTTTTTTGTAACTCAAAGTCTTTACTGTCACTTTTGATCACTTTAATGTGTCCTTGCTGAATAAAAGTATTTATTTCTTTCAAAAATATATAAATAGAAAATCTGAACTACTGGCCTGATATGAATCTATCAGTCACTCGACAATTTAGGTGACAGTGGTAAATGACAAACGGCATTTCTTTCTGCACATAATCCAAGGTTTTTTTGATAACTTATCAATAACTGATAAATAAGTAACTATAAAGTGCTTGTTTTGTGAAACCCCTACTCACCTCCAGGTCACTCAGAAATCCTGCCAGATCGAGTCCACGCTTCCCTGCATCCCAATATTTGTATGGACGGATGTCCTCAAACCCAGCGTTAGAGAAAACAGCATTGTGGTTTTCTAGAAAGAAAGACCACAAACTGAACTGAACGTGGAAGATTGTTTAGCATTTGACAACAATATAAAGTTAATTATTGAACTCAAGGCCACCATGAAGTTAGTTATGCTCTTTTGAGGTGAAACTTTCACATACAATTTGTATAATATTGTAGCGGATTAAATATCAGAATTAAAACTATCACAGTATTTTCCACGTGTAATTAGGTCTTGTGCTCACCCCATGTCGGTGCCGACACATAAACGGGAGTTTTTGTGTTGTCAGTTCCATTGTACCAACGGCGAAGAAACTCCGCTCCGATCTTTAGAGCGCCGGTACCACCCAAACACTGCACAGCTCCTACCTGCAATACAAAAACAACAGAAACATCCACATTAGAAAGATAGAAATGTGTAATGTCTAAAATAAAGTATTTTCTAAACTTGCAACAACAACGGGTGAATAAATATTTCTTTAGAGTTTTTTTTTTTTTTATTTCCATATACAATAGTGGCCAAAAATGGTGTCCTGAGGATTTTGTTTTTAACAACACTAAAAGTTTGATTAAACCATCAAAATATGAGGAATATGAAGGATGAACAAAACACTAAAATTATATGGTAAAAAACTGGTAAATTACAGCTACGTTTTATTTTACTACGCAAAAAAAAAAATGAACATGTAAATAGTTAATATTTCATTGGTTCTCTCTTGTTTTTGCATGTTGATAATTTCTTTGTATGAACAAAAAATTTACAATTTGGCATGTTTCATTGCGTCATCAATTATAAACGCAATATGCTTACAAAATATTGAACACGTTTTTATTCATTTGAATAAAGGGTTAAGATTTGTACACTATTGTACAATACCGTTCCAAAATCTAGGGTCAGTAAGATTTTTTTTTAAAAATTAATACTTTTAAATCAGCAAAGATGCATTAAATTGATCAAAACATTTACAGAAGTCATTTGTAACATTACAGAAGATTTCAATTTCAAATAAATGCTGTTCTTTTAAACGTTATCTATTATAGAATCATGGAAAAAGTGTATTAAGCAGTTCAGCTTCAGTTCAGTTTTCAACATTGGTCATCATAAGAAATGTTTCTTGAGCAGCAAATCATCATATTAGAATGAATTCTGAAGGATCATGTGACTGAAGATTGGAGTAATGATACTGAAAATTCAGCTTTGCATCACAAATTACATTTAAAATATAAAATAAAGTAGATAAAGGTTATTAATAGAGGTGGTTTTTTAGTGTGTTATCTGACCCGGTTGTCCTTGATGGCAGGACTGTCTTCACCCAGAGCGATCTTAGACGCGCTGGAACGAAACTCTGGCAGGCCTAAGATGGGTAGGTACTCGTGATTCAAACTATGGTCATCGGCGATCATCTTCTCCACTTTTCTCACCACAGGGAGAACCCAGGGCTGACATTCATCTGTCCTGTACGCTAAAGGAGAAGCAGAGGATTCAAAAAAGGTCAGCAAGTTCTCTTTTTTCAAAAGAAATTAATACTTTCATTCAGAATGGATGCAGAAAATTGATCAAAAGTGACAGCAGACATTTATAATGTTACAAAAGATTCCTATTTCAAATTTTAGGTTCATTAAAGAATCTTGAAAAATTATATTATAAAATAAATTTTAAAACCATTTTTACTTCTATTTTTTTTTTTTTTTTTTTTTTTTTTTTTTTTAAATACAACCTTGGTGAGAAAAAGGACTTTAAAAAAGTTTTCCAACCTAGTCCAAATTATTGAACAGTAGTGTACATTACAGCAGCCAAGTTTCACTGAATTGCTTTCAAATCAGTATTTGTCAAACGTAATTGTTCCTTTTTATCAGGGGCGTCTGATCAAGATTTATCTGTGAACTTTTACCCAAGAGCAAAACGTGCTTATTCGACATAAAGGTGTACTGCTCATGTCCTTGATTTAAAAATCTACACAAATACAGAACAAAACTAAATTCTGCTCTGTAAATAAACCTTTTGGAATCAAAAGATTGTGAAGCAGGCTGCATGTTTGAATGTATCAAATATTAGATAAATGAGGTTATCAAGGTTTAATCCATCTTTTTTTTTTTTTTTTTTAATTATGAGAAACACTGCATTTTTTGCCACCGTAAGCAGAGGTATGACAAGACGTAGTCGCACACTGTAAATCAGTGTTCTGGGTTGCTCAAGAGCGATAATCATTTCAGTCTGAGTCTGAGGAAGGACCACAGGCCAGGGGGAGAAGTTCGAAAACAGTCCACACAATCATGACTCAGGGATTTTTAGAGAGGTGACTTTTCATCCTTCGCATCTGTCTCAGAACCTCAGGAGTCGTGGTGCCGGCAGGGTGTCGGGAAAAGCAGAAGATAATCCTCCCAGAGTCCTCTGGGGTCAAGCTCCTAACCGGGATCAGGAATAACTACACAGCAGATGACACATGACGACTGCTTCTACACAATAATACCGTTGACATAACACAACATATTCATCCCCAGCTAACAGCGCTGCACATGTGACTGATCGCCAATAGAAATGACCGATGCCGGAAGAGTAACTTTATCCCTTAATATATTTAGAAACCCTTGATGGCTCTGGAGCTGCAAGCAATGATTTCAGTTTCATGTCAGATCACTGTGCCTTTGGAATAATAGTACAGTCATCAAAAATATGAAATGAGAAATGGAAAAACACCTTTTGAGGTGCATCCTGAGATGCTTTTCAAACATTATTAAAGAGTTCACACGTATGCGTTACACACGGACAGAATTAAATTTTACCAAACCAACTTAAAAAATTTAAGCTTTAATATCAAGACTGTGAGAAACACAAATTAAGTGTTTCCAAATGTTTGACATGTGGCATGTATATACGTTTTTTTTAAATGAAAAATATATACAATTAAAAAATTTAATTCAATACCATGTGTGCCAATCTGCCCAGTCTACATTGAAATACTAGTAGTTAAACATATAATAGTTTAATGTAGTGCTGGGCAGTTTGACCAAAAATCTGTATCACTTTTTTCTTTTCTTTTTTTTTTTAAAGATTCTGGCGGTTTCAAGGTATATCACTTTTTTTTCCACTGGACCTTTATTTTGACATTTTAGGAGTACAGGGAATAAATTTTATACAAACATTGAAAGGGAAAATAAAAATTTAATTTAAAAAAATATTATCAAATCAGTTCATAAAGCTAACAATTTAGTTTAAAATGTAATCAAATTAATTTAACTATTTAATTAAATGAATAATAATAATAATAATAAGTAGGCTACAAATTCTGTGACTTTCCGCTTTATACAGTAACAGTTAAGTTCTTGTGACTGGATTCGTGATTTCATCCGTGTTTTCTGAATGGCGGAAATCCCATGGCTCATGCTATTTGCAGTATTAAAGAGAGTTAGTTTTGTGAGTTATTTATTGATGTGTTATAAAGTTGTTTCCATTAGTGTAAGGGTCTGCAGTTAATAGAAGTCCGCTCTCTATAAACTCTACACAGCGCTTCATGGCCTCTTTCAGCTTTTTGAAAAATACATATCAGTCTCGAAATTGAAACTGGTTTACCGTATGAAACGGTATACCGTCCATCTCGTTACTTATGCCCCAGAAAACCGTTGATATGTGATCACGTGCGGTCACGTGATCATCATCACACTCATTGCCAAAAAAAACAAACAAAAAAAAAAAAAAAGGCATTGATTTATCTTAATTCAGAATGAGACAGATCTGCAGGCAGAGGAGTTCAGCTCTTATTTTTCTGCTAAGGCCTAAGTGTTGTCACAGAATGAGGAGAACTGTCAGTTTGTGCGAAGGCAAAGCATGCACACTAACATTAATATATGTAAACTCTGACATGCAAGTGTGTTTTTATTAAAAAGCGCATCTCTCACCTCCGACTCCCAGGTTCACCTTGCTGGGATTCTGATCTTCACGGAAATCAGCTGTCAGTTTAAACACTGCGACAGGAGCAGCCTGCGGGACTTCACCAAATATCGACATGTTAATGTTTCTGTAAGTTAAAAGCGAGCGGGAGGAGAGGGATACGCAAGTACCGGTGGATTGACTTGCGGCTTGATGGAGACAGACTGAATTTAACCTTCAGATATGGGATTTGGGCAATGGAGGCCAGGCGTGTCTAAACTAACCAATAGAAATCAGAAGCTCAGTTCGGCTCGAAGATTACCCAATCAACTTCTAGTACAGAAAGGTCAAGCCTTTACGTCACCACAAAACGCGCTCGATGACACTGCGGGGACCAGTGAGAACTCACGCGTGTAAGAGTGACGTGCCTTCTGACCAATAGTAAAACAGAGAGGGCGGAACACGTTTGACTCAATAGGCATCGTTCTTTTCATTCACACCCACACAGTTATCTGAGTTCCATTTAGTTATCTGCATCATATTTTACATTGTGTAATTTATGACTGTTATCTGCTTTTAGGAAAACAAAAGTTTCATAACATCATGCTTAGTTCAATGATGATAGTAGACTAGTACTCTGAAGTCTAGATAGACATCACTCAAAAACACTGTCGAATTTGATATTGTTGTCAAATTACAACATAACTTTATATTAATGTGGTAAAAGATCGTTCATAGTAGTAAATTTAATCAAATAACTAGAGGATCTATTTTGGACAGATGCTCTTTCACCCAAAATACTACAAATACTCAAACACACACAGTGTTGGGGAAACTTACTTTTAAAAGTAATGGGTTAAACAGAGCTTCCCAAATTTAAGAGGGGTAAGGCAACATTGCAAAACATTGCAAAAGCTCCACGACTCCACCGTTAAAAAATATATACCGACATTTACCTACAAATACATTTATTAACAAGTTTGTAAGAATTTCATGTGAATTATGAGAACTATGATGTAAACATTCTTTACAAATATATTTAAATCGATAACACTAACCTTACATACTTTCAAAAAAATCAAATTTTAGAACAATTGGAATATTTTAATTATTTTAATATATTGATCTGGACTAGCTACGGCCCCCCCTGCAATACCGCTACGGCCCACCGGGGGGCGCGGCCCACAGTTTGGGAAGCGCTGCATTACAATATTGCGTTACTCCCTAAAAAAAGTAACTAATTGCATTAATTAGTTAGCCTACTTTATGGAAAGTAATGAGTTACTTTTGCTATACTTTAGTTTTTCTCACCTGGGATTGCTTGAAAAGTTCTAATTAAAGGCCCTTTCACTCCAAAAGTGAAATGAATACGCTTCAGGATAACGGAAATACAAGTTTACACCCATAGAGCACAATTAAATAAATTGGAAAACAAAGTAACTGGTTTGAAAAAAAAAACCTCATTTTTGTTAGGGTTAGGTTTAAATGTAATGTGTACTGTATACTCGTTGCTTTAAAAAGTCTGATTACATAAGTTACTTTTAATGTGTTACTTGTAATGTGTGTGTACACACATTACAAGTAACACATTAAAAGTAACTTAAGTTATGTACAAACATACATAAATTTATATATTTTGTTTTAATTTTTAGTATTTTATTTGCGTAACTTAAGCGTCCACAAAATGAGAACATCACAAATACACAATTTTGCAACACTGCCGCCAAGTTGTATTAACATTGAATAAAGATTTACATTGACTTTTTTTGTCATGTCTTTAAGAGACCACAAGGTGGTGGTCTAAGCTTTTGCTACTGTTCCCTAAGTAAACACATATGAGCTGCTGGTCTCTAATGGAATCATAATTCAAGGCCCAAGAGGGAAAAGGGGAATATGAGCTGCTCTTCCAGTGGTATTTATATCATGAAGGTCTCTGAGTATGTTCAGACAACAGTGTCTTGTTCAACTTGTTCATTATTTCGTTCCTTAATTGCCCATCATATAATACTTACTTTTTCATTTAGCTAAACATTAATTTAAGATTTAAACTTAAAAAAATAAAAGTTATCTGTTGTTTTTGATTATGTGCTTTAAAGGCTATTTTTCCACTCAAGGCAGCATGTAGGCTTGTATATCCTAAAAATTTACATTGTTGTCAGCTTAAGAGATCATGCTTTTATTTTCCAGACCTGCTGTTAGCAAAGGATATGAACCTTAAAAAGATATGAAACTGCCATCTCCCTCTTAGAGAGAGTGGCAGCACCATCAGATAACTTATCAAGCTCAAATCACCTGCACAAGCCAGACCTGCAATTCAAGTTTGTTTAGTGTGAGAAATACCAAATTATTTAAATACCTTGCAAAATCTTAGGATTGTGTTTAATCATTCATATAAATGTGGAAAGTGGAGTTTTTGTTACTAAACATTCTTTAAAAAAATAAAGGTCCAAAAAGGGGATTTTCACAGCAACATAACAGAAGAACCATTTTTGCTTCCCCAAAGAACTTTCAGTGAATAGGAAGAACATTTTTTGTCTTAGTGTAATGAACATTTTATTAATATAAAGAAGCTTTTTCCACTATGACTCATGAAGAACCTTTAAAAATGATTTTTCAATGGCATCACTGCAAGAAGCTCTTTTTGGAACCTTTATTTTTAAAAGAGTGATCACTGAGGGTGCTTCTGGAATTATTGAGGGTGCTAGTAAAGCGTAGATGTAATGTGCAATAGAATAGCAATGTACAGTGAGACATTAAGAATTTTTCAGTACTTTTACAAATATTTGGAATAGGATTTAAAAAAATTGATACTAAAATTCTAATATTTTTCTAGTCTGCATTTACATTGCTTAATGGGTAGCCTATTTTTATTTATTTATTTTTTACATATTTTTTGTGATTCTGTTATGGTAGCAATTTTCAGCGTGATTCCTGCATTTATATGTAGATTTTGACGCTGTAGATGTCACTTCTGAAATTTTGTAATTGGCCGCTGGTCGTCTTACAGCATAAAAAACAAAACTGTGATTCAAATTCTGAATGTATTATATGAGCATGTGATTATAAAGCAGCGCTTCCTTTAAAATCACAAAAAAATGTAACTCATCTCAGTTATTGTTGGCTACACTGCACAATGAGTCTCTTACGTCGCGTTTACTCACTTGTTAACAAGAGACTTCACGAGCGTGCAAACTCATCGCTGAACAAAAACTAAACACTTCTAAATACTTTAACGCCCCTGATTGGCCTTTGCGTTCAAGAGATCAGCTAACATGCCTGTGATTGGCTACATTGCTCACCGCTGCAAAATCATGTTGTAAATAGAAACATCTGACATTCTCTTGACCGTAAACACAAATACGCACTGAAACGTTTGCCAAATCTATTTCGCTATATGAGATTATTTCAGTTGCCTGAATATGTACATAGTACATGAATATGGGTAATGAAACCGCGTGTTGTTGTCATGTGACCTACAAGCGTCTGTTGCGTCGCTTCACCTCCATTCATAAATCCTCTCCCGTGGCCTCACAGGATAGAAGTGTCTATCGAATGCACATTTCAGAATCTAGGAGGAAGTAGGGACTTTTTGCATACTGTTTTCGAATACCTTACTGTATTCGGACATACTACTCGTTTGGCATACTGTTTTTTGCACACTATATCGTAGGGCAGTATTCGATTTCAGATGCAGTATACATCCCCAAAGACTTCTGCATTACGCTATATAATATGTATAATGTTCATGGGAAATAGACAGTGCTGGGTAACTGATTACATGTAATCTGGATTATGTAATCAGATTCCAAAAATTATGTAGCCTACTTGTAATTAGGTTATATTACGCTTTAAAAACTCACAATCAGACTACATGTTAATCTCACTATAGCAGTAAAATATTCACAATTCATTGATTCTCCATAGTGTTTATTTTAATTGTTTTTATTTTTAAATTATTTTTTTATGACTTAATTACTCAGTAGCTTTTCATTAAACTCACGAACCCCCAGCAGTTCCGTCACGAAGCACAGACTGGGAGACTTTGATGTAATGCAATATTTAATGCACTTCACTTTACTGATAATAAAGAATGGAATATATTTTCTTTCTCTTTGTATTTTTATATCAATATGGTACAATATTTTCCTATTCAAATCAATATGAGAGTAATCTATCTAATAATCTAAAGTAATCTAAAAGTAATCTGATTATATTACCATAAATGTGTAATGTCATAAATTACGTTTACAACTATGTTTGTCATGTAATTTGCAATTAGTATAACTGATTACAATTTGTAAGTAATTTTAACCAGCACTGTTAAATACAGATAATGATTTATGATAAGATTATTCTACCAATATCTCTTCTGTTGGGTAGACCAACCTGTCATAGATCTATATGCCCCCACAACCCCTAGGAGATATGGAGTTACTTCTACACCTGCGGCATGCCCTCTATCTCACCGTCTCTCTCAACCAGAAGATGTTTGCATTCTTTGCCGGTCAGTAAGCGTAGCTTACCTGTGTGTTAACTGTCAGCTTTGTAATTATGGGATTTGAAGCTTCCAGCACAAGGTTTGTTGGCCTGGGGACAGACAGAGAGAGAAGAGCAGAGAGCACAGAAGCCGTGACACAAGTGCCTCCTGGGGAATCGTTTGCAGCTTCAGTCAGGTAATACCATATCAAAGAACATTCGTTAGAAACCCACCCCCAACAAAACATTGTAACATAAGTTCGTA
The DNA here is from genome assembly GCA_038088235.1 of Zacco platypus. Classification (NCBI taxonomy): domain Eukaryota; kingdom Metazoa; phylum Chordata; class Actinopteri; order Cypriniformes; family Xenocyprididae; genus Zacco; species Zacco platypus. Next base: position 21,722,994 of record CM076078.1, on the reverse strand, counting down.
ATATCCTCAATAAATGTCTGAAATGCTCAAATAACACATATAACAGTGCATAATGATCAGCTTCCTTCTTATGGACTCTAAAACATAACAGCAAACATACACAACACAGCGTTCAAAGCTAGAAATTGAGAAGTCTTCCTGACTTCAAAACCATGCATGGACCATGACGGAAAGTCAGCAACTCATACCAAACATGTACACAGAGCGACATTCCAGTGCAGGACCTTCTCGTGTTGTTCACGTGTTACATTAGCCTCCCTGCTAAGGTTCAGCGCACCTCGCTGAGTGAGGGCCTTTTCTAGACTCCAGGTCGGTTATTTTGTTTTCTGTTGCGGGTTTCGTCAATTCTGTTTGATGGACTTGACTGAAAGACCACCATGTTTTTTCTTCACTGCATTCTGAGTTTGCGGACCCGAGACGTTCCTATTACCAAGACCAAAAGAGAGCAGCTATAGGTGGAGCTCAGTAAGTAGGCCAGGTTGAATATCATGAGTCACTCTTTTAAAAAAAAGAGAGAGAGTGAGAAGAAAGAAAGAGAGGAAGAAAAAAATGTTGCAGGAGACACCTCTTAAAGATCCAGAGTGGGCATGTTATGAGGGACATGGTGGTAAGAGAAACGGTGTAGTTGGAGAAATGGGCTAAAATGTCCAACAACACATAGTTCATCTGACAGCGTCGAAACTCATTGTTTTTCAATGTAACCACATATTTAAGATTGAGGAAACAAACATATGTTTCTTAACAAGATTGGCCATTTTAGTGCACACGTTAAGTGGGTTTCCATGTTTTATGTGGACTTCCCATAGACATAAGGATTTAATCTGCATATTCTATTCCCAACTATAAACTTACCCACCACGTTTTTACATTTTCAAAAAAACTTAATTCTGTATGATTTATAATCTATTTTCCTCATGGGACAAATAATATCCCCACAAGGACAAGGATTTCAGATATTGCCATCTTTGTGATGACATTTTGTTCCCATAATGCAGGGTTTACCTGAACCACTCTCTCTAAATCTAGTCTAGTTTGTGTGTTTAATTTACTAACATTTGACCACATCAAACGTAAAATGATGTTTCTTCAATTATGTGTAATGTTTTAGCATATACATACATCTATAAAATGTGTCATTTTTATTAGTTTTTTATTAGCTAGCTGATTTTTATTATTATTTATTTAAGTAACAGAAATATAATTTGAAAAAATGAAATTTACCTTGATTTTTCTCCTCTAGTTTCACATTCTCAGATTTCTTGCTCACTCTTTTGGTAACCAAGTATACACTAACTTTTGAAAAAACGTTATTGGGGCAAATTTGTTGTATGTGGTGGTCACTACAAATATAAATAATATTAAATATTATTTGTTTATTTTACTTAGTTTAGACCACCATATCTTTAAATGTTATGGAATTATACTTTTATAATGTTTTTAGTTTAAAAGGATTAGTTCACTTTAAAATAACCCAAGATTTAAAAATTACCCCAAGATTTACTCTCAAGATTTACTCACCATCATAAACATGCTATAAACGTACATCATAAACGCTTTATAAAGTAAAATATCTAGCTTCTGCCAGACCGTATTCAACTTACAAAAAAGTGCAATTGACTTCATAAAGACCCGCCCCCTTTAGTTACTGTTGCCATGTCCGACAAGCCATTCCGCTCTCACGCCACACATCATGTTCTCACGTTGTGAAAATTACATGTAGCACCTCCATTCAAGTGGCTCGTGAATGATCGTCTCTTCCTATAGCATCCAATAAATAAATTGAAACAACATTTTTCAAGAACAAGTCCATCGACGTTGATCTACTAACTTCTCTGATCGCTTTGTCGGACAAAATGGCAGATTCGGCAATATGATTGGTTAGATTGCCTGTCAATCAAACTCCTGGCGAAGGGTCAATTGACGTTGCGTCAGTTATACTTTCTTTGCAACTTGAATACGGAAGGCAGTCTGGCGGAAGCTAGATATTTTACTTTACAACTTGTAAAATATGGATATTTTTCTTACACAAACGTATCGCTTCGCTTCAGGTGGCCTTTCTAAACCCCCGGTGCTGTGTGGAGGATGTTTATGATGGATGGATTTACTTTCTTGAGCTTCAAACTCGTTGGTCCCATTCACTGCCATTATAAAGCTTGAAAACGTCAGGATATTTATTAATATAACTCCGATTGTGTTCATCAGAAAGAAGAAAGTCATATACACCTAGGATGGCTTGAGGGTGAGTAAAGCTTGAGGTAATTTTCATGTTAAAGTGAACTAATCCTTTAAGGGCACGTTTACATGACAACAATGAACTAAAAATGGAAAAGTCTTTACTTCACATTTTTCATGTACAGACATATAGACTGAACGCGTAATATGCATGAGCGTGACATCACCATTTTCATAAATTTGTGTTTTTGTAGTTTAAACGGAGACAATAACAGTATCGTTTTCAAAAATGTGAGTTTTGAATCCTGTTTTCAAAAGTTTGCATTTTCAGGCCACCAAAATGCCATTTCATGTAAATGAACGGCCAAAATGCATACAAAGCTTTCCATTTTTAGTTGAAAACTGTGTCATGTAAACTAAGATGAAAACTCTGAAGAAGAAAAAAAAAACTACACATAAAAGGCACTTGAAAAGTAAATGATAAAAACATTACCAAGACATTGTAAATGTGATCTTCATTAAACAAAAAGGTGTTCAAATCTGTTTTTAAGAAATCAACCCCCAGGACATAACATTGAAGAAATAACCATCAACTGAAGAACCAACCAAATCAGAACTAATCTGAACACTGAGAAGAGGAGTCTTCCTCAATGTCTATGGTGGTTACGGCCCTGTATGTCAATATTAATGAAAGTATGATGCATAAGTGCTGTTAAGAGCGATTAAAGTGTCATTACTCATAGAAAGGCTAATCCATTACAGTTCTATACAAACAGAACAAGTCACACCCTATTTATTGAAGGCCGAACACATTTTCTTGCATGACTTTCATTGTAGCAAAACACATATCTGCGTACGCTTGTCTACGCACTGAACAGATGTTCCTTTTCTTCCAATCGTGACCTCGACTACTTTTCGATCTGACCGTTCTAAACAATGGGAGGAAGTGCAACCTCATGTCTACAAGTCTGCTGCCACCAATTGGTTTACGTCTTATTGAAAAGAACAAATAAACATACACGAAAGGACCGTACAAACATTGTCTTAATTCATACTTCACCACAAACATGTCATAATGTCAGCAGAAACCCAACTGATACATGCAGCTGTCCACAATTAGCCTTTATTTACTTCAGTCACCAGATTTAGAGCCTTTTAATATTGTCACTCATAAAACTATAGGAAACGCAACAAACTTTGTCTTTTTGCCATGATTCTCAGAGGTTGTGAAACCACACAATTATGCTTGTTTGAATTAGCAGTTCTGACAAATGTTTAATCACACAAATATTTGCAAAGCAGATTTGACAAGAAACCACATCTATTATGGTCTCAGAGATTATAAATGTAGCACCCTAATACTTCTGATTATTCAGCAATAAATAGTAAAGTCACAGCAGTGAAAGAAATCCATTGCAATCACAGAGCCTGACAACTTGGAAGATTGCAAGTTCCTACATGTCTGCTATGAATACTTCTGAGATCTTCTCTTTCGTCCTTCACACTACTACCATTTTTTTTCCTTAAGAAGCCAAGAAAATTGAGACGTTCAAGGTAATAAATCTCATACATTCTTTTAAATGTTGGGTAATAATTGGGTAATCTTCATTAAACAAAAAGAAGTTGAAATCTGATTTAAAAACATAAACCTTGAGGAAATAACCATCAATTGAAGAATCAACCCAATCTGAACACTGAGAAGAGGTGTCCTCTGACATGCCTTCTATAAATAGATATTCTCTTTTCATCCTTCACACTGTCAGTACGCCATTTTTTTAAGAAGCCAAGCTAATATAGACATTCAAGGTAATAAATGTGATCTCAACAGGTCTTTTCGACATTAATATGTTAGACATTGTAAATGTCTTAACATATTAAAGAAGCCAAGCAAATACAGACATTCAAGGTAGTAAATCTGAACTCAACACGTCTTTTCAACTTTAATATGTTGAGGAATTCCAGTATAATAATTATTTTTCAATTGACCCTTTGCAAACAGTTTGATTGACAGGTGATCTGACCATTTAATCCACCATTTTGTCTCACAAAGCAGTCAGGGGAGTTAGTAGATTAATGTTGGTGAACTTGAACTTCAAAAATTGTGTGTACTCGTGTCTTTCCGCAGTTGAAACAACATTCCTTCTGATGTCCATTCATGTTTATTTGACGCTATAAATGAACTAGTATGAAGTACTAGCCGATTGAAGGAGCTACAGCAATCTGTCATGACACATTAAAGAGACACTATACGGTATTTATTGTTTACACTTCTTTAAAAAATTACGATATATTAAATATGAAACTGTTTCATATGTCTGACGACGCGTTGTCAGTGTCCTCTTTGCTCTGGATTGTATTTTTCACTTCGTGAGAACATGATGTGTGGCGTGAGATCGCATGGCTTGTCGGACATAGTAACAGTAACTAAAGGGGGCGGGTGTTTGTGAAGGGTCAATTGCTGAACTAGTCCAGCTAACAACAATATGAGAACATTTTGCTGTAGGATATGAAAACGTATAATTTCTGAACATTCAAAATGTTTTTTTTTTAGATGTTTTCAAGATGTTTTTTATTGGTTATATGAATATTAAAGAAAACATTAAGTTAATGTTTTGTCTATTTTATCATTTTGCAGTGATACGTCACTTTTGAATGTTCTCTGAACCATTTAAAAAGTTACAAAACATGGTTCCACTTAGCATGCGCACTTATGTGAACTTACAGTGTACTTACCCAAGAAAGTACGGGGTAATATAAGGTATGGGTTAAGGTTAGGTTCAGGCTTAGTACCTATTTATAACCCAGTTATTAGTATCCATGGGGAACAGGACCGTAAATAAAGTGCTACCAAAAACATTAGACTAGGGGTTAGGGTTATTTTAAGAAACTAAAAATATTTCTTAAAATGTTCAGTATAAAATTTTCAGTGTTTATTAAAGACCAGATAACTTTGATAAACCTTTTTTTCATAGGCCTAACTTTGAGAAAACCTTGCTAGAAAGTTTCTTGTTGAAGGCCTGCTCACAAAAAACCAAGCGATTCCCAGGACTGCAATCTTAGGGGCTGGTCACAACTGTATATTTCCCAACAGAAATGAGCCGTTCCAAATCCAAGGAAAATGTAGGAGCAGAAACGAGCTTCGTTTTTATTTACAGCTGCGACGGCGAATGAATGGGATCTCATGCTCGAATAGAAACAAATTGTCAGTTTGATGGGAGACGCCACACTGGCTGCTCTGAGTAACACAGGCTCCCCGCTCGCAACATGTTTATCCAGTGGAAGGTCATGTGGTGTGCATCCCCAAATGAACAACATATAAATCTGAATAAAATTAATTGTATTATTGTTTGAATGACAATCTTTGTAAACTGTGCGCATACCAGCGGTCAGATGAACTCAAAGCAACCTTTCCTTTTATTTTAGCCTCTCTGGCACGGCCCAGGGAATGTTTAGACAAAAAAAGAGGAAATCTAGCCGTTCACATCCCACTCGAAGACGGTGGCTTCGCTGCGTCTTAATCACCGCTGTCTGTTGTAATCGAATATTTAGGTTACGGCCTTCCTCTCTCACCACATTACCCGCGGTGTAGGTCACACACATTACTGGCTAAACGCTCAGTAATTTGCGCACATGTATACAAACACACACCTGCGGGGTTAAGGCCATGAGGGAAAATACAGCTGTCTAATTTATTAGTCCCAAGAGGGGGGAGCAGGCTCTGTGGATTTCTCCTGGCCTGACTTCCGTCAGCGGGCTTCCAGACCAGACCTCCCTAACTCAGAGCTGTGGTGTGACAGGGAATGTCTGGTGCTGCAGTGCCTCGCCTCCCTCCTTTCCTCCCCGTCTGAGGCAGAAACGGGGAAGGCTATCAGTCATACTGCTGGGTCAGATGCACAATGGTTCCCGGCGAGGTCTCAAGGCCTGGCGCAGCACACGGCCTGAAACCAGGAGCTGATAAGACTCACCTTCCGGGACCTAACAGGATCTGCACCTCCTCAGATATGTGTTGTGTATATATGGAAGGTTTTCTGGGCCTGCTGAGAACCATGTGAGGAAATTTCCTCCTGTTGGCCACTGCGAACGAGTCTTTACCTGGGTACACTCTACAAAAAATGATCATAATTATAACGATAAAAGAAAAACTTGATAATTGGTTAATGGTATAGTGAATGACAAAGGGGACAATTAAAATAAAATACATCACATAAAAGGCCTACTGCTCAAAATTCCATTTTGGAAGTGAAAAAAAACGTACATTGGCATTGCCTAAATTTCCTGTAGGAAACTTCATTGATTTTTCAACTGTCTCTTATTATTTTATTTGTATTTTTTCAGTTATGTATAGGCTATACATAAATTCAGTTATGTATACGCTATGTATTAGGGTTTAATGTTGTGAAATGAATGTTTATTGCATTATTTTAGGGTCGCATGTTACTATGACGGTGTATTGTGCATGACACCCAGCTTGTGGAAAAGCTATGAGCTTTGAACGTCACATGTTCTTTTAATTACCATATTTGTTTTGAACATAAACATATGATTAGCCTATTAGAAAAAATGTAAGCATGAAGGTCCGCCCTTACCCCACCCCTAAACATACCATCACTGGGGTGTAATGCTGAATTCAAGCTAAGTTGTAATTGGCGTAAATAAAGCTCCATATGCTTTATACTTTGATGTCACATACCGATCGGTTTGCACAGCGCTGCTTCAAGTCGAACACAACTTAATCTGCAGCGGTCAAGTGGCCACGTGGCACAATGTCGGAAAATTACAAATTTACACGTTGTAATTACAAGTTCTTGAAGCACGTGAAGGAGTCAGTTCAGAATCTTAGGTGAGCAGATCGTACGAATACTATTCTTAGCCAATTCGCCAAAACGTAAAATAGCTACGATTTTTTATACGTTGCGAGATATACTCATATAAAGCAGATATTAATCGAAAACATATTTTCACTCGAGTCAGAACTCATAAAAATGAATTCACATTTTATTCTCACAGACTTTGGATGTGAGCCTAAACACTCTCCTGATGTTCACAGCATTCGCTGGATTTGAGTTTGCACAGAATGTGATGTCAATGAGCAGTTGATAGTCCGAAAAGACGCAGGCCCTTGACCCACTTCTGATACCTCTACATCTAACCTCAGTCAGTGTCCAGATGAAGATGATCTATTGCCCTCTCCCTCCCTCTGCTGACCGCCTCACTGTCATGGTGCTCAGGCCTGGGTTTTGTTAGGTCCAGGAAACAGGCTCTTCCTTCACATAAACATAGGCTTATAACTTTTTTTTTTTTTTAGGACTGGCATCGGCACGCAACCAGTATCTCGGTTGTTTGGGTACTATAAGGCAGTATGTTTTTTGAGTTTCCTGTGCCGCACTATAGCTGACGGAATTGTTACAATATCAATCATATTTGTACTGGAACATGGAAAGGAAAATTATAACCAACAGGAAAGTGCAGGTGAGGCGTGTAACACTGTGACAACAAGTATAGCCTACAGCACAAAAAACTGTCAGGAGCAGCAATGTCTTGACAGAAAGATGTTATGTTTTCTAAGGACATTGTGAGTTTTTTTTTTTTAACAGATATAATAAAATAATGAATTCAACTTACAAAAAATAAAATTATATTATATCCAGCAAACAAGTAAATTAATAAAATGAAGAGTCTCAACGTGATAGAAAGGAAGATAAATATAACTACATCTTTTCTTCCCTCAATATATCAATGAGATACGCTACTCTAAATGCAAAGTTAACTACAAAATAAATAAATAAATTTACATGCATAATATGTATAGCTATGTAAACGTCATATATTTCGTATGCGTCATATATTTCATAATAATAAAAAATCTTAAAAATATATCTAACCCATTAAGCCATGCGATCGAATACTGTAAAAAGTGAAAACGCACAGTTGTTCTGATCTGACCCTTTAAATTACTTTCGTTGTAATGTATTGCAGTAATAATAATTTACATTTTTGACTTTAATAAAAACCACTTCATTTAGGTACTAATACGCAATTTAAATGTATTAAGTGAAGTTAAAACATAAATAAAAGTGTAATATGATATAAAATAATATAATATAACATAATATAATATAATATAATTCGTGTCTGGGTCCTGATCACCCTGTCGGGGTTTAATATAATATAATATAATATAATATACAGATGCCAAAAATTTTCCAATCTGATACCGAAAAAAATTTAATTCATGCGCAACCAGAGTTCGTAAAATCCCTTCATGTGGTGTTTATTTTTTTCTACCTTATTCTGTTTTATAGTGTAATGATTATTACACACTGTGATGATTATTACTGACTACAGCCGGTTCAACCAAACGGAAGCGTTTCCGTTATTGTTACGTTCTGATGTTGATATCATCAATATGTCCATCCATCAGGACACTGGAGACCCCAGAGGACAGTCCTGTGCGGACATGCGCTCTTCACGGTCAGCTTGGCTTCATGCTTGACTGAGACTCTCCTCATCCTAATGGTGCTATTAACCAGACAAAACACTCACACACTTTAGTCGTGTGTGGGGCAAAGAGCACTACTGATCAGATAAAAACACGCGACAACATCCAAATCTTGTGATCGGACACCATATAAAGCTCATGGGCCCGTACCTGCCTTAACATATTTTTGTTTATATATATATATATATATATATATATGCTTTTTGTTATCAAATAGTTCTTTGGTGTTTGTCATTGTGTCAGCACACATATATAGAAAGCGTTTCGAAAACGGAGATAAGTGGTGCTGACTTAAAAAAAATCTGAGGGCAATCTAAAGCCTTTCATGAACCTGCAATAAATCACAAATCCAAACAAAATGTTAGGCCCACTACCTGTGAGTCCACCAACAACTGCATGTCAGCCAACTGTCCTGTTCAGAATGCTGCTCAACAACAATGACAGTGTATCAGCAAGCATCAAATGCTTATTGCAGTAAATCAAGGCAATTATTAGAGACTGGATTACATCATGGAAATAATTTACCTGGCAATTCAGCTCTTAAAAGAAAAGCTAGAAGCCCTCCTCTCCGACTTTCCTCCTGATCCATTAGTCTTGGGACGGGAGGACACAAAGCTGATCTAAACAGCACTGTTGAGAGCTAACGGATGAGATAATCTCGTCTCTCTTTCCTTTTCTTTTCTCCTCTTCTTCGTCTTTGGCAGGCTTTTGTCTCTGGCGCCGGAGCAGGAGCTCACAGAGACACCGTTGCGCATCATTGCGCCCTCAAACAGGTCTCCCGCGCGCCCTCTTCACAATAAGGGATCGATACGTAGGGTGGGTTATCCAGGATCGAAATATACGTGTCTAACGTACAATTTCTTTTACTTCTTGTGTTATTCTGAGGCGTAAAGGAAGCACTTGGGTTTCCAAAATGGCTGAGGGTAAAGATTTTGAAATAAGGACAATGTTTAAATCGGTCATTAACATTAATTTAGATGGACCAGCACAAAAAACATAATATTCTTTTAGTGAAATCAATGCGACAATCGCACTGAATATTCAATGTTCAATTATTATTGTTATTTCTACACACTTACGCGTAAAGTGATCAAAGCCCAAAGATAAATATTACCTTAGCAAATAATTTGTTATGTTTGCAAGAGGTGAAGAGAGATTTATGACATTTTAATCATTTAATTGAAAAAGAATCAAGTAATCACGATTCACAATTTTGACGTTATCGCACATTATTAGTCCACAGTATAAACTATTTATTATTTATAAACTTATCATTTAAAAAAAAAAGATATGTGATTTTGCATTGTTCTCTGTCCATTGTCTTATTATATGTGAATTAACAATTTTCTTTGTTGCACAACGTTGCCCTTATCGATAAAATGTTCCCAACTGGACCAAGAAATTATGTGGAATCATTTTCATCATGAATCATCAAAATGTGTGCAGGAACTTGCTGCGTTTCCACAGAAAAGAAATTGCATTGTGTCTGACCACTAAAGGGAATCTTCCCTTCTTAAAACTGATTCCTATTTTGAAAAATATTTTTAGATACTAAGGCCCTTCTTTCTCACACACACACACACACACACACACACATACAGACACCATTTGTCTCTCTCACAGACAAACAAAGTTATGTTTAAATCCGCTTGCTGCTTAATTGTCAGAGGTCTGCAGCTGTTTTTGCTCCAGCTTGACTGTCTAATGGCACACAAGTGTGGAGCAGGTCAGATTTAAATGGGATAAAAGCAGCAGGAGCGGAGTAAGCGACCAGAGAGGAAACTTGATTAAAACACGTTCTTCAATCATCATCAGCAAATTGAGTTCAGTCTCTTTTACTAAGAACCGTTTTGGGGGTTATGAATTGAGGTATGCTTCAATTGGAAATGATAAATATATAAAACTCTTGATGTCATAATATAAGTTCTTAAGATGAGTTCTTTTTTAGTTCTTGCAGGTTATCCTGGCAGAACGGATGAATTTGCATTGAGCATAAAAGCATGACTGAATCACTTAACATGATTTACATGTTCATAATGACCTTGTGGGAGAATTTCTTCTTGAGCTATTTTATATATCAAGTCTATATCTAATCAGACGCACTCTCAAAATTAAATTAGAACCTAAATAGATGTGCCAATATCCTTTCCTAGTTTAGAAACCATAAATACTGATCTGGAAAACCTATAATGTGACATCAAGACTTTTTAATCTAACGGTGTAAAAAACAATGTTCTTGATAGGATGTCCCCCTTTCTTACTTTCTTTTTTTTTTTTTTTTTTTTTTTTTGAAAGGACACATAAATGATTAGGTTGTGGCTATCGAAAGAGTATCGTGTGATATAGAGGCTGTTTTTTCCCTGCTGGTATGAAACTGTAAGCTATGCGTTTCCTTTGTGGATTGTAGGAAGGATCATTACATCCCGCCCCGGTAACATGACATCACCGGGCAGAAGAACTGCCTTGTGCTGCCGGACTCCAAGAAAAACACACAACAGTTTCACACCGACGAGTGGCGGTCCTCACCTCTCTTCATGCAAATCAAGCAGCCATGACAAAATGGGAGATTAATCGACACATTTAGGTATGTTTACTTGAAATTATTGGTTATCTAAACAATTGTTCAACAGGGCTTACTTCTCGAAGCTGCCAGTTGAATCAGGAGTAACATTGTAGATGTAATCCAACAGCGCCTGATGATGCTTCCGAGCCCGGCTACATCAACGCCGTTTTCTGTGAAGGATATACTGAAACTGGAGCAGCAGTCTCGCCACCTTCAATCTCTGCATCCCGCGCAACACCACGCGCAACTGCATCCGGAACTGCAGGAGAGATTTCAGGCACCATCATCCTGTTTTCTCGGAGGTGGAGACAGCCCCGGCTTCTCAGAGAACGAAGAGAAGATGTCTTTTCTGAACTCTCTCTCCATGCAGGATAGTTTAGTGGAGAGCAGCCTTTCCCCTCCGATGTTCGTCCATCCGGCCCTGGGACACGTCGACACTAAACTTGAAGATGAACTTGAGGACCACGAAACGAGTGGGTGATTTGTGTTTTACAACTGACGAGAATGAATTTGAATTCTGAAACTCACGAGGAGATCGAATCGCACGTTTCTCGGAAGAAACGATTCAATTTGTTGTATAATAGCCTGCGATGTTATTAGTATTATTATTTACAAATATTAAAAATGGCATTAATCATGCATCTGCCGTTGAATATAAAACTAACTTTGAGGTTATTTTAATTGAATAGCATTAAAATGCATAAATCAGGCCTATCAAACTTTTTCACAAAAACTAATTTAAAGGATTTTTTTTTTGATTGTATAAAATAGCCACTTTGAAACCTGGTAGGCCTATTTTTATGCGTCTTCGATGTAAATGACCTCTATAAAGTATGTAATCGTATTAAATTTAATCAATTACGATAAAGCTGTATTATTTATATAATATTTAATGTGACTATTGCATGTTATGAAATTAAGAATTATCGTTATATTTTTATTGTTCGCTTTAACCCTGTCAGATACATCGTACACATATATGTAGCATAAATATATAAAATATACACATACGCATTATATAAACAACACTGACAGACCACTTATTTATTGCACTAAGTAATTTATGATTTATCTACTGACCACTGCACATCTGCACACATTCTCCTGTTTACTTAATAATAACGTTTTACTACTATGCACTGTGTTTTATATATCTTAATAATATCAGTTTACATTATTAATGAGTGACTTTGTCTGTAAGTGACTGAGACTTTTGGATAAAGGCCTATATCCAGACTCGCATTTTTTTTTTGTTTATGCAAAGAAATGCTTGGTTGAATCACGTTAAGTGAGAGTTAATCGTGTTTCTTTGTTGTTTTCTGTTTTTGTAGAAAGCTGCGGCGCCATCATCAGATCCCCGGAGTGTGAGGGTGAGGTGCACTCGGACACGGAGCGCGCTCAGCGGCAGAGGACGCGCCGGAAGCCGCGGGTGCTCTTCAGCCAGGCGCAGGTCTTTGAGCTCGAGCGCCGCTTCAAACAGCAGCGCTACTTATCGGCTCCTGAGAGAGAACATTTGGCTAGTACCCTAAAACTGACATCGACGCAGGTCAAAATTTGGTTCCAGAACCGCAGATACAAATGCAAGCGACAGCGTCAAGACAAAACACTGGAAATGGCAGGACACCACCACCCGCCGCCGCCCAGGAGAGTGGCGGTGCCGGTCCTGGTCCGGGATGGCAAACCGTGTTTAACGGGATCACAGAATTACAACGCCACGTACGCGGTGAACCCAGGCCCGTACACATACAACGGCTATTCCTCTTATAATAACGCCGCTTACACAAACCCTTACAGCTGTACATATCCCAGCCTTCCACCTCTCCCGGCGAACACATCCACTAACGCGCTGATGAGCATGAGTCTGAACAACCTCGGAACATATTCTCAACCTCAGACATCGCAAGGCACACCCGTGTCCGCGTGCCAAGGGACTCTGCAGGGGATTCGGGCATGGTAGTGCCATTGCAACCTGTAAATAAATGACAACTTTACAATATTAGCACACAGTTAGCCATGTTTTATAGGCCTAGGGTCGTGTATAGTCTGCCTTTTCAGTATAAACTTGAGTGAATTTGTTTTAGCAACCCTTCCATGATGGCTGAACGAATGCACATGAATAGTATTCATAGCAATGTAGACCAGCTTTTTGGACAACATACTCCCTGAACATTTGCGGGTCTAACTTTAGACTGGCACCGTTGTATCCATACTCAGAGACATTTGTTTTCTCATTCATTGCACTTATAGATGAAAAGTTATTACCCAAGAAATGTTACCAATTTTGACAATGGTGTGTGTGATTTTGTGCAAACCTACATTGTAAAAATAAAACCAGTAAACTTTATTTTTTTTAAAGTCCTGCTAAAATATTTACTAGCGTCTAGCCTATATAAAGAACATTTGAGTCACGATATTTAATTTTAAGGAGGAGACTGACTGACGGACATAAAATTCAAGACGAAAAAAAAAAAGGTTTAACAAAGAGGTGCAGACAAAATTCTTGATACGCTATTGTCATTTAACCCAACATTTTCCGAATGGTAGTTTGCGATATGAGCTAACATGAGTGAAAAATTTAATTTAAAGTGTTTCGTTCATGCTAAAATTGATCAAATAAAAACTTGTGTACAAAACAAGCTTTATTTTACAATTACACATAAAATATTTATAATTATTATATACAAGAATGATTCGCATTTAAAAAGTCTCTCAGGCACATAGTTATTTAAATAGCATTTGAATATTAGCGCGAGATTCGGACGTCGCGTACATTAATTACGCGCGCATTTACACCATCATTCGCTTTCATTTTCGCGCTCAGTTTTTCAGACCGAAAGAGTTCACCAAATAAACTGACAGTAACTTGAATTTTGCAAACCCAATGCACGCTATAGCTTTAAATCAATACTCCAATAACCTGACTTTATGTCAGACAAGAAGATAAAAGTTTATGTAGGCCTATATGTTGATAGAAGCATGACTAATTGCATTTGTGGTACTTTGAGTAATAACGATTTCACAATAAATACGTAATCTGCAATTGGTTTTAAATAAAGAAATAAATAAACAATGTTAACAAGGGAGATTTGAATCATTTCCCACTCTCTCCATCCTCCTCTTTCTCCTCGAATGGCAGGTTCCAATCTTCTCCAGTATATCCTGTCTGCAGAAGGCATGGTGTGTTTTTATTGGATGTAACTGCAGAGCCTATAAAGACCCACACACTACAAGCGTTTATCTCGAGAGATTTTAATAATTGTAAAACTTTTACCTTAATGATTTTTTTTACTTTATTCTGACTCTTAAAAATTTCTATCAGCTATCTAAAAACATTACTTCAGTAAAACCTGATAATTTGGATATTAGCATCGATTTATTAAATCACCGGACGAAACATACGTCAGTATTTGTGCACGTTGTATAAACAAACACCCTCGCGAAAGTTTGGGCCTAAATTCAGCTACTCTTATAACGATGCGTAATTGTAAACAGAAACAATATGAATCAACAACAATATAAAATCGTACGAAATAAAAATAAAAAACATTATTAAAGAACAACAAATTAAAAAAAGTGACATTGGGTGATTCATTGGAGTGCCCGGATTTCAGTTCGGCTACCTAATTCATCATTCTGATTTTGTAATAATAAACACAAAGCTTTGATGGAAACAAGTGTATGTTCGGCCATTATGCACAGCGTAACTCGTTTATCCTTCAGCCCATTCACGGTTTCACCAGAGCTCCTACTCTAATAATGAAGATTAATAGAAATGTAAACAGACTCATCATGGGTTTGTCTCTACTAATAGCAAGGATGAACGGCTCCCCTCGCTACTGCGAGGCCATTGGACATACCTGCTGTCAGGGTAAGTGGCCCAGACACTTCAGTGTAAATACTCATGGCGACAGAGCGGCGATGCCTCAGGATGAGCCGCTATAGAGAGTGCTGGACTGGAGATATGAATCTATAAAGGATTTGTAGACGAATATCAGCTGAGGGTGTGGTTAGTTCCCCTAAACAACGTGTCATAGGCCAAATATTAGTAGATTTCATTTGTTGTTAACAATTAGCTAAAAACCTCTGCTAGCTTGACCACATTTGGTAAAGAATTCGAAGTTTTAGAATTCTGAGCGTATTCACTGTTATCCAAGCTAACAAAAACATGTTCTAAGAACGTTTTGCTAATGCTAAGCTATGAAGACAACGGCCAGATTTTCTTGGTAATGAAACGTTAAGGACATTATGTTACTTTTGAAAGCTCTGTGAAGATTCTGAAACAAACAGTATCATTTAACGTTTCATGAAAATGTTTTGTTTTTGTGCTAACGTTTAGAGAACATTGTTAAAGACCAAAGAAACATTCTATTTACGTTACTGAAAATAACTTTTGTTCATAACTTTGAGAGAACCTTGCCAGAACGTTAGCCAAAGTTCTTAGAATGTTCCCTGTAGCTGGATATTACTGAAATCTTTCTTAAATTAGGCTATCAGACGTCCTAAATCAGTTAGGAAGGAGGAAAATATCTATATGGACTGGTTATCTGTAGAGAGAGATAAAAAAAAGGAAGGAAAAGAAGTTTTGGCGCACAATAATTTTTTCAAGGGAACAAGAGGTCAAAACTATAAGGCCATTGGATCCATCTTCTGAACTGCAAACCAGGCAAACAAATGATTGTCTATGGAGGACAAGGAGA
This sequence comes from Zacco platypus, assembly GCA_038088235.1. Classification (NCBI taxonomy): domain Eukaryota; kingdom Metazoa; phylum Chordata; class Actinopteri; order Cypriniformes; family Xenocyprididae; genus Zacco; species Zacco platypus. The sequence continues at coordinate 21,707,063 of CM076078.1, read as the reverse complement.
AATTAAGTGGATAAGCTTTGTAAAGACATTGAAGTGATGACATAAATTAACATTGAAACAATGGTTATAAACGATAATAAATAAATGTGTAAAAGGAAGATGTGTGATGAAGACAGCAGCATAAGCGTAAATCACGATTTGGATGTTTTTGTGCTTGTATAACCCGTTGTCATTTCACTGATCTCAAACTTTAACCATACATAATGAACAAACACATTGCGTTTTATGGGGAGGAAAGACATTCGCAGATAAAGGATTTGCAGGAAACAGATCTTGCAGATAACAGGTCTTGATTTTGTCAGAAATCTCTGTGTGATAAATTGCATATCTTACGAGAAATCCACAAAGGTTGAGTACCACAGCTTTGAGTGTTATCCTAAATGTAATTTATACTGTCAGCACCTTTACACTGGGTGTTACAGGGTGGAAAGCGCCGCCTGCTGGTCATTTTCGATCTTTTTGCACACAAGAGCTGTGTTCCTCTAAAAATCTCTCTGGTGTTATATATATTTACACAAAAGTTTAGAAGACTAGGTAGGCCTACTTGTCAAGATTGTTATTCTTGATTTAAGGTCCTGAGAATATGATGAATGTGAAAGTTGACACTTCTTTGACCACAAATGAATCACTAAATTCTTCAGAAACACCTGAAAAGTAGAGAAATAAACTTGGCCACTGAATCGAATGTTGTACAACCCCCTGATGATTTTTTTCCTGTGAAACTGACCTGATAAATTAAAATGTTTCTTCAGAGTGAAAAACATTTACAACATTTCAGACCTCCCAGTATGGAGATATAGCTTACTCAACATAAACAACAGCAGAGTAATATTTATTTGGTTGACCATGGTGGAAGTGCAAACAAAAGAATAGCATCCTGTTAAAAGTTGTTTTAAAACATGAACCACTTAAGATCTGGCACAGTTTGGTTTGTGAGCTCTTAGTACATGTGAAGCATTAGACCAAATATATACAAGCCGCACAAGCTTTTGTCATATTTTTTTTTCTTAAAGAATGCTTTAAATAGGGGTATTTACACGTGTCTTACTTCGGATATGTACCTGCTGAGCATTAGATTCTGTGAAAGTTTTAATTCAGTAGGGTGAGTAAAAAAAACAAACACTAATTAAAAGCATAATCATTACAACCTATTGGCTTTGTCACCTTTTTAGGACATTCACAACCATGTGGAAACACAATACCTTATGTATATTATATATTACCTTATGCTGAATTATGTAGTCACTCTCGGAAAATGTCTAGCTGGTTCAAGCAGGCCATTGGCTGGACAACACATATTCAAACACACGGAGAGCGGATGAACACCAGCTGGCCACTTGGAGGCGCTACAATCGTATTTCATAAACACAAACGGACAAAAATATCTTTGAGAATCATTACAACAAACTAAGATTTACCTCGAAATATACACATTCATAGGAATTTCGCTGTAAACTAGACCTATTAATGTTTTATTCTGTGTAACTCGTTAGAAACCCTGCCATGAAACGAGATTTCACGAAACGTGTAAGAGTTAAAAATAGCCTATTACAGCGTTTAGGCGCAAGACGTTTGAATTGAAACTCACATTTAATGCGCTTCACAGATTAGCATTTACGAAAATAATCATTTAGAGCAATAATAAAAAATACATAATTGAATTCAAGATGCAAATGTAAAATTCCACTAGCTACTAATAAAGCAAGTTTATAAATGAATTACGCTTCAGTTAAGTTGTAAGCCTAATTAAATAGATCGTTATTCATTAGCATACTTAAAAATATAGCTGGATCAGTGTAGTATGCTACATAGGCTAAAGGCATAAACAATAACGTTTTAATTTTACAAACGAGCATTTCGAGGCAAAAGAAAAGCTGAAAAGTTTCAGTTACAGACGAAAAAACTATTATATTTTGAGTTTCAAAGAACAAATGTGTTTTAGAACAATATAATTTAAATTATTAAGAACACGACAGCTAGCATGCACATCTAATTGCCTAAAACAGCTTATTAATACATATAAAACAACTGAACAGGACTGAAACTCCATTTCATCAGATGAGAAACGAAAGCTTGAATAAAAGGAAAGAATTCGATTAATTCTAGTCACCGAATAACTTTATACGTCTACGCAATGCAAATGTTGAACATTCATAAATAGCAAAACATTAAATATTAAGTGCTGTTTTTGAGATGTAGCCTAAGCTATATAAAAAGTAATGCTACTTGAGGATTTATGGTCTTTAATGTTTTAGTCAGCGTTGCCTGAAACTGTGACCCCCAATATAGGCATCCTAATTTCACAATACATAAAATATGAAATTAATTCAAAATGATTCAATTACCCCTCTTCTATCAAAATCGTGATTTCCCACCTTGTATTCAATTATGTCTATGTTAATTATTCTGGCATAAAAAAATCCTTTGAAGTTACTGAAAATATGATATGTTGGCATACGTTATTTGATTCGGCTACACAAGTTTGACAAATGATGTCAAAGTCAGTGTGGCGTAACCAACAAGAGAGAAGCCATTTTGCAGTCTTTGACTTGCGATAAAACAGAAAAGCTTTCCTTTAGTTTCATGTGTCAAGGTCATTGCGTTTTTCTTTAAAATGTCAGATAAGTGGACCATAGTTATTAAGGCACGTTTTCACGTCGAACTGAGTAATTTTCTTAAATCTTGAAAAGCATATTTGAAAATCTTTTTGAAAATATTGATTAAGTGCATCCTCGCTGCTGTACTTAATTCATTTTAGTAACCACTTGAGAGGTTTTATTGTTGTTGTTTATAAAATGTTTTAAACGTTTTTCCAAAAACGTATGAAACCAATATAAACATTAAGAAAACATATTTGTTTTCAACCTTTTTATAGTCTCGGACATCCTTCTTTGTCATCGAAAAACAAAAATCTCCTAGCAAACTAACAAAGCCAGTAAGAACATGTGGTAGTAAAGCGATTTCGATAGGTTTTCTATTTCTACACGTCTATTTTAGAGGGAGGAGCGAAGTGCTCCAGAAAACCAATTGGCACCACGGCTGGAAGGAGAACAGAGGGGACTGATGCGCACATGACACTTTCTGACACTTTGCATGTTGATTGGGTCAGAAGAAGTTTTGCAACAATTAAATGATACGCAAAGAGGAAAACCATTATACTGCGGACTAATCCATCGCCATGAACGCGCACGAGCTTCCCAGATAGAAGCGCAAAAACTGCAGGCCATCGAAAATTGACCAGCAGGTTACGTAAATGTTTTAAATGGCGAATAACCGCACATCTTTTTCCATCCACAACATATTAAACCGAGGACTTGATTGCGAGAAAAATGAGGAATACGCAGAGCGAGTTCATGAGGACAGAGGGGCGCAGGATTGTTCAAGCTCATCTCTGCCGGTGGGGAACGCGGGAGCTGGGAGCGCGCAGAGGCGCATCTCTTCCTGTGTGCTCGTGCTAGACTCATCATCCTCTGACCAGCATTCATGCGAGGAAGAATCAACAGGAGGAGAAGACAATTCTCTTGAAAGACGACACGGTGAGACATTAAAACAACTTCACCTAGTCTATACGATATATATATATATATATATATATATATATATATATATATATATATATATATATATATATATACGCGGAGTGCTGGCAGTGTTGTAAAACATTTTGTAACTCGAGTTTTTTTTTCATCTTTTTTTAAATTTATTTTACATTATACTTGCGATACATAATCTATAATGTTCCCATATTTGCTACAGAATAACGTTTAGTTATTTTTTTGGAAAAAAACATATGGCTATGCATAAACTGTATACATTAACGTCAGTGCAAAGAGTGCTGTTGTCATTTTACACTTAATGCAGTCATTTATTGTGATAATAAAACGTATTAAAAAAAATAATACGTATCGCTCAAATCCAGTTTCAACACGGAACACCGTTTACTTCACCGAACAAATATATGGAGGATTTCAATAAAAAAAAATCGCAGATGCAATTGGATACAATTATAAAATACGTAAAACATAAATTAACCTCTATAAAAACCTACAAAAAACAGCGTGAGCTGTGGCAAATATATAGCCTAAATACACTGTTTAATTTTGGTCAATATTTGTTGGTTCAATAAAACAAAATTCACATTTAACCAGTTCTCATTTAACATCCGATCATATGCGACTGACATGAAATTATGCAATATAAATATAATTAGATTTATGCTTATTTCAGTCAACATTAAAGGACAGAACTGGTATCATCAACTTTAGCAGGTTCTCTGGTTTAATTTGCAAACACAAGATTTTCCTATTTAAAACAAAACAAGACTGTTTGCTATGATTTTTCATTGTAAGCCATAGTTGATGTATCTGTTTCCAATTTTATTTTCTGTTTAAAGTTACAAAAAAATGGTGACCATTTTGAATTAAAGTGTTTAAATGGGAGTGAAAGATGATATGGCATAACAATTATTAAATTTGATTACACAACAATAAATACAATTACAACATTTATAATATCCATGTTTTGAATTATATTAGTGAGGTTAAAAAAAAACAGCACTTTTTGTACTTGACACTAATTTATACAGTTAATAATATATCAACATTTACATCAACATAGCAGAAGTATCTGCAGTCCACCCCACATTATGCATGGTGGGACAATTCATTTCTTAAAGGTCACTGGTCAAAACTGTAGGACTATTTTTTAATTCTTCTAATGCATCTACAGCACAAAGGCTTTAGATTTACCAAACAGAGCATACACCTGTTTCTGTCCATCTAAACAGATCACAACATGGACCAACAGAAACCGCAGAGCTGCAGCTTTGAAGAAAACACCTCCAAATCGAGCAAAAAAAGGTCTCGGGCAGCATTTTCTCATGCACAAGTGTACGAATTGGAGCGGCGTTTTAACCTCCAGAGGTACCTGTCTGGCCCAGAGCGGGCCGACCTGGCAGGAGCGCTCAAACTGACCGAGACGCAGGTGAAGATCTGGTTCCAGAACAGGAGATACAAAACTAAACGGCGGCAAATGGCAGCCGAGCTCGCGACGACCCCCACAACAGCCCTGGCAAAGAGAGTGGCAGTGAAGGTACTGGTGAGAAACGACGAGAGGCAATATAACACAGAGGAGCTGCCCAGTCCCTCTGTTCCTCCCTTATACCAGTCATTCCCGTACTATCCTTATATGTTCTGCTTCCAGCCATGGATCTCAGGAAACACTTTAAGTGGTGGCCTGTACTGATTTACCAGAGTTACAGGATCAAGTGGAAAGTGATTGTGGAGACACAAACAGTCAAAAACCGCCAAAGAGCATTTATGCAGAAAGAAAGGAGCAAACAAAACTGCATCCTCCTCCAGCATGATTCTAAATGCAGAAAGAATAATAAACTGTAGAATGATAATGAAACCAAAAGAGGAATGTGATGTTTTGATGCTCATAATCATTTCAATAATGATCGTTAAGCCAAAGCAAAGACAATTCATCCAAAAGAGTTTCTCTCATTTGTTAACTGTCATGTTATACAGTGGGCTCTAATGTATTTGGAAATGAAATGCACACTTAAAATCTATGAGTTTCATTGCTTTAGATAACAAAATATCAAACCAAACACATCTTAAAACAAATTTAGGTGATGTACATGTTCCACATTTGACAAAGTCAGAAAGTGTCCAAATATTGTATAATTCAAAACCTAAAATGTTTTGAACAACTGAATGCCACTTAGGCCTTATATTCGTTTGGTGTAATATTTGTTATCTAATGCGAAGGCATCCATACATTTTTAATTGTTCAAATACTATTTACTGCTGGTCCACTGTAAATGCTTTGATATGGAGTGTGTCTAGCTAGTCTGGGGAGTTTTTCTGTTAGCATTTGTCACTGATTAAAGTTCTCCTTTATTTACATCACCATGAAAAATACACTGTAGTTCAGTATGTCTTAAAATAACTGATAAATAACGGTTTAACTGTTTTAAATCAAAGCCTAAAGTAAATCCTCTACTATTCTGTAGAGAAAATACAGGTTTAATAAAGTTACAGTAGGTTTTAGAAAAAAAAAATCTTGTGTCTGAGACAATCTAACCGCAAAAGCGTCAAGCTTAAGAGGGTTTGTCAACACAGAGTATGGAGATTAATGCCCTAAAGGGAATAATTTAAGAGGAAGCAATGATCAAAAGGTTCTTTGTGGATAATGACTTGACAGGTGACAGGCTAACATAGAGATAAAAGCCACTTCAATAGGCAATTTTAGATAGGCCTAAACCAACATCAAAATCTCCTACTAGGCCACAATGACTGTATAAATATGTTTTAAATGGGAAAAAAGATCTATCTCCTGATTTTAATCAATTCTCATTTTATGAACATATATCGATCCCCAAAATCGATCTTGGTTTCAGTTGATGAATGAACAGTAGCGCGCCTTCCATCCAATAAATCGCACTAGGCTTTGTGACTTTTGATATGAAACAAAGTCTCGGATTTGAAATAATGGCCATTTTATTCACAAAATTCAAACAATAAATACCATTTTGGCGCTCTTAGTGTGGCCTCAGATCAAGCGAGGCACAAAGCGCACGTGAACTTATCATCTCTTCCGCTTTATACACATGGATGAACATCAGAGGGTATGTTAAAAGATAAAGTACAACTCCATGTCATGTCTCATGTAATCTCTCAAACAATGTTTCAACCGTGGAAAGATGTCAATAAAACAGTTTATAAACAATGTCACACAATGTTGCATTTACCTCAGACCACAAACTCGTTTGTCAGCCAGAAAAACTCTAGAGAGGAGCATCTTACTAAGAATGTCCATCACATTACGTAGCATATTCATTTTATTTGTATGGTTCTTCAATATTTAATGAATGTTTGAATAGATCCTTCAAGTTTTTATGACAGCCACCATTTAAATGTTTATTTAAAAAAAACGAAACGAATTGGAGAAACATAATTATGTAATTGTAAAGTTAGTATTATAACTTTATTTTTATAAAAAAACATACTTGTGTGTAATTTAACCTTAAATATTATAGTAACAGTACCAACTGACCTCCTGTAGGCCTAGTTTACAGCATTAGAAATTTTTTTCCCAGAGAAAATTTTAAGTGTACTGTACTATACTATATATTCAAAATAATCAATATCAAAATCAGATCAGAATCAAATCACAAGCTTATGAATCAAAATTCAATCGAATCATGAAATTTGTGTGAATACTCAGCCCTAGTTTTAAATTAAATTAAATTAAATTAAACATAGTCTACTTAAAGGGTTAGTTCACCCAAAAATGAAAATTCTCTCATTTATTCCTCACCCTCATGTCGTTCTACACCCGTAAGACCTTTGTTCATCTTCAGAACACGAATGAAGATATTTTTGAGAAAATCCGATGGCTCAGTGAGACCTCCACAGACACAGACAAACTCTTTTTCAATGCCCAGAAAGCTACTAAAAACATATTTAAAATAGTTCATGTGAGTACAGTGGTTCAACCTTAATATTATAAAGTGACGAGAATACTTTTTGTGTGCCAAAAAAACAAAATAACAGCTTTATTCAACAAGATCTAGTGACGGCCGATTTTAAAACACTGCTTCATGAAGTTTTACGAATCTTTCTTTCGAATCAGTGGTTCGGAGCACCAAAGTCACATGATTTCAGTAAACATGGCTTTGTTACGTCATAAGTATTTTAAAACTTCAATAGTTCACGTGACTTTGGCAGTTTGATACGCGCTCCGAACCACTGATTCGAAACAAAAGATTCGTAAAACTTCGAAGCTTTGTGTTTTGAAATCACCCATCACTAGATATTACTAAACAAAGTCGCTATTTTGTTATTTTTGGCACACAAAAAGTATTCTCATCGCTTTATAATATTAAGGTTGAACCACTACATAAACTGTTTTAAATATGTTTTTAGTAGCTTTCTGGTCACTGAAAAAGGGAGTGTTCTTGCTGTCTATGGAAACTTCACCGAGCATTTTAAAGCCTGTTGTTCACACCACAATGATAACAATAAAGGCATAGGCCTAGTTCTAAAAATCGTTCAAAATATAAAAGAATAGCAGCAGTACGCACCACAGCGATATAATGATAACGGAACAGATAAACAATATCATTGGAATCACTTGTTTTGTTTATCAACAGCATTTACCAAAAGCATCATTAGCCAACTGGTCACAAGTTCCAATGACTTACATTTTTTTCCCAGCTGATGGACAATAAAAACAATAAGAGCCAATCAAAATCCATCCTGCTGTAAAGAGCTTGAGAATTTAAAATGGCAGATGACAAAACTGCCGCGCATGCTTATAATAAATGGAATGATAGCGTACGGTAATTTATTTATCGTTATAGCCATTTTTACAGCTATTGTTCTTAGTGTGAATGTGCCTTTACAGGTTAGCAGATGAAATATCGAATTATCTTTAATCTGTCCTGTCTCTGACCTCGCATGCAAGACGTGCAGTTCATTTTCATGAAGAACAACAGTGTCTGACAGACTGTTTTGAAAAGTCTGCAGTCCTATGTTTGAGAAGGACTGTATCACTGTGAGGTGACTGAGGTCAAACACGTTTACAAATTAAGTGCAGTTTACGTGCCAAATAACTCGCTGTATAAAAGGCTTTATATGAGATTATTCAATGACAAACTGTCCTGATATGGACATCTATGTGTCTTTCTTTCTTTCTTGTATTAAACATATCTAAAATACTGAAATAAATAGGAAAGCAAAGCTTAATATAGGTTATAATAAAATAAATGATATATTTAACGTAAAACATCTACACAGCTAATCATTTCGCAATTGTAGAATAAAACACATTAATTAAATTTCAGCCAATTAATTTAACCTGTTCACTAACTGTAATGAATATCTGCAGTGTTTCAGGTATCTAAATCCAAATGTTAAAATGTGTGTTGTTCTACGTGACTGAGACTGTACTACCTTGCACTCATCCAAGGATTAGTCTATTTCAAAAAAAAAAATGTGTGGGCAGGCGGAGAAATATAATTCTATTTCAACCATCACAATATAAAGCAGTTTGCATGAGTTTGAGCAGCCCTTTCGTGATATCTGCATGATTCAGATACAGTCAATAGACCATGTCTGTGTTGCACAACAGTGTCTGGCTTGGCTAAAGCCCAGAGTACATTAATCATGTGCGTTTGAGGAGACAACACCCTCATAAAGGCAAGAGAAAGGAGGTTCACTATCACCAAAATACAGCATCCATCTACAATCACACCCTCTGACACCTGCATCCACTAATGCTTTAGACAGTCTATGTCTATCTTGATTCATGGATGAAATCGTCGTAACATACCATGTATTGTTTATTGTATGACAGGCATTTAAGGGCAAAACATGGATTTCCGAGTTAGGTGTCACTCATTCTAGTGATTAAATACTGATATTTACTGACAAAATAACTAAACTGTATTATATTGCATAACCTACATTTATAAACCTGTGCACCATTGGTAAATTTCGGAGTCTGTGTCTGTCACGTGGTATTTATATTAATTAAAACATTTACTATAATGAAATTATACAAAACAACAATAAAAATTTTGCAAAAATGCAAGCAGGAATAAATGAACCATGGTGTTTTTCTAACCTTATTAATGTCTACAATATCAGGTTGTTTCTTTTGAAGTAGATCATTTTTGTGAAGACATGCATCCTACGTTTCTGTCTATTCTTCATTCTTTCAGTTATAATCTTTTTTAGGATTAAAACCATTTAATGTTAATGGCCCTTATGTGCACGAGGTCTACAATACTCTTGTCCTCTACACAAACATATGAATAGATCAGCTTCAGAAGAGGAATAAGGGCGCAGTTGAGAACCATATGGATGTCTGTGTTTATACAAAAAAATGTATCGTGAAAAAGTATGTAAACAGTTTTTGAGTAGAGCAGACGAATCGTGCAGACTAGAGTGAGCAGGCTCAAAAACCCTCACAAAGCAAACAAAAGCGGGTAGGACTTCGCCCAGCGCATGTTCATTTTTACCTGCTACAACAAAACCCCTAAGTAATTAAGCTCAAACTGACACGGAAAAAAACCCAAATTGTTATTTTGCCATGTTTCACTCTGACATTCATTTGTGAGAAAATTAAAATAGGTACAACAAAGAAAGGATTCAAAACACATCAACCATGAGTCGAACCCTCCCAGTTTAACTTCTGAAGAACAAAGAGTCTGTCTTCAGCCAGGACACTGATTGAGGGTTTTATTTTTTTGCACAAAAGAGCTTTAAAGTTCTTCCAGAATGTCACACAATTTCCTTAATGAGCAATAAAAAACGAATCAGAGGTTAATTATTTCCGGGGTGTCATTTTTTTTTTTTTTTTTATACTTTGCATAGAGCATAACAAAACAGCTTATTTATATCAATATCAGTGAGACAACAAAGGTTTAATACTCATCTTTAAAGGCACCATTTAATTTCTGCACCATTAGTGTCACCAAAAAGGAACCAGAAAAGTAATGACTGTTTTCAAATAAGTTTTTTTTTTTTTTTTTTTTAAATATACCCCTACTTCTGCAATTAAAGTTCATACATAGCTCATGCCATTAGTTAAACCAATTTTGTTTTGACAGCACCACAGATCAACAATGTTGAAAATTTTTAGGGAAATCCACATACCTAAGTTGGTAGCCTACTTAAAGTTGTCCCTATATAAGCTGAGAAAGGGGAAAGAATTTTAAACCAAACAAAAATAAATAAATAAATAAATAAATAAATAAAAAATATCGCCTTCAAAATAAAAAGTAATTGAGTCCTTAACTGCTTTACTGTGACGCCTGAACAGATGATCACGCTTCCATGTGGGAGGATGTAACGTGAAGCTTAATTTTCACATTTGCAAAGTGGAAAGAGACGTTAATGCATTTGCAGAGGCAATAGAAAGGGCATGAAAGAGGAAAGAAATGGCCCAAAGTTAATACCTTTGTTTGGAGTGAGCAGCACTTCACATTGACCTTGTCTCCTCAGGCGAATCCCCCCGACACCACCACCAATAATCCGACCCACAGGACTCCACAGTCTGTTCCAAAAACGATTAGCTGATAACATCACGGCATGCTGGAATGTAAACATTTACAGTAAAACCATAAGAGATGAACTCTCCTCCAGTGTGATGCATTTATCAGCCATTAACTCTCCTTCTCTTCTGTGAAAACACACACTGAGCTTTTTAACTACAAGCATGGCTTTGTAATTCCACAGATTTAAGCGTATAGTGTTTTATGAGTGTTTGGTTTGGAAAATTAATGCAAAAAATACTCAATGCATAAATGTTTTTCTTTTAGAGTGTTTTAGATGTGTTGATATGGTTCATGAAAAAGCTCATCCCTATTGCCCTATTGCATGTGGCAGGAGGGGGAAGGGTTTCATGATGTCAGCCGCAAAGGAAAGTTGTTTCCTAGATTTTTAACTTGAAATAAGGCTCACAACTTAAACTTTCACATTAGGAGAGGGTTTAATTTTAAGCAGACTTTTAAAATTGTATTCGCTCAGTAGGACACTTTCGCATGAGTACAGGAACATTTTTGAGCATTTGAGCTTTCTCGACGCTCCCATTGTGCAAGGATGCCTCTTTGGACAGCAGTTATCCGCAGTCTGGGCTGCTGTGGCTTTCTTCCTCCTTTTCATAAGAAAGACTGATTTCCTTACTCTCCGGATCATACGGGACGTGCGTTGGCAATGAGTGACACTCTGCTTCCTCATTCCCAGTCCCCCTTTTTTGCCACAGACAGGGAGTTTGTATTAGAGGACAAGCTGCTTCCTCAAGCCTCCCTAGCCAGTCCCTCATGGGACCCACGGAGCCAGGTAAGTCACACCACACTCACTGCCTCTACTTCGGGATGCTATGCTTTCCGGGTTAGGCCCCACACTCATCGCTACACCCACCCCTAACGTCTGTTGTCCCTCTAGTGCCACTCGCATGGAGCATGGAAGCCAGGCTAGCACTTCCCAGCCCATTCCACTGGCTCATTTGGACAGTCAGACTCAGCTATGTGATTCAGTTTGCCAGATGCTCTCTCTCGTTCAGAGCACTAGACTCGTTAAGTATGGCGACGTATCTCACCAACAAGTGTGCACAGTCAGTGCTGAACTGCCTGAATACAATGCAGTCCCACTGATGCAATTTCAGAGGCTCCTGTGGCATAGCGCATCAACAGCCACAGTAACGCCGTTCGATTTGATTCATATGAGACCAGTTCAGCACTGGCTACATGGCCAAGTTTGGAGGTGGACATGAAGCCATGACACGCCCCATGTGGCAATCACACCGAGCTGTCGCCAAACATTCAGCCCCTGGTAAGGCCTTGCCTTTCTACGAGCCAGAGTGCCCTTAGAACAAGTGTCCAAGCATGTTGTTGTTAAAACAGATGACTCCAGAACAGGTTGGTGTGCTGTGTGCAACGGGCATGCAGCTTCGGGTTCCTGGACAGGACCTTGGCTGCAGTAACATACCAATTACCTGGAATTGCTGACAGTGCTGTTTGCCCTGCGCTGGTTTTGACCATTGCTTCAGGGCAAGCACTGTTGGTCCGCACGGACAACGCTGCAACTGTTGCATACGTCAACTACCAAGGCGAGCTATGCTCACATTGCATGTCACAACTTGTTGCTTCTCCCCTGAGGAAGGATTCCCCCGCTTTCTCAGCGACGGGGCACCACATGGTGGAGGACTTAAATGGCCTATCATTGGCAATGGTAGACACTATCACTCAAGTTAGAGCACCCTCTACCAGGCACGCATAGACTTTGAAGTGGAGTCTGTTCACTGACTGCTATTCTTCCCAGCAGGAAGACTCCTGGAAATGCCTGATCAGTTATGTGTTCATAGCATCCCTCTCCATTAGACTAGATAGATATATATAAGATATATACAAATATATAGAATAAGCTGGACAATGACACCATTTTCTTTGGGAGCTGCCGTGCAGCCAAAAATTATTTGCCAGTTATTACTGTAAAGCTGCTTTGCCACAATTTGCATTGTAAAAAGCGCTATATAAGTAAAGATGACTTGACTTGACTAGACAAGCTTCCCCAGAGTTAACAACACTGGTCATGGCTGAAAAATATGGAAATTGAGATCCAAAGTACTCTTCTCCCGTGAAATATAATGATAATAGGAACAGCAGCTACGGCCATCTCCAGGTAAGCCCTCGCTATTCCATCCCATTTTTATATTAAAAACTATTTTCCTTGGGCTTATGTGCGGTGCTGGGTAGGTTGGGTAGTTGTCAAAAGGGCACACTACAGGTTGCCAGTATCTGCATCTCCGACACTCGTTACACAGTTGAGTGTATGTGGCGTTTTCCTTAGGGACTCCAATACATCAGCATCGATGTAACGTTGAACGTGACTGACTGAATGGGAACGCCTATGTTACTGATGTAACCCTCGTTCCCTTAAGGAGCTGCCATAACCCTGAACCACCGCTGAGTGACTGGGTTAACCTGAATGATTGAGTGTGAGCCAGCCTTATATATCTGTGTATCCAGGTAGGAGTGGTTCGGCATGCAAATCTCACTCGCCAATATTTACGGGCCCGTTTTTTTTACTATTCAGAGATGATTGGGGCTCCTATAAGTGATACCCCAATTCGTCAGTATTGATGTAACGACTCCGTTTTCCTCCTTAAGGGAATGAGGGTTACATCAGTAACCAAGACGATAGCCTATACACAAACCGGAAACAGCAATGTGTGTTTTCTTTTCTGGCAAATGCAATTACGGTCTCTGTAGTTTTGGTAGAAGTGATGCTTTCATATTATTCTGCAATGGTGTACAAAGTCAAACTCTAGCAAATGTACAATGTTTCATGCCAAGTTCAAAATATGCACATGAAGTTGTTGTTTACCATAAAAAGATGGAGAAAAGTGGTTTTCCTTTTTGGGCTGCGTGATGGGTTTGTGAGTGTGGGAACATGGTGTTTTCTGGCACCGTTGTGTGAATATTTTTACACTCCCCTGGCCATAGATGGGCTGCTAAGGGCTCTGATATGCTCCAACCTGTTACATTTCCACAAGATGCTTCCCAACAGGTCCGTCTCTCACTCCCTGGGTGCTGTGAAAGGAATTTCAATGTTTTAATTATCGCAGATAAGGAAAAACAAGGAGTGCATCGAAAAACACTGACACAACTTCACTTATCAGAGCAGAGATAGGACCTCCACTTAGAACCTCTTAGGGCTGCTCACCAGCTCTGATTTGGCATACATCCTCTCCTCCACTGTCTGGAATGGTGTCCCGCTGTCCTTGCTTTTCTCTAGTCATGAGCTTTATTGTCAGGCAGGTAACATGCAAAAATTCAAAGCCTTCAATACTGCCAGTTTAGAACAAGGACTACCTGACCTTGAACTGACACTGTCATGATTGATTATTCCTGAGAAAGAGCTTGATTTTTTTGTTTGTATTTTTATATTATCTGTTTTACTACTAAAAGGATATACAGTATTACTGTAAAGCAAGGATATACATTATATCAAGGCTTTTATTTTGCCAATATGATAAAATATACCAGTTTATATTATATTATATTATATTGAAAGTGGGAATATGATGCTGTTTTTCTCTCAGAACCTTTCATGTTGGGCATCTTTGCAATGACTCAGGATTCAAGTCAGATTCTGTAACCATTAGGCCACAATATATATATATATATATATATATATATATATATACATATATAGTAACTTAAGCAAATTAAATTAATAGATTAATTCAGAATTTGATATTTATTTAGCGACATTGAATGTGGTCCACACAATCAGATATTAGAAGACTATTTTTTATCTAATAAATAAATAAATTGTCAGAAAAAATGAATGGTATTTTTAGAAAATGAAATAAACATTAAATTAAATTTGCCTTAAATTTGCTCTGATTCAGTGTTTCACAACCGTGTTCCTGGAGTCCCACAGCACTACATATTTCGTTATTTCCCTTATTTGACACACCCAGATTTAGTCATGGAGCCTCTGCTATAATGAGTTGAATAAGGGAGACGTGCGCTAAGTATGCAGTGCTGGAGTGTTTCAGGAATAAGATGGGAATCACTGCTTTTAGCTATCTCAGCAAAGTGGACTATGACTAACCATGAAATTTACTGCATCTCACTAAACAGGTCATGAATGGCCAGTTGAGGCAAGCAAAGAAATTTCTCAATGACAGACAGCCGTTCATTTGTTGCTCAAGGTCAACAGAGCAGACAGCTCTGTCCGGTGCGCTTTTGTTCATCCGACCATCTGAGACCCCTCCTCTCTGCTCTGTCCACACCTGCGGAAGAGAAGTCACCTGACGACTGGCTCGCTGTGCAGATAGAGAGTAGACGCACTTCTCTTTGAGGGTCTTGTTGGGAGATTTTATGCCCTTGTTTACTTTCTGTGAGGCATTTGTCAAGATGTGCTGGAGGGGTAAAAGGGCTAAAGAGAGAAAGTTTTGGACACCTGCACACAAAATCAGTGTAGAGTTCACTATCATCAAACCCTATGTGGCCTTAAAGGGATAGTGACCTAAAAATGAACATTCTGTCAACATTTAGGTCTTTGCAAACCCCAAAAGAGAAGTTTACTCAAAGAGAAGTTTAGTAGAATGTCCAAGCTGCCCTCTTCTTATAGCCTATTTAAATGGGATAGGTACCAAGGTTTAAAAGGAGAAAAATATTCCAATTCCTCTAAAGACATACGATAACATTTGTGTGTAACAGATTGAAATATAATTTGTAATTTATGGAAAATCTTGCTTGACTGCTTTGGTCTTCATTCACTTTCATTGTTGGAAAGATCAGCATTGACTTTCAGCTATAAATGACTCCTTTTGCTTTCCACTCAAGCAAGGAAATCATGCGGGTTTATGAAAGACATGAGGGTGAGTAAATGATGACAAGAATGAACTTATTTATTTATTTGAAGTTTGATATTAAGTTTGAGTCAAATATCACCATGCATTCTGACATGTAGTATCTTTTCATTTATTTTCTTCTTTGTTATACTGAGATCTCGAATAATAAGTCCAGCCCATTTTCTCCAATCCCTTCTTTCATTTTCACAACTGTCTTCATGCGTAAATGCCAACACTCTGTGTGGTATTAATATATCACTTTTGTGAGTGCAAGACAGTGCACTGTGCTCTCAAGACTAGAGGCCATTAAGAGTGTCTTAGAACCATAAACAGCTGGATTTATTAGGGGAAGCTCCCTGTTCACAGCAAACCTTGCATGAGTTTCTTTTATTTCATGGAAGGTGTGAAATATCCTGTTTTACAAGCCTAAACCAGTGTCACAACGCAGGCCTTCACACACTTTGCAAACACTTTGTAAACACATGAAAAAACAAAATCCAAACACACACTTTGGGTGAATATTCAGGCACCAACCAAATAACCAGCTATTCAGGGGCCGTTTACACAACACTGTTTTCAACTAAAAAAGAGAAACTTTTTATGCATTTTGGCAGCTCATCTACACAACAGCGTTTTGGGGGCTTGAAAAGCTAACTTTTGAAAATTGGTTTCAAAGTGCAAGTTTTGAAAACTACGCCATCATTGTCTCTGCGTAAACTACAAAAACGCAAATTTGTGAAAATGGTGCGCATACTGCAAATGTATTACGTGTTCAATCTAAAGATGTGTAGTTTTTCTTTATGAAGCGCCAACTACTGGCCTGACATGCATAGTACATCGTTTTTAGTCATTTTTGTGAACAGGGATTGTTTTGACAATGTTTGTACATGAAAAATGTGAAGGAAAAATGATTCCGTTTTTAGTAGGCTACATCGTTGTCCTCACAGTTTCATTCGCAGTGGTGAGAAATACCGTGAGGGCAGCATCATTCAACCTTTACAGTGATAACATGAGGAAAAAGGATTTTTAATTTCATCAGACTAAAAAAAGCTCAAAGGTTAGGTAATTTTCTGCATGCCTATTTGGTTACAGTGGTCTAAAACATTATTTAGACAAGTAGACCACACACAACATATGATGAAAAATACAAGATATCAAACCAAGTAGCAATGTTCGCTCACAGAACTTACTTTTTCTTGTTGGCCATCTTTGCAATGACTTTAAAACAGGTGTTCCCAATCCTACTCCTGTAGATCTTACCTACCTGCAGAGTTCAGATCCAGCCCTGATCTTACAACCTCAAGTCCAAATACTTCTTGAGGCCACTGAAGTACCATTCATGTCAAATGGTGTCAAAATGAGAACTTGTTACAACAGCTTTCTATTTCAAATAAATGCTGTTGTTTTAAACTTTTTAAACTGAATAAAATGTATCATGGTTTCCACAAATATATCAAGCTGTTTTCAACACCATAATGGAGCTGAAAATTCATCTTTGCTTTCACAGGAATTAATTAATTTTAAATTGAAAGCAGCTCATTTAAATTGTAATATTTCACAATATTAGAGATTTTATTTTTGATAACATAAATGCAGCATTGGTAAGCATGAGAGACTTCTTTCAAAAACATTAAAACCTCAGACTTTTGAACGTTAGTGTCTTAGAAAGGCAGTCTAAAACATTAACCCATTAACGAAAAAACTCAAAGAACTGAGCTACTGTCATGTCCTTCGGCTTGGCCATGAGGTTCATCAAACTGAAGAGGAACCAGAAACAGACAGACAGATAGCAGCTTTCAGCGCAGACAGAGGGAAGGGACGGAAAAGGCAGGGCAGGTGTGTTTTCAAACAGCTTTCAGGGTTTCTGCCTGACTCACAGAGCCACAAAGCTTCAGGTAATCTGTCAAAATGAAGACTTGTCATGTGCCCATCTCAGCTAGTAAGTATCGTGCGAGTGTTACACTGTGACTTATAAATGAATTTGTCAAGTTTAATCTTAATATTCACCGAAATTATTCACTGTCTACTGATTGTCAACAGTATAATAGAAAAGTCTTTGACTACTGGTGTGTAAACAAACTGCAGAACTGCAGTTTGGATAAAGTCTCATGCCTACAGGCTAATAGACATGAGACGAGACAGGCTGTCTGTCAACAGAGATTCTATAAAGCAAGGCAACAGTATCATTGGAGGATTCTAGGACATTGCTGTTTTCTCTTTTTTTTTTCAAGGTGTGGAGCATGTTGTCAAGGGGTTTTACTCTACCTGGGCTGTCAATGGTCTCTTCCCCATGCAGGTGCACACGCTGAGGGGCTCTGACCTATAGATTATGTTTCCAAAACATCAGCTTAGGCGCACAACAGAAGGGAGAGAGTGTTGAGATTGTGTGTGAGCTTGTGCGCACGTGTGGCTTGTACAATGTAACAGACTTGCTAAATCTGCTTACTTTTCGACTCTTTTAGAAGAAAACAAACACAACACTAAGTATTTATTAGACACAGTGGCTAAATTAATGAAAAATAAAGCATCAACAGGTGCAGACATTTCCAACAGCACAGCACTAATAACTTTATGAATTTCCAGTCAGGATTTAGACAGTACTGAGACTGCTTCCATCAAACAAATGACTTCTTATCATCTGATCGTGGTTGTATCTCTCTATTAGTGTTACTGGACCTTTGTGCTGCATTTGATATTATTGACCACAACATTTTTGATATCATGTTGGCATAATATTATCAGTTTGTAGCAAAAAATGAAGAGGTATCATACTGACCACAAGCTCGGTATGAAGTACCGCAAGGCTCAGTACTAGGACCATTGTTTTTCAACCTGTAGATGCTACCCTTGGGAGATATCAAAGCACTACTTAAGTCACAAAGTGATATAAAAACAATTATGAGAATTAAAGTCACAACTTATAAGAAAGAAGGTCACATTTGTCGGATATCACAAAAAGTCACAATTACCTTTTTAGTTTTTTCCCTCCAATGCAGAAACAGACTTCCTTAGCTTCTGCTCTGTTTCTCAAATATTGAAATTGATATGTTGTTATCTAATGCAATGATATTCCTAGATTAAGTTCATTAAACACTTTTTAGGGCTATTTATACTATATGTTGATTTACAGTCCCTAAATATAAACATAATTTGATATTTACATGAATATCTGACATAATTGTTATGTTATTGTTGTTATGTTATTGTTAGTTAGCACAAAATATATATTTTTTGTTTAAAATGTTCGATCAAGGGCACATGTTATGCTGATTTCTCTGATGGTGTCAGTGTTCACTCTGCATACACTAAGTTTGGGTCAAGTAAGATTTTTTTATTTTATTTTTTTTAAATAAATTAATACTTTTAAATATGTTCTTTTAACAAAGAATTGTGAAAAAAAATCACACAAAATTTCCACAAAATTATTAAGCAGCAAAACAACATTTTCAACATTGATGATAGTAAGAAATGTTTCTTGAGCAGCAAATCAGTATATTACAATGATTTCTGAAGGATCACATGACAATTCTGAAAATTCAGCTCTTTTACCAGGAAAAAAAATTACATTTTATGATACAATAAACTAAAACAGTTATTTTATACAATAATATTTCTTTTGCTGTATTTTTCATCAAATAAATGCAGCTTTAGTGAACATTAGAGACTTATTTAAAAATGTTTTTACAAAAAAAAAAAACTTGAATGGAGTTTTATAAATTTTACTGGATCTTCAGAGAGCTGAAAAGGGTAGTGCCAGTTTTCAGAGAGAGTGGGAGTGTTTCAGTGAACCATGACATTACAGATTAGGCTGTGTGACAGAGAGACGGCACTGGTTTGTGTTGAGAGTGCGTCTGCCAGAGATAAGTGAGTCAGAGAGGCTATTGCAGGAGGGAGTCCACTCTGTCATGGCTTATTTAGACAAGGCAAGTCCTGGGAACCGCTCACCACTCACGGGAAGCCAGACAATGGGATTCTTCAGCAGAGCAGCTCTGAGAATCCAGATCCAGCATAGGTCTCCCCTCTCAGCTGAGAGCTTCACGTCTTTCTGTAATGTACACAGAAGCAACCGGGCGCCATACTGTCTATCCAAAACACGCTCTCTGTGAGAGAAAGTAGATATGATCAAAAACCTTGCCAAAGGAAAGACTGCCTCTCACCCATCACATTCAACATGAGAGCTGAACATTTTCCAGCAACTCTAAAAACACATATCATCACCCACAGACACTGGCAATCCCAGATTAGTGGTCAACAAATATGGGCTATTCTTAAACTATTAGCCTCATCGTAAATATGTGGTAAGAGCGTTGCAAAGTACCAATAGTAATTTATTGTTTCTAAATTTAACCCTGAAGCACTACATTATTTTAACCTAGTAAGTTTGGAATTCAAATATTTAACAATTTAAATAAATAACTAAAACAATTGTAATAATTCAAATTAATTTCTGGTACTATCCATCAGTTTTGGCTTTCATTTGTGATTAAATAATTATTCAAATTAAATAAATAAATATAAAACAAAATAAATTACTAAACATGCAATTTCCTTTTAAAAATGCTTTGTGCCAAGGTAGATAGATAGATAGATAGATAGATAGATAGATAGATAGATAGATAGATAGATAGATAGATAGATTGATCGATAAATTGATCGATAGATAGATAGATAGATAGATAGATAGATAGATGGATAGATAGATAGATAGATAGATAGATAGATAGATAGATAGATAGATAGATAGATAGATAGATGGATAGATAGATAGATAGATAGATAGATAGATAGATAGATAGATAGATAGATAGATAGATAGATAGATAGATAGATAGATAGTTTAAAGTTTTCTCTTGGTATCTCTGTTATAAATATGTCAGAAATAGTAATGGATGACACAGATGAATATGCAGAATTATGCTGTTACTTGCTTGAACATGACAAAGAGGTCAAAATTCATCCAACCAGTATTGGCCATTCTGGTCATATTTGTTACACCTCACAAAAACAGAAAATGATTGTTTTTTTTACCTCATACACAAAAAGCACAAAGCTGATCAATCAAAGTAAGAGCACTGCGACCACCACACGTTTTTAGCTTAGTAAAATGGTCCCCAGGTCCAATGACACAAGGAATGAGGACTTTCAAGACTCCTGATAAAGAGAAAGAAGATAACTCCCACTTGTTCGTCTGCACAGAGAGATGGATTGAAGAGAGGAGGTGTCAGCTGTAGGGAATGAAAACAAATGGAGTTGTGTGAGGGTCTGAAAGCAGATCTGTGATGGAAAACTGGGTAAACACAAGAGCTTCCTCAAAGCCTGCAGGCCTGCCAGTTACTGCTGTCAAAACTATAAGTGCGTCTCTCTGATTAATCATAGGCCTTTCACCATGACTGCTAAGTGGTGCTATAACTAAAAACAAGATCAAGGCTTTTGTGGTCTGTTAATGCCAACATTTATCCTATACCTACCTGAGCGTCCTAGCAGAAACATCACCCAACAGAAGGCAATATACAGTAAAACAGTAATATTGTGAAATATTTATAATTTAAATGAGCTGTTTTGTTTTTTAGTATATTTAAAAATAGAATTTCTTCCTGTGATTGCAAAGCTGAATTTTCACCATCATTAATATAAATAATTCTAATATGCTGACTTACATACATTTATTATTATTATCAATGTTGAAAACAGTTGTGCTGCTTAAAATTTTTGTGGAAACCGTGACACTTTTTTTTCAGGATTCTTTGATGAATAGCAAGTTCAAAAGAACAGCATTTATTTGAAATAGAAATCTTTTCTAACATTATAAATGTCTTTACTGTCACTTTGGATCAATTTAATGCATTCTTGCTGAATAAAAGACACCAAACTTTGGGATGGTGTATATTTGCTGTTGTTAAATTGACAGTCCTAGTATTATCGTGTATAAAATGGCTCTAGCCTCCAAAGAGAAGTCATTCTTTGCATTATAGCACTGATTGCGAGAGGATTTCACTGCCAGACTAAATAGTTTAGATTAGGGAAGACTGTGTGCGTTTACAGAGATACAAAGGTGGAGACCTCTATAAAAGGCCACATGAAGATGACCACCACGTCAAAGTTCACAGTCAAGTGGTCTCACAGTCACAATCAGGTCTCTGGGGTCAACCAATGCACAAACACATCTATAAAGGCAAAGCACAAGAGCAATTAGTATAAATCACAGCTGGAAATCCTGTTCCTTGAATGTTGGTAAAGGTTGTTGCAAAAGTGTCTGTTGTGGATAATTTAAATGGCACAGAAGGCTCTGGTTAATGTTAAGGAGGCCAAAAAAAGCAGCTGTCAGTTCAAATGATATGACAAGGTGTCAACTTCAGATAGAAAGTCAGCCTCAGGCAGAGCGAACTTCATATCACACCTGAGTAAGTGGCCTCATTTCAGATGAACAGCTTCCATATTATACAATCACATACTTCTTGCTAATGGTGAACATTAAATAACATATTGTTACTCCGTTGGTTAATTTTTTTTTAAAGTATCTTTTTACTGCACTACATTTCAGAAAAAAACATAACATTTTTTGTTATTTGAAAGTGAAGACATCAATAGATGCTTTGAGATGCAAAATATGAACAAATCGTTCTTTTGAGCTAATGACTCAGTTGAAACAGTTCAAAAGTTGTGAATTTTACTTGTCCAGTTGCATTTTATGAATGTAAAAGGAAAAGTTTTAAAGATCATAGCACTCAACAAATAAGTTTATAGGGGCTTACAGGTAGTTATAGGAACTGGCCACCAGGGCAATCCCCCGAGAACTAAATTTTCCCCTAGGGTCATTTTCCTGTTTGGGTTTGCACAGCCAATAGGAACTCTGAAGTGATATAACCACTCTGGTTGTTGTGCGGGACGTTTATTTTGACGATGCTAAGAACGCCAGAGCTTGAGTGCAGAGCACTCCCAATTTCCATCTTCATTAGTTTACGATCTGTTTCACAGTCCTATCCAATACATTATTAGATAGAACTATTAAACAAGGATAGCAAATGGTATTCGTAAAATGCGTAAACTGTGTTCTTACACAGCTGTTTAAAAATGGCGAGTGCCGGTGTTTCTTATGGCATGCATTCGGCCAATCGACATACACATGTCACTGGTAATAGTATTGGGGAAAGTTACTTTTAAAAGTAATGCACTTTTTAAAGTCCCTTAAAAAGTCCCTTAAAAAGTAACTAACTTTTTATGGAAAGTAATGCATTACTTTTTCATCATTTTTTCCCATCTGGGCTGGGCTTGTTTGATTGTTTTTTTAACCCCTTCAGATGATAAAAAAGTTCTATTTTTGGTAAAAATGTAAAGTGATGAGTAAATGCATACTCGCCTTTAGTCTAGGACTCATGACCATCATGTTCATACAGCACAATCAACACCTCTGCACCTCACACCCAATTTCTCTCAACATGGGGACAGGAGATTCAGTAAATTGGAAAAAATTTGAAAAAGTAACTCAGATATTTTGTTGCACTATAGTTACTAAAAAAAATAATCTGATTATGTAACTTGCGTTACCCCGAATTTTGCTGGGTTAGACCCTACTCTAAAGTTGGGTCCTGGAAGGTTAGGATGTAGAGGATAGTCCATGCCAGTCTCTCTGCTGTTAAGAAGCAGTGATGAAGGTTCCAGGCCAACGGGTGAAACGCAGTTCAGATGGTCAATAGTGTTGTCTGGAATCAGTGATGAAGGTTGAGAAATGGGGTGGGGTGACGATACCTCTGCAATGAAGTCTTTGAGCTAGTCCTCAGTCTGTAGCTCCACCAGAATCCTCTCAGCCACAGATAGTACAGGCCTGATTAGATTCTCTTCAGGGGTGAGGTGCAGGCCTCTTGCAGGTGGTGGAATGGGCTCTGGGTCCGGCTGTGTACTGGACTGGGGATTAACACTCTCCAGGCAGTGGATGATGCCTTCTTTCCAGTTTAATCCAGTGGTGTCTGGGAGGTCAACAGGATGGTGGAAGTCACCCGATCCAGAACAATGACTTCAGGGTCTTGTCGTTGTAGGGGCAGGTGAGTGCAAGATACAAAAAAACTCTTCAGAAAAAGACAAAACTTAATTGCGCAATCCATTAGTGGTCCGGGCTTCTGTAATGCATGGTCGCTGGCAAACAGACAAAGAAGATCATAGATAATTCCAACATGACAATAATCCAGGTAATAGGTAGCAACACACACTTGTCCATGGTGACTGATGAGTAGCGGGAACTTAGAACAAAGCAACACGTGACGAATGAAAACCAAAACAAACAGAACACTGCGGTGACAGTGTGACAATATGGGTAGGAATCATTCTTTTATTCTTTTCACTAGAGTGGTTCACTCAATGATCCAGCTGGAACAAATTGAAAGTTTTACTTTACTTTACTTACTACATTCCAAAGCATAATATACTACTGTTCACAAAAAAACAAACAAACATGCTGTTCGTGATTCACCAAATAAATAAACAGTCCTTATGGGGGCCAAAATGCAAAAAACAAACAAACAAACAAATAAACAAAAAAAAAACAGAGAGCTAAGAAAACTTCTAAGCTAAGAAAACTTCTAGTTTCAATTGTAAGGGAATTATCACTTCACTTATATCATATCATACTTCACAGATACTCTCACCTTTTTGAGCATTTTGTTTTTAGCATAGATCTGACTTTTTAACTCAAATTAGTTACATTTTCACAGGGTGAATTTTGAGTGTTTAAGCTTAGTTGATACCTAATTTATGATGATTGCTATACATGAAAGGGGGAAAAGGCAATTAAAAAGCATGCCTTAGTGTCCGGCTACCGAGACTGTTTCATACTTTTAGTCAAGCAGAAATATAGCTTTATTTGTGTACTTTGTCCACCACTGCCCCTTACAGAAGTTCTTAATATAACAGGTTGCCCCCTAGAACATCAATGACTGCTTAAAGACTTTTGTGATATTTGTACTCGAGTCACTCAAAGCTTGATCTCAACATCCCAGAACAGTTGTGGGGAAGAACACAACAACATGGTGTTCCACTGCAGGACAATTCATTGACTCATAAATAACTACAAAAATCAATGATAAATACAGTTTGGCATTAATAAAAGCCATGGTGGTAGTAACACCATTTGGTTGATGGGGATCTTGTATGCTGAGCATCAAATGCAATAAAACTACTTCAACATGTGTGTGTGGTAAATTGATGGAGATAAACCCAAACAAACAAGTGTCTCATGAGACACATCCACTACCAGGCCGTAAGGGCTCTTTATTAGAGTTCGAAGAAAAAGCAAACACTCCACTGTCTGTCAGCAGTCCAACGACTAAAGCAACACACACTTTCTCACATTTTCCCACTTAGGAAACTACTCCAAGTCTCTCTCTGACTCAGCTGATCAAACATCAGCCCAGGCACATGTTCTAAAACAACAATAACATCACCTAATTCCCTACAAATACCTCATTTACCATCTCTGACTCCTTAAAGAACTTCGTAGGGCCGATCACTGGATGGATCAGGAACCATAAACACCTCCTCATAATCCCTTACAGACTCTGCTGAGGAAGCTCATCAGCACCATTGTGGGCAAGCTCGTGCGGGCCACCCGCGACACGGATGGGAGGAGAGACATAAACGAAAGCTAGGGTGGGGTGAAACACACTATCACACACTCTCAGACATTCAAAGAGTGTTCATTAACGCTCCCTGTTTGAACAGATGTCTACCTGACAGAGTATGCGTCTGGAGGAGCGAATAAAGGCTAGATAAAAAAAAAGTCATGTTGCACCTGCAAATGAAACCAGCATCAAAACCACCCAGATTTTGTATTTTCAATCTCACTTTGTACATCTGTTTGCACTGACACCCAATGTTCTCTTTGATTCCAAGCTCGCAAGGAGCGTTAAATGCCATGTTACTTTAAAAGAGAGAACAATGATGTTTAACTTCACTGGTAATATCAAGCAGGGGATACAGATTCTTTCCGAAAGCAAATAATTCAATGTCCTGCAATGTGTTTTTTTTTTTTGCAAACAGGATAATAGAAAGTCAGTTGAAGGACATGAACCCACAGGGTATGAGTGACGTTAGACCTGTGTATCCACCGAGGTATCTAAGGATAGAAAGCTTCACTCCAGACCTAATTTCCATGTCAGGTTCGTATTCAAATTTAATAAGTTCTTCGCAATGACAGACTAAAGACAACACAACCTTGAAATTCTAAGGTTATACCAGAAAATAAACTGTGCAAGAGCATCCAGATCAAGACAGCTTACAGATGAATTGAAACCAAGTACGAAATTGCATTGTGATCATTTCACTCTTTTTCCCTCACCTTGGTCATTTGAATCAGGTTTTACAGTGACGTTCATGTGAGGCTCCATTACAGTCCAGCTCATCCACCTGGCAGACTGACAGTCAAGTTCAGGTTCAGCTGGCTGAGCCCGAGGCTCCCGGGAGCGGGACTGATGGTTCTTCATCTATCATCTGCTCTCTCTCATTGCTTTAGAGAAAAGGGAGGATTTTTTGAACCCTATCATCAGTGGCATGTTGTTACCTACCCATTTCATCATTAAGACATTATTGTGACAGGTTTTTGCAAAAAAAAAAAAAATTGCACTCATAAAAAGTATTTGGAAACTTAAGATACACTTAAATTCCAAATGCTTTTGCATTATATGTAATATATCAAATCAATGGGCACTTATTTTAAACATTTTTAAGGAAAACATTAAAGATTGTTGCTACCATTAAATAACATTACACACACACATATATATATATATATATATATATATATTTAAAATAGCTATTAACTATTTTAATATATTTTACAATATAATGTATTCCTTTAATGACAAAGTCTCCAGTCTTCAGTGCCCCCTGATCCTAACTTGGTGCTCAATTATTAATAATGGTTGTTATTGTCAACGTTAAAAACTGTTTTTGAGGCTTAATATTTTGTTGGAAAACCAATATCATGATATATATATATATATATATATATATATATATATATATATATATATTTATTTATAATTTTTTTTTTTTTCAGGATTCTTTGGTGATATTTATAGTTAATATATATATTAACTATATCATATTAACCACTAACTTTTGACAACCACAAAGTGTGTGTGTGTGTGTATATATATACATATATATATGTGGTTGTCAAAAGTTAGTGGTTAATATGATATAGTTAATATATAAATTTCACCTGTGTTAACTTGAGGAACTGATTTCATACATTTACTAAAAGTTACATTAACAGCAAAACAAACAAACAAACAAACAATAAAAAAATGCTCGGAAAAGTGAAGTTCTGAAATGTTTTGTTTAAGTGTCTAAATACTTTTAGGGCCACATTAGAAGCTGTTCACAGAAGAAAAAAAGAAACATTTAACCCTCTTGTCCAGACATTAGCATGCAGGTAAAGTGAGAGATCCTTCATGTACACCCCTGGCAATTGTTCGGAAACTTGAAGTCAAAGGTCACATGTGCACCTGCATCTTAGACCAAACACTGAACTTGCCACCAACAGAGATCTGTCAACTCTAACGGCTTAGAGGTGCTGCTGCTTCATTCCCGAAGGACACCGGCAGAGGAATTACACAATCCACAGAGAGGATTAAGTCATGTATCTAACACACATGCAACAAGTCTCTGAATGTTTAAAAAAAAACCAATGGAAATCAATGGTAATCTGGAATGGTTTGTACAAGAGTAAATTAAAGTGATTAAAGAGTATATTAAGCAGTTCTCAATTCTTCAGTGAAAATAAGATATGAGCTTTAAAGGTGTCTAAAATCATATTTTAAGTACTGGGACTACTGTTCCAGGTGGATGTGTTACCATTGTTATCAATGTAGATGGTTTCATATATATTTCTGAAGCATCTTGTGACTGTAGACTGGAGCAATGATGCTGAAAATTAATATTTCAGAAAATTATTTTTACTGTATTTTTTTCCATCCTATAAATTCAGCCTCATTGAGCACAAGAGGCTTCTTTCAAAAATGATGTAAACCCAGAGCATTCATTTAACTCCAAACTTAAATGTACAGATTATTTAAAGATAAATAATTGAAATCACACAGACATCAACTTATGCAAGCCAGGGAAATTCCTGAACTGCTAATTTATTGAAAGCTGAGGGGGAGAAAAAAAAAAAAAAAAAAAAGAACGGGGCAGTCAGACTTCCGTCAATAAAACTCCATACGTGTTCAACTGCCAGGTGCGTTTCAGCTGAAACTCTCAAACACAAGAACTCAAATTCAGTTAAGAGCAAACCGAAATACATTCCAGTGTCCATCAAGAAATAACTCAAACCAATTCATATTCATTTAATTACTCACGACCTCAATAGACATCGAATCGGATTTAAATGACTCAGGTCATGTGATCTGCATGTGTAAGGCATTATTGAATGAATAACACTAATGCTGGCCAGAAAGGACAGGGTGTCTTTCTAAAGCTGTGATACAGGATCTATGCGGCATCCCCTAGAGACCTCAAAACTATTTCTAGAATGCGTGTTGGGGGGGCAATGATCTTCACCTCAAAATTTTTGGATTAACTGCAGGAACATTTCCCACAAGTGCTAACGAAATGCCACCGCCAAATTCTACAAAAATACCTCTAACATATATATCTTTCATTATCTCTGAGTGCTATTCAGCCAGAGAAGGCAATAAATTACTGTACAGGTCTACATTCTGCCATAAACTGATTTAAATGACATTTAAAATTCCAATTTGAATGTACAGATATGTCTTCAATTGTGCGCGTTGGTTTTGGCTGGGTATATAAAAATTATGTCTCAGGTTTGCTCTTCTGGGTACGGTCTAGATGAAAAAAGGAATTAGTGAAGTCTAGAGGCTCTAAAGCCCACCCACACATTTAAAGGGCCGCCCCCTCATTAGCATATAAAGTCTAGAGAGGCCTCTGATGCCCTCTTGTGGGACTCAAAGATGTTTTTTTGGGCTGAGTGCACAAAAACTTGAGCCATCACAGTGAAAACTTAGGTCATGATAATTAGCTAAATTATACAGGAAAGTACTAAACTCTGACTGAAAGGAAGTAAACAGACATGAGTGTTTGGACTCTATATGTGCGTATCATTTATTGAATCAGTCCATTTGCAGCTCGAGTGCTTTTCTGGTTGGTTATGCAAGTCAAAGCTAAGGTCTTGCCATCCACAAGCAGCTACTTCTCTCCGTCCCTCTGGATCCTGCGCTTCTCGTGCTGGTGTTTGGTGATAATGTACTTGAAGAACTCGTAGACAGACCAGCTGATGGCAGTGGAGGGCATCTGGTATATGACCCTAGCCTGAACGCCTTTGAAGTAAGCGGGCAGGCCGCCAAGCCTATAGACAGTCCGGAAGGCATGGCCGAGGCCCGAGATGTGTCTTCCGCTCTGGCTGACAGAATCGAGAGCCAGAGACTCCTGCGTGTTCAGCAGCGTCTTGCAAACGTCCAGTGGCGTGGTGGCGGCGGCGGCGATGGCACCCGCCAGCGCGCCAGACACCATGTGGGAGGAGGGGTTGTATTGTCTTTGGGGGTTCAACAGCTCTTGCAGGTATTCGTAGGTCATGAAGTGCAATGCTTGGAACGGCACATTCATGGTGAGCTGCGTGGTGTAGCTGCGATAAAAGGCCAACACCCCCTCCCGCTGCCACACGCAGCGCATACAGTCCAGAACGCCACGGTATGGAGAGTTGTACATCTGCATCCTCTGCTTCACCACTGAACAAGGGAGGTCATCGCAGTCAGTCAGACAGGAAACAAAAGAGGACAGGAAGGGGAACATTAATCAAGTGAAAGAAGTCAGGTCATGACTGAAATACAGTAGGCCCATCAAAGCAGAAATGTCTTTTTCATCCGGACATGAGCGGATCAAACAAGCCTCCCGTCTGACCTACAGTCAAGCGGTCTGCAGGGAACAGGCGAGGCGAAGGAGAGCAGGTGTCTACACAAGGTCTTAGTCTGGCACCTGCGCTGATTAACCTTGAACCTCAAGAGCGCAGAAACAGACACTGCTGTCTGACTGAGACTCGGGCCACTGGGGGATTTCAGTTAATGCTACTGTTTCAACATCGCACAGCTGTTAATTAGAGCAAGGCCAATCTGCCCCCACAAGGCTGCCTTTTGGAAATGTGTGTGGGTTTTTTTGGACAGTTTTGTAGTGAAATTAGATCTTTTCTGCCACCTCCTGGCTGGGAGTGCACATTGAACTACCAGACCAATGGGGTCAAGGTTTGCTGCTCAATTTCTGTATTATTTGAAAGAGAATATCGCGCAGGATGTGGAATAATGTGTGTGTGTGACATATATATATATGTATACACACACCATACACACAAATATTAATTTTGGTTTTAATCTGATTAACAAAAAAATAGACTAATTGATTATCATACAGACGCAAAGTAGAACAATAAACTACCATTCAAAAGTTTGGGGTCAGTAAAACTTTTAAATGTTTTTGAAAGTATCTTGAAAGCATGGTCAACATATTGTGAAATATTACAAAAATAAAGTAGCTATAAATAAAATCTAGGGATGCAACGATAGGGATTTCTTTTAGCTGATACTGATTTTAACAAACTAAAGGCCATTCAACAGGCCAACAAATACTGTACATAAATAAACATTAAATAAACGGTGCTTTTCAGATAGGTCTAACAGTAGTTTTCAGGTAGAAAAAATAAAGTAATGTAAAATATATTCTTCTTTGTATAAATTAAATATACATTAATCCTTAAAGTTATAAAAGCTATTTAGTCAAGAATAGGGATTTATTTTTTGTCTGTTTAATTAATAGCAGGAATATTAGGCTGCTGTCTCTTTATGAGCTGCACAGATGCAATATACTGGTACACAAGTATTTCATTTCTCAACTGTTCACGTTTGTTTAAGACATAACCTCGCCAAGAAGGACATTTTGATATAATTTGGTGTGAATTTGAGGCTTTGGATATGCACGTTCACAAAACATCTCACACAGTGAATATTTTGAACTTGAATATTTAAATTCGCAAGGGTTAAAAACATGCAAAAGATAAACTTTCATGAAAATGCAGCACTGGCACGATTGGGACAGTGACAGACCCATCGATTGTCACGCTGTTGTTCACGAGCTACTGTATTTTGTACAGACTTCATTTTGTTTCAGCAAGTATTTAACTATTTTACCCAGACAAAATGTTGGGTTATGCAACAGACATTATGAAAATCAGTGCCTTCACACAATTAATAAATAAACCATTGGTTTGTTATATTGGCCATTTTCATAGCTGATATACAGATGGTTATAATTTGCAAATAAATTATTTAAAAATCAGACAATGTGATTTTCTGGATTTTATTTTCTCATTTTGTCTCACATAGTTTAAGAGTACCTATGATGAAAATTACAGGCCTCTCTCATCTTTAAGTGGGAGAACTTGCACAATTGGTGGCTGACTAAATACTTTTTTTGCCCCACTGTGTGTGTGTGTGTATACACACATATATATACACTTTTGAATTGTAGCGTATATTAAAATCTTTTTTTATAAGAAATGGAGATTAAAGCAAATATACCTTCAGCTGGATTCATGGCAGCATCATGAAGCAACGTGGCAACACATCCTGCGGCCCCTGTAACACAGACCCTCAGATATTAGCAACAAAATTAGGGCACGCACAGAGTGGACAGTCACTGGAATAAAAGTACAACAATCAGATATACACATGGATCAGATCACAGTCAAACAAACTGTTCAAAAACCTGAACAGCCACCAAATACCCCCTATGATTTAACAGAGAGATTAGGGATTGACTGGTTAAACTCTGGGGAATGTGGAGTCAGGAGAGAAAGAGTCTTTTGTTCAGGATACTGGCATTTACTTCATTCATCGTGTCTGTCCGTTTTTTTGTGTTGTTTTTTAACGGTAAAAGCAAATACTGCTGCTGCTTTCTGAGAATACAATCAAAATACAGAGATGCTAACAGCACATGAGGCATTTGCTTGCAAACCATTACCTCAAAAAATAAAGTATCTTGATGCCAAATAATTATTTTCTTCTCTTATCTGTATATTCTACTGGTAAACGGTAATATGCCAGCAGTTACTTACCACCCTTTCACCCTGACCTGGAGGAAAGAGAAAGAAAAGAGACACTACACAGCAACACCAACAATGACTTTAACCATGAGCTCTGCAGTGTTGAGTCTAAGGCCGAGATTTACTAACAGCTTGCACCAGCGCAAACCCTCTTTTGGCGTGAAAAAAATACAAATGCTTTTTACAAATTTACTGATGAAAAGGCACAGTTATACTTATTGCATGTGTAGGAGTTTCCATGTCAGAGAGCCAAATTTATGGGCAGAGAGTATTTAAAAGAATCATGCAACTTGATTTGCTAAAATTTGCATTAGTCAATTTACTGGTATTTTGCCATTATTTACGGTCCCCAAAAAAGTTCAGGATTAGTTCACCTAAAAATTACAACTGTCTTCATTTACTCACCCTCATTTTGTTTCAAACCCATAAACCTTTCATTCATCTTTGAAACACAAATGAAGATATTTTAAATGAAATCTGATTTCTGTCCCTCCATTGACAGTCTATGCAACTACCACTTAGATGCTTCAAAAAGGTCATAAAGAGATCATAAAACTAATCCA
Organism: Zacco platypus; assembly: GCA_038088235.1. Classification (NCBI taxonomy): domain Eukaryota; kingdom Metazoa; phylum Chordata; class Actinopteri; order Cypriniformes; family Xenocyprididae; genus Zacco; species Zacco platypus. The sequence goes on along the minus strand of CM076078.1, from coordinate 21,674,519 downwards.
TATGAATTGATCGGTTTAGTCCAAATTTTCTGAAGAGTCTTGATCACTTTATATGATGAACAGATTTAATTTAGGCTTATATTCACACATAAAACATTGATGAACGCCAGACCACGTGAGCGGCTAATATTCCTCTAGAGCGGTGAGCGCGTTTCTGAAGATTCCGCGCCGCTCGCTCAACCCAGAATTTCCTGAACATCAAAAGTTAAGAACGAAGAAGGAGGCCTAGAACTAATTGAAAGGAGCTGTGGAGAAACTGAGTAAGCAAATATTCATTTTGTGATGTAATCACAACAACGTTCTTGTTCGTACTTTGTTTTGGGGTAAAAAGAACTTTGAAAAACCTTTGCAGCGTCATAGCGTTAATGAACATCCCAACAAGTCCATGCAGCCGTGAGCGCCGTTTAGTTTATTAATGATACGATGCGCACACAGTTTGCCTAGCTCAGCGAAGCATCAACAAATGCTATATTACAGTATATGGAAATTACATGTCGGAGTGGAATTTGAGCGTTGCGACTGGTGTGCGTAAGCGACACATGAGTGGAGCGATGCTTGAGCAACTGAGTGGAGCGCGCTGACATAGAGCGGAGCGTCACAACTGCTCCGCTTTGCTCACATGCTATGATCAAAGCACACATCAGTTGTGGGAAACGGAAGCTCAAGCATGTTTGCTTGACGTGTGAGAACCAATGAGGTTCATTCTTGTGTCACGCAGCACGTTCGAGATTCCGTGAGAGGTTTGTTCTCGAGCATTAACCAGGTTCGGTTGAGCTTCGGTTCATGTTCGCTGATCAATGTTTATATGAGGAAAAACAACTAAATTAAATGTTTTATGAAGCGATTGAGTCTCTTCAGAACTATTTGGACTAAAACCACTCAATTCATATAGATTAGTTTTATGATCTGTATATGAACTTTTTGAAGCGACAAAGCGTTAAGCCGAGTTTCAACCACAGGAACTTTCCCCAGGGACTAGGGACTTTGGGGTGGTACTCTGTGTGTTTCGAATGCAGGGACCAGGGTCTAAATGAAGTTCCAGGTAAAAATGTCCCTGTTATCGAGGTAGTACTTTTTCCAAAGTTCAGGAACTTTCGGGGATGGGACTTGTGCGCTGAAAATGCTGATTGGTTTAGTTCACGCAGCATATTGATTGGTTGACTCCATGCAGCATTTTATTTCAACAAAGTCATTTTTAAAAGTTTGTGAAGGGATAGAAATCTCTTATGGGTTTGGAACAACACGAAGATTACTAACTCATGACAATATTTTCATCTTTGGGTGAACCATCCCTTAGATCACTTTCCACTACCACCTGGGCTTTTATTAGTTTGCAGCCGCACGCTAAATTGCCCTGTTTAGTAAATCTGGCCCAAAGGATGCTTTCACACTTGGTTCGTTTGCCTGGTCCAAACCAGAGTTTGATTACTCCCCCCCCCTCCAATGGATTGTGTTCACATTACATTATTTGGCTCCAAACCACGGTGCATTTGCATCATCAAAGGAGCAGCCGTTCACCCGTTGCTTGGTAACAACAATGCACAAGGCGGCAAAATGCAAAGCACTGCTCACCACACTTTAATATTTTAGTTCTTGAAACTTTGGGCACTTTTGTCAATCTGCCACGAATCTAGTGCAAATATTCTATGAGATTTGAGATGTAAACCCAAAGTGCTAGTGTGAAAGCACCCTAAGTCTAAACACAAATTACAACACAATTTGACAAATGCAACAAAATATAAATCAATCACTTATCAATAACCCAGCGTTCCATTACTCTGCATATAATGAAAAGTGTTTTCCTTTACAAAAGCTTAAATTAGATTATAATGGACATAGAGCAGGTCAGTTTAGTTTGTGTAGTAACATTACATTAGGTTTAGCTTTTAAAAGGTAATTCCAATAACGCTAATTAGTTACTTGGCTTGTATGGTAAACATTAAGCATTAGAAATGCAGTTCAGATCAATTTGTGGTAATGTATTGCATTTGTCAGACTAATGATTCTACATGATGGTAAATCACTAAAACAAAACTAACAATTTAAGCAATTAAAAACATTAATTACTCATAGCATGTTCAAAGATTAACGACCTTTACGATCTTCTCTTATATTTATAGCTGCTGTCGTGTTATCGGAGAGTAGCATTTTTGGTTATTTTGGGATTTGACCATCACTAGACAGACATTTTAAAGAGGTTAGTGGAGAAGACATGGGCAGATGTTTGAGTAATACGTGATTCATACAAATAACATAGCCGCAGCCAAATAAATACTTCCAGAATGTTGTCCATCGCTGGAGAAACTTTAGTTACTCTTGACACTGCCAACGCATCTAATATGTTCATTTGAAAAGGCAAAGGCGAAAAAGACAACTTTTTTTAGATCTCGACTGATTGAACTATGTAGAAATTCATTCATGCCAACTAACAATCTACTCCGCATTAAATTGCGGTTGTGCTGGTGAGAGGAAATCAGCAGTGCTGATGGGCATTAAAACTGGTACCGTTCGCCAAATGGCTGTTTGCTCCTGGATGGATGATATCACTGAGGACCTTTTTCAACCTTTCGTAACAGGCGAAGTAAAGTGCGTGGGCAGGCCCCGCCCCTACAGCTGTAACATTAAGGCCCCTGATTGGCCTCCAGATTCCCTCTGTCCTCACAATTTGCCGCAAAGCGTCCATCACGTTACGGTAGCGGGCAGCTGGCTCTGGCTGAAGGCTCTGCATGCGTGTCTGCAACAAAGAACAATTATTTAAACTTACAAGCCCAGGTATGTAGATTAAAGTATTAGTATAAATACAGGTACTAAAAGTAAGGATTTTTAATTCAGACCTGCTGATATTTTCATTGGTGCATGCAAAACAATAGTCAAATTATTTTTTTAGCAACTCATTTTTTATATTTTACTTTAAAAATAGTGTGTTCTTTAAAAAAAAAAAAAAGCTCTGAAAGCTGGGTCCCCCAAGAATCATCACAACCTTTCCCCCTTCTATCGATGTTCCTGAAAGTGTGACCCCAAATTTATTTATTTTTCATTTATTATCTCAGGCCTGTGGTGACAAATGCAACACACACAAAAAAAGGATTAAATTAAGTAAGTGTGAGTATTTATGAAGTTTACAATTAAAGTAAATAAACTTAAAATAGACCCCAAAAAAATTTAGAACATAAAAAATAAAGCTGACATGACATGAATAAAGCCTTGCAAACAATGCATCGCATTGCCAAGTCATTGGATCTATAGACCAGAACTGAAGTTTGTAGCAATAAGGTCACACGGGGCCTTAATCTAACCGCCTAATCCTCTTTTCCTGCAGCGCTATTGTATCACCTGATGTACATGAGAAACATGGATGTGATTCAGTGCCTGAAGTCGGCTTCAATAGAAACATTGCTTTCAATGGGGGAAAAAAAAAAAATTTATGAAGCAGCCAGAAATGTACTTGGGAGCACAACATGTTTAGTTAGTAGGTTTACTCTGTGGCCTTGAAGCTAAACAACTATAGACGACCACAAAAGTCATGTTTGAACTGACATGGTCAGATTTAGAGTAGCTGAAAATATAAGCTCAGAACAGCAGCTGCAATATGGTGAAATTTGAGATGTCACCAGTGGTTTCATGAGTAATATTCCTGTAAGGAAACCTTACTTCCATAAAAGGTCAGGGAAATAATTATTTCCCAATACATGCGTGCAAATCATCTAAACACGAGGAACTGCAACCTCCAACTGGAAGTTCCAAGATTCCTCTTGAAATGCTCAGGATTGCGAAACAGACCAAGGTACAAAGACTTGATCTGTAACAGTGCAAATCAGAGAAGTGATCTTTTATTACAACAAAGCAAACTATTTAATTTCTATTAAGAAACCGCACACGGAGATTAAAGTAATCATCTACAAAGAATTTCCTTGCATAACTTTGTCATTTGAGATTACTGAATATTTTTGTTTTATATTTTTTAGCTGAGCATAACCAAAAAAAAAAAAAAAAAAAAGATATATATTATTTTAGAAAGAAAGTAGAATTGTACTCATTTGGATATATATATATATGCGCTCAATGCATAATTTTTTAGGGGTTTTTGAGCTTTTTTTAAATAAAGTCAAGTTGATGATGGACTGAACAGGTGCTGTAGCTCCTTCAATGGTCTAAACTTTGTCCTGATTCTCTTCTCTAAACAGGGGCAATGTACAGTGTGCCACATGGTGTGTTCACTGTTCAGTGATTTGAACTTAAACTTTGACTGAAGTGTAAACAGTATCCCTCTACGTTTACCTTCCCTAATGAAGGAAATCACTGGTGTGAATCAACCTCCGCATGGAATTTACATGTTTTGCAAAGACACTCGTAACATGTAACAGGAAAACACTTCAAGCTGTTTAACTACTAACATATTTCAAAATTAAACAAGATATTCAACAGAAAAATGTGGTGGAACTTGATTTAAACTATTTACATTAAAAACAGACTGCACCATTATAAGTAATCTCTGAGAGGTAGATAAAGAAACTTTTTTTTACATTTTTGTAAAATGTGTTGTAGTTGAACCAGTGGCATTCTGAGCATATGGAAATTTAAGAAAAAAAAAAAAAAGACGTAAAAAAAACTTTAAATACACAATCTGGACTGGCTAATTTAAGAGAGAACAGATGTAAAAGACATGATAAAGTGTCTTTGTCTCTAAACCACCCTTCACGTCATCCTGACAAGAGCAGCTGAACACTAAAAGCAATACTTCCTTACAGTTTGTCTCCTGATCAGTCCATTCACAGACTCAGACTATAGGTAAATGTGGCCCAATTTTTTTGCTCAAATGTAACTCAGATCTGTTTGTCCTCATGTCAGTGTGAACAGCACAAACCGCATGCAATCTGATCTTTTCGATTCTGATTTCACTCTGTTCACATCTGATTATTTGTGTATTAGATTGGAATCTGATCTAAATTATTGACTGTCCACATTGTGTATCACAACTGTTCGGATTCGATTTGCATGTCCCATAGCACCCTTTCGTTGTCTGGAATATCTAACTTGATATCTATGGCAATGATATAGTGTTTGTAGGTAGACATAAAAACAACAGCAGCAGCAACATGGAGGGGTTTGCAATACAGATGTTATCTTGTTTACAACATGACAATGTGTAGCCACCATGCCGGACGACTACGACTTCTGAGGCAGCAGCAGAAAGCTAGCGGTCTGGTATGTGCGGCTTTATTCTGTGCGGTCATCTCTGCCAGACTAAAAACTCAACAAGTCTCCATTATATTGTCATTTTCTGCTCGACTGGCACTTTGCAACAACACAACCTTGTTTCCGCAGCAACTTTCAGCATGTTTCCTATAACAACGTCTGACTTGCTGGCATGATAAAGTTACATAAACCATGCAAAATCCGATCAGAGTGGTTTAGACTGAAACAGATTTCCATAAATGCAATTTGAATGGGATTTCAAACCACATATGAATGTAGCTCTAAACTGATTCGTAAATATTGCATTTCATGTGATTTTTTTGCCGTTCACACTTGCTAAATATGACCGGACTCCAATTGGATATATACAAAAATCACATTTGGAGCTGAACCGATACAGGTCAGATGTTTTGCAATGCCAGCTCAGTCTGAACAGTCAAATCAGAATTCATGCGACGCTCTAGATCAACATTCATCACAATTCTGAGCTCATGGGAGTCAGATTTTACATAAGAAACGTTATCAGGGCAGTAGTTAAAGGTAGTCAATGGAAGGACAGTGATGTGTCAGAAGAAATCAAAAGCATTACAGTGACAGCTCTACACACATGGAAAAAAGGAGGGCTCGTATCATAAATGTTTAAAAACTCTGCTCTCTTTTTTCGCATCCTCGTCTTTGTTTTTTGTATTGCCTACGCATAAATTTGCTGGTTACCTCAGCAGATCAGATAAATAAACATGTAATCGCTTACTTTATGGTCCTCAGTGTTTACTTCCGTATGATAGTGTGCTTCATGATGTCTCTTTATCGTTTTTATGTGAATGCAGGATCTGACATAGGCCACATTTAAAACCAACAATGTGAACACCTACAAAAAAATCAGTTCTGAGTAATAAATCGGAATTCAGCACTAAGATCTGCAATGTAAATGTATAGCCTTTGTTTTCTTGCAAAGCAGCTTGCATGACTCATGAAGTGACACATAACAGTGTCCTGTATTAAAGTAGAACTTAGGGTTGGGTATTGACAAAAATGTCACGATTTTGATTCACAAGCTTGCGCTTCAACTCAATTCTTTTTTCAATTCAATTTGATATTTATTTATTTTGGATACAGCTGGTACAGCAAAGATAATTTCTCTCACATAATGCTGTAAACTGTACAGAAAACCCTGTCAGTTGGTACGTTGCTATAATATTAAAGGTTCAAATTACCCAATTTATATAAAACATTTAAATGACAAAAGGCTTTTCTGAGGTAAACGTAAAGTCATGGGACATTGTTTACAAGCTGTTTTGTTGACATCTTTCTGCAGTCGAAACACTGAGCGATTACACAAGACATTTCGGTAAGCTGTACGGTTTCTTTCAGCATACCTTCTGATGTTCATTCAAGTTTATTTCATGCAGTAATAGTAAAGAAGAGGCTGCTTGAACTGAGGCTCAACAGGGATCTGTCATGACACATTAAAGAGTACCACGAAATATTTATTGCTTGAATTTTGTAATTAAATTGAAGGAATTTGAAGCCGAGATATCAAAAGTAACAAAGCTTACTGCAATGTATTGAATGCAAGGCACGCTACAAAGTTGTGTATATTTATCAAATGAAAACAGCATACACTAAAGATCAATTCTTGGAATTTAAGAATTGATATTGGTCAAAATAATCGATTAAAATTGAGAAATCTATACTTTTAAACCTAAACCCAAAAGCATTCTAAGTATCTGTAGTTGGTACAGAACTAGAGCATATCACGGGTCTGATGTGATGTATGTATATATGTATGTGTATATCATATACACATATTATAGTTGTGTACGGTCTTCTATGTTAACCTTCAACTTAAAAAGACAAAAAAAAAAAATTCTAAATAGAGACTGCATTTGAACTACAGCTCGACGCGCATGCGCACTAGCCCGGAGCAGCGTCAACAAGGTCACGTGGTTTAGGAGCGGAGGAGCCACGTGTGACCTTCCAATCTCGTGTTCAGGTTTCACAATGACACCTCGCAGATGGATAGGTACTACAAACACTCATAACCACAGGATGCAGTCATATTACAACATCAAAAAAAGAAGCGAGTTGCTGCAGGAATTACATGCTTGGGACTTTAGTTAGTTATTACAAGATTAGGCCTGACAGATCTTGATGCTTGAGAGATTATAGGACTACAAATGATCATTACCGTTAATGACCGCAAGGACGGTGAAGTGCAACAGTTCAATTTATATGTTAAAAAAAAAAATACATTCTGAGAACGGAAGGGGGGTAATTATGATCTGCAAAGTGTGTAGACTGTAAATATACAGTCTGGAGAACACACAAGGAAACTTAACTCGACCTTGCCAGCTTGCTGGATCTTTCAAGGGCCTTCTGGTCACATCAGTCCAGCGAATTAATTTTTTATAAACTCTGATCTATTTACCTTCACACAATCAATAGGGAACATCAAGCAATGCTCCATGATTCCTGCCACTGCTCCTGCAAACATGTGCGTGCTGGTGGAGGCACCCTGGGGCAAACCCTCATAGTCCGGTTCCGATAAGTCATTCGCCTCTTGAGAGCCATACAAATGTCCAACATGAAGCTCCGGTTCTCCAGCTATCCGAGGTGTCAAAGTGCCAACGAGACTTTCCGAAACACCCCAGAACCTTCCACCGAGCCAGTGTATCTCCGCGCCAGCGGAAGCTCCGGCCACCGCGGCTTCGCCGCCCGATGTGTCCGCTGTCATCCGCCGCCTGCGCACAAAACCATCCGCTTCCATTTGCTGCACCCTGTCCTTTAAAATCATGTGTCCCACGCCCGATGTTCACGCGTTCCGTTCAGGCCTCTCCCGCCTGCGCACCGGGGAGAGGACGCGTCTCGTTCAGCGAGAACTGCGCAGCAGGAGGTGACCGACAGAACAGGCCTCTGAGGGGAAACGGAAACGCCCTCTCACTCTGTCCTGCGCTCTGATTGGAAGAAGCCGTTGCCATTCAAAACAGAACGCGCGCAGTCGATAGAGTGACATAACATAGCGTAACGTATGTGTGATATAAGCAGCAGGGATAAGAAGCTCGACTCATTTTCGCGAGTCGGTTCCTCTGGACAGTTCCTTTCAAAGAATTGACTCAAAAAGAATTCAGCTCATCTTTTTTATTGCAATATTAATAAACAGAAGAAATCAGTATATACAAGACATGTAAACAATTTTTCAAAAAAAGAAATTATGGTTCAATAATGAAAAGAAGAAATATGTAAGAAACCTAATTAAATCTATTTAATCCGAAAAACTACGCCTGACGTACTTGTCTAATTGTATAATTATTTTACATATCTTTTATTTATTTTTTTGAAAAGCGTACTTTTCAACTCTGTTTCTTATGTCAATAAAACCGTGACGCAATCAAGTTCATTCCAAATGTTCGTTTGAATCACTCGCATCGCTTTTCTGCTGATTCATTGCACTGGTTGAATGAAAACATTTGACACACACGAGCTGCATCCAGCTTCAGAAACGCAAGCCTCAGGGTATAAACAAAAAACTGAGGAATATAAATGATCTTATATTAACATAAACCAGCTTAAGATGGTTTTCTGGTCTTTATTGTGATAGTTTTACAGGGGGTTTGGGATTACTAACTGATAATAATTGTTTTGGCTCAGAGACCGTGCTTAAAGGGATAGTTCTCACAAAAATGAAAATTCTGTCATCATTTACTCACCCTCAAGATGTTCCAAACTTGTGTTCATTTCTTTCTTCTGCTGAACACAAAAGAAGATATTTTAAAGAATATTGGTAAACATTTGATGTTCCATTGTTATGGAAGTCGATGGGGACCATCAACTGTCTGGATAACACATTCTTCAAAATATCTTCTTTTGCGTTCAGCAGCACAGAAGGCGCAGCACCTATTGTTTCCATTAGTTCTGATTCTTCTAATTGTGATTCTTTTGTTCTTATTATTATATGGGAGCTCATATATGGTTAAAAGTTTTGAAATTTGACACACAGATCAATCTAAACAGCCATTTTTCCACCATTATGAATTTTCAGAAAAACTCAAACTCCTCCTATAGACGGTTGATCTTATTTTCACAAAAATAGGCTCAGACCATGCTGACAAAATGTTATGGAATTCAAGTTGAATAACACAATTTGAAGAGCATGCCAAAAAAATCATCACCAAATATCTTCCTTGATTTTTAGATCCTTATTCTGGCTCTGTCGTGCTCGGCCCTTCAATATTATTGTTCAGCATGCAGTTTTTATAATGAGATTTTGTATGCCAACTTTTTTGTAGCCCTCATTGTATAAAAAAATTCATTCAGGCCTGAAAATAACAAAAATCATATCAGTCTTCAGTACAGAGACTCCGTAAGCATCAACAACATCATTATCTTGATCCTAAACTCATCTCTCTGGAAGAAAATGAATGAGGTTCCTCAACAATGAGCTAATTATACTTTAAAGCAGGACCATTTTCAGCTAATTTCATTTTGGCCCAGAGCCCACGGTGTAGAATTTCTGCCGACAAAGGGAATGAAGTGTTAATTTTCGCTTACAAGAACAAAATTCCCTGGCCTTGATCAAATTAACGTTGACTGTGTGTCGTCCAGATGTGTTCCTTCAAGGAAAGCCAAGCTGGCGTGCCTGTAGAGCATCTCTCCGTCTTGACCATAATTCCCTGACGACATGCCCTGATAGAGGTGTCGGGAAACCTTAGATTGTCTAATAGCAGGCTACTTTATTTCTTTTCCTTCTGAGAACCTGAATCAATGGGAGTTGTTTTTCACAGCATAAGCAAAACAAATAGAAGTTCAAGGATATTGTATACTGCTTCACAGCAATTACACATCATACAGACTGAAATTGAGTTTCTAATTCATTTAAGGCCTAAGCTTTGGTTTTCTTATGTTACTTGAGTGAAATGCACAAAGCCGCAAACCTCCTGTTTTTAAAACGTGTCTCTAAAAGCTGTCTGCAGTCCCATCAGCTGGACGTTGATGCATCGTCTCTTAGCATATTTAGCATAGGGAGAGAACCACTTATGATCTGAAGAGACGGGCTCTTCAGTCAAGATGATTTCTCTTAGCTGAAGAGAACATTTCTTAAGTATTCTTCTGATGCCATGGCCTTGAAGCATCTTTATAATGGAAGGAGACATGAATTAACTATGACGTATCAAATAGTCAATATAGGCCAGAATTAATATAAAAGCCTGTTATTGAAACCGTTCATCTTAGCTTACACTTACAATATTGTCTCATTTTATTGTTAACATTAGTTAATGCACTAGATAATGCAAACTAACAATGAGCAATATTTTTATCTTTGGTAATGTTAGTTAATGCAAATGCATTTTTTTATGTTAGTTCACATTATATCAAGAGATCCAACTTTTGATTTTTAAACTGTATTGTTGGGAAATGATGAAAATAACATTAAGAATAAGAAATGTTGATTAATTCTAACTAATTTTAACAGATGACCCCTTATTGTAAAGTGTTAAGCCTAAACATGAATTGAAGTATAAATACTTCAATACTACTTCTCCCTATTTATAAGAATAAATGATCTGCCCCTGACAAAACAAAGTCTTTGCCGCCACCTGCTGGAATGAAATAATATGGTTTTGTAAAAATCTCTGCTCTTCTCTTTTTTCTTCTGTGGAGGAATGCCTCTGCATAACATGCCATATTCTCTTTTACAAATTATATATAATTTTCTTCACATTGTGTTAAATAATTACATTGTTTAAAAAAGAGTTGATCATTCAACCATTTATTTAAAATAATAAATACATTTTTATTTCATTAAAATAACTGCATGCTACCACGTTGGAAATTTGAAGCACGTCAGAATTGTACTTTTCTTTTACATTTCCCCTCCTGATAATAATAAAAATGAATGCTGTAATTCAAATTAAACAGCCACATATGGTCATTTAAAAAAATCATATAAATGTAAATTGTAGGCCTACATAAAGGTATAAAAGTGAATTGATAAAAGATAAACCTGAATTGCTTGTTTTTTTTTTGTATTCCATTTCATCTCTCATTTGTTTCTGGTAAAAAAAAAAAAAACTCTTAGTCAAACTTAAATTGACAGTTGATATCTGTTTAACTGAGGGGCCGTTCATGAGACACCGTTTTCAACTAAAACAGAAAACGTTTTATGCGTTCTGGCCGGACATTTAAACGACAGCATCGTTTTGGAGCCTTTCAACGTGCAAAATTTTGGAAATATCGTTATTGTTATGACCTCCGTGTAAACTACAAAAACACAAATTTGTGTTACGTCATGTGTATGCGTATTACGTGTTTAGTCTACAGATGCTTAGTGTTTCTTTACAAAGTGACATCGCCAACTACTGGCCTAGCATCATATTGAAGTGTTTTTAATCGTTTTAGTTTGCGAAAAATGCTAAGGAAAAACTTTTCCGTTTTAGTCCATCATTGTCGTGTAAACATAACCTAGAAGCAGATCAAGACAATGGAGCTTCTGTGACCCTGCTCTGAAATCATTTGGCTCTGTCTTGTGATTTTCCTTGTGCCTCTTAGGATATTGTTGATCTGAAATTACAGCCTTTGTCCCCGTTATAGTTGTATCACAGGACCGGATACCAAGTTGCCTTGCCAAGAAAAACTCTTTATTGTCATATGCATATTAGGCATAGGAGAGAAGCCTGAGAGAGATCTTGCAATTCCTTTCAAGGTGAAAAAACATGTTGGTTTCTTTAAAATAGAGCGTTCTTCATGCTTACACTGGCCTTCTACTTCCTTATGTACATCAGTTGTTTACATCATGGAACCCCTGCATCAGCGGAAAACATATGCAACATGTGCATCCTTTAATAATACATGTACATACGCATATTACATATTCATGCAAACTTGGCTCATGAAGCTTATACTTTTTAAAATACATTATACATTTGATTATATAAATAATATTAAAACAATGAAATTTTAATCTTCAATATTAAAGGTCAAAGCTTTCAAATAATTTGTCTTGGCGTGTAGTCTGGCTATTCTTTTATAAAGGATGAAAACACAGTGTTCGGTGCCACTGTGAATAGTTATCCAGACAAGCAAAACAACATGCAGTTAACAATGAATGATTTACCAAGTTGGGAGATTGTTGATTTACAATGAGCCATCCACTTATTAGTAAATGCAAAAAATGCTATATTCTATATATATGCTATATACACTTTTTACATTCACAGACTTGAATGTGAATGACAGCCCTGGTTAAAAACAAAACAAACAAACATGCATGGTATGTCCAAAAACATGATATTTTTTGTTAGTGTAGCCTGATCACTTACACCACAGCATCACCTCCAAATATGATTATTTTTACATCTTTACCTTGCTTTTCCCTAGACCCCCTAGCACTATGGCGGGCCAGAAAGTCCAAAAATCAGACTAATGACTGGTCGCAGGACGTCACTGTTCTATTGCCAGTGGATGCTGCTTCTCCCACTGATAGGCCAGCGGTGGATCTGTATACGCGCTCTCCTCACGCAGTGGATGGAAAATTAAATTGACTAGTCAAGCAACATTTAAATGATAGAAGCACCGGTTATTTGTAGAACGCTATAAAATATTTTATATAAACCCCACTCGTCTTCACTCCAGCACATTAATCTTGACAAAGAGATATTAATGAAGACAGCTTTTTTTTAAAGAAAGCTAAAAAATATCATTTTACTGAAGCTAGCAAATGATTTTTCTTTAGTATTCTAGGTATTATGCACTCTCAGGGACAAAATGGTACAAAAGCGGTTACTGAGACCCATTGCATGTACCAGGGAACTTTAATATGTACACTTTTGGTACCAATATACAAAGCAGTTGTTAGGTACCCAGTGCCCCAGTGACAGCTTTTTGTCCTTTTTTTCTGATACTTGTTGTCTTTTAATGTTGTTTTATTATTATTATTATTATAATTATTATATATATATTTTTTTTACCATTTTATGTATAATAATTTTATCTTTTATTATCATAGAGTGGGTTTTCATTTTAATCTTATATTAGTTATGGTATTTTTACTACTTTTACTGTGAAGTACTTGTGCCTATTGTAGACACTAATGATTTTTATTGTAAAGTACTTTGAGCTGCATTCCTTTTATGAAATATGCTGTAAATAAAGTTTATTATTATGACAAAATTGATGATGTAGTTAAGCAACATGATACAGTTAAAGATCGTCACACACAGAGAGTACCGTTTTCACAAATAGCATGTTTACAAATGTGAAATTGCTTTTTATACAATTCAATAAACATGTAGTTAATATAAGTGACTTACATTTTTGATGCAATTTTGTCTGATTATGGGCAACGAAAATAGTTCCAAACAAAGATCATACCAGAACCTTTGCACATCTCCGAGCGAAACACAGCTTTGTTTCGACTGATTCAATTACCCATTTAAGACGTTCCCTGCGTCCCATGGTGCATACTATCCACCCTATCTGCCGTAAATAGTATTGAAAATTACTAATGTTACATACTATTTAGGATGGATAGTATATGCACATTGAGACGCAGGCATTCAGGTTTATTCTTGAACGATTCAGCTGAATGAATGATTCAATGACTAACCTATAAAGACAGCCACTTGCCACCAGGGGCGGACTGGCCATCGGGAGCACCGGGACATTTCCCGGTGGCCTGATGGTCATTCTGGCCTGCCGGCTGCCGCTGTGCTGTCGATCAGACTGAAGTGCATGGTATGCAACTGCGAATTAATTGACGCACTTATGAATCTACGAATCAAGCGATCGCGGAGTGAAAATGACACCACCACATGACCCAACATCGGCGAAGCACTGCCTAATTGGCTATATCCAGGCAGGCTTTATCTTGGAAAATAGTGCAAAAAATGGAGCGTAAACGCAAAGGAGGAGCAGATAGGGAACGCATAAAAAGGAGAAAAGCCCTGGCCACAGACGCAGCAAATTTCTGCAAAATCCCAGCCATGTTCACCGGTAAGGGAACAGGTCGGTCAGAATTACATTTACATAATATTTACTAGGGGTGGAAAAAAAATCGATCCGTTCGGTTCTCCACACTCGGTTCTCCACGCGCTCGGACGGTCCGCTGTTCAACTTAAATCTGACAAAGCATCTGTAATATGGTTTACTATAAATAACACGTAAAACAATCAGGGTTCAGTTAATATATGTTTCTGTTGATGGATGAACATTCTGGGTTCCCAGACATTACAACAACAGCGATGAAAAAAAAAACCGAACCGTGAAAAAGTTGAACTGTTCCACCCCTAATATTTACTTAATCATTTGGCAGATGGACGCATTCATCCGAAGCAACTTACAATAGATAAAATCTATTCTTTAAAAAAAATAATACAAATATATAATGATAGAAGCGCATCTTAATGACAAACTAGCACATTGTTTTACATACTGTATGGGGATTCATAGAGCATTGGAAATATATAAAATATAAATATTTTAACATGTGAATATGTATCTTTTATTATCCCTTCTTAAAATGTGTAAGCCAATTTTATATTTGTCTTTGGTGTGGTAGTGAGTTTTTGAGGGTTTATTTATTTATCCATTCATATTATGAATGGTAGTCTACCTGTTACATCAACTAACAGGGTTACCCTATAAGTTTAGCAGGCTGGTGGACACATGAATTTGGTGGTGGTGACTGCAGCAGCAGAGGTGGCCTGGGGTGGAGTAAAATTCCCGGCCTGATTTACTGTCCCAGTCCGCCACTGCTTGCCACCACCTACTGGCAGTTTAATTTCATATTTATAAGTGTTCTAAATATACAATATTTCATACAGTGGCAAGAAAAAGTAAGCCTTTTACACCTCGGAATGAACTGGTCTTCTGCAGTAATTCAGTCTGTGTGCATCTTAATGCCACTTTTGATGCAGTATCGGTAATTGAAAAAAAAAAATTGTTTGGTACCGATTTCATTTGATTTGTAAAGCCTTATAGTGACTTATTCGAATTTGTTTTGATAAAGAATATGACATGAAAGATGACAGCCTGCATTTAATAAGGTTAGGAAAACATTGGTTAGAAAACAAGGTTAAAAAGCCATGAGCATCAATTTTAAGGGGCCATATACAAATATGCTGATTTAAGTAACACAGAAGAATTACGGGAATATTGCTTCAGAATAATTGACATTTACAACACACAAAATATAAACTTTACTAGATGTTTACTAGATGACACACCGATGGCCTATCAGTGGAAACCGCAGTATCCACTGGCAATAGAACAGCGACCAGTCATTAGTCTGATTTTTGGACTTTCTGGCCCACCATAGTGCTAGGGGGTCCACTCCCTTGTGGGCCTCTGATCTATATGGTTGTTGAGAATTGTTTTACATGTGGGGGCGGGGTGTACGAAGGAAAACAGCACCTTGTAGCCTACTTGGAGTCCCCCCCCCCCCCAATATAGTGTGGTGAGGGGAGGAGTTGTGGAGTTTGAGCTTCAGGTTTGAGGGCTGTCAGGACTCGTCATGGCTGCGGCTGTCAGGGCAGGTCGCGCGCACCGAGGGTTTATTTCAGCGACACGACGCGGCAGCCACAGCAGCACTGCCCTCAAACCTCAATATGACGCGATTATTATCGGCGCAGGTAGGAGGCGAACATTCATGCACGGCTTAAAGAAACAATGAAAATGCAGAATGGCAATTTGCACGAAATTGAAGACTTAAATGGGCGGGGCTTTTTCTGTGGTCATATAATATAGTTGTAAATAATAATTTGAACGCCTCACTGTGTATTATTCATTATTTTACTTATTTATTTATTGCCGTTCTCTAGCTATAAAGTATTATTCAGACTTACTGAAGTAGCGCATAGACAACTTAGTCACGTGGGACCTGTTTCTTTTCTCAGCGCTCGTCAGAGACGGCCAGTCACAGTCGTGTTTGAGTTAATGTGAGGATTGTTTTTGTTAAAATAAATTAATATAAACTTGAGGAAATTTAAATATGTATACCATATGATAATATTTAGAATCGATAGTTTTAAACGATTATGATTCTCTGCCTAAAAATGTCCCCAGTGAGACAAAAAACGTCCAAAGTTTTTAATGCATTTCAATAAGGAATTCTCCCTGCTGAGCCTCCATGCTCCCTCTGCTGGAATATAAGTTTGTGAGCTGTAAATTAAAACATGCAGTGTTCAACTTTTTTAATCATTTCTAAAAAAAAAAAAAAAATGAAAAAATGTTGTCTCAACCCTCTGCATACTTTGAACCACAGTCCACAGAGTGTCTGTTTCATAACCATTTCAGGAGAAAATAATGGAACATTCATCAAGTGTTAACCAGTTATTAAACATAGTGTAATAATTGTAGAATTTAGACTCTTTTAAACAGCCTAAAATCCTTTGTTTTCTTTTTAGGTCACAATGGCCTTATTGCTGTAAGTACAGACCAGATGTGTTCTCAATATGTTTCTGACCAACGATTGCACAACAGTTTCATCTCAAGAAACTTTCTGTTGTATTTTTCCCAGTCAGCATATCTGCAGAAGGGAGGCCTGAAAACAGCAGTTCTGGAGCGCAGACATGTCCTTGGAGGAGCAGCCGTATCTGAAGAGATTATTCCAGGTGTGAGTTCTGGTTTATCACCCAGTCCAGACCAAGGTTACCTAAATCTCTTACAGCCTGGCCAAAGATCTGGTTCTCAAAGCACTTTTGTTTTCATCAATAATTACAAACTCAGAACTCAGTTTAGTATAAGGATTTTAGGTTTAGGTTCTGTTTGGATCACTGTAGTTTGCATGACCGAACAAATGGCCTGTTTTTTTATGTTCAGGGTTCCACTTTTCCAGGGCCTCCTATCTGCTCAGTTTACTGCGTCCACACATCTACCAGGACCTGGAGCTCAAGGTGAAGTTCTTATTGATGTTACATGCCTCATTCTCTTCTTTTTCCTTTGACTATCAGACCTGGCAACCCTTGTGAAAAAGAAGTACACTTTAGCATGCTATTAAAAAGAGTACTTTATTACCTCAATAATGTAGCCTACTTTAAAAGATTGCACTTAAATGTACTGAATGTAATATTTTCAGACACTTAAATGCATGTTATTTTTTGCAATTAAATGAAAATGTATTATAGTTTGTATTTATATTAAATACAATTAACTGAACTTGCTTTTTTTTACACTTAAGTTGGACTTAAGTTTATATGCCCTCGTAATCTTCATTCAAAATAACTTACGCTACCCTTTATTTAGTTTATTGGAGTGAGGGTGGGACAACCTGTCACTCACATGACATCATAGCAATAGAAACCACAACCATCCAATCAATTCCTGATGGACAAAATCAAGTCCTGCCCTACATTTTTTCTTGTTCGAGAAGCAGCTTCACTCAGATTTCATAATAGGGAAGAAAAAACTATCATAACTGTTCCATGCCTCCTTTAATTAAATCTGTTATATGTAATTTCATAATTTCTCTCGTTGTCTTTGAGATATGATGTTATTGTATTGTCGAATATACTGACAAGCATTTATGGTACTAAAAAAACTAAAAAATGGATAACACTTTATTTTACAGTGTCCTTGTTACATGCTACTAACCGTAAACCAAACAATAATCCTAAACTTAACACTATAGTAAGTACATGTAGTTAATTGTTATTACTCAGTACTTAAAATATATAATTACACTGTAACACGGACTCCTTAAAATAAAGTATAAACCTTTAATTTTATTTCTTTTGAAACTTGTATTCAAATGCATTTGTAATGATGAAGATGCAGTTTAGTACATTTAAAATATATTAACTTTAAATGTAATGTCAAATAACACACTACAGTTCAACTTATATTCATATTTGTTTTAGAATGTTTGTCTACATATCAAAATAAGTGAACTTAAAGATTTAGTTCACTCAAAAATGAAAATTATCCCATAATTTACTCTCCCTCTAGCCATCCTAGGTGTATGACTTTCTTCTTTCAGTCAAACACAATCAGAGTTATGTTCACAATCAAATAAAATATTTTGGCTCTTCCAACATTCATAATGGGAGTGAATTGTATTGAAGCCACCAAAAGCACATACATCCATCATAAAAAGTAATTCATAAGGCTCCATGGGGTTAATAAAGGCCTACTGAAGCGAAGCAATACATTCTTGTAAGAAAAATATCAATATTTACAACTTAATAAACAAGAATCACTGGTTTCTGTTCGGGAATGAAGAGTGAACTTTGGGCTAACACATGACACTGACAAACGCTGAAGTGCAGAGGATCGTACAAAACAAAACACAGGTAATGATTTAGAAATCTAAAATGAGAATTTCTAAAGAGAAATGTCCGAGTAGCTTGCGTTTGTTTCCCAGTGCTATTTGTTTGAACAGCAAGAGATGTCTACTCTCACCTAAGCTTACTTTACTCCTATAACCTATGTTAAGACTTGACTCTTTCGTGAAATCGTGGACGGCCCTTACAGGAAACTAGTGATTATAGTCTATAAAGTTATAAATATGGATATTTTTCTTACAAAAACACATTGCTTCATTTTAGAAGGCCTTTATTAACCCCATGGAACCGTATGGATTACAATATGTACAATATGTAAAATTTTCCCAGTAAGATATTCAAAAAACACTTAGGCCAGTGTTATATATTTTGTTCAGTTGAGAACTTACTAACTTCCTAAATGTTTTGTAAATCGTGAGAAAAAAATTGCGATTTTAACCAAGGATACGGGACGTGTCCTGGAGTTGCCGGTCAATGGCTTGATATCCCTCGGTTTCTGGTTTTATTTCATAGAAACCATAGAAACAAAGATTTTGTAACGATGTCCACTGAGGGTGAGCATTGAGAACCCATGTGCAGTTTATTAAATCAAATACAGATAAACAACACAAGACGATGACTAAAACTTGGCGTACCTAAGAACATAACTTGAAATGACTAGACTCACAAACAGCAGATTACAGGGAACAAAGCTAGACAAGATTGCAATGAAACATGAGGGCTATTTATACAAAGAGACTAATGACAAACAAGGAACACCTGTGAACAATCAAGACAACCCAATCACAAAACAGAACTGATAACCACATGACTAAATCAACCAATGACAACATAACATATTTGACTAGGGAAGCACATTACAACAGGGAGCACATGGCAAACATAAACAAAGCATGAACTTGAAAATAAAACATGAAACATAAACCAAAACAAGACAGACGCTTTAATATAGGGAATAACTGTTTGGTTACATTTATAGACAGAAAACGATTTATTGTTATATAGCTAAACATGTTTAGTCTTGTTATTTAAATCTAGTACCATGCTTTTACCATGCCTCAGAGAAAAAAATCATTTTGTCAAGTAATACAGCAATTTCTCCATCGTACAATACGTTTTAAAATTAATTTAATGCCATTTATCAACACAAACCACCCAGCATTTATTAATATATTCCAATACCGATCTATCTTACTGCAGTATGCAACAAGTGTCTCACAGCAGCTGCCAAGCAAACACACAAGCTAATGTTATAACATCATTTTCAACACACAAATGTATCTAACATGATAATCAGCGCTGTGTCACCTCATACGCTTGAACGGAAGAAGCAGAAGTGGTGACTGTGGCATAATAAAAATGCAATCATTCCCCCACATAACA
Organism: Zacco platypus; assembly: GCA_038088235.1. Lineage (NCBI taxonomy): Eukaryota > Metazoa > Chordata > Actinopteri > Cypriniformes > Xenocyprididae > Zacco > Zacco platypus. Next base: position 21,654,666 of record CM076078.1, on the reverse strand, counting down.
AGCTCCCACAGCAACTGGCCCTGCTCTGCTTCAAACTACAGTAACGTTAATAATCTCATCCATGAACATGATTTTCTGCCCGAGCCCCCGTCCCGATTCTTTTCCACAGCCTGTGAGATGAAGACGGCATCTCCCAAAATTCTGTGCTCAAACTCGCCGTCATCAAGCTATGCCTTTGTTTTTAATAGGCTCTAGATCATTTCACTGTACTCCAAAAATCTACATATTGTTGCTTTATGTGAGTTAAACAGTCATTAAATTGTACTCTCTTTAAGTGGCCTTTTATTTCATTATCTCCAAGTGCAGTTTTTGTAATGTCTAGTTTTGGTTTTGTTCATGTTTCATGTCTTGTTCATTGTCATTGTCATGTTTCATGTTTGTTTTGCCATGTGCTCATGTCATGTCATGTCATGTGATTCCCTTGTCTGTCATGTGATCCTGCCATGTGCTCCTTGTCATGTGATTCCCGTTTCATGTTTTGATTGGTTCACGGGTTTAATCATTGTTCATAGGTGTTCATTGTTTGTAATTAGTCTGTGTATTTAAACCCTCATGTTTGCCTTGTTCCTTGTCGATGTTTGTGGATTAATTCCCTGTAACACTGTTGACGAGTCTATGCTGCTCCTGTTTTGTTTTTCTTCATGCCAAGCCATGTAAAGACTCTGTTCCATGTTGGATCAATAAACTGCACATGGGTTCTCATCTAAACTCACCTCCAGTGGATGACTTGTTTCTGTAAGTCATCCACTGGAGGGGAATTCAGGTGAGAACCTATGAATCGGGAATCACATGACTAGGAGCACATGGCAGGATCACATGACAGACAAGGGAATCACATGACATGACATGACATGACATGACATGAGCATATGGCAAAATAAACATGAAACATGACATTGACAATGAACTAGACATGAAACATGAACAAAACCAAAAACTAGACATTACAGTTTTTTTTTAAAATATACTTTTAAGATGTAAAGTACACTACATGTGCACATTCATTACAATATGTACACTTCTTTTTCACAAGGAAAAGAAACAAGGGTCCCACTTTATATTAGGTGTCTTTAACTACCATGTATTAACATTTAATTATTCATGCAGAAACATGGCCTGAAGGTGTACATGAGGGACCCCTATTCATTTACCCCCATGTTGGAGGATGGTGTAGCAGGGAGGCCACCACGGTCTTTACTGCTTGGAGCTGACTTGGCAATGACCCAGAAAGAGATTGGCAAATTCTCAGAGAAAGATGCCAAGGTTTTATGTCAATGTCAAGAGGACATAGATTTTTTGCAAGAGGACTTTCATGAACTTGCATGAGACAGTAAAAGCAAAATACTGTGAAAATCTATCTGATAATGGAATTTATATAATTTAGTATGGATTTTCTATGGATTTAATATTGTTTTTGTTTTCTGTCCTATCACTAAAGCTCTATCCAGATTTTTTAACCTATTTGGAAAGACTGGCCTGTGCCATCCACCCTCTTTTAGATGCTCCACCTGTTGACATTCCAGGACTGACTCAGGGCTCTTTGAGAAAGAGAATATTAGCCCTGAGGAGCTTGAAACCTTTGGTGAAGGCTGGTAATGATGCTTCATGGTTATATAACAGACAATAAACCAGATTTTCCTCAGTTTTTCTGCTGCTTCTGAAATAAGCTAGAGAGTCATAAAACTGTGAAGCATTAAAGTAAAATCCATGTTCCTCTATGTTTAAAGGGTTGAGGTTGGGAAAGAATATACCAGATTTCTATGAACTTGTTACAGCTCCAGTTATGAAGGTGGGTTATGCCTCCTGTCCTTGATAGAAATGAAATGCATGACATTTTTGAATATATTTGACTGAATAAGTACCATAACTCATGGAGCTCAATCCAAAAACAATTATGTGATTTGAAATTTGACAGCAAGGAAACCAAACAAGAAGTAAAACAAATAAAACCAATAACTGAGGGTCTCTGTGAAATTTTGAGACTCTGGCCACTAGTGGTCAAGCATTGTAAATTTACATTTGCTCATTATTATCTATAATCAATAGATGATTCTGTAATCAGGTCTGTTGTCCTCAGAGTTTTAGGATTGTGCTCAGGTTAAATGCCACTGTAGAGTTCGCCTGAAGGTGGATTATTGGCTGCTGAAAATTAAGTTAAATTGTAATAATATTTTACAATTTTATGGTTTTTACTATATTTTTTGATAAAATAAATGCAGCCTTGGTAAGCATAAGAAAAGCAAGAAAAATCATGATTATTAGAATCAGTATCTGATTTTAACAGTACTTAATTGTTTTCCTCATACTGAATGTGGGCTCAAATATGGGCTAATACTCAACACCTAAGAGACATGCCAGTGAAAAACATGAAATAGTTGATCAGTCAGGAGAGTAATCGCATGTTTATTTTCTAAAATCAAAATAAAACTGGACACACAATATTGCAATAAAGCAAGGTTGACACAACAGCCTCTTAAACGTCCACAAACATTCAAGTCTCAGTTACACACAAGTGACATAAGTAAAAGGGCATAAGTAAACCAATATCCTTCAAAAAGGTCTTTAATACAATGGATAAATAAAAGAATGTAAAGTTAAATTGAATAGCCAAAGCCCACTTACATTGGACGTTCTGATTTTGGCCTCATCAGCGGCTGCATCTCATATATGAAACACCTGCGATTCACAACTACCTGCTAATGTGCTCGTATTTGCGTAAAGTAGCTTTGTTGACAAGTTTGGGTGAGAAAGGACAAAACCCACAAGATATAGTACACTCAATGCCCTGTAGATGGCGATATCACTTGTTTTGTAGCAGAAATAAACTGCAGAAAAAGTTGCCATAATTACTCATCAAAAATGTATTGGAGTAAAGATTACATATACTTATTCAAAAATGTAGTCAAGTAGAAAGTAAAAGTTGCTATTATCTTTGATACTCAGTAAAACTATAAAGTAGCCAAAAAGATATGACATTTTTGGACAATATTTCAGTTAATTATTTGTGAGTTTGAAGATGATTCATGAAATGCACACAGCATTAGAAGCTTTCCTTGTTGAAATTTCTGCTTGTTTTGTCTGCAGGTGCTCAATCGCTGGTTTGAATCAGAGCCGTTGAGAGCCACATTAGCCACTGACTCTGTGATTGGCGCAAACACAAGCCCAAATAATCCTGGAAGTGGGTGAGGAGGATATTTTGACATTTATGTCTTCAAACTTATTCAGAAAATCCTGTAATTGATGTCATGGATACTGAATGATAAACTGTGCTTAATATTGTAGATATGTCCTGCTGCACCATGTCATGGGTGAGCTGGAGAAAGAGAAAGGTGCCTGGGGTTACGTGGAGGGAGGAATGGGTGGAGTGTCTCAATCAATCGCCCGCTCTGCCCGCTCTCTCGGAGCAGATATTTTTACAGATAGAGTAAGTATTCAGGAAGAAGGTGTAACCTTTTCTTGAGCTATTGTTTCCATTCTAGCCATATTCATTCAAAGGAACCGGTTGTCCCACGGATATTAATCTGTCGCCTTCCTGGGGGCCTGTAGGATGTGGAACGAGTCCTTATTGGTCATGATGGTTGTGCCAAGGGTGTTGTGCTGACAGATGGAACTGAAGTCCGTAGTAAAGTGGTTCTGTCCAACGCCACTCCCTACGTCACCTTCAAACAGCTCACCCCACAGGTACAGCCCTGATGGTATGTCTCGAGATCATGCCAGCTCTGCTTATTTTTAATAGTAATGAAGATTATATTGTTTTTACATCACTGCTGTTAGATATAGTCATGATTGTAGAAATTTCCATGTCATTCCATTCTGCCAACTGCTGTTGTAGCCTTGAGCAAGAGTCACTTTATCTGTTTACTCAAGGAGTGACCTTATTCTTTAACTGACAACACTGTACACAGAGTGTGTTAGCAGAAATATATAGGCAAAAATTAAGAATCCTATTTTTTATTGGTCCAATGTAAAAAAATAATAATGTTGAAAAATGAACAACTGTTTTACTTAAATGCTAATGTCAGTTCTGAATAATTGATGTCTGTGGTTGTCCTGGTAAAGGATGCCCTGCCAGAGTCATTCATCACAGCCGTAGATCAGATTGACTACACCTCTCCTGTTACCAAGATAAACGGTATGATTACAGATAATTTAATGCTTCATTTCATTGAACTAAATATGCATTTTCTCATTAAAAAACCTGTTTGCAAAGCTGCAAAAGAATATCAGCTGGAATTCATTGTCCAACTATGGTGATCATTAATATAATACGGAATATTCAGTCGCTAATTTAATTTAAATATTTATTAACTGATTCATAATTAATTCGTAACTCAATAATTAATACTAATTATAAAAAACAAAAAACCTCAGGCAGAAATGATCTACAGTACATACCTGGCATTTGGGTATAAATTGCAGTTATATAATTGATTGCAATCTCTGTTATTGCAAATGAACAGTGGCTTTGGACAAGCTGCCCAATTTCTTGGCCGCTCCGAATAGTGCGGATGGAAAACCAGGTCCACATCATCAGTGTTCGATCCATCTGAACTGTGAGAGTGTGGAGGTGCTGGAGGAGGCCTACATGGAGGGCCAGCAGGGACGCCCATCCTCCAGGTTGGCAAAACCTGCAGTGCTGCTTATAATGGAACAACTAATATTTGCACATTATACACACATGAAGGCATCAGGATATCTGAATTTGCAAGTCCTGACTAGGGTTTCGCAGACAGCACATCTGTTGCCCTGACTAGGGTTTCGCAGACAGCACATCTGTTGCTCTGGTTTGGGGTTTAGGTGATGGTTTTCCATTTATTGCATCAAACCACAGCAATTTACATTATATCCTGATTCATCTTCTGCTGTTTCTGTTTAGGCCTATGATAGAAATGACCATTCCATCAGTGCTAGATCCGACTCTAGCGCCCCCCGGCTGTCATGTGGTGTCTCTCTTCATCCAGTTTACCCCATTTTTGATGGAGGGTCGGCGCGCTTGGACCAATGAGGACAGGGAGAGATTCGCTGACACAGGTACATAGTACCTTATTTGAGTTTTTGTGTGCCGTTTGCAGGCACAGGCATCACAAGGCTTGTGTATGTAAAAGGTCTCGGAAGTCTTACACACAGGAAAGTTACTTTTAAAAGTAGTGTGTTACAAATTATATTGTGCTGCCCCTCAAAATAGTAACTAATTACGTTATTTAGTCCACGATTCACACACAGTTCAGTTATTTACGGGAGTGACAACCGCATTCCATAACTGAATTCACACCCATAATTTTCAGGACTTCAGGACATACAGTGCGAGAGAGCCGCTCTGCGCTGCTCAAACGCCTGTCTACAGTGTGTTGCAGGATTTTGTGCGTGGTTTCATTTTCGGTAACTTACAGTGACAGAGATATGAGCTGTGTGCCAGAAGGTTTCAGATACAGTCACTGCTCCACTCTCCACCCAGATATAAAAGCTGCTGTCGGTTAATACAAATTTTAAGGGTTAGTTCACCCAAAAATGAAAATTCTGTCATGAATTACTCACCCTCATGTCGTTCCACACCTGTAAGACCTTCATTCATCTTCGGAACACAAATTAAGATATTTTTGATGAAATCCAAGAGGTATATGACTTGTCCACAGACATCAATTTAACCACTTTCAAAGTCCAAAAAGGTACTAAAGACATCGTTAAAAAAGTCGACGTAACTGCGGTGGTACAAACTTAATGTTATGAAGCGACGAGAATATTTCCAGGTTCTATGTCAGAACACCGGCTCATGAGTCATCATCACACGCATGCGTCGTGCTGCTCACGTGAACAGTGTCAGCTAATACTAAGCCGCCGTTCTGACATAGAACCTGGAAGCTCTGAACGTAAATAGCGTAAGAGAATGGCACAGAAGAGAAGATTGTTGAATAAAGTAACTATTTTTGTTTTGTTTTGTTTTTGCACACAAAAAGTATTCTCATCGCTTCATAACATTAAGGTTGAAGCACTGCAGTCACATGGACTATATTAACATTGTCTTTAGTACCTTTCAGGACCTTGAAAGTGGTGGTTAAATTGCTGTCTATGGAGGAGTCAGATACCTCTCAGATTTCATCAAAAATATCTTAATTTGTGTTCTGCAGATGAACGAAGGTCTTACGGGTGTGGAACGACATGAGGGTGAGGAATTAATGACAGAATTTTAATTTTTGGCAGAACTAACCCGGCTCAAAATTGATAAGACTTTTCAGTTTTATGGATGTCGCCATCTTTGATGTTACTTTGGTCACTGACAGTGTGGATGTACTGTTCACCCTTTTCTCACCTGGCTGAATATACAGTATATATATATATATATACAGGGCTGGGTAGGTTACTTTTAAAATGTATTTCACTACAGATTACAAAATACATGCTTTAAAAAGTAATTTGTAATGTATTTCGTTACATTACTCAAGTTTAGTAACTTAATCTAAATACTTTAGAATACTATGGAATACTAATAAGTGTGGAACAAACACAAAAAAGGTTTTTAAGTTTTTATCTCACAATTCTGGCTTTTTCCCTCAGAATTGCATGATATAAAGTTGCAATTGCAAGTTATAAAGTCAAAATTCTGAGATATAAACTGAAAATATTGAGAAAAGTCAGAATAAATTCACGATTGCAACAAAAAAAGTCAGTATTGCAAGTTTATTTCTCCCAATTCTGACTTTATAACTTGCAATTGTAAGTTTAAATCTCACAATTCTGAGACAAAGAAGTCAGAATTGTGAAATGCAAACTCAGAATTGTGATGGGAAAAAAAGTTTTCTTGTGAGAAAAAGTTGCAGTGACCTTTTTTACAATTATAAAATGACTCACAAACAACTATCACAAAACATGAAAACAGTCGTGGATCATCTAGGTCATGACAGGACAGTTAAGTTGACAGTTTTTTTTTTTATAAATTCAGTCATTTTGTCATGTCAGGACAGTACTAAATAAAAATAACAGAATTTTTATGATCCCCCTTAAAAGTATTAAAATGTTGATGAAACTTAACTCCGCTTTTTCAGACTGTCAGAGTCAGAGAATCACCAATTGCTGTTTAAAATGACATTAAAATTCAAAGTAATCACTTAGTGATATTTTGTGCATTTTTTAAGACTGCCCTAACATTCCCACTCTGATAGGCAGACATGAGCTACCTACTTGTTAAGTAGTGACTCAGTTTGTGCTACCACAGTGATATCACATGCCTTGAAGTAATAAGATCTTTGTTGTAATTGGTTCTTTGTTTTCACAGCATTCGACTGGGTTGAACGTTATGCCCCTGGATTTAAAAAGTCAATAGTGGGCAAAGACATCCTGACCCCTCCTGATCTTGAGAGGGTCTTTGGTCTCACTGGAGGGGTATGAATATATCACATAATTCATTTAATAGGCATTGACATGGACTTCTTATAAATGTACTGTTTTGTTAGTACTTTTCACCATCATACAGAATATAATAAATAATTTTGTCTCTAAATCTTAGTTATTTGTTGGATATGTGCTTGTCATATCAATCCAAACATTAATTTCATGTATTTTTTATGCAACAGAATATATTTCATGGCTCAATGTCCTTGGATCAGCTTTACCTGGCGAGACCTTTGCCCTCCGTCGCAGACTACCGCTCACCCGTCAAAGGATTGTACTTATGTGGCAGTGGCAGCCATCCAGGTATGTACCTGAATAAATAAAAGCTAAAACAGTACGTATTGGGTTTAGAAATGTCATCAGTGTGATATTACGTTTCATAAAACCAGGTCAGGTAAATATTGAGCTTGACGCGCATGACCTCCCCTGTGTTCTCTGGCATTTATCTGAGCTTGTCTCATTCAGGTGGAGGTGTGATGGGTGCAGCAGGCTGCAATTCAGCTCTCAGTGTTCTGGCGGATTTCAAGCGACTGTGATCTCGGCCCTCAATGGGGAATATCACTTTCCAATGGGAAATTTCAATGAAAAGAGAGATGCAGACAAATGTTTGGTGTTGTTGACATTGTGTGTGATTATTCTGTCTCGCACAGTTTTCGAAACACTCCCAAAATGTTGCCCTATTCCATCTATTTTTTTAGTGAATTTTGAGATATGTAAAATCATAGTAATACTTTACAGTAAGGTTTCATTAATTAACATTAGTTAACTACTATAACTAAGAATGAACAATACTTCTACAGCATTTATTAATCTTAGTTAATGTTAATTTTAACATTTACTGATACATTATTGAAAACTATCTGTTTTGTATAACCTGAGATGGAACATGTGAATAGGACCACATTGAATGTTCTGACAAAAACCTATGACATTGTTTTTATAACTTAAATGATATAATTTTGATAATAGATAATAAACTAATTTGGTGCTATGAAAGTAAGGTGTCTTTAAAGCTTTATTGTTTTCCTCTAAATTCTTAATTTTTGATATTCTGCTCTGAGAAGCAATTTGCATAACTGCAGGCTTCATCTCTGATACATTACATACAGAATATAAAAGGATTTCTATAATGCATTTTAATTTACATAATAAATCACAGCACACATGCAAGACTCCAAAATAATAAAATATTAATTTAAAGCTCTGTACCTTGCTTGCTAGCCTAAGTACAACTCATACTACTTCCATTGTATATATAGGATGCAAACTGCACACAGAATGCAAATTTGTCTGCCTGTTTGAAAATCTGGATGACCTTCTACAGTACATGCCAAATGTGCAGTAAACAACAGAGCACAAAGCGCAAAGGTCATTTCAAGTGTGATGAAAAGTTCAGCTATACTGTTTAACATTTCTTGTTAACTAGTTTGATTGATTTGCCACAATCTACAACATAGTGAACAAAAAAGGTAACTGGATTAAAGTCAGCATGAAATGCAAGTTGCGATGGTCTCTTCTTCCCTATTGTGATTTATATCTGAGTGAAATGGCTTCTTGAACCAGAAAAAAATTTGGCCGGGACTTAATTTTGTCCATTGGAAATGGGTTGGATGGTTCTGGTTTGCTATTGGTCGATCTCAAGTGAGTGACAGGTTGTCCTGCCCTCTCGCCATTAAACGCATCATCACAGAAGAGAGGTTTCTGCAAAAGGCAGAGTAAGTTATTTAAAAATTATGAGGACGCATTAATTAAAAAAAAAATGACTGCAACATTAAAAAAGAATTTTGATTTCATGGTGACTAAGATGCAACTTAATCTATGATTAAAATATTCAGACAGGATTCTGAAATTGAGGAGCAGCTTTATCCCATAATCTTTATACTTTTAACTATTTGTTGTATTTGTCACAACCACATTTTGTATTCATCTAACTGTGACACTTTACTGAGACTTTTACCTCAGTATTATTACTCAGGAATACTTACTTTTTTGTTATTATTATTATTTTTTTACTTACTCTTTATCGTATTTGTTACTGACACTTATTTATTGTTCTGCCTACGAAATAGCACATAATGTCACTTTAAGATCCCAGTGTCCTCCACTTTGTGTTTATATTTGTGTACTGTCCCGTTAATGTTACTGTACGTCCGAGCCACGTCACAAGCATTTCAATGCTCAGTTTCCCCAGTGTAATTGCGCAAATTCCAAATAAATGCCTCTTGACTTGACTAAAACTTCGGCTCCAGGACACAAGTGTGGCCCCTGCGGCCCTTTAAGACGCTGGTTCTGGGAGGCGCTTGACTGCAGTTCAACAGACACACACGCCTGACGCGCCGCTCGACGCCCAGGAAGAGAAACAGCTACACATATCGACAGAAGTTTAAATATGTCGATTCATTTGTTGTTTTAACGCGTGTTCTGTCGTGTATATGTTCCTGTAGTGGTATTGAGGGTAATAATGCTGGATGGTTGGACTAATGAAGTTCAGTTTGGATTTCTGCCGGTTACTGGGGCTCAGCGGTGAGTTTCACGTCTGCATGGAAACTTTGTTTTTGTCTGTCCGAGTTTTAAAGTTAGTTTTCCATGAATTAGAGCTTCAAACACAAGGCACAATCGGCTTATCTCGCCGGAAGGTGCTTTAGCGATATTATGTGAGTCAGTTTTATATAGATATAAAAGTGTATTAAAGAAATCATGATGCCAATTATGCAAATGTTGTTTAATGTAATTGTAACTGCGGTTGTCACCCGGATAGCTTTTATTTGTTTATGGTAATTTTTGTATTTGAACCTTAATATCTGTCAAATCCATATTTAATGTTAAATATAGTAAACATTACGAAGAATAGCTAATGAACTTAAGTTGTTTGTTAAACTCTCACAGATTTTGTATTGATGCATTTACAATTAACAATGGAGTAAAGAAATGAAACGTGTACGTGCATCAGAGGCTTTTTGTTTAAACCGATTTTGTTTAATATTTAAAACTGATTCGAGTACTAGAAATCACTTGCAACAGGCCTGTAAATCTCAGACTCACTAAACGTGATTTTATCAGCTGATGATTTCCTGTTCAAATGTGTTATATCCAGAATAAACCTTTTCAGATAAACCAATTCAGATGCATCCTGATTTAGTTATTTGTAATGGGTTTAGCAGGATTGTTGATTTAAAAGCTCGGTTCGGGGTTTATAGGTTGCCTCAAGTCTATTGGCACATTTTCGTTTTCATTCAGTCATAAACATAAAGGTTCTTTCAATGTTTCTTTAGGATATTCAACAAAACTTCTGATCAACAACCGTTTAGGGTTCTTGAGCTACTCATGATTTTATTATTTTATTTTTTACAGTTCTTGATTTTTGCTGGAAAATCCAAGGTGGAAGGTTTTTGGAAATATATATATATATATATAAAATAAAATATAAAAAATAAAATTTATATAAAATATGAATCAATCTTCATTAGCGGCTGTTTCTATGGACCGCTATACGCCAGTCGTCCGCCATAATGGAATGGTCAAACACTTAACGTGAAGACTTGGTAGCAAATTGACTGTGCGTCCTCAACCATATTTAGACGCAATGAATATCTATATCTGCAATAGTCTTTAGCAGATGTTTTTGCTTAACTAACACAATAGAACAAGACAAAGGCTTTGGCTAACACGACATTCAAAAGTTACCATTGTTTAAAAAAAAGTAATATTGAGTTTATACATAATCCCCCGGTTTCGCAGACAAGGTTTAAGCCTACTCCTAGACTAAAATGAATGTTTGAGCTGTCTTAAACGGGTCTTCTTTCAGACAAACGCAATCGGAGATATATTTAAAAAAGCATCCATCCATAAAGTCCATATTTAAAACTTTGGCGGGTGACCGCACGCGCACTGCGCAAGTTAACTTTGACGGAAGAGCAACATTTGACGAACGCGGAGAGAAGAAAACAAACACCAGTCACGAATTATAAATCTAAAATGAGAAATGTCGAAGGATTTCGAGATAAGAGAAGAGGCACTTGAGTTTGTTGCACAGCCTTATTTGTTTGAACCATGAGAGGTGTCTAAATTTACTATGCTCCTACATCGCGTCACGGATTACTCATTTGGCGCAAATCGACTTGAGCGGTATGTGTACGGTCATCCGCTGGGAGCTATTTATTTTATTTTATAAAGTTTTAAAAATGGATATTTTTCTTACAAAAACGCATCCCTTCGCTTCAAAAGGCCTTTATTAACCCTCTGGAGCCGTATGGATTACTTTGTTTATGGATGAATGCATTTTTTTTGTTTGTTTGTTTTAAAACATGGCTCCCCATTCACAAACATTATATACCCTGGGGGACTAAGGTTATTTTTAAATATATCTCCGATTGTGTTCTTGTGAAAGATGGTCATAGGATAACTTGAGTGTGAGTAAATCATGCGATAATTTTCATTTTTGGGTGAACTATCACTTTAACTGAAATCATCTTGCGCTGATGTATCTTAAAATATTTCAGTGCCATTGTTTTCTCTCAAGATGCACACCAGTAATTTTTTTTCTAAGACCCGTTTATAAAAATTCCTTAAATATTCTAATTGAACCAAGGCCTAATCCTGGCTTAATCTAAGCCCTGTTTGTGAAACTGGCCTGTAACAACACAAATCAACACATTCTTATCTGTGAAAGGTTATCTCATTTCAAATCTCTGCCTTGTTTTACAACCAGAGGCTGCACAATGTTGTGGCACCTTGGGAAAACGTTTTTTCTTTTTAATGCGAGTGATGTATTATTATTGTGAGCGTGTTGACATGTCTGGAGCGGTGGCATCTACATGCTCTTGATGTTCTGAAACGGCTACCAGCTAGATTCTTCAGACCAGAGTTTTGGTGTCTGAAAGCACCAATACATGGATGGTTTTCTAAAAAGCTAGAGAATGAAAATTCTTTGAGGAACTTGATAAGTTCCCCAATGACATCACTGTAAAGGTTTTAGCCTTTAGCTTTTAATTGGAACGTTTTATTTAATTATTTTGTGAGTTTTCATTACATGATGTACTGCTGTTTTGTGTCGTCTAATATTAGGTTGTGGTAGTTGGTGGTAGACATGTAAATATGCTTAAGAGCATAATCCATCATTAAATGCTGGTGTGTGCATATTTTTTTTTCCCACCATGGCTGCTGCTGTACACTGCTATTTGCCTATCATTCACTGGTAATTGATTGGAGATTTAGAAAGTTGACAGGGTATCTAAGTAGCTTTAAATAAACGTTGTTAACAGAGTAACTTGTCTTTACAGTCCCTTTCTGAATGCAAGTATTAACTTATTTGTAGTATGAATCAAGATTGTCGACTGCTGTTTTAATCAAATGGATTCTGCATACTGACTGGCTGCAGTGAAAATGGTATCAGTCAGGATCTTTTGCATGAAACAGTTTGCATGACCCGAGGAAGACGTGACTAGCTGTCTGGCACCTGCGGTTTTTGTAAATCAGTTTTTTTGACCGCCATTGTCACAAGGCCATCGAAGTGTGAGATGAGTCACTTAAAGGGAAATTTGCTGGTTGATGCCTCACTTCCCTGCAACCGCAGGACTCATCTCAGATCACGGCCTGCTTCTTAGGCGACACTGAGCATGCATTTGCATTTGTCTGAGATTTGTGGTGCTACTTTAGTTGTGATTTTGTAACTGAAGGCAAACCGTGTGCATCTCTTTGCTGTATGTGAACAATTATGTGGGACATTAAGAGTGTTGTAATGGCTAATGGTTGAAGATATGGAAACCGTGTTTTTAGAGTGTCTAATGTGTCTTCACTTCTCTGTGTACCAAAGGAATCCGTTAACAAGCTCTTAAAGTTCTCTTTCTGAAACAGGAATGTTATTGTTTGACTAAGAAATGCAAATAAAAAGTGGAACTTGATTAATTTGTGCTGTTTGTGTCAAACAAAAATGTAGGTTTCAGACGTTGTGCGCATGGTTGCGTATTATTATGTGTATTCATCAAAGCCCTGGGCTGAATCAAGTATAAAACTATCACTAAGCTGTCAGGAATCCCCTAAAAGAAAACAAAACTTGAAAAATTAGTCTGAAAACCAACTGCTTAGATTAGCTAATGATAAAATCCAAAAATATGTTGGTGGACGATCTTCAAAGAAAGTATTGCTTTACTAGGATGCAGTGTAAATTGCTTTCTTGAGGAATGTTTTGAGCTGTGTAGTTTATGTGAGACTGTGTAGCTTGGAGAAATGTCTGCAAGGTCTAATTTTACCATTGCTGCAAGGGAACTTTAGGATAGCTGACGACTGAGTTGCGGTGCTGCAGGGCTTTAGGTCCCATGTTTGTTGAGTGAGTGTGTTTTTCTTTCTGCTTATGCTGATAACTCGTTTTACTCCGGTTTAGTTGGCTTTTCTGTGGCAGACACGATGTGAAATTAAAATCTTTGCACAGCTGGACCCTGAAAATGCAAAGTAAACAAAGACATCAGCAGTCAAGGTTAAAAATATATGACACAGGCCTTGAGTTTATGTACCATATTGTATAGTGACTAATGCAATGAGAGAAGTGAAAACCAAGATTTGATTGTGAGGAAGTTTTCATGGGTTTGTAGCAATTTGACTGCAATGTCATTTCATAGTCACACATGTATTGTATGTTCTTATTTTGGGTGTCGTGAGCATTCAGTTGATAAAGATCTAGGAAATGGTAAATGTTGGGATTTGACCACAATCTAATGTAAAACAAGAGTTGTTAATTCTCATTTCTGCATTATTGAATGGTTTTTAACTCAACGTGTGATGTTGGCTAACTGCTATAGTGATTGGCTTGAAGTGAACTTTTGGCTTATGGATTTTCTCTGCGTTTTTCCACAGGCTCCAGTGATGAGAGGCCAGAGGAGATGGACACAGGTGCCCTCCCTGGGCAGAATGACGACACGCTCTCACAGGTACAAGAATGCTGGGCTTTTTTCATGAATTGAACAGGGAGTTAAATCAGTAATGAGAATGAGAGGTCAGAAGACCTGCTTGTTGCCCTGTTGTTTTTGGATCAGCTGCTTGCATGTTTTCTGAGTATTTTTAAGTCTGAAATGTAATTAATTTAATTCGGGTCTATTCTTTTTAACTATTCCTGGTCGATTCCTGCACAATATATACAGTTTAAGTTTCAAATAATATATATATTCTCAAATACATAAAATACTTTGTTACTTCCCATCTCTGTACATATATACACACAAAGTAAAAATAATTACTTAAATTTTTTTTTTCTGGTATCAGTACTTCTACTTCTAATTTATTTTTCGGACAACTTTTTACTTTCACTTCTTACTTTTTTTTTTTTTTTTTTTTTTCTTTTTTTTTACACACATCTGTACTTCTCAGATTTTCAAAGCAGACCTTTCGTTTTAATCTGTATTTAGTGGCATCTCTAATAAGTCATGAATCGATTAGTCTTGACTGTTTCAATTAGAGTAATCAATGTGTGTCAGTCATACTAGCCACTTTGGCGGGTTGAGTTTTATAGGGCTATAATATATGTATTTTTCAATTGTAGTCTTTTAAAATGGCATTTGAAATAATAAATTAATTGCAATTTAGTGTTGTCAAAAATATCTAATTTCCCACGCACATCGCCGAAATATCTGAAATTCTTCCATTACTCGTTGACTGCAGAATAAATACATGTTCACTCTCTCATCTCTCCAACAGTGAGTTGATGCACACATCCGTCTCCCCTCACTCTCTCGTTTCATGTGCTCCTGATGAAAATTCTTGGTGTTACAGGGCTTGAAGTTCATTGTGGGGTTTCACATAAGTTTATTCATTTCCTGCAGATTTTTTGCTCACGCCCAAAGCGTGCGCATATAAAGCCGCCTCTCAGTACTAAATTGAGTTCTTTTTCGCTGCTTATTGCACTTAATCAGTCAAATACACACAAATTAATGTAAAAACGCCGGTCGTGGTGAGTATTCACGTAAACGCTGTCAGTTATATTTTAACTGAACACAAACAGTTGAGAAAGAAAATGCATGTGTATCAGTATAATGAATCTGTGCGTCAGGTCTTAAAGTGACAGCAGACTAATATACTTGCCAAATTGTATTATTAAAAATAATAATATGGAAGTTTTTTCCCATGGTATTGATACAAAAATTGTGGCCAGTAAAAATGCTGTAGTGCTTGTGACTTTGGAAAACCACTAGCCACAATGGCTCATTTATTTATTTTTAAATGAACTTTTATTCAGCAAGAACTCATTAAATTGAACACAACTGACAGCAAAGACTTATGTTGCATTAGAATGTTACACTAAATTGTTTCAAATGCTGTTCTTTTTAATCAAAGAATGCTGAATTTTGAAATTTTTTTCCCCGTGAAAAGTTTTCAGCAGTACAACTGTTAACAGCATTTAAAAAATATTACTGTTTTTTTTATTGTATTTCTGATCAAGTAAATGCAGCCTTTGCACATTAGAGACTTCTTTCAAAAACATAGAAAGAAGTGAATGAACTTTTATCTTTTAGTCATGTCTCTACATATCAGTTGGGTTAAGGTCAGGTCAGTGTGCTTCAAACAGAGATACTCCCAGCTTATTATTTTCAGTTGGCTCTCAGGAGGCTCTTTTGCTCCAAAAAACACTTATTTTTGTACATGTTTCACATTCATGCTGAAACGTTCTAATTGTGTCTTATCTGCCTATGATAGTGTGCATTCTTCCTCAGACAGTGGTGATGTATAATATCAGACAGTTTTCTGCTCACCCAAAACTGTTACTCTGCAAGCTTTGTTACATTTTTATTTCGGTTAACCACTCTTAAGGAGAGCAACACTGGCTTCATTTGTACATTGTCAGTCAGCATATGGATTTAACGAGGCCAAAGTCCTCCACGGTGATTTTGTAACATTTTCAAGCTTGTTTTAGTGCATATAAGTTAAGAAGTCTTTCTTAAATGGGGAAAAAATTCACTTCCTAAACATTGATGAAACTTTGAAGTAACAGACTAGTTTGCTATTTTGCACATCGTTTCTCTTCTGAAACCAATAAAGTACCCGCATATCCATTTGTTCCCTGTCACTTTTGGGTTTGTGTGTTCTACAGGATGTCTTAAATGGTGAGGAGGGTTTAAGTGAGGAGGAGAAGGCCAGACGGAAAGCAGAGAGGCGCAAAGCCAAGAGGAAGGTGAGAGGAGATAAACTTTACCACACTAAGGACAAGAATGAATTACCTTTAACACAGAGTTTACTGTCAGGGCAGATCTATTAAGCATTGTTTTAAATTGTGCTCTTATTATGGACTGAGCCATAAATATGCGAGATTTCATTACATGCACTGTGTTGCTGCCAGAAATAAAAAAAAAAATGTTTTTTTTTGTTTTTTAGCGTCAACGGCAGCGAAAGAAACTAGAACGGGTTAAAAAGGATGAAAGTACTGAACAGGTAAATTGAATTGTGAGGATGGTGTAAGAGGAAGGCTTCACAGGATGCACTTTTTTTATTTATTTTTTTATAAACATTGTGGCAGATCAGTGCATCTCATCTAGCTTTTTTTTCACCATGGTTATTGGGTATTTAAGAAAGCAGGCTAAAAATAGTTGCATTTTTATTATGCAGTACATTTAATGGTTTTAACCAGGACCAATCAGAATTAGCTGGGGGTGAGACAGTAATTTCATTATTTCTTTACAAACTATTTTTTTAAGATATATATAATATATATATATATATATATATATATATATATATATATATATATAATATTTTATATATTTATATAATATAAATATATAAAACAAGGCCTATAGATTTAATGCATTATGGGTAAAAATAACACATTAAAATTAACGCCCCGCTCCAGACCTACATTTTTAGTTTCTTATTTAGAGTAACGTTTCATTACAATTTTTTTCATATTTCCATATTAATAAAAAACCCATTAAAGGTATAGTTCACCCAAAAAGAGAATTTCATCTGTCATCATTTACTTGCCTTCATAGCTGTTGAAGCCTAAAAGTTTGTTTAATAAATTCTATGTTTAATCAAATAAAATATTTTTTCTAAATTTACTTTTTGTAATGTCTATTTGATTATACTTTTCCCATTAAAAAAAAATAATGACTAATTTTCGGGGCTAATTTCTCAGCCAAATTTGATGTGCAAATAATTAATCGCCACATTGTGTAATTAATAATTTTAATCGCTTGACAACCCAAATACACACACTACTGTGCAAAAGTTTGGAGTCGATAATATTTTTTTCAATGTTTTTGAAAGAAGTCTGTCACTAAGTCTGTGAATACAGTAAAATATTATTGCCATTTAAAATGACTCTTTTCTATTTTAAGATTTTACAATGTAATTTATTCCTGTGATGGCAAAGCTACATTTTCAGCATCATTATTCCAGTCGTCAGTGTCACATTCATTCTATGATATCATTCTATTCAATATGCTGATTTGGTCCTCACAACAAATTTCTTATCTTTAAACTTCTTTTTATTATGTTGTGCTGCTTAATATTTTAGTGGAAATTCTGATAGTTTTTTTTTCAGGATTCTTTGCGAATAGAAAGTTCATTTATTTGAGAATTTATTTGTAGCAATGTAAAAACTCCTTACTATCACATTTGAGCAATTTAATACATCCTTTCTGAATAAAAGTATTCATTTAATTAAAATATTACTGACCCCCAACTATTATATATTATTATTATTATTATTATATAATAAAATACACACTTTAAAAAATTTGATATTTCTTTTCTTTCAGGGGGAGGAGAATGCTGGAGCTGATTCTGAACTCGATGAGTCTGAGGAGTCTGAGTCAGAGGAGGTGGAAGATATTGGCCTTTCAAATGTGGAAGAGAAGCCAGTCGCTCCTCCAAGTAAAAGTCCTTCCGAACCTCCACTGGCTTCAGGGAACAAAAGCAACCGGCAACCGACTGCCCGTTCTAGTGAGGAGGTATGGAAATGGAGATGACCATACTGCCATAGCTGATGGACTTCCAGAGTTTGCCATTTAAGTGTTTTATTGTTTAAATTGCTGAGACTTTTTTCCTCATTTTCAGGACCCAGGGTGGGATGTGAACAGTGCTTTTGTTGCCAATGCTGTCAGTCACATTCGACCCAAAGCTAAAAGTAAAGGACATTACAAGTCGAAAGAGAACAAGGAAAATGAGAGCAGGACTGGAGAAGTGAGTTTAAGTGTTAATTCGGTGAACTGCTGAACCTGGGCGTTGGGGTTTTTTTGGTTATTACAGTAGTTCACAAATCTGTACGATGCTGTCACTGTGCACTTGGATGACCGCTTTTATTCTTTCAGCGGGTAGAAATGCCATTTTCGTGACACATTGCATGTTTCACCATACTATGCTTCTACCCAGCAAGCCCAGTTCATATTATGCCGGATACACTGCATGATTTTCTCACACTACAATGCAGTCTAGTGTTCACCATTTAGTTGCTGCTTTGTGCAAATTACATGATGGATCGGTGACAGGGGGTCACACAATACACAAAATTTCAATGGGAAATTTCTGGATTTCTTCTTGTCAAAAGGGACTTAATAGGTCCCCTTTAACGAGATGAAATGCAAGTTTCAGCTCAAAATACCCCACATATAATTTATTATACCATATTATAAATGCCTATTTTTTTGAGTGCATGTATCTTTAGCAGATGAGCTACTGCCCCGCTTTCCAGAAGAGGGTGGAGCCTATACAGCCTCAGAATAATACTCTGCTAAAAACTAAAACATCTGTTTGGTTTTGATTATCATCTCCATCGCTGTCACACTCGCGTGACATTGCAGTTTTTCATTATCATGAAAGTTTATTATCTGCAGCCACATTAGTCTAAACTTCTGATTTAAGGTTTTCTGAGCGCACACGTCCGAAGCATGCGCACAGAGCGATGGATATCAGATGGCGCGTCCCATGAGTATTAAACTAAGTTCTCATTCACACGTTATTCTCATTCACACATTATTGTGCTTAAACTATCAAATATGTGAACAGCAAGTAAAGAAATTGCATGTGTATATTAGATATGTGTATTAAAGTGACGGCAGCGTAATATACTGTACCTACTGCTGTTAATATGAATCAAACAACAAAAGAAACAGGAAATCACTTACTGATCTTGTTTGAATTAACTTTAGTGGCTTTAAGAATATATTTCTGTGACTGTGTAGCTCAGTAAGGACGGGGTCTATGCTAATATGGCAGAATCCATCAGCAGTCATGGGTGGGACCTAGGCATTTTTTGACGTCACAAAAGCTACAATCTGCAAACGGCTTGCTCTGAGACACTGCTTATGATTTATGGGGATTAAAAAAGAGCTGTGGATTTATGGGACCATTATAGGGTGGTTGTGTACACACACTGCCGACACACGTCATGTTCAAACACCATGTAAAAGTGAATTTTACATAATGGGTCCCATTTAAAATGATGCGTGAAAAAAACTTGTGATTCAAGTTGTCTGTGCAAATATTTGCGGTGGTTAAAAAAAAGAAAAGAATATGATGAGGTCGTCAAAGATGTCATTGACTCAAGACCGGTCCTGATATTTAGCATGTTAAATATTTCAGGAGCATCTGCGACGCATCGGCTTCATGTCTTTCTATCCATCCATCTCTCAGATCATGTCTTTGATAATACACTACGCGATTGTCACACTCATAAACAAGCAACGGTTTGCCTCCGATTTTGAGCATTTGTCAGCAATTTCCGCAAAACTCACACATCAAATTTAAAATAGTTTTAAAATGTTCTTTTATAAAATGTTTTAGCTAGACCAACTTGTTTTGTTTATTTTGAAAATACTGCCTAGTTTCTGTACAGTAGCTCCTACACAGCAGCTGTCTTTTTTTGTTGTTGTGAAATATTTTGTAAAATAATGCTGTTTTCTTTCTTGCGTAGTTCCTTCAATTTCAATTTCTTAATTTTTTTTTCTTAGTTACGTTAAGTGTATACCATCGGTCGAAAATTATTTGAAAACGTCTTGAATTCATGCATTAAATTGCTCAAAATTGACAGTAAAGACACTAATAATGTTGATTTCAAATAAATGCCTTCTCAAAGAATCCTGAAATATATTCTTTGAATAAAATAAACTTACTTCTGTAAAAATTCCAGAAAAAAAAAGTATCCATTTCCACAAAAACGTTAAGCAGCACAACTGTTTTCAACATTAATAATAATACTAAGATATATTTCTTGAGCAGCAAATCAGCATATTAGAATGATTTCTGAAGGATCATGTGACACTGAAGACTGGAGTAATGATGCTGAAAATTCAGCTTTGACATCACAGGAATAAATTACATTTTAAAATATTAAAACATAAGAGTTATTTTAGGGGTAATGATTTGAGAAATCAATTTCCTTGATCTTTTGACATAATTGGTCACTGTACTATAAAAATATCCTAAAAAAATATTGGATGAACTTTATTTTTAAGTTAAATAATAAGTAAAAATAATTAATATAATTTATTATCCTTGTATGTTGTAATATAAATATATTAAACTGCAATTAATATATTATTATTATTTTTTTTTTTTTTACAGGACATTGGCCTATCAGATGCTCCAACTAAAAGAAGTGCCTTACTAGTAGGTGTGTAACTCCTTTCTTTCTTTCTCACACACACAAAAACACATCTCTGGTCAGATTAGAGCAAGGATGTCCATCCAGTAGGTAAATGTTTTTGTAGTTCACCCCAAAATTAAAATGGTCATGATTTACTTATTGTTATGTTGTTCCAAACTTCTATGATTTCTTTCTTCCATGGTGCATAAAAAGTGAAACTTGGAAAAAGTCCTGGACTCTCTTGGGGAAAACAAATTCAATATTATCATTTGGCTTCCGAAGTGTTGCCTCATGAACTGTATGGATTACTTTTATGGTTCTTTCTTTTATATCTTTGGAACGGAGCCCTTAAAGGGACATGGTCATTGAAAAAAGATATGAGATGGGAGGAAATGGGAGTGCTTGCAGATTAGCTTTCCTCTAGAAACATTGCTTTTCTTCGCAAAACCTTTGCGTTCCCCCAATAAACTTTTGCGTTAGCTCGCAAAAAACACAAAGGTTTTACGAGGGAATTTAGTTTCTAGGGGGAAAAGAATCAAACTATTTTCCCCTTTCACCATGTCCCTTTAGGGCCTCCATAGTTTAGACCTTGACAGCCCCAGTCCACATTCACTTTCATTATGATCTTCAAAAAGAAATGCTCTGTGTTCCTTGGAATACAGTCAGTCATACAGGTTTGGAATGACACGAGGTTGAGCTAATGACCTATTTTTCATTTTTAGGTGAACTATTCTTTAACATTATTTGCAATCGAGTTTCACACAGTTTATAATTTTTAAACATTTGTGCTGTTGTTCTTTACTTATGCAGTCTTCTCTGTCATCTTTTTCTGTTCACTCCAGAAAAAGGGATTAGATTTGTTCAGGAGGGCCAGTACACACAAGCTGTTAGTCTGTTTACCGAGGCCATCAAATGTGACCCGAAAGACTACAGGTGACGCTTTGATTTGATTGAAACCATATCCACACATCTTTGCTTTTTTTTTGTTGTTTTCATTAATTCACTCTGATATTTTGATAACAGGTTTTTTGGGAATCGCTCCTATTGCTACTGTTGTCTGGAGCAGTACCCTCTGGCCCTCATAGATGCTGAGAAGTCCATCCAGATTGCCCCTGATTGGCCCAAAGGCTATTACCGTAGGGGAAGTGCACTTATGGGGCTTAAGGTTTGTTTTTTTCTCCCTGTATATGAAGTGAATCTGAAAATTTTGTGCGCGTCAATAAATTTGCATGCGGGTTTGTTTGTAATAGAGATACAATGAAGCTGAGAAAGCCATGGAACAGGTGCTAAACCTAGACCAAGATTGTGAAGAAGCCGTCAATGACCTCTTGTACTGTAAAGTGCAACAACTTACGGTAAGGACTAGATCTCTTATTGTAGCTCAATTGGTAAAGCATGGAGCTAGCAATAAGGCTATGGGTTAGATTCCCAGGGAACACATTACCAAACATCCTGATAAAATGTGTAAGTTAAATGCGCAAAGTTGTACGTCATTGTCATGAGAGAGCGCATAAAAGCTCAAGATAAATATTCATGAATCATTTCCTTATTTTTTGTTCTTCCAAATCATTGTTTTCCTTTCAGTTGAACACCATTGGAAAAAATGTGCATTTCAGTATGACTCATCCTTGTAATTTTCAGAGCTGCATAACTTTGGTTGGGATAAAAACAGCTCAGACATGCTGTACTGCTCCTTTTTCTTTTGTTCAACGGAGGAACATTAGTCAAGCAGGAGTCTAGCAATAATTCAATTTGAGTAAATTACTGCTTTGAATTTCTTAGATTCTTAGGGTAGATTTAAAAATACTTATTTGGAAGCTCCATGCAATCCAGGAACAATGCAAAAAAAAGTATATAATTTCAGGCCTGTAATGGATAAAGGCCTTTCTTTTCTTCTTGTTAGGATCTTGGATACGATGAGGAGCAGAGTATTCAATTGTTGGAAAAATACAATACAGTGCAGGCAGTTGTTGCAGCAAAGGGTAAGAGCTCCTTGTCTTCCTCTCTGATTTTTCTTTGAAATGAACCACTTGAGGGTGCTATTGGTACACTGCGATTTAGTTCAGAGACTTAAACCTTTTTTCTAAAAAAAACATATAATGGGCAGTATGACCAGAAATCACTGTAAAAGTCATTTTATCTGACAGTACTTTAGAAACTGTACTATTATCAAATATTACAATTTGAAAGAACACTTTCTATTTTAATATTTTAAAATCTAATTTATTACTTTGATGGCAGTTGAATTTTCAGCTTTCATTACTTCAGTCTTCAGTGTCACATAATCCTTAAGAAATCATTCTAATGTGCTGATTTGGTGCTCAAGAAATATTGTGAGAAAAACTGTGATGGTTTTTTTTTTCTCAGTATTTTTCGATGAATAGAAAGTTAAAAAAAAAAAGGTTTATTTGAAATGGGAAATCTTTTGTAATGTTATAAATGTCTTTACTGTTGACTTTTGATCAATTTAATGTGTCCTTGCTGAATAAAAGTAGTAATTTTATTAAAAGATAAAAACTTTCAATGATGGTGTATATTATGTCATTATTAGCCTGGAAATAATAATAATAATAAAAAAATACAAATAAAAGTTACTTTATCCAATTTCAAAACTGATGGATATAAACCAAAAGATAATTATTCATAAATGATTAATTAGTCTGGTATTAATGCAAAACAAGTTTAACTTGAGTACAACTAAAATATTAAAAGCAATTTTATTATTTAAATCATTTTCATTTTATAAATTCTGTATTATTGCAGCAAGTTGCCATGCTAAACTTTGCTTCACATTGTACATAACACTCCAATGATAACTCGGCACACTCAGTTAATTTCTCAGTTAATTTCTCATGGCTAATTTGTCTAGTAATAAAAAATCTATATATTTTACAGCTTCAAATCAAGACTGTGCTCTCCTCCAGCCAGGGTAAGCTGACTGCAGCATTTATTTTTATTTATTTATGTTTGGGTTGTTCTTTCCCTCTAATCCTATGTCCATATTTCTTTATGGCTTTCTCTTACTCTCCTTCACAAGTCCTTGCAACTCCCTGTGGGTGGGCAACGTGACCACAGAACTGACAGAGAAACATCTGCGGGACCTGTTCAAAATGTGAGATCTGATGCCACATCGGCTTTTGCAATATTTTCGTTCTGAAATGATTTCCCATGATTTGTTTTAATTTTTGATGATGTTTGCCAGTTACGGAGAAATTGACAGCATTCGGGTTCTGCATGAACGTTTCTGTGCATTTGTTAACTTTAAGAATGCCAACATGGCCTCCCGTGCAATGGAGAATCTCAATGTGAGTGAAACTCTAATAATAATTCATTATTTATTGTTTGTTTGTTATTGTTATTTATTTATGGTTGCACTTTATTTTACTGTACATGCACTTTCAATTACTTACAGTGTACTTGCCAAGAAAGTACTGAATAATATAAGTAACTACATGGGTTAAGATTAGATTTAGGGGAATGTTCAGGACTAGTGCCTAGTTATTCCCGTTATTGTAATTACTACAATAGTATGTACATGTGAAACAGAGTACTAGTACTCGTAGAGCCATCATTAATTTGTTTTAAAATACTGTTACAAATAATAGTAATGGTAAATAAAATTGTAAAACAAGCCTTTTTTGAGCTGTATATATTTTACAAAAATGTATTTATTATTAGCGGTAGTAGTTTTTTAATCAAGTCTTTTTGAACATTATGTATTGTTTAAATGCTTGTATGCAAAACCTTTTGATAAAACAGGGACATTTTATTGAGAATACCCGGCTAGTGGTTCGATATCCAGATCGACGGATTCAGAAAGTCCTCCCTACACCTACCATTCAACAACCTGGAGGGGCTGCTGGGTAATTCAATCTCTGTGATATTAAAGGGATAATCAAACCAAAAATGAAAATTCTGTAATCTTCTGCTGAACACACAAGAAGATATTTTGAAGAATGTTGTTGTTGTGACCCTCAATTTTTTTTAGGGATGGAAGGGGTAACATTTAGTTTTGTGACAGTTGTCTGTGCGGGGATGGGAAGAGACACATCATAAATGAAACGATTAACACAAAATTAACAGAAGTGAAAATAAAAGGGGTGAGTAGTAATGATGTTAAGTAGAAATAGGAAAACAATATTTACAAAATGACTCACAACGAAAAGGGACTCGAGTGGTGCCAAAGAAAACAAAACAAAAACCCAAGGCTAGCTCGCGTATAAGCCGCAAAAACTAACAAACAAAATCAAGAAATCAAAAGTCTTCTGTGTTAGCATGCCCTAACTCAACTACACTTACAATTCCAACAAAACTTACAGGGGGTGGCGCTCACCTCTAACCTAATGTGTGTTGTTTGCATGTGTAATGCATCAAAATCTCTAAGACTGTGTCCAAAATTGCCCCTATACCCTCAAATAGAGCACTATAGAGAGGACAGCCATTTATAGTGGTGTCCGAAACCACAGTGGACATTGAGTGCAATCATTCAATCCCACAATTCACCTTAATAACAAGTATACCCAACCGATGTAAGCTCAATGGCTAGATAATACCCATAATGCACTGTGTGTGTCGGCGTCAAATGAATTCCCTAGTCTAACCTGAAGAAGGTTCCCGCAGCTGAATCATCCATCCATCCATCCACTTTCCAAACCGCTGGTCCAATGTGGTAGCAGCGTAATGTCATGCTGATGGTATAAATTCCTTTTTAACTCTGTAACAACAAACACTAGTAAAGGTTAGAACGAAAAAAAAAAGTGAGTTAAAGATGGCTAGCACACATTCACTTCTGCATGCTATTTAAACTCTGGCAGAAGACTGGATTGGCAGGGGGAACGGTGATGTCACGGTAAGTTAATGACGACGGACAGCAGCTCAGGCCAATGGGGTGAGCCCAAGAGAATGACAGGGAACAAGGGAGAGAAGAAGGGGAAAATACACAGGGATGTAACAGTTGGTAACCAAACGGTTGACGGGCCCTATTGACTTCCATAGTATGGAAAGAAAAAAATACTATGGAAGTCAATAGGGCTCATCAACTGTTAGGTTACCCATATTCTTCAAAATATCTTTTGTTTTCTGCAGAAGAAGAAAAAATCATACAGGTTTGGAATAAATACAGGGTAATTAAATGACAGAATTTTCTTTTTAGGGTGTACTTTCTCTTAAATTAGAAGTAATTGTGGTTTCAAAAGTTTTAACGTATTTGGATGCAGTGATTTTCTTCAAGAAATTGTTCAAAGAAATGTTCTTCCACACATCTGTATATCTTCCAGGCCAAGGCGCAGAGGTCCTGTCAACGGAGATGAGTGTTACTTCTGGAGGACCACCGGCTGTCATTTTGGAGACAGGTGTCGCTACAAGCACATTCCCGATCATCGAGGCAAAGACTGGCAACCTTGAGTCAACACTAGCCTCTCTTCCTCTCCCTAAGAACTGTGGGAGTTGACTGCATGACTGTAGGGACTGTAATCTTCACTTTATCTGTAGGTCAGGACCAGTATTGTGGATCAGCGTCTTAAGAAAGCTCTCTTGAAGTCAGAGTGCTTTGAACCTCACGGGGTTTCAAAGCAGATGGGTACTATGGGAAATGTGTCTCTTTTGAGGTGAGGTTTGGGTGATGCAGAGTCGCTGCACCACATCGCCGTCTGCTGAGGTTTACATGGCCTCTTAATATCATAGGCTCTCTTCTCTCTTCCTGTGCCAACACCACCAACCCAAAGAAGAGCCGTAGATCTGGTCTGACATTTGAGTTCATCCTGAGAGAATGACTGCCATTCTGCATTTGAGGTCACAAACCCTCAAAATGAGGATGGGAGAATCGTACCAAAGAATAATACTATGCCATATGTGGATTTTATGTTGAGAGAGAGAATAAGGCATTCAGGGAAAATTAGCTTTTTAGTTTTACGTGTGTTTTGATTTGATTCCACCACCTCAAACACACTCCAGCTGTTCATTCATCATGTTTATAGTCATTTCTAATTGACCTAAAGATGGTTTCCCCCACTACTTCTCTCAAACGGCCCTAAATTCAAGACCTGTTGGGGCATATCAGTATTGCAAAGGGTTAGAGCAATTGTTTGAATATTTCACAAAAAAATTACATCTTGTGCAACATTTTAAATTCTTCTTTTTGATTTTCTTGCACTTTACCACGATGGAACCCCCCCACCCCCAAGAGTAGATGTTTGATGAGAATTGTGTTGCTAAAGGTATTGATGAACTGTGGTCATCAGTGGTATTATCTAAATGGCGATGACACGCCGTAAGAAATTATTTACATGCATCTATAAATATGAACATGCTTTTACATTCATGTCATCACAAACGCAGTTTTCAGTAGTAGATTGTGTCATGCTGCTCCACACAATGCAGAAAATCTTGTGGTTTTCTGTGGATCTTATGCAAGAGCTCTGAGACACCGGAAACTCTTGGCACTTTTCATGCCGTCAGCACTAAGTTGACCGGGCGATTTTCTTCATTTCCTCTTTTATTTAACGTTCTTGCTCTTGGTTCAGTGGAAGAGAAGGAAGTTGGCTGTTTGAAATGGTTTGTCATGTCTTCCACCTCATGACATGTTCTTGTAGAACAGCATGCACATTTTTTTATATATATATTATTTTAGGTATGATAATGATTTCATCAAGCAATATTGCAATGCATTTGAAAACTTTTATGACCTCATTGTGCTGTTCTGACACACTTTACCAAAGAAACACTAATGTTTACCTAGTGTACCACAGACAAACACATCTGCTACTTTTGTAAATTACACTATTTAGGAATTTTTCCTTAGTTTTTAGTTATGACTGCATGGGCTTGTATGCAGTCTGTAGTGACACTAGTGCTGTAATGGGCTTTAAATGTCATTTATTTTGGCTCCAGGATAGTCCAGAGTACCTTTAAAAGCATTTGCTTCCCCATCAGATGAGTTTGTTTTAGCATTAATATTTAAGCTGAGGTCCCCCATGAACAGAGAGAGGTGACTTTTATTTTAGGCTGTGAAATAGAGGGCAAACTGAGTAATACAATAATGTGTGTCTGTCACATGTTGATTTGGGATTGAAGCATACGGCTGTGGTTCTCGTTATTCTTGTTGAGTTTTTTTTTTCTTTTAAAGATCATGTTGAAATAAATGAGTCTGACAACAGCGACAATTCCTCACTGTTGTGCTGCTCAAAGAGCACTTAATAATTCAGTCATGCATTAAAGGACATTTATCACTCAAATGGAGGATTTTCTGTCATTTTGCTTGTTAAATCTTTAACAGAGTTTTTCTGATAATTTATCTCCACATGATGAAATTGAGGGTCACATTCTCCATGTTTTTTTTTCTTTATTCGCTCCATATTCTATTCATGATCCCCCCCCCATTTTTAGCATGGCAATGGAAAAAGGTAATTGTAATAAATCTATTGAACCTTGATTTTCTTCCTTTTTTTTGTGCTCGGAATACTAGCTTGCTGCACAGTAGCATGTGAAAAGTACGCCATGTTCATGTTTAATTCAGCAATTGCTGTCCTGTTGTCATGGAAATACAGTACAGTTTAACTTTTGCCAGTCTGAAGCTTCCATTTCACTCGCCACACACAGTATGCTTTGTTGTATTCTACCCCTGCTTGTGACTGATTCCCTGGAGAATTTTATTGTAACTTGTACTATAAGCCTCATTAGTTAACACGCACTAGCAATGAACAATACCTACACAACATATCCCTCTTAATGTTAAAAGTACACTATGTAACTTGTAGTCCTAGCGGTTAAAAAACAAAACTGCATGCATGTGACTGTGCGTATTATTCTTGACACCAAACCTTGATAGGCTATTGTACGGTGGCCCAGTAGTGTACAACACAACAAACTTAAAAACATAAGTTCACAACACAACGGAAACAAGCCGAAACACAACGGAATCGCCACAACACATTTTTTATGATTTTTAATTAATATTTCATGTCGATATACAATGTTTACATACTTAAAACTAATCATGGTATTGTAAGACTCTGGACTCTTACAACAGTGGCAAGGAACTCTAACTTTACTGAGCACCGAGAGCATTTCCGTTGTGACTTTATTTCCGTTGTGTTGTGAACTTATGTTTGCTTTTTAAATAAGCTGCACTACTGGGCCACCGTACTATTGTAAATTAATGGCTTTACAAAAGTTGATTTATCATAAAACATTCGCTAAGGTAACTTAAGATGGAAAGGATCTCAAGCTGACTAGCTGAAGACATTGCTTTAGCTGTAAAGTTACTTCCTTTAATAAATTCCAGCACTACCAATGCTACAACCTAAAATGAAATGACCCTTCACAATGATAATGCTTCACAATGAGCTCTGTAATAAAAGTAAGCTGAGTAATAAAACTCTCCTAAATAAAAATCTCCGAGTCATTTCAAATCCCTCTGTCCACTCCATCTCCAAAAAGCCACGCCAGATTTTTTTTTTTTTAACGAGCTCTGTCATCTTTTTGCCAGCAAACTCTCCAAAGTAATTCCCCTGAGGTTCGAGATTTAACGTGCTCCATGTCTTTCTCTCTTTGTGACAACTAACTCATCCTGTCAGCCAGAGCAACTTTTCCCTATTTTTGACGAACACTGTCGAGTCATGCGTGTATGCCATTTCCCGCGAAAACCATCCCGTCAGCTCTGCAATATAAACACTTACAACCAAGGTGAATCAAGGTATGATAAAAACATCATGAATGTTTTTGAGGAAGGATTGAGGATATTACTCATTTAAATAACGTTGTTCATGTTATTGCATAAACTAACGAGCAAAGATTATAGTAAATACCGCAAAAAATATGCGCTATACTGTTCGGAGTCAAGATTATTCGGAAAGATGCGTTAAATTGATGAGAAGTGACAATATAAACACATTTATAATGTTACAAAGATTTATATTTCAAATCTAAAAAAATAATAGCCTACAATTATAAACGATAATGTTTCATGGGCACCAAAACATCAAATTAGGATGATTTCTGGAGGGTCAGGTGACGCTCTAATAATGCTGAAAATTCATCTCTGCAAGAATGAATTATATTTTTAAAAGCTACTTTAAATTGTATTTCACAATATTGCAGTTTTTACTGTGCTTTTATTCAAATAAATGCAGCCTTTGTGAGCTTACCAAAATCTTAACGTCAAACTTTTGAACGAGTCAGTATAAATGCAGCTGGAGTCCTCTTCCACCTTCAATAACTCCATCCAAAATCATGTGTATATATCAGCTGACAGTAGGGGGAGTTCTTGCACAGGATTCACAATAAATTCTAAATATGGACAATAAAATACAAGACCTATAAATCTTGTCATAATGTAACTGAATATTAATTTCTGTAAATATCTACTACGTAATGATATAAATCAGGATATAAATATCCAAAATAACTAGCATCACAATTATTCTCTTTCATCAGCCCTTGAAAGTGACCTGTGGTTTGTGCGTTCAGGCGTCCCATATGAAGAGCATGTGGCAAACTGAGTATGAGAATCAGGGAAAATTCTGCTGTGTCTAAAAGCAGCTTTCAACTCTATCAGGGGAAAAAATGACTTATGCGACCTACAGCATATATATCCACCAGCCTGCTGCTGTGGCCTGGAGGCAGTGGTTTGTGGTCTGTATGTATTGTTTATGAAAGTGATAACACAGTTGTTGGTTAGAGGCCTTGTGACCCAAGGGGCCAAGGCAGACCTTTCCAGAAAGTGCTTGTTTCTCATACTGAATTGACATTTAATGAACATTTAAACTGTTAACATGCGTTTTATTTCATTTAAATTTTATTTTAGTTTTGCTCTTCTCAAAGAAATTAATAGTTAATTAATTAGTTTTAGTTGAAGGCATCATGAAAACCAAATTGATCTTATTTATCCAATTGTATATTTAATCTTAATGCAGGTTCTTGTGTTACTGTACATTTATTAATCAGCTTGAAATGTGCAAAATAACAAATTTCTTGTCAATGTCTTCATTAACAAAATATAATAACTTACTTCACCTCTGAAATAACTTTAGTTCAAGTCCTGGCTCATCATTTTTCTTGTTAAATAAACGTGTTTCACTCAAATACGTTGGATTATCGGATTATGAATGTCAAATGGCTTGTGGATATGATAGCTCATATTGGTTTTGGAAGAATTTGATGAGAAATATTTGAGTTACTTCCATTTTGAGATTTCAGATTTTTGATTAGGCTTTAGAATCCTGGCAAACTTGAGAGAAGACATTGTTGAGATCTTTGTTTGAAACTCTTGAGGAGATTTTTGGGGAAATTTTGGAATATACATAAAAAAAAAAAAAAATAAATAAAAAATGCTGGGTGGAAATGCCAAGATGCATGTAAATTCTAAAAATGTGCATAGAGGCATATAAACTGAAAACAAAACAAGGTTCACAATCCTGTCTAAATATGTTCACCATGGTCCATTTCTCTATAATAAAGAGTATAAACTATATAATCACATTTTTGTAAGACATGTCAACATTTGACTGGTTTAAAGTTTTTTTTTTGTATCATTAGCATTAGATATTTGAGGAAGATGAAACCCAATGCTTAGGTTTAGAAGTGTAATCTGGCAATTTCTCTCTCTCTCTCTCTCTCAAAAAAAAAAAAAAAGTATTTCACAATCTGCTCAGTTACTGGGATTTTCACGCACAACCATTTCTAGGGTTTACAAAGAATGGTGTGAAAAGGGAAAAACATCCAGTAAGCGGCAGTCCTGTGGGCGAAAATACCTTGTTGATGCTAGAGGTCAGAGGAGAATGGGCCGACTGATTCAAGCTGATAGAAGAGCAACTTTGACTGAAATAAACACTCGTTACAACCGAGGTATGCAGCAAAGCATTTGTGAATGCTTGCGGATGGGCTACAACAGCAGAAGACCCCTCCGGGTACCACTCATCTCCACTCCAAATAGGAAAAAGAGGCTACAATTTGCACAAGCTCACCAAAATTGGACAGTTGAAGACTGGAAAAATGTTGCCTGGTCTGATGAGTCTCGATTTCTGTTGAGACATTCAGATGGTAGAGTCAGAAGGCATAAACAGAATGAGAACATGGATCCATCATGCCTTGTTACCACTGTGTGGGCTGGTGGTGGTGGTGTAATGGTGTGGGGGAGTTTTTTTGGCACACTTTAGGCCCCTTAGTGCCAATTGGGCATCGTTTAAATGCCTACCTTAGCATTGTTTCTGACCATGTCCATCCCTTCATGAACATCATGTACCCATCCTCTGATGGCTACTTCCAGCAGGATAATGCACCATGTCACAAAGCTCAAATCATTTCAAATTGGTTTCTTGAACATAACAATGAGTTCACTGTACTAAAATGGCCCCCACAGTCACCAGATCTCAACCCAATTGAGCATCTTTGGGATGTGGTGGAACGGGAGCTTCGTGCCCTGGATGTGCATCCCACAAATCCCCATCAACTGCAAGATGCTATCCTATCAATATGGGCCAACATTTCTAAAGAATGCTTTCAGCACCTTGTTGAATCAATGCCACGTAGAATTAAGGCAGTTCTGAAGGCGAAAGGGGGTCAAACACATTATTATTATGGTGTTCCTAATAATCCTTTAGGTGAGTGTATATAAGGTCGCATTTGAAGGTGCCATCAAATTCAGACAGCGTTCTTCGCACTGCTGTGACGGCCTTCGCATGCGGCCTACGAAGGATGCAGCCTCTGAATTGACCTTTCGCAAACAGTTTGATTGACAGGCGATCTGACCAATCATAATCCCGAATCCGCCATTTTGTCTGTGGTGAACTTTATCTTGAAAAATTGTGTGTAAGACTCACGTCTTTTTACCCTTGAAACAACATTCTTTCTGATGTCCATTCATGTTTATTTGATGCTATAAATGAACTAGTATGAAGAGATGGTTGGTTCACGAGCCGCTTGAAGGAGCTACAGCGATCTGCCACGACACATTAAAGAGACACTATACGGTAATCTTTAAACTTCTTTAAAGAATTATATTTTACACATAAAACTGTTTCATGTCAAAAGTAGACTGTTCTGTCTTGTCTGTCGACGCGTTGTCAGTGTCCTCTTCACTCCAAGATGTATTTTTCACTCTGTGAGAACCTGATGTGTGGTGTGACAGCGCATGGCTTGTTGGAAATTCACACCCTGTCGTAATTATCATATCGCGATGACAATAGGCTACGTGACGTTCTATTCGGAGCTGTTCAAGTCCGCGGACCGGGAATTATATGTTTCTATGTGACAGGATCGATGCCTGAATCCGCAGCACTGAGCCACCTATTGCGCCATCAGCCCATTTCGCAGTGTGGTTTCTCGGCCGCCACATAGTTAACCCTCTATGGGGCATCGTCATTTATAAATTATGCAAAGAAAATTGCTTTTAAAATACAATAAAAATTTTCAACCAATACATAATTACATATTAGTATTATCATATAACATCCCCTTCAGCCAATACAATTAAAATCTATGTGCAATGTGCTTGACACAGAAGTGAAAGAGACATTAGCACATATTAGGTTACATGCTGTCAAGGCACCACAGTAGCTGCATCCCAATCCAGAGGCTGCATCATTCGAATATCGAAGGACTTGGACTTCAAAGGCCACTCCTTGGAAGGCAGTGAAGGTCAGACCGAATGTTGTTAAGGCGGCGGTCTAGCCTACGGAGGACTGTTCTTGTCTCCCAGTAACTCTGCCAGCTCCTGTTGACAAGCGGCAGTAATGTTTGTACAGGGCTTTTTTACTCAGAGGCCTAAAAACAAAACTTCGGCCTTTGAAGGATGCAGCCTCTGAACTGGGACGCAGCTAGAGACTTCATTTAATTTTTAATGCACATTTTGTAAAATTAATAACTCAAAGACCAAAAAAAGAAAAAGTTTTTCATGCATAAATGACAAAGTCCTTTTATACATATTTTCTGTGTAGCTGCACTATTGTTCAGCACTGGCAGGCAGTATAACAGCCTTTTTGCCTGTGTTTTAGGTTGATGTTGGTAAGTTTTATAGAAGACAGAGGTGTACCCTTTCCAGTAAGTATTGAAGATAATGACTGCAGTGCATCAGAAAATAAGGTTGTAGTAAGAAAGGAATAAGATCAAGGAGGATAGAAGCAGTGAGGGTGATGACAGGGATTAAGAATAAAAGTCATAGATTGTTGTGGAAGTCGGGCATCTCAGTACATTATCTTGTGCCGGTTTGGAAAATGCAATCCATGCTACAACCAGAGGTCCGGAAAGATAACATTGCCTATTGTGTGGAAAGTGGGGGGTACACTGAAAATGAAAAGTCTTGTTGATTTTCACTTGTGTTTATGATCATTTATTTGAAATTTCAAGAAAGAAACTGTTAAAGATTTTTTTAATGCTTTTTTTTTTTTTAAAACATTAAGACATAGTTTTACTACTTTCCATGCAGTGCATCTGAGTTTGACAAGTTTATGACATTTTCACATGCAAGTTTCAAATGAAATATAGTAGCACAAGATGAAATGGAATGTTAGTAAAGATTTTTAATATTTTTTTTAAATTATTAAATTATTATTTTTATAAATCACTACTTTTTAGATAGTAAAAATGCATTTGGATGTGTGAAGTTGCAGACAATTTGCCAAAAACTAAGTCAGTTATAAATAACAGCACCTTAAAAAAGGTAAAATTTCAGATGTATGTAAATGATTTTAGCTTTAAATATAGGTAAAATAAAAAGTAATTTATATTTTCTAGCTGTGACTTTATAATTAGTCCCATAGAAGGTTAAATTTGTTAATTAAAGCGCACGTAAGGCCTTTAAATACAATGCTTAACCATGGTTTTGCTACACTATAGATTATGGTATCTGTAGTAAAACTATTGTAATACAAATAGTATCTATACGACAAAAAAACTTTAATACTTTAATAAAACCATGGTTAATTTTCATAAGCGTTCACAATAGTTTGCAATGCAAGCTAGTTTCAATGTGTCATTTAGCTAACTTTTTATGCATGCAAATAAAACTAGCAAATAATACAAATTTACAAGTGGGATATATTTTATACAACTTAGTGTAACATTTATCGGTTAGAAAACTGTGCATGTGACATCACATTGAGGCAGGGCAATTCGCTTCCTTCTAAGTCCGTTTCGTCTGATGCCGTTTTGTCTTATATCTTTTTGTCCAAGTCCATTTTGTCTGATGCCTAATTGTATGAGACGTGACACCTGACGTCGTTTTTCCTGAGACCTGAAGCCTTTCAGTCTGAGGCATGATGTCTGTTTGTCCAGTGACTGAAGCCTTTTAGTTTGAAGCATGATGCCTTTTGGTTGTTTGTCTGAGGACGTCCTAAAATGTACACCGTACAAAGCACTTTTTACTGTATCAGGACCCTTTTATGGACCCCTGAACTTGGCAAAATGCACACAGCCGTATTGTGCCATCACTTTCTCAGCCATCGCAGAGAACTTGTTAAAGCGGACATAAGGCCATGATATTAGACGTATACTGCCCTAACGAAACCAACTTTTGAGCAAACAGATTTTATTAATTCATGTGTATCCACACTCTCCTTTTCTTCATAGTAAAATGCTGCACGCACAAAAACATTCCTGTGCTCACGCAAAGTTTCTCGTGCGCACATGAAAGTCTGTATATTTTTAATTTTTTTGCTAAGGTCACTCCTAAAGGCCAGCCTTTATTGTGTTTCAAATGCGCGCCCTCAGACGCAAGTCATTTATGATGTAGTGAAAAAGCCAGTTTCTTTTTTTTAAACAACTATACAAAAATGTGCTCTAGTTTTGTCACATCAGCAATACCGTAATTTACCGCTTTGCTCTGAAGTCTTGCAGTACATTTAAAAACAAACTCAAGTGCTTTATGCTGCGTTTTGTGAAAACCAAGGCAGTATTTTCTCAGACAGTGGTGCCCTTCATGGCCGTGCAAGGCCTGCGTTATGAAACTTGCGACTCATGAGAAGAGAGCGAAAACAGGAGGTGATGGTGGGGGTAAACCGGAGGAGGTGCTATAATTTGAAAAGGCAGTTGTTTATTGTTGAAGAGCATGTATTTATTTCATGGCACCGCAAATTGTGGCTAAGGGCAGAGCCGGGTCTCGGTGGGTAATTACAGAGCTTGAGGCAGCGCCCCACCACAGCAGCGTCTCTTAAGAGCCTGTGCTTTCCCCTCGCACACACACACAGTCAGCGAGGACTTGCCATCTACTTTCATTAGACACACTGCACACTCATGCTGAGCCGCCTGTGTTCTCAGCTAATGATGCTTCTACTAGCATTATATTATCTTTCTTATACTGTAGGCGAGGTATGCTAACAGTCAAAGTTTGGCTGAAATGTTTGTTTCTCATGGTCTTATAAACTTTTTGATTTAGAGGTTTATGCTTAAATGCTTGGAAGTGCCCAGCAGACAAAAATACACTAAAATTCAAAAGTTTGGAATCGGTAAGATTTTTTTTTTTGCTCAAGACTGCATTTCATTTTTCTGAAATACAGTAAAAACAGTAATATTGTGAAATATTTGTACCGTTTAAATAAACTTTTTCTAATTTGTTATATTTTATAATGTAATTTATTCCTGTGACGGTAAAGCTGAATTTTCATCATTACCCCAGTCTTCGGTGTCACATGATCCTTCAGAAATCATTCTGATTTGCTGCTCAATAAACATGTCCAGTTATTATAAATATTGAAAACATTTGTGTTGCTGAATGTTTTTATGGGAGGAAAAGTATATAGTATATATTGTGCCAATGTTAATTTCTTTTGATAAACAATTTTTTTTCTTTTATTAGTTAAGTTTGTCCAAATTAGTTTTTGCTTTTATTTGATTAAAATGAAAAAAAAAAAAAAACAAAACGTAATATCCCACAATTGTGGCTTTATAATTACCAGTCTGTTTTATATATCTGTTTTATATATAATTGCAACTGTTTCTCCTGCAAGTCTATTTCTCACAGTTGTGACTTTGTAGCTCACAATATAACTCTTTATTTTGTCAATTATATATTGTAAGTACAACTATAATCTACTTTAGATAAAGGATGGCAACTGAGAAAGCTGAAATATAGTTTTAAAACTTTTTTTAATCATTACATAATTTAGTTTGTGTTATTTCATAGATTTATGACTTTACCTTTATTATAAAATGTGGAAAAACGGTTATAACAAGGAATAAGCAGGTGTGTCCAAACATTTGGCTGCCAGTGTATGTCACGTATGCCACCCATGAGTCACATATAATGTATATGTATATAGGTAGAAATAGCAATCTGAGCAATCTTGTTGATTTGAGGTGCTGGATGTATATTTTTGGCTCTTTTTCTCTCTCTTTTGGTCATTTGGCAAGATTCCTCTTTGATTTAGCTGGAGTACCCCCCTCCCCTTCCTGTCTTGGTTTACCCAGTGGGAAGAACCTGCATTCAAGTACACAGTCACACCAACTTTGGCACAAAAACAACTAAATTGCTAGTTTTCAATTGACAGCGAATGTGAACAGAGTTTAGGTAATTAAGGAAATTGTTAAATATTTTCTCAAGATGGAAGGGCATTTTTTCCTCCGGGCGTTTTAAAATTTCTCTTGTTTGTTTCTAAATCTGTGCATGGAAGTTACGGTAATTGTTGCTGAGGTGCAGCCCACCTTGCGCACAGTTATGGATGTGATTTGCTAGAAATATGCCTGTGAATCTAAAACAGTCCTTCTGAGGTTTGTTAAAACTGAAATACATTATCAACAGAACATGCTAATTTGGTCATGTAAACATTTAAAGTATGTACAAATAAAAACAAGTAGCTGTCCGGTACTGTTTGTTTTATCTATAGAGAGACCAAACGAAGTATGATTGAGGTGAAAATGAGTCTTGAGATATTTAAGACAATCCTTACTGTGGTTTAAAGAGAGGGATGCTTTTTTGGGAATGAGGTTTGTGGTCACCTCACTGAAGAAACATCTATGTGGTTGTGCAGCTTCTTTTAGTTACTTGGAATGGTTACATATGGAGTTATTCAGGATTTGAGATCTTCCTGTTGCTTCGTGTTACAAAGTTGGCCATAAGAAGTTTGTGTGTGTGAGCAGAACACAATTTAAAATGCACTGTCGAACGATAATAGCAACTTCTGATTTATGATGCGTTACTCAAAACCCTGTGTTAAATGTAAATTGTTTGTATTTGTCTATTTTTTATGAAAGTAGAATAGAATGAAGTTCAGATGAGTGACCTAAAATGCAACATGCACTTTAACAAACATAACCGCTACAGTCAAATAATTACAAATGTCTGGTTTATTTACTAAAAATGAGTTAATATCAATTATTTATGGGAGTTAAATGATCTCACACACACACACACACACACACATATATATATATATATATATATATATATATATATACATATACACACTCTTGGGGAAAAGAACACTTTCAAGGTACCTTTGTACCTAAAAAGTGGATATAAGTACCTCAAAGGTACAAATTGGTACAAAAAGTGTGCATTTTAGTACATAAACAGTACATGTTAGAACCTTTTTAAAGGGTACAAAATGTCATATATATATATACTGTATAATATTTAGTGCAAATATACAAAGCAAAAAACTGCAGAAAAATTCACAATTCTGTTAGAGAGGCATTGATGTGAATCACGTTGAGATAAAGATGCAGACATCTGTGGGAGGGATGTAGAAATGATGGAGGGAGAGAGAGAGAGAGGGGGAGGAGAGGGACCGAGTGAATGTTCAACTCTCTCCTTCATTCATTTTCCTCCAGTCCGTGACTGACGTGACTTACGTGCGGCTGCCAGGTGAGTGAAATTTGACTTAAGTCTTTGGTGCTTCTGCTTGGGCTCCTAATGATATGATTGAATATGTGTTCTCTATCGCTCTCTTCTTCTTCTCTTAGTGCATGCTTTATGATTTTATTATTTATTGATTCATGAATTAAGCCCATGAATTCTGTCCACTTACTGGAATGAGGCTGAAATATGTTTTACATTGATATCTAATTATGTGTCTCCATAGTAGTAGAAACAATAACGTATTAATCATGTTTGTTGTTTGGATACTTATATAATCATGTTGCTAATTAGGCCCGCATAGACAAGTTTCCTGTTATCATACCTCTACTAAAACTTTTTGTCCATCCATCTCATGCTCTAATGCAACATGCACAAATCTGTGGGGTGAACCTAACAAAACCTGTTAAGAGCTTGTCTGGGTCATAATTAACTACAAAAAAAAGAAAGAAAAAAAATCAGAAATAATAGTTGGGATATTGAAGGTGCATCCCAGTTTGTGTACTTATGCACTATTCTATGATTTTTGTAGTATAAATAGTGTGAGTAAAGCGTTCACACTGAAAATTCCAAAAAGAAAAAGTGTACTTTTAATACCTGGATGAGCTTCATCAACCAAAAAAATGGAATGTTGGATGCTTCATGCACTCAACCGTCGCAGCTTTAGTTACGTCGCGGAGGGGGAGGGGCTAACAGACTCTGATATTGATTGACAAAATAACCTTATAAATTTCATACACCACACAGTTGAGTACATTGTGTTGAGTACATACTGCCTTCATTTGTTATCGGAAATGTCCTACTTCCCACTTCTAAAGGTGTGATTACGAGTTCAAGTGCTTTGTTGTGCGAAAGAACAGGAATCATGGAGGACACCAGGTTTATTCTTGCCTGTTTGCTGGGAAAAAAGCCAAATGATATTTAAAGCCAAAATGATATTTAGCATCCCATTCATTGACAACCATATAAACATTCACCATGCTATCTGAATAGCTTGCTGACAATTCTGGAATTTCAGTCAAATACAGGCTATTTTCACTGTGTATAAAACATTCAATCTGCTTCAAATGGTTATTCATATATGTAGCACAAATTTAACAACAAGACAAGCCGATGTAGCTGTTTTGGAAAAAAATAATAAAGAATAGCAGTCACAGCAGCAATCGCTCTCCCCTCTGCCATGTTTAATTGCGGTTTTATGGCCCGCGCAACTCTGGTACTTGGGTATCAAAATGATCTCTGAGCTTTCCAGTGGTAAATACGACTTGAGAGGGCGTTCATGTCCAATTTTTAACTAGAAAACTCATATTTATGATAATTCTGATAGCATGTGAAGGCAGCATAAGTACATAGTGTGTAAGTGCACAGTGTATAGTGTGTGATTTGGGATACAATTTAAGATTTAAAAATTTTAAATAAAATGTATTTTTATTTTATTAGTTTAGTTTTTGTAATGCAAAAATCATAATGATTTATTGTCTTTCTACAAAAAATTATTTATGAAAGTTTGCTTTTAATGTTGAAGTGAAATGTGACTGTTAGACTTAGTCTTTCCCGAATTATCTTATTAACAGAGTTGTTTAATTTCTGCTATTTTTTTTTTAAACCTTCCCTATAAAAAATGCTTTTGTAAAATATGTCTAGACAAAGACTCCAGTCATATCAGTAGCTTAGTAAAAGCAGTTTTATTTTACATGTAGTGGGTCACCTCATGGAGGCTGCCATGTTGAGATCACATGACCAGTCGAATACTAATCCATCTATCTGTCACTTACTTACACTTAATTTCATTTAGCAGTTGACTTAGTAACAAGGACCCCTGTTTTTTTCTATTCCAGAAGCCTCACCTGTGTGCAATCATGATTCGGGCCGTCTGTCCCTTGTGTGTTCTTCTCTTTGCGTTCCTCTTTTTGAGCACGGATGCACGTCCCGAATCGCCCAGTCGGTCAAGGCGTGCTCCCGCTGCCAAAGTGCGACTGGCAGGTCTCGGCCACAGAGAAAACGAGGGACGAGTTGAAGTCCTGCACAACGGGACGTGGGGCACCGTTTGTGATGACGAGGTTGACATTAAGCTCGCTAATGTGGTTTGCAGGGAGCTGGGTTTCCAAAGTGGCATAACATGGGCGCACAGTGCCAAATACGGACAGGGAGAGGGTGAGTGAATTTTTCTTTTAAAAGACATGCACTGTGGGTTATGAATCACTTTTGACACAAAAATTAAAGTTCTGTCATCATTTACTCACCCAAACCTTATTGACTCACTTTATTTTGTAGATGTTTTACAGAATGTCAGTGCTGCTCTTTTCCATACAATAAAAATGTATGACGACCAATAGCCGTCATGCTCCAAATTGGAGTTTTTGAGTTAACTGTCCCTTTTAGTATTTTAAACAGTTGCTGTCTGAATAGCTGAGGTTTAAGAGTTTTAATCTCTGTTATTTTCGCTTTTAACAGTGGATTATGTGAAAGACTTGAGGACATTGCTGTTTTAAATAGCTGTTTCTCACTAGTGCAAGTGCACAGTGCTACTGTTCTTTACATCGCCCAAATCGCTCCCTGTAATTTCACTTTAAGGCAGCTATAAAGACAGCCACTAACCCAAAGCATGTATAACACTTAGTTGGCAAGACAACGCTGTCATTAAAACTAAAACAAACCCTTCAGACAGCTGCACCAGAGCTCTTTTGTAATGCTTTTGATGGTGACACTTCTTTCCCATATTAAATAAGTATTGTGTATGAAGTGTGCCGAATTTTGCTGTATACGTATGCATTATGTACCATTTCTTTAAAAAATTGTCTTTTATGACAATTATGGAGCTATTGGTTGTCTCACTTAAAAGTAGTTCACTCAAAAATTGTCATTATATACTCATCCTCATGTCATTCCAAACCTATATGACTTTCTTCTGAGCACAAAGGAAGTTTTAATACTGATTGCTTTTTTTGAAGTCTGATTTGAGACTGAAGCTTCAAAACTAAAAAATGTCAAAAGCACCATAAATGTCTTACAAAAGTGCTTCATGCAACTTGTACGTTGTATTTCAAGTTTTCCAAACAGATACGATAACTTTATTTAATGAACAGACCAAAGTTGAAGTCATTATTCATTGATAATCTTCACCTTGAATGTTGATCAACCTTAGAACCAAGTCTGATTCTTAAACGAATGACCCAGACCAGCTCTGAACTGGATCGACGGATTCATTGGATTGATTTGATTGTGATTTGAAATATCAGGTTTTCCAGTGAATAAGGACTTTAATTTTCATCTGTTCATCACACAAAAGGTATGACATATGACTTAAGAAGACTTAATATTTGAGTTGTATAGACTCATTTTACCATACAAAAATACACAATTCAGTTCACCTTTAGCCTCGGAATAACATAGCTTCGTTTTGAGTGAACTGTTCCTTTCAAGTGCCCATTTTATTCCTTTGTTGTAAAACTTTGTTTTGGGGGTCTCACATAATAGGTTTACATGCATCCAGGGTAACCCCCCCCCCCCCCCCAAAAAAAACAAACCTTTATATTTCTCCTAATATCCATTACATTGCAGCACCACCTTTTTTCTCACAGTGTCTGAAATAGTTTGAGCAAGAATTCAGTCTCTCTAAACCCCTCCTTTCCTAGATCCTACTCTGCTCTGATTGGTCAATGGCCCAGTCTGTTGTGATTGGTTAACCGTATGTGTCGGAAACGAAACTCCCATTACCATATAATAATATCAGTAGTTATGGCATTGGTTTTACATTATAAATTTGAGTCCTCATCCTATGGAAGTGAATGCAAAGAGTATTTGCTTTTGCAGCACAGAAAACATGTTGACAACACAAACCAACTTTTCGAGGCCTCAGCTACAAACTATAGTGTTTGATGGCAGGACAAATTAGACATTGTTCACGACAGCCAATGAGGCTGGCATTATGCAAATTTGTTTCAAACTTGCGTAGGTTTGAGCAGGAAGTAAGACCTGAATTACTGACGACTCATTTCAGGGAGTTCAGAAACGGTTTTCTTTCAGGAGAAAATAACATTTATTGGCTCACTTTGATCTTTGAAACTCAAGACAAGACATTTTACATTCACAAACCAGCTATATTAAACACTACATGAATGGTAATATCCGAAAAAGCATAATAAGGGCACTTAAAGACCCATAACTGATGTTTTATTAATCTAGTGCTTTTGTAACCTGTAACATCTGCCACAGGCCCCATTTGGATGGATAATGTGAGGTGTGAAGGAACAGAGAAAACTCTGAAAGACTGCAAGTCGAACGGGTGGGGTGTTCATGACTGCAAACACTCTGAGGATCTCGGAGTGGTCTGTAGTCCAGAAAGAAGGCTGGACCAAGTGCATCCTGGAGTCACCAGAAGAGGGCACACCATCGCTCTCAGACCAAACGCAGTCTCCTCGAACCGTTGGCAGGACATTTACTCTAGTTCAAGGACACCTGCACATCTCAGGCAAGGCAATGGACATTCCCAGGATCACACCAGATGGGATCAATACTCCAGACAGCAGTTTCATAATCCGGTAAACAGAGACCGAAACAGAAACCGAAACCTTCATGTCGTTCCAAACTCATCTTGCTTTCCTTCTTCT
Source organism: Zacco platypus (assembly GCA_038088235.1). NCBI lineage: Eukaryota > Metazoa > Chordata > Actinopteri > Cypriniformes > Xenocyprididae > Zacco > Zacco platypus. The sequence continues at coordinate 21,611,318 of CM076078.1, read as the reverse complement.
GTCGAACACAAAGTAATACTTTTACTTGTAATATAGTGCACTAGTTCCAATTCACCACTTTTTTAATGCTTTTATATTACATTTCTGACATTTTTATGCATGGCACGTACAAAGAACAGAGGGTTTGGATCGATATGAGGGTAAACAATGACAGATTTTTCATTGCTGGGCAAACTATTGCCATTGTAGGTATGCTCATGTGTTTTCAATCTACCTCTAGTCTGCCAGTAGGGTGAGGATTGAGGAAGTCCGTCTCAAACCAGTCTTGATGGTTACAAAGAGGCGAACTCTTGTCACCGAGGGTGTGGTGGAAGTAAAGCATGCTGGGAGATGGAGACAGGTGTGTGATAAAGGCTGGAGTCTGAATAGCAGCAGAGTTGTGTGTGGGATGCTTGGCTTTCCTGACGCGGAGCAGCCCAACATGAACACCTACAAGTGAGTCCTGCACTTCTAATGAAAAATATAACTTGTGCACTGGCGTTAGTCTCTGTGGTTTTGGTCCTGAGATAATTAGTATTATATTAAAACCCAACATTTAGCGCTAATTCACTGTTATTGGATGATGTTAGTTTTGTAAATTTCATTATGTTAGTACAGGGTTTCCCAGACTTTTGACTAACATAAAATCTGGTCCAGACTGCAGCATATTCTGGCCAAAAACTGCCCACTTGGTCAGGAAAAGACTGTCTGGCTCACATGTAGCAGAACTGAAGCAGCCAGCAACAGTTTATTTTTATATGCTGTTTAAGTAAGTGTAAATACAGGTAAAATTAGGTTAAATACTTGATGCTTCTAAAGTCTAGGGTCTGTTATTTTTTTGAAGTCTCTTCTGCTCACCAAGGCTCCATTTATTTGATAAAAATACAATAAAAAGAGTAATATTGTGAAATATCATTACAATTTAAAATAGCTGTTAAAATGTAATTCCTGTGATGCAAAGCTGAATATTCAGCATCATTACTCCAGTCTTATTTATATTTATATTTATAATTATTATTAAATATTATATAATGTTTTTTTTTCAGGGTTCTTTGAGTAGAAAGTTCAAAAGAACTGCATTTATTTGAAATAGAAATTTGTAAAATTATAATTTTCTTTACCACTTTATCTTTGTCACTTTGGATTAATTAAATGCATTGTTGCTGAATAAAAATATTTGATATTGTATAATATATAGAAGTAATTTCTTTCAAAAATATATATTTGATCAAAAAACATACTCAACCTTAATTATTTCAATTTCAGTATTATTTAAGGAAACAATATAGAGAGCTACATGTTCTTCAAGGGATCCTATCTTTCTTTCACCCTCCCCCCCCCTGTTTTGTTTGTTTGTTTTGGATTTGCTGTGCTTGTTGGACCACACAAGATGTAGTGAGGATCATATTGTATGTAGAAAAAGTTCATTTCTAAGCACAGAAAATGTTTGTCTCTGCATGTAGTGAAAGATTCACCACCTCTGTTGACTGGAATGGCACGTCTGTTTTCCTTATCTCTGTTCCCCAGGCACCTTTCACAAACCTGAGCACTTAAGCAATGATTAAAAGATCTTTCAAAAGCACTGATGCTATCTGGACCCCAGTGTTGCTGAAATGAACGGTCTGTTCTGAACGCTTAGATTTAAGTAAGAAGTCTAATATTCCTGCTGATTGTTATTGGAAAGGGACATCAGTTTAAAGCCTTCAAAGTGTCTGTTGTTGGAGAAAGAGTTTCGGGTTTGTTTAATGATTTTATTGACACTGTCACCCTTGACTTTCTCCTGCCTCCTCACAGTATGTTCTCCTGAACAGTGTTCCCAACCAAGCAGTACTGTCACTGTGTTGTCTTTCTTGGTCAGCTCTTTTAATTATGTAAGATTACATATTAAATTACGTGCAGACTACTGTTGGGAGATTCTGGGCTGTATTTCACCTTTAGCTTTATACAGGTTGTCTTCAGAGCTCTATCTGTGCTTTATACATTTAACAAATAACAGTGATGGTACTGTGAATGCAAGTCTACTGAAGCTAGATGCCTACAGACAGGAGACATGATATATATATATATACACACACACACACACACACACACACACACACTTTCTTTAGAGAGCATAAATACAGAATCAGAGATAAGGTCCGTCACTGCTCCTTTTAGAAAACTTTTAATTTCTTTGAGCAATTATGTACTCATGTTTGTTGTCTTTGCCTACCTACGTAACTCCTGTCAACATAACCTCCTTTTTTACCAACCTAAACTACTTATTCACTGATCTATAGCATTTATCTGTCTCATTCTCCTGCTTTCTACTTACCCAATTACCTACCTATCTATCTACCTATCTTTTTACCATTCAAGTATTAGTTTACTATCCTTGTCCGACCTAACCCTATCTTAGCTAATCAATCATTCACCCACTTATCTACCTATATTTTTACTTTCCTACTACTTTTATTTTTACCTACTTTACTTATCCACATATCTACCAGTCTACTTGCTGTACCTACCCATCTATAGTACTGCCTACTTGGATAACTACCTATCATTTACCTAATTACCCACATATCTACCTATTTTTTTATCTTCCTTCCTACTTACCTACCTACCTAAAACTTGCCTACCTTTTTACTTCCCTAACTACTTATCCACCTATCCACAGTATCTATTTGCCTGCCTACTTATTTTCATCTCCTGGTACTTAGTTACCTACCAATCTTTTTACCATCTTAGTGATCTTCCTACTTAGTAACCTGAAGGTTATGGGTTCGATTCTCAATACCGGCAGGAAATGACTGAGCAAGGCACTTAACCCCCAATCATTACCCACTGCTCCGGGTGTGTATGTCCACAGTTTGCTGTGTTTGTGTGTGTGTGTTAGGGACCCTCCGACATCAGTTTGATTGACAGGAGCTCTAACCAATCATAACCCCGAATCCGCCATTTTGTCCGACAAAGCAGTCAGGGGAGTTAGTAGATTAATGTTAGTGAACTTGAACTTGAAAAATTGTGTGTACTCATGTCTTTCTGTGGTTGAAACAACATTCCTTCTGATGTCCATTCATGTTTATTTGATACTATAAATGAACTAGTATGAAGAGAAGGTTGGTCTCAATTGCAGAGGACAAATTCTGAATATGGCTTACCACACTTGGCCTTCACATGTCACTTTCACTTTACTTAGTTAGGTAATTAGGTTGTTGACTATCTACCTATATTTTTTACCCTCCTATGTACCTACGTACCTATTTTTTTACACTCCTATCTAACTGCCAACCTACTTTTTTACCTGCCTAACTACGCATCTGCCTATCTACCTTCCTACATATTTTCTTTCCCTCTTTTGCCTTTTTGGTTAACTACCTATCATTTACCTTATTGCTAAATATTTACCTTTTTTAGACCATCGTGAGACAGGTTAGTTTTACCCTACTAATATCCATGTTGTTGCAATAGTAATCCTGCTCAGTATGAGAGGAACCGCAAGTTCAGACATTTGGTGCATGTGGCTGGCTGAGGAGCCACTGGTGCGAAGCTACCGTCTGCAGGATTATGACTGGATGCCTGTAAGTCAGAATCCCACATAAAAGGAGTGATACTGCAGCGCCTTGGGAATTCGATTGGGCCTGGATAGCCGGAGTGCGAGCTCCAGCGAGGAGAGCCACTCAAGACTGGAACCGAGGGAGGCCGAACGAGCGCCGCCCCCCTTCTCCCTAACTGCATCTCAATTTTGTGGAACAACCCACTGCTAAATGACTCGTAGACGGGTTTTACCAACCTTTTTACCCAAACTACTTCTCCACCTATCCACCTATCCACCATATCTACAGCCGACCTCCCTTCTTATTTTGTTCTCCTCATACCTACTAACTTTCTTATTAATGAGTTGCACAAGCATATTTTTATTCCATGACATGCTGAGCAGTAAATCCATCTAACTCCGGGCAGGTTAATAATTTGGATTAAAATAGTTTGCCTTACAGTTACTACCTGTTGCTCTCATTTGTGTTCTCACTTCCTTGTTATCGTTGCCTCATTTTGCTCCTCTTATAGGGCGCTGTTGTGGTTCAGAGGCATTTTTTGAGTGACCACACTGACAGCACAACTATTTCATTCCAATTGTCTGAATGGACTTTGGCCATGCTGGCATGTCGTCCTATGTGCTCATTATAAAAAGCACCACCTTAATCTTATGGGTCTGCGGCCTCCAGGCTTTTTTAGGTTTGTGCTGGGGCGTTATAAGTGTTGTGCAAGCTTTCTGCTGATGATTCCTCTAAGGTCTGTCTGCTGTTGCATAACAATATGTCCTGATAATGTTCTTGAGCATTAAGCAATTTTAAATTTTTTTTATGCTCTAAAAAAAAGATTTCTTACCCATCAGATAAGACCATTGACAGGTTGGTTATCTTTGGTTCGCTTTGTTCCCTTTTTCCTGAGAATCCTAATCTTGAGGTCACAAGAACACCTAAGCAAGCTTTTGTTTATGCATGACTCAAAGACATGCCACAAACAGCAACTTGAAGATGCTGTTTGAACTTGAATTAGAGCTTATAGAGCTAGCTGTGGCTTTTGTGGCTTACGTCCTAGGGAATCTCCATTTGGCTCTGTCTCGTCTGTGAGCGTGCCCAGTACCTGACCTCACCATGTAGTACGTGCATTTTGTTAAGTCTCCAAAGAGCACCAGACTTGGCAGATGTACTGAAAAGCGATTCCTCACGCTCCCACTCAGTGATCGCAAGCCACCCCGCCCTGACACTGCTTCTTCTGGATCCTCCGCTGAAGATGCTGTAATTAAATGTTGAGCCCTTCAGAAGATTTCAACGTTTCTTGCGAGTAAGGGAAAGGCAGATTACAATTATAGCTGCGCCCTTTGGCTGCTGTGTCAGCAGGACACACTCTGTCACCAAGGAAATTAAAAGATTTAAACCACAATTCAGGCTCAAATATCCTTTGACGAGCATCTCAATATGCTCAATATTTTAATTGTTCAGATTCTTTTATTTCAGCCTAAAGCAGCATCCCAGTCAGACTGTGATCAGAAATAAAAATTGCCTTTAATATTTATCGAGTTTGCACTATAATGTTCAGCTCAGTGTCATTTAATTGCAGGCTTAAACTTATTTTAAGCAAAATTTCAGTCCAAGTTTAGGCTTTCAACATTCAGTGGTGTGGTGTGAGAGATTTTTCATAATTTATATGTTGTATTATATCACATGCGTTGTACAGGATGAGGCAAAATCATTTTTCTTCTAATCAAAGGCGACGAGCAAACATATGACCTATGATATGTTACATATGATATATATATATATATATATATATATATATATATATATATATATATATATATATATATATATATATACTGTATTTGTCTGATATACTATTTGTAAAGTGCGTGACGTCAAACTTTTTCCTGTAGACTTGCGTCCTTGTATTGTGTTATGTAACAACTGTAGAGATTGGTTCTTTAGCTGTACTATATGTCGATATATTCTCAATATATCATAGATTTGAGTGCCTTTTTGTTTAAATAAATGCTTAAACAGCATTACTATGATGGAGTGAGAGAGAAAGAGTTTTGTGTGTATGTGTATAGACTAATGCTTAAAACAGTGGCATGATTGTTGTCTCCAAACAGACCAGCTCTCTCTATCATTAAGTTTTCTTGGTTCAGCAGTAAACCAAGGGTGGAACTCTTGGACTAATTACATGAGCAGGTGGGTATTTCAGTGGCGGCAACTGTAAGAACAAATGGAAAAATAAATAAACAAAAATAAATAATAATATTGTGTCTGTGTGTGTATAGTTATTGTTTAATGTATCTCTTCATGTTCAGAGCAGTACATTTGATATACAAAAGGCCAGCTTAATATCTAAAATTATTTATTTATTTGAATGCCAACTGTAAATGATCATTTAGCTGGAGTTCTGTAGCTTTAGACTTGAGTTACTACAATGTTACTCTGCTTCAGAGTGTCATATGGTAGAAACATCTAGAATATTTTATGAGGTCATTAAACTGGAGATTCCACACAGCATTTGACTTTAGTTACTTTTCTGTTGACCGATATTCCCTCTTGAATTTCATTCGTTAAGAGTTCCATCATCAGAATGAGTCTGTTAAATCTGTATTGAATTTACATATTTTGAAAATCCTTATTTAAGTAGACATTTGATAAACTATTTTGTGTGTGCAGACAGAAAAACAGATTCTGCAAAATCAAAACAAAATCCTTTGGGTTACAAGCCCAAATGTTTAATAACTACCACATTTAGTTTGACAGATAGTGATTATATAATGTGTCACTGATGACGGGTGCATTAGAGAGCAGCTCCTCTCACTCACTCACACTCACTCACTCTCTCACTCTCACACACATTCACACACTCACTCTCTCACACACTCACTCTCTCACACACTCTTTTTCTCTCTCTCTTCTAAGTTTGTCTCAGTTTGTTTTTTGGGAAGTCTTACTGTGCCCATTCCGGGATACCAACATGCCAGTGGAAATATCTGTTTATAGAATGTACATATTTGAAAGGCAGTTTAGTGGTTGATTGAGTTAAAACATATGCTCTTTGATGTCTGTGTCTGTGGGCCATACATTTTATTATTATAACAGCAATGTAAACTGATGAATCTTTGGTTTAAGTTATTTTGAATAAAGACACAAATGTTAATGAACCGAACACGACCTGGAATAGTGAGTTTTTACTCTAACTCTCAGCTAACTACAAAATCTCATGTGATTTATGGCTTTCTATACATTTATTTTGCCTTATTATCAGTGTAATATTTTTTTTTGAGATTATATATATTTTTTGATATTATCAAAAGCATCATAAATCACATAATTTTTCAAATTTTAACATATATTTTTTTTCCATTTACAGAAAAATATGGGATAAAAAAGTCAAGGATACAACAACCAGGTGAATTCACTTTATTCGTCTTAGCCGAATATCTACATACAACACTAAAGAATAATCCTTTACATCAGAACATCTTATTACTCTTAATTTAATTGCTCTTGTGGATTATGATGTCTCCTAGATTGAGTCAGATGACCAAGAAGAAGGGATTCTGGGTTGAGAAAGTACATTGTCTGGGTACAGAGCCCAGCCTGGCGGAGTGCCACACCCAGCTGTCAATCCCTCGAAGCCCCGCCCCCTGTAAGAACGGTCGCCATGCTGTGGCTCGCTGTGTCCCAGGACCGCAATTTGCTCGTATATCCTCTGGCAGACCGCAGGCACCTCACCCTGTGCAGGTAATTCTTGAAACATTTATGCTATGTTCAGATTTGAATTTTTTTTTTGTACATATCCACATTTAGAGGTGGATTGAAATGGGATTTTTACAGATCCGTCTCAGTCTGGATGCTCTGGCTGCTCAAATCGGATTCTCATTTTGCGTCACTTTTAACGTGACGTAGGCCTCACGTCATAACATAACATAACGTCAAAGCCGGTGGCTGAAATGCCGGCAGTATTCATACACTATTCAATTGGTATGTCCAAAGATTTCTGGAGGAGTTGCAAATATGGCTCCCGAATGAACAGATTTTTCTTTGAAAGGGACTTTTCTCTGGACACACAAATCTAATTTGATCACTTGCAACTTTTCAGTCTGTCTGAAAATATCTGATTTGCCTGCAGATTGAACATAGCCTTGTTATTTTAGATTAATTGACTGTCTGTTATTGACTAGCTATTATTAAGGGTGGATTTGAATGTTTAGTGTATAATGTTAAATCGTTTTTAAAAGTAAACATATACATTTTTATGTTTGTATAATATATAAAAACTATGTTTTTAATGTTTGTTTTATCATAATAACCAAATTGTCCCCAGCCATCATCCATTTCAATGGGTTATACTGACTAAATAACTCACAAAAATAAATTACCAAATAACACTAAAAAATTATGATAGTCTAATTCAACCCTCATTATGCCATTATTGAAATTACAATATGCATGAAAAATGTTTTAAATGTCCTCTGCCTGTGTGTACTAAATGTAAATAATGCAATGTGGTGCAATAATATTTGCCTTTTTGTACTGATCTACAAAGCTATTATTTTCAACCCCGATGTTTTGAATGTAACAGAACCGGCATATACAATACTGTTTGGGGTCAGTTAATTGTTTTTTTTCATCAAAAGAAATTAATACTTCAGCAAGAATGCATTAAATTGATCAAAATTCTATTCTTCAAAGAGTTCTGAACAAAATGTATCAATGTTTCCAAAAAAAAAAATATTAAGCAGCATAATTGTTTTCAAATATTACACAAATCAGCATATTAGAATGATTTCTGAAGGATCATGCGACACTGACGACTGGAGTAATATTCAACTTTTCCAGTTAAATTTTAAAATATATTAGAACAGCAAACAGCTGCTTTTTTAAATTATAATATTTCATAATGTTACAATTTTTACTGATCAAATAAATGCAACCTTGGTGAGCATAATATGCTTTCAAAAACATGTACAGGTGTAGTGTACAGTAATATGTTTTATCATGGGTGAAATGTCATGGGTTTTAAACAGATATTTAGGGTTTGGGCTATTAGAATCAGCCACTGAAAAAAAAAATGTATTGCTAACACTTTACAATAAAGTTCATTAGTTATAACATTATTTAATGTATTAACTAACATGAACTAACCATGAGAAATACATCTGTTACTGTATTTTCTAATCTTCATGAACGTTAGTTAATGAAACTACAGTTGTTCATTGTTTGTTCATGTTAGTTCACAGTGCATTAACTAATGTTAACAAGATTTTAATAATGTATTAGTAAATGTTTAAATTAACTTGAACAAAGATTAATAAATGCTCTACATGTTAACTAATGAACCTCATTGTAAAGTGTTACCGATGTATTTGTGGACCACTAATCTGAAAATTTTGGAAGGTAATCTCATTGGTGGTCCTCAAATATCTATTGTGGTTATAATAACCCTGGTACTTTGGGCCTGAGGTAGAGAAATATGATTTCCTGAAAGTAACCTTTCAATCTTTTTTCTCCTCTCATAGCTGTCAGTGCGGCTGAAGTCAGGGCCACGTCTGGGAGAAGGCAGAGTCGAGGTTTTGCGTGAGGGAAAGTGGGGAACTGTGGTTGACCACCTGTGGGACCGTATCTCAGCCAGCGTGGTGTGCAGAGAGCTGGGCTTTGGCACTGCCAGAGAGGCTCTTACCGGAGCATACATGGGTCAAGGTGGGAATTACAGTTGTGTAAGCTTAAAGAAATAGAAAAAAATTTGTTATTATTTACTTGCCCTCATGTAGTTCCAATTGGGATCAGAATGAGGGTAAGTACTGTAAATGACAGAAGTTTCATTTTTGTATGAAGTGTTCCATTAATCTGCCAATGTGGTGTTTTTGGGAAGAAGGTGATTCATAACTGTATAAACATGGATATGATTATACTGCGTTTGGCTCATGATACCACAGTAGTCTGAGTGTGAGCTTAATTCTAAAGCTCTTCTTATCTGTGGGATACGCCTGTCTGCAGCTGAATTGGAAACGGTCTATGGCATAACATGAGGATGTCTTACATCATGCGATATCATGTACAAAACATGAATGTACAGCAGTGACGATTCTTTAAGCCAAGGAACTTTCCCTGAACTTTCTGTGCCTCAGATCCACACTGTATGCGAGTGTACTTTAGCTAGTGAAACAAAACTCAACGCTGATCTGTATTCCGAGCAGCATCTGTTCTCTTTGGCAGAGAAGTTATCCCATCTTGTCAGACTGAAGCCATGACAGAAGCAATTTATTGAAGACTTCCAGATATCGCACTGATGAAAAACACAGCCACTAATGTTGTGCAGTTTTTTTTAAAGAAAGTTACTGAAATGACGTTCGACTCATAAATGATGTTTTATCAGCTGCCACCGTTCAAAGAACTGAAAGGATGAAATGTTGATTTGTGGATTATGAGGATTTTAGGGGCCTGTTACCTTAAAATATAAGTTGCAATGCACCAGTAGTGACTCGTATGAAAGTAGAGACACTTGAAATGAACCTGAATAAGGTAAAAGGAAAGCTCAAATATAGTGTATATTTTGTATATTAAGTATAGTAACATAAATGTACCATTAAGTTTACTCTTTCAATACTATTTAGGATTAAATTGGCCCACTTTTTAGTGTGTAAAAGTATACTTTTAAGTGCGACAGTAGTAAACTTTGAGTATACTACAAGTTTACAACTACATTTTTCGATTGTACTGCATCTAAACTAGAAGTGAACTTAGGTCTACTGATAGTTTCTAGTTGTACTTGTTGCCTATTCACACCACACTGACAAACACCAACAAACAAGTTGGCCATTAGATTTAGAACTCTATGAGAACAAACGGTCATGTTCACACTGACCCAACAAACACTGACAAACAAGTAATATAGTATCATATATATTTTCATCGTATTAAAGTATTGAGGCAAACATAAGAATACTAACCTGAAATCCGAAGCGCTAGCCATCTGGTCCCTTGCGTAGGGGTTGATGTTGCTTATACCAGGTTTTTAAAAATTAAAAAAAAAAAAATTTTTTTTTTTTTTTTTTTTTTTAGCGCAACACATCAAAGGCATATAACCATTTAGCTAAACAAGCCAAAATAAATTCATTTTAAACTAAACTTGGGTTAAACCTCCGTTGCTCTCATACTTATACCTCTCTCTTTAGGCATGAATCCAAATATTTCCATTTTGCAAAGTATTTGGATGCTTACTATTTATTATGTAAAGTCCTTCACGCACGTGTTCCAGTAATCGATGGAAAAAAATAATTCTCTTCACATGAGCAAATATGGCAACACCAGAGAGGAGTCTGCCTTTGAGGGGCTTGCTGAACGGCACGTTTGTACTATTTAAATTGAGTATTGTAACTTTTTTTATGTTTTGACTGTATTTATTTTAATAATGAACAAACTGCGATGTCACGTTTGCAGTGCTTTGTTGTGTGTGTGCGTGAGGCGCCGGCGCGATCAAACCGCAGTCTTTGCAAGGGACTTGCATCATCATCATGGCAACGGCTCGCGACCAGGTCAGATTACGTCAGAGTTTGTTGGCGTTTGTTGGAAAACGATACCACACTGATCAGACATTCCACGACCTATGGCAAGCCGTTTTGACTTTTATTCATTTTCAGGATATGAACTTGTGAAATCAACAATTACATTTTCACTAGTTAAAATGTTAATTCTTGATATCAGGAATTAGATTTCCACTAGTAACAGTGTTAATTCTTGATATCAAGAATCTTGATATCAATTTCCACTAGTATAAACTATAATTCTTGATATCAAGAATTGTATTTTTACTAGTGAAATCTCGCCATTCAAATTCAATTGTTGATATCAAGAATTAATTTCTTTCTAGTTGAAATTCCAGTTTCACATATCAGGAATACAATTCTTACTAGTAAAAATGCAAATTTTTGATATCAACAATTACATTGTTACTAGTGCAAATGTCTATTCTTGATATTAACAATTGAATTTTTACTAGTAAAAATGTTCATTTCTGATATCATGAATGTTATTGTTACTAGTAAGAAAGCCGTTTTAGATATCAGAAATTATATTGATATCAGGAAATCATTTTCAGATATCAGAAATGAATATTTTTACTAGTAGAAATTCAATTGTTGATATCGAATAGACATTTCATCTTTTCATCACAATTGAATTCTTGATATCAGACATTTGCATTTTTACTAGTAGCAATGTAATTATTGTTATCAAAAATGATGATTTTTACTTGTAAGAATTATATTTTTGATATGTGAAAATGGAATTTCAACTAAGAAATCAATTCTTGATATCAACAATTGAGTTTGAATGGCAGCCTATGGCGAGATTACACTAGAGAAAATACAATTCTTGATATCAAGAATTATAGTTTATACTAGTGGAAATTGAATTGTTGATATCAAGAATTAACACTGTTACTAGTGGAAATCTAATTCCTGATATCAAGAATTAGCATTTTAACTAGTGAAAATTGATTTGTTGATATCAAGAATTCATATCCTGAGAATGAATAAAAGTCAAAATGGCTTGCCATATACGACCCAACAAATGCTGATTAATCATGTTCAGTCGAGTGAAGACAGAGTCCGACCAACTCCAACAGACACCGACAGGGGTATCGCACCAATCCAACAAACTCCAACAGACGTGTTTGTTGGCGTTTGTCAGTGCGGTGTGAATTGGCCTTCGCACATTATTTAGTTAATGAAAGTACACTTTGAGGTATAATCTCAGTAAAATACTGGTTTAGTAGTTTTATACTGTCTGCAAGTATATTAAATATATATAAATATTTTAATCACCCTTCATTGGCAGGTGTGGCAAAAAAAAGAAAGAAGATATTTTAGAAAGTGACTCCACTCGCTGAATTTTGATTTCACCCATTTGGTTAGGTCGACTTGAGATCAAAGCTTATGATTTCTGTCCATCCATAGCGTGGAGGTATTTAGTTGTCGTATATAATTTTCCCGGTGCACCCGAGGCCACAAAAACATATAGTGAGTGAAGAGAGACACAAATTAGCGTTTCAATGACAGAACAGAGCTGGACTGTTTAGGACAGGCGGTAAAAATAGGAAATCTGTTGAGATGGACTACATGTACCAGACTGCGGTTACCGCATTTAGAAATGATCCTGAATAATGGTGTTGGTGCAGTGTTCAACGCACTGCCTGAGTTTCCAGACATTTAATATAACATAAAGGAGTAGTTCACCCAAAAATGAAAATTCTGTCATCATTTACTCACCCCCCGAAAAGATGTTTTTCGAAATATCTTTTATGTTCCACAGAAGAAAGAAAGTCATGTAGTTTTGGAATGACATGGAACATTCTGTCATTATTTACTCACTCTCGTTTTGGGGTAAACTATCCGTTTAATGTGCTTAGTGGTGGAAACAAGTTTGAAAATGGGGTGTCATTGTGTCTGGCTTGTGGAGCACATTCTGTCTGTGGATTTTTTTTTTGTTCAAAAGTGGTTTTATGGTGAAGTTAGCATGAACTCTGTATGATAATGTAGATCTTTCAAGGCCAGTGCAGCATGAAGCAACACATTCTGTTGAGGTGTTCTCTAAGTCTGACCTCCCAGTGAGATGAAAGTAAGCGTTCCTGAAGTCTCTCGATGACTGCATGTTTTGAGATTTGTTTAAAGGCTGTATCAGCTGGTTTTACCTCAGTCAGACACAATAGACAAGGGTTTTCAAGTGACGTTCACCCTCAGGGACCGACGCTTAACAGGAAAAACATATAAGGTGAAGACGATATTTTTGTATGCAGTACACACTGAGTTTTTCCTCTGGCTTTGAACTGGTGCTGACATGAACTTTGGTAAGAGAAATAATTCTTATATAGCAATTTAATCTGCTCTTAAAATAGGGATTATAGTCATCCCATGAAAAGAAAACACCATTAATGCGGAATATATATATGTTGTTTTATTTTAGGGAGAAGAAAATGTCCATTTTCCGTAAACCACACTCTAGTGAAACTATTCACTGCAGTCAGTCACAGAACCACTCCCTTTCCATCGGCCACTTCTGGAATACTTAGTCTTTGCTTCTGTTTTTCTGATATTTGCTTCCCTTTTTGTTCATAATCTGTTTATATTTATGCAGATATTTGTATGTACTTTTTTTATTTTTTTATTTATTTATTTATTTATTTTAAGAAATTCATATTTTTTCAGCAAGGACACATTTAAATTGATCAAAAGTGAGAGTAAGCTCATTTATAATACTCATAAAGATTTTTATTTCAAATTGTCTTCCACAAAAATATTAAGCAGCACAACTGTTTTTAGCACTAATAATAATAATAATAATAATAAATGTAACACTAACACTGGAGTAATGATGCAAAAAATATGGATATATATATATATATATATATAAGTAGCACATGACACAGAGAAAATTTTTTAATTGAGCCATTCGAATTTTTAATTATGATCGTCAAATTATGAAGTCATCATTCTGTCTACCGGAAAAATTACATGAACAATAATTAGAAGTCTCTTTTTAGTAGTCGATCAATGGGGGTTTTTTTCAATGACTTTTACTTTTAGTCTCCAATCTTTGCTTAAATCCTTGATTATATGTAATATTCTCTGTGAGGGAACATTTCCATATTATTCCTCAGGGTTTTAGCCAATCTCTAGCAATTTGCTTCCCAGAAGCGTGGCCAAATAGGGTGCTGTGTTTGCTTTCGGGCTCTATCATTTCTGCTTCAAAACTAAACAGCTGGTCATGATTTCATTGCTCTGTTACAAATCTGTCTTTTTGATCAGTACGATCACCAAACTTAGCCGGCAGCAGCGCAGTAGCACATAATCGCGGTTTTTCCACAGCGGTTCATACAGCTCTCTACTTCATTTACCCTGAATTTCTCCAGTATGTATTTCTGAGATGGGGAAAAACTATATAATTACTCTTACGCTAATGTTACTCTGGGATATTTATGCTGTGTAGTGGATTTCACATCCTTGTGAGATTCATATCTGAAGTTTTAGCTCACTGCTCACTTTGGGCTCTGCTTTAGTGGTCACCTAAGGCTGAATTGACCAATGTTTTTACATCACAGTAAACAAAGAGGGAAATGAACTGTGACATACTTTTTATCAAGATTTTCATCTCCATAGAACTTCAAGAATGTGATGATAATGATTGCATCACTCTGAATCTGATCAGACTCATGTGTGGCCTTCTGGTGTGTGATGAGGAATTTTGCTTTAACTCTACACATCATTTAGAATATCACATAAGCAGTGTTGGGGAAAGTTACTTTTAAAAGTAATGCATTACAATATTTTGTTACTCCATAAAAAGTAACTAATTACATTACTTAGTAACTTTTTATGAAAAGTACTGTGTTGTGTTACTTTTGCATTACTTTTTTTCACCTCAGCTGGGCTTGCTTGTTTGTTTTTTCATTAAAAAAATCCTATTTTTGGCAAATGCAAGATCCTTTCACACCAAAAGTGAAATGAATAAGCCTCACGCTGAAGGAAATGTAAATTCATGCCTGTATGGTAGAGGTCGCAGCTCAAACAAACCTTTCTGCTTTGCTCACATTCTGGATTTCAGAAGAATAGGACACATCGAAGGTCAGCAGCTAAGTCATTGATTAATACTGTGAGATTAAATACATAAAGTATATTTGTATATATTAACATTTAGTTATTGCAGGTTTCTTAAGTTTGCATTTCACTGTTTATTCATTTTGAGAAATACTGAATCTGATTTTGTGCCAGTGAGATGAATATATGCATGCTCACATTCAGTCTAGAACTATAATATCCATCAAGTTCACACAGCGCACACAAAACCTCTACACTTACTCCCGATTTCTCTCAACATGGGGACAGGAGAGGTGTCAGTCAATAAATGAGAAAACAATTATTACTATTTGAAAAAGTAACTGATATTTTGTTGTAAATTTAAAAGTAATGTTACTATTAGTTACTTGAAAAAAGTAATCTGATTACATATCTCACTACCCCCAACACTTCCCATAAGAATCAATTTACAAAATGGTTTTCTGTATAATTGATATTATTCTTACTTGGGCTGGAAAATCGTGACAATGAAAGCTTACTTTATCTGCCATTTTTATAACAATAAATTGTTCAATTACTCAGTAATAATCCTCCATAGATTTACATCAGTAAAGATCAAAGGTTAGTTTGAGAAATAACAGATGGCAGCAGTTGGTCATTAATGTTTTTGAAAAGGGTTGGTTAGAAATTTCTTTATGACAGAAAGAGCTCAAACAGGCCAGGTGTTTGTTATTTTGTCTTATATTTGAGACTTTTAATTTGTCATTCCCCACATTTACTGTTTGTTTGTTCTACAGGAACGGGGCCGATCCACATAAACTCGGTGCAGTGCACTGGCACAGAACGCTCCATTTTGGATTGTCACTTCCAGGAAGTCCCTCCCTGGACATTCAAACATAGCCAGGATGCTTCTGTCAAGTGCTATGTTCCTAAAACAGGCATGGAAACCACGGTAAGCAAAACAACCACAAGTTACTCTGATATAATTCAGATAGCTCAGTAATGTTCAAAATATTTGGACACTTAAAGTGTAGCTTTGTCGATTTTCAAACCACTTTGTATTGTCACAATGTCTGTAATATGTAAATGAACAATATTTACTTGTCCTCCATGTTACCTGGACCAAGAAATTCAATTTTACTTGTGAGCAAAATGACTTTTTACAGCTCCAGAGCTTTCACAAAAACTACAAATTATTCTTCTGCATTTTTGTATCTCCAGCCACAGACATTGGATCGACAGAGGGTTATTAATTGAACAGTTATTGTAATGGTATTGTCTTATCAATGAAAATTGTATCAGTTTTCTTACCTGTATGCAACAGTGTTTTGCCTCAGTGGGTTAGGCGGAACTAAAGCTGGGAACACACCAAGCCAACGCTGACGAACTAGTACCGATGAAAGCAGACTGCGGGGTTGACTCATGTCGACAGCTTCTGGGTTCAAAGTTGCCCTGACACACCAAACCGACGCTCGACACTCGCATATAAAGGAGATAACTGTCTATTTAAGCACATATATTAGTCAATATTCGTCATTCAAAAAGGTAAAGGGAAACTAAGACTGCATATATACAAACCATAAACAAAGCAGCTCTTGCTTACCATTTTGGTAAGCACGTTGAACATGCTGATCACGTTCTTTATTCCACTCATGTTATTATGAAAATATTCGTGTATTTGAGTGCTCAGGTGAGATGACGTAAAATTAGTACAACTTTCTGTCAGTGCCATCATGACTTCTTTGCTTGCTTTCATAACTTTTGCTTACATTAGCGTGAACTGACTCGTTTGCTATACTGAGCAGCCAATCAGAGTTCTCTCTCTATCACCGACGGCCCGACACCGATTCAACATGTCGAATCGGCTGAAGAACACCCGACTTCAGCTGACGGTGTGGAACACACTGAGAAAACTTAGTCGGTCGACGAACAGAAACTGACCGACGGCCGACCGTCGGCTTGGTGTGTTCCTGCCTTAACAGAATGGCAGTTTCTTTCAGTTTTTTTTCCTCTGTTTTGGCCTAAAACACTGTGTTCGTAGTCATTCAGTTTAAAATGACTCTCTCCTTATTTACAATTCTTTGCTGCCTTAAATTAGCCTCTGCCCATAACTCGCTGGATCCTTCACTGGAAAATCGAAACTAACTTCTTGCACCCAGGAGCAATGCAAGTCACCACTATTATGACTAAAAGTTTGCTAAGAAGTATTTCCTACTTAAGCAACTTGGTATTTGATTCTGGTAAGCACATCCATAGCAGATTGGCCTTGGTCGGCATTATATCATGCATTCAGTATAAGCAATTAAATGTTTTTTTACATTAAATGACATGTATTTCCAATTAATATACTGACTTTGCTTTTTTATATGGTAGATAGGGTATGTACAGTAGAGCATGGTACTAGCAATGCCAAGGTCATGGATTCAAAATGCACAAACTGATAGATAAGCTTTTAATGAATATGTACATTTGAATGCATTATATGGCATTTATTTTAAATATACACATTTAATCCAATAAACATCACTTAAGAGAAGTGAGGTTGGTTCTGAGAAATGTTCTAGCATCATTTGTTTACAAAAGTGTTTGAATATTCTTTGAGGCCACTGTATGTGTAGTTTTCATTCCTGTGAGCGTGTTTGTGTTTCAGGTGCGGTTGGCTGGGGGCAGGGACCCAGCTGAGGGTCGTGTGGAGGTCCTCATGGAGGTGGGGAGCAGAAAGCGTTGGGGGACGATTTGTAGTGAGAACTGGGGAATAAATGAAGCCATGGTGGTGTGCAGGCAACTGGGCTTTGGTTTCGCCTCGCGTGCCCATCAGGTGAGACTGCTGAAGAATGTTGTGTTTCCAGTAATCACTCTGAATATGTCTCTTGTCTTATTTGCTTTGGTTGCCTCAGTCTGTGTGCATTTTAAGCTTCCTGTGCATGTTTAGGGGGCTGGATATTTCTGGGCAACATTATAGTGTTATACAGTAGTTGTTTTGTGAAGACGAAGAGGTGGAACAGGTTTAGCAATAGCTTAGAACGGGGATCAAGACAGTTATACTTTCATTTCACACTGCTTACCTTAATTCTATTTCTGTTAAATCTCATAAAAAATTAAATAAAGTAAATAAATAAATAAATATTATTTATTTATATCATAGTATTTCAGCATTCATAAAAAAATCATCACATTTTAATAATTGTTATAAAACTGTAATGGAAATCATCTAATCTCCCCCCCCCCCCAAAAAAAAAAAAAAAAACCATCTGAATCTAAATTTAAATTATGTATACTATACATATCCGGACATCATCTGGGGCCGGTTGCACCAGCTGGACGTACACCCGGTTGTACGACTAAGCTTAATGTAAAATGCGTTTTAAGTCCAGTGTAGATTTAATACCTGTTTCATCATCTGGGCATAGAGCTTGTCTGAGACTAAATTTTACGCCTAGTCAAAGGTAGGTGTAAAGTGTGAAGTCTTTGTTAGTCTTTGGAAGGACTTGTTTCCATGTTGAAAATAAAGGCAAATAAAAATGTTGAGATGATGGAGTGTCTGGTATACGGGTTCCACGTTCAGCGGGCTGTCGTCGTGTTTGTCAAAGCTGCTCCCTAAAGGCGGGTCAGGATTATCTGCAAAGTTTAAAGCGTTATTAAAATATAACTTGTTCCAAAAATTTGTGACGGCTACTCTGTACACCGTATAAACAGGTCTAGCCTATAACTTGCTCCTTAAATTTGTACACTGTGTAAACAGCTAATCTTTTGCCAGATGTCTTGTATTTTTATTTGTTACTGAATTGTTTTGCTTTCATACCAAAATATGCATATACTTACTGAATTACTCAATATTTTTTCTTGTTTTACAATCTGACTAATTTAATTTTTCTTTTTTTCGGCTCATCAGTAATTTTTCATCTATTGCTTGGAGCCAATAAATTCACATTTGTAATCATAGTAATGCGAACGGTGTCTCAATTAACAGTGTGGTAGAGCATATGCGTGTACCCGCATCATCTACGCTAAACGTAGCTGTGCCTAGTCGTAGTTTTTGATGGTGCAACAGGTGTATTCATCGGTAAACTGGACATAATTAAGTACAGAGTAGAGCTTACACCCAACGTTTTTATGTCCAGCTGGTGCAACCGGCCCCTAGTCTTTAGGAGATCTTAAAATTTAGGTAAATATAACCTCAGATGAACAGCACATCTGAGACATATTACACCATGACATAGTACACTGTGTCATTTATTTAACAAACATAAAGCCAAACTGGAGAATCCATGTGTGACAATGTTAAGTACACCCTATGATTCATTAGATTGTAGAACCTCCTTTAGCAGCAATAACTTGAAGTAATCACATTCTGTATAACTTTATCAGTCTCTCAGATCATTGTGGATGAATTTTTGCACACTGTTCTTTACAATGTGGCATCAGCTTATTGAGGTTTGCTGGCATTTGGTTATGCACAGCTCTCTTAAGGTCCCACTACAACATTTCAGACAGGTTGAGGTCTGGACTTTTTCTTTTTCAGCTATTCTGTTGTAGATTTGCTGGTGTGCTTGGGATCATTGTCCTGTTGCATGGCCCAATTTCTGCCAAGCTTTATCTGTTGGAAAGAAGCCTTCACATTTGACTCTAGAATACTTTGGTGTACAGAGAAGTTCTTGTTGAATCAATGACTGAAAGGTACCCAGGTCCTGTGGCTGCTAAACAATCCCAAATTATCACCCCTCCGCCACCCTGCTTGACAATTGGTACGGGGTGTTTGTGTTGATATGCTGGGTTTGGTTTTTGCCAAACATGGCGCTGTGCATTATGGCCAAACATCTCCAATTTGTCTGTCCAGAGGACATTGTTCTAGAAGTCTTATAGTTTGTTTCTTGTACTTTGCAAAGCTAAGCCATGCTGCTGTGTTCTTTTTAGAGTTAAGAGGCTTTCTCCTGGCAACCCTTCCAAACATGCCATACTTGTTCAGTCTTTTTCTAATTGCACGGTCATGAATTTTTAACATTTAACATGCTAACTGAGGCCTGTAGAGTCAGTTAGTCTAACCTTGGATGTTTTCCACTTGTGAATTATCTTCATTTATTCTTCACATATAGCACATTGTGAACCCTAAATCCGTTTTTTTCAGAAAACCCGGTATTGTCCACTGTCAAGGCATCGCAAGTGCACGTTTTACAGCAGAAACTGACAAGCACCCTTGTTGTTTGTGTACAGAAACCGATAACTCCGTTTTAGCGAATCAGAGCGCAGTATTCAGGTCAGACGACAAGGCTGCTAGTCACTTCGAAAAGACCCGCTAGCTGAGGGGAGTTTCGTCAAAGCTGACTAAAAGTAATCAAGAATTTATAATTTCCGACTCCTTTCAAGTCTTTGTACACCATACACTTCTTACATGCTGAAATCTTGTTTGTTCTTTTGCGTTTATGTGTGTGTATGCGCGCACGTGCGCGTGTGTGTGTGTGCCGACCTGTTACTGTTTGTGTGTGTTTGAGTGTTTTGCAATTACAAATCAATTACTTGGTTTGGTTTAACTCTGAAACATGTGGAGTTGTCTGCTTTTGCCAAAAAAACGACTGTTGGAGTTATCTGCTTTTGCTAAAAAACAAATTCTTAATATATGTAAAAAACATACCGTCAATGAATTTTAATTTTGCAAGTTACCTGTATTTTTTTGAGTTATTATTACTTAATTAAAACAACCCAACTGCAGTTTGATTGATGTTACTTGGAATTCACAAAAAAAACATGATTTGTGAGAATTAATATAGTTTATTAAAAAAATTGTCAACCTTATCTTTAATCAAAGGCATTTGATTAGTAGTGCCTTACTGCTACTTACCCACTTAAGTCCAATAGAAACAGTAAGGGTGTGCTTAGTTTGTCACACATGGCATCTGCATTTGGCCTAGTTTTTGTTAAATCAGTCATTTAATAAGTAAGTTTTTTTTTTTTAGTTTTTTTTTTAGACTGCCAAGGACCAGATGACTTTTTATTATGTCCTGTTACATAAAACCATACTTTCTTTTTCACATGACTGTATATTTATATATATATATATATATATATATATATATATATATATATATATATATATATATATATATATATATATATATATATATATATTGGACTATTAATGTGCTTCATGTCATAAAAAGGTAGGGTAAAATTGCATTATTTCAGATAATAAGGACTAATGACTAAGCTCTTGACTCATAAATAAGTAGCTGAACATCATCATGTAGATTTTAAATTAAAATGAATATGAATTAATATAGGTGTGTATCCTAAGTCCTTTTTTTAATTAACTTGTTGGCTTCACCTTGTTACTTCACTTCACTAGTAAATGCTGCATACATAATTATATTAAGTACAAATAATAATTAATTATAAATAAGTAGAAAATGCTGAATTAAGATAGTTTAGATTATTCATAACATATGAAACTAGAGAACAAATCAGCTGCCCAGAAGTATTTCATATCAACTACCCTGATTCATAAAGTCTATACATTGTGTCTCATTGCATTTTAAAACCGTAGCATTTCATATGCAGAATAATAAGATTTGGCCTTCCTGTCAATAGGACACATATTATTGGCAAGGAGACCCTGCAGCAGAAGAAGTGTTGTTGAGCGGGACTCACTGTGTGGGAACAGAAATGTCCATCCAGCAATGCCGTCGTAATAATTACGTTCATTGCCCTCGAGGAGGCGGGGCTAAAGCAGCAGGTGTCACCTGTTCTGAAAGTAAGTGATTGGAATGGCAAAATCTGATAGATATTATAATTTTATCTGCACTGAATGACCCAAATGAATCAACATCTTGTTTTAGCGGCACCTGACTTGGTTTTGGATGCACAGCTCGTGCAGGAGAGCGCTTACCTGGAAGACAGGCCTCTGCACCTGCTCACCTGTGCACATGAGGAGAACTGTCTCTCCTCTTCTGCCAACCGTATGCAGTGGCCATACGGCCATCGCCGCCTTCTGCGTTTCTCCTCGCGAATCATGAATTTGGGCAGGGCCGACTTCCGTCCACGCTCCTCAAGAGAGTCCTGGACCTGGCACCAGTGCCACAGGTGAGGGTTTCCTTCTTTCATTTTTTTGTTTTAATGTTTACAGAATGAAAGAGCAGCCTGAGTGTTGCTCGGAAAATATTGTATAGTTTGGTCATCTTGCAGAGAATACTGTATGATGCATAATGGAAACTGGAACCCAAGACCTTCTGTTTAAAAAGTTGTTCCAGTATGAATTAATGAAACATTTGCACCACAAAAACTGAATCTTTTTCATTAGCTACCTGCAATCCAGTTTATAATAACCCCATGTTTAAAGGATTAGTTCACTTTAAAATGAAAGATTTACTCACCCTCAAGCCATCCAAGGTGTTTATGACTTTCTTCTTTCAGATGAACACATCTGAGGTATCTTAATAAATATCCAGACTAGTGCTGTCAATAGAATTTTTTTTTTTGTGATTAATCGTAATTAATCACAATGAAAAACAAATATATTTTATAATGTAATCATTTCACAGTTAATGTCCAAAATTAATGTAGAAACAACATAAAGTATATAATATATTTTAATACAATATATTTTAAATACATGTTTAATGGCATATTTTTATGGATGAAGTCCATAAAATCACTGGTAATGATACAGCTACTGATGTCTCCATTAAATGATCTTTTCCCCAATTTTAAACATGAATTATAGCCATTCAGTATTACAGTGTAACTGAAAGCTATCATTTTTTTTTAAACATTTATTAGGCTTCAAAAATATAACATTTAAATTAAGTGATCTTTAAACAATCCTCACATAAACCCATAATAAATATCATAGTTACCTGTGCCTTTCCTAACTGACTAACAGTCTAACAGATAGGAAATATACTACAGAAATCGAAGTTATCGAACTGTCTGCACTGCATAAGTTATAGTCTAACTTAAATATAGATTAATCCCTATTAAAGCTACAAAAGTTCCTTATTCAAAAGCAGTAATTTTCTCTTGCCTTTGTTCTTTCATTATCTTCAATGATAGACAGCTCAAATAATAGACAGTCAAATATTTTTAACGTGTTACACTGGAAAAATTTAATCGCTTGAGCTAACACGTTAATGTTGACAGCACTAATCCTGACATGGAAATACATTGATTAGATGATAGTAGTCTGCTGCATCCTCCACAATTGGAACACTCAGAACCAGCTTTTTCATATATTCTTTTAATGACTCAGGAACTAAAATAATACAGACAGCACATGCATGGAACTAAATAATGTAGGAATAACCCTGATGCATGACATTCTTTTATTCTAGAAGAGTATTTGTGGTTACATTTTCCTTTCAGTTCAGTTAGTCATTTCAAAGTGCAATGAAAGGAACGTACATTCCTGTTCATAAAACAGGTCATGGGTGATCAGCAAGCTTGCCGTCATCTTTCAGATTAATTAACTGCTTTGAGCACCTCCACTCCCTTTACATGTGTTCTGAAAAATAATTGCAAACCCATTCTGTGGGAACAAGCCACTCTGTTGTGGAGGAGTTGTGGGCTTTGCGTGTTCGCAGGCCAAACCTGTTTTATTAATCTTTTAAAACAACACCAGAGAGGTTGGCATTTGAAAGCCATCTATTCAGACTAGCTGAATAAACAGTTTTGTAAGCGTAACCCTGTTAGCATAACAACAACTTCCTGTAAAGGGTGTTACCGTAGCAGCCAACACCTTCATGTAGGAGCAGTGAGGTCATTAGACAGTGGTCCATAGTGAACCTTTGTTCTGTCCATGTTCACAAGCCACCATGAAATATGAGTCAACTATATTTTTACATATTTTGGAAGAAAGTATGTGCAAAACTCCTGCCATTTTTCTAGGGTGTTCAAGGAAAGTCTGTTCACCCAGCAGCAATATTTGCAACCCCTCTGGGCAGCTATTTTGGGCATCCAAGACCAAGTCCTATCAACTTGAATGGGGGAATCTTGAAATATCGAAAACTATTGTTTCTTTTGCTTAAATAACATTAAAAAAGCTAATTTTTCAGGCTAGACTAGCCAATGCATGTGCAGTCCTAAGCACGCAATGAATTTACCAATTAGTAATTTGTTCTTTTATTTAGAAGGCGGGACTTATTCTGCCATATTGTGCTTTGCACTTTCTCCCATTCATAAGTACGGTAATATAAGTGAACCGTCTTTATTGATCCTGGAACATCATTCCAATCAACCAATCAGATTTGAGGGATAGGTTTACAGTTAATTTCAAGTCCAGGCTTACAACAAGGGTTATTCATCTATCATTTCCCTGAAATCAGAGGGAAATGATAGATAAATAACCCTTGTTGTAAGCCTGAACTTGAAATTAACTGTAAACCTATCCCTCAAATCTGATTGGTTGATAAGTTATGGGTTAGGACTATGTTTTTGGACAGAAATGTTCCAGTATCGACAAAAGATGTTGATCCAGGAACATGACTTATTTAGCAAAATCACAGTGACTGGTGTTGTGGGTAGTTGCCAGTGTGTTGCTATGCAGTTGCCAAGGTATTCTGACTGTTTTACTGTACAACTGATCCTAAGGTGTTATTGGTGGTCACCAGGGAATATGCAGCTTCTAAGGTATTCTGAGTGGTTTTCAACATGTTCCTATGAAGTTACTAGGGTGTTCTGGTTGGTTACACGCTCTCTGACATTCGGGCCCCCCTATGGAGTTAGATTTTTGCCTATATATAAATATATATATATATGTATGTATATAATTAATTTTTTTATTCAGGCATTATCACAGCATTGAAGTGTTCACGCATTACGACCTCCTCACACTCAACGGAAGCAGAGTGGCCGAAGGACACAAAGCCAGTTTCTGTCTGGAAGACACCTTTTGCCCTGAAGGTATAAGACTAGTTATATCTTATATGAATGCTATTTGGTTTACAAGTGCAAATACTCATAACTGTGTTTTTCTCCAGGACTTCATAAACGCTTTTCATGTTACAATTATGGAGATCAAGGCATTTCAGTGGGTTGTTGGGACACATACCGCCATGATATCGACTGCCAGTGGATAGACATCACTGACGTGAGGCCTGGAGACTACATCATGCAGGTGAAATGATAAACTCTAGTAGATGGCAGTCACGCAAAAAAAAAATTTCACTATTCTCTCAAGAGTAGATTCTCTTTTCAGGATGCAGTTTATACACTTTTTCTCTGTCATTAACTTTGGAACGTGTTAATCATCCAAATCACTGTGGGCGATGTGAGGCACTTCCGCAGCTGAGCTTCACATGCAGAACCAGCCAATCAAAGAGCCGCTTTAGGGGCCAATCAAGAAGCCTTTTATACATCCCAGTTGTAAAATATAGGTTGATGTGAAAGCTTTGTTTTAATTACAGTGTACCTTTATGCTTTGACCATTTTGAAGATTTATTTGCCCGAAATGTCACCATGATAGATTTGCATGTATTTTAAGCACATTTGGCAGATGCTAATTACAAACCGGCATCGGGCTGCTGCTATGTATGGCACAGCAAGGAGCCGTGGTGATACTCAAAAGGTCAGAGTTCCCATGCCAACCCTGTCCGGGCAAAGACGCTGTTTAAATGAAGCATCTATACTTTATGACCTAGGCAAACCTGTTGCTCTTTCCTTGAGTTGCTTTTCTTTAATTCTACACCAAAAATAACCCAATGCTAAGCATTCCCTGCTGGAGGAGAAAAGCGTGCTATATCCCCCTCTATTAGACATGCTCAATTAGGTTCAGAGGAATTTACGCCTGCCTGTTTTACAGGCGCTTTCTCCCTCAAACATATGCTCAGACAGACACAGATCTCCACAGTCCATAGTTAAAGTTGCACAACTGTCATTAAAAGTGTCATTTAAAAGGGGATAAGTGAGACATTTTGAATGTGCTCACAGAATAATTACCTTTGGCTACTAGGGAAGATATTTCAACAGTGATGAAAATTAAAAGAACTGTTGTATCAGCGTTTAAAAAGTTCTTAAGCCTAGCAGACATAATCACATTAAATTCATAACAAACTTTGATGCCCTTTTGACCCACTTCATACCGTGCTTATAGCATCTTTTTGGACTATTAAATTATTATATTGCAATTTTATAATAGTAATTTGAGAAACTGGTTTGGTGGGCCCAATTTGTAAAGTGGTTTGATGAGCAATCTGATTGCATAAAATTTCCTTACAAGCTCCACATCCTTATTGGTTCTGCATGTCTGCAACTGTGAAACTTTTACAATGCCATTATGAAATGACACCAGGCTGGCATTGTAGGCAACGGCTATATTTAATACCGTTCATCCTTGATTTGTTATATAATTACTAGACAAGTCGTTATTCTGATCATATTTTTTTCCAAGCACATTTTACCAATTCCAAACCACATTAATCTTAATAACTATTAATAATGTTTGTATATAATCATTTATAAGTGATATATAATTGTTAACGAGGGCTGGAAGTGAAAAACGCCTTACATACATACATATACAGTGGTGTGAAAAAGTGTTTGCCCCCGTCCTGATTTCTTATTTTTTGTAAGAATAAGATAAGTATTTATCTTTTGTTTCCCCTTAATAATAACCTTCATTTAAAAACTGCATTTTGTGTTTACTTGTGTTATCTTTGACTAATATTTAAATTTGTTTGATGATCTGAAACATTTAAATGTGAGAAACATGCAAAAAAATTATATATATATATATATATATATATATATATATATATATATATATGGACTCAAACTGAAAAGTAAAAAAAAATATTAAATGCCCAATGGGAAGGATGCAATGCTATATAAATTGCAAAATTAGTGTGTGACCATTGGACAAGAAATGCTCATTGGGGCAGTAGGGTCACAAAAAACAAAAAACAAAAAAACAGCCAAAAAAAAAAACAGGTTGAGAAGATATTGACTTCAAAAGACTCAGAATTAAGGTTAAGAATTAAGTGTGAAACAATCAGGATCCCTTTAGTCTCCAGTGCGGCCATTTTCCAGAACTGCAAACTACCTGGAGTTTCCAGGAGTACAAGGTGTTGAAGTACAAGACCATAAACTGCTTTTTTAAAAAAAAAAAAAAAAAAAAAAAAAAAAACATTAGTCATTCCTGAGGAAACCCATGACGAATTATCCTTCTGGGTTGCTCTATATTTGACCTAATTACTGAACAGCTCTATTCATTCTTGTGTGTTTTGTCAGGTTGAGGTAAATCCGTCCCTGGATATGGCTGAATCGGACTTCATGAACAATGTCATGCGTTGTCGATGTAAATATGATGGACAAAGGGTGTTTATGTATGGCTGCCATGCAGGTATGATCCCCATATCAATGAATGAACCACGACATGACATGCATGTTCAAGCACACTTGTATCTAAATTCCCTGTCTGATGCACTCTTCTTTCACAGGTGATGCCTACAGTGCTGAAATTGAGGATTTATTTGAACATCAGCGTCAGATCAGCAATAACTTCATCTGAGCCTAGTAAAGAGAGGTGAGAGGAGGGGATGCTCAATAAATGGGTCGTGGAAATGTGGATTTTTGGACAATAAACAGTGTGAAAGAAAAGGAGATCTTCTCAACTGATCTCAGAACAGTCTACCAGTAGCAGCACTGAGTGGAAGACATCTGCT
This sequence comes from Zacco platypus, assembly GCA_038088235.1. NCBI lineage: Eukaryota > Metazoa > Chordata > Actinopteri > Cypriniformes > Xenocyprididae > Zacco > Zacco platypus. The sequence continues at coordinate 21,583,592 of CM076078.1, read as the reverse complement.
ACATTTTTAAAGGGGTCATGACATGATTTTTTTATTATTTTAAAATGTTCCTTGAGGTTCACTTATAATGTTAATACATTTTTGTTGCACACACACACAAAAACCATATATGCGGAAAAACGGCTCTCATTCTGACCCTCTGTCTGAAAAGATCTGTTTTTAATAGGTGGCTCTTTTAAGGCTTGTCAGTAAATGGCCACTGTTATGAATGGCTAGCGTAATTGCGTAAGAAACAGTATCAATGCCCACTCGCTAGTAAGTGTTTTGAAAACATTTTCCACATAAAACCGCCATTTACAGACAAAGCATTATGAAATAATTTGCTTGTGGTTTGTGATGCAGCTGCTGTCAGATCCAATACTGAAGAAGTCTGCTTCTTCTTTCAACAAAAGAACTCTCCATTACACTGTTCCTTGTTTACAAAACAAAAATATAATCCTCTGACATGATCCGGGACACCATTAAAATAAACTATCCACTTGTTTCCGATGCTGGGATCCTTCTGAAGTATCTGTACCTGAAGACTGTATAGAAACGCAAACTCACTCTATTTGTCCTGTTGTCGGCAGACATCAGAAAGTGAACGGGCATCTGTATACTGTATCCAGTGTAGACAGAGTCAGTGATTTTAATGGGTTCTTTTTGATTTTGATGCGACGCTCACATCTAGTATAGGCAAGAGTCAGCCGTTAAGCGACTGAATGCCTGTGGGCGGGGCCTGTGGTGCGATGACGTAAAACTATTCGTCGATGTCTTGCTCTGGAGCAGGGATATGCAAATGTATTTGCCAATGTGATGTAACAAATCCTACAATATCAAAACGAGACATTTTTGCAGCTTGATTAAATTAACATTTTAAGATTTGAAACTTACAGGATGTTTTAATGGTAGAAACACCTCTCAAGGCAAATTTGATTTCTCGTGTCATGACCGCTTTAAATGGTTTTCTACATAGAATTGAATTTAGTCTAGCAGATGTTGGAAAATCAACCTGAAAGAATATAACTTTAGGATTAGTTCACCTTAAAATGAAAATTTTGTCATCATTTTTCTTAGTGTTTTGTATGTTCAAGTTCTTTCCCACCCAGTTTCAGTCCCAAATGTCAAAATTTTCATTGAATAATAGCTTAATTTTCAATCTGTTCCTGACACACATCACTTTGCATCAGAACACATGGGATATACTTTTATGAATCTTTTATAGTGCATTATTTGTCATTTTGGAGCTTGATAGCCAGTTTTTTTCACTTTCATTTTACTGAAAAGAGTGGCTAGGATATTTCTCCAAAATCCATCTATTGTGTTCCACAGAAAAAAGTCATATGAGTTTGAAGTTAGTGAATAAAGTCAGAATTTGTATTTTGGGGTGAACTTATCCTTTATTCATTGAGTAACTGGGACATTGTTGTAAGAGGCTAAGTTGCAATTGTTATGTGTTTATCAGCTGATTAAAATAAAACATTAAGCAAAATTTATAGTTCTTGGGACCATAAGACTAGCATTAGTGAATAACTATTTTTTTTTTTTTTTTTGTCGTCTACATGTACACATATATTTATTTTGTGACATTATAGAATAATTATAGGAGAAATATGCTGTTATAGAATAAATAAAATCTGTATGTTTAATTTTTCATTACATTTTCACCCCCCCCCCAAAAAAAACAAACTGAAATTGAAAGAAATCAGAAATCTGAATCAATGATTCTTTTTTTTTAATATTACCAATTTTAACTATGCCATCCAAATGCAGTTTGTTCACTTTTTCTGTTCATTTTTGAATTTTATGTCTAACTTCAATTCTTTTGTTTGAGTTATGCACTTTATTGATGGACTGTCAGTATTCTGGTAGAAATGCGTCATTCACTACCATCTTTAAACACACAATTCTGTTTGTTTGTTTGTATTCATGCCGCCTTTCCATTTTCGATATACCTTTTCATTTTTTTCTATGACTTCAAGAAATCATGAATCTGAATCCTAAAAGATAACAAAGGATGTTGTATATGCTGAAGATTTATTTATTTAGTACATGGTAAAAACAAATTTTCTGGATGAGAGTTTTATTAGTTTGACAATTCATAGTATTAATCAATGCTTGCTAAATGGTTGACTGCTTTAATATTCATTTAACATCTTGGAGCTTTGATTTGTGGATGAATGGAACTTGTTTTCTTAGTCTAGCGTGTACTTGAAGCTTTTTTTTAACATCTATGAGTATAAAGGAGTATGCTGTTACAATGTCCTGAGGGGAAAAAGAGTAGTGTAAAGGGATTCTGGGAATACTATGAAGAGCTCACTGCAACATTTAGTGACGAGTTCAAATCTAGCTTGAACTCAAGGAATAATATTTATGGGCCAGAGCATTACATAGGTCTTTAAGTAGTCTATAAATCTAAAAAGTCCTTTTTTTTTAACTGTACTGTATCAGTCTTTATGTTTGTAATTATTTGCACAGTACGAGACGCTGTTTAACAATGGTTATTGTGCATGTAATGAACTGATATGCAATTTGTTCCTACTGTTTATCTCAAAACCTCATGTTATTTATCTTAAAGTATTATCCAGAATGGTTCATTTCATACACATATGAGTGATTTTCTTAAGTGAATCATCTGTGCATAGATATTACTTATGTACTTTACATTTTCCATGATATACTGTTTTTGTAAGATCACAAATATGACTTATTCTGTCCCTCAGTTGTGTACCTTTACTTTCACCATGTTACTCTTGATCTGTTATTTCACCTATACATTTATTTATGATTTGCATGTTACTGTATGTTCTTAATATTATTGGTGCATAAATTGATTTCAGTCCATAATTCACGGCAAACTTTTTGTATATTATTATTATTATTATCTTCTGGTGCTTATTGTGCACTTTTCTGGGAGTTTTTCATGGAGTAGTTGAGAGTTTTAGGCTCTTATTGTAATTAGCAATACTCTCAGGGATGAAATATTTGTGTTCAAAATTATTTTTAAGATCACTTGGACACAGCCAGGACACAAATAAATGGGAAAGTAATACCAAAATCATTCCAGAAACTGCAACATGATGTAAAACTCTTGTTACTGTTGTGATGAGTGTTACAGTCAATGCAAACAACTGATCTCAAATGTGAATAAATATGGCGTATCAGGTCTCATTTAGCTGCCTATACTCTGTTTTTCTGCTCATTGTGTACCACGATCCATTGCACAAGGACTCCATTATCAATAAATGTGTTTTTGTGAACGTCTGTGTTTTTGTTTTCGTACCAAATAAAAATAAATGTTATAAATTTAAGTGGCTGCTTTAGATGAGGAAAAAAACAGTTGTACCAAAAAAAAATGGGATATATGGTATTTGACAAAGCAAATTAAAATTTAGTAATACTAATATTTATATATTGTAGTTGTAATTGATATACTCTCTGTAACTATTGTATAATTAGTTATATAATAATAATAAATAATAAAGTTAAAAAAAAAATTTGTGAAAGAAATTAATGTTTTTATTCAGCAAGAATGCATGAAAATGATCAGAAGTGACAGTAAAGACATTAATGTCACAATAGATGTATATTTTAAATAAATCATCAACTTTTGAACTTTCTATTCATTAAAGAATCCTTAAAAAAATGTCTCAGTTTTCAACATTGAATTTGATTGATTCAACATTGATTTTTTTTTTCTTAAGCATCAAATCAGCATATTACATGATAATTTCTTAAGGACCATGTGACACTGAAGACAGGAGTAATGATGCTGAAAATTCAGCTTTATATCACAGGAATAAATTACATTTTAAATTATATCCAAAATTGAAAAAGACTATTTTAAATTATAATAATTTTACATAATATAACTTTTTACTGGGGTTTTTTTCATCAAAAAGATTTAGAAATGGTGAGGTGAGCATAAGAGACTTCTTTCAAAATCATTAAAAGTTCGCACCGATCACTTTTGAACGGTAGGGTAAATGTTTCTTTTTCAAAAGCCACTTTGTCATAAGTCTTTATGACTCCCTTTAAAAAAGATATAGTGATACTGTTTCAATCCAAGGGTACATTTACACAACAACAATGTACTAAAAATGGAACAGTTTTTCACTTACAGATGACAACGTTGTCAAGACGGTCCCCATTCACAATCCGCAAAAATGACTAAAAACAGTGTACAATGCATACCAGACCATTAGTTATCACTTTGTTAAAAAAACACTATGCTGAACACATAATATGCAGGCGCATGATGTCATCTTTTTCACAAATTCGCATTTAGTTTTACACAAAGACAATAACAGTACTGGTATTAAGTTCACACAACTAAAAATGTAGAACTTTTTGTGAGTTTTGGCTGTTCATTTACACGATAATGGTGTTTCGGGGGCCTAAAATTGCAAACGTTTGAAAATGGGTTTCAAAGTGAAATGTTTTTGAAAATAATACCATTATCGTCTCTATGTAAACTACAAAAACATGAATCTGTGAAAACGGTGACGTCACGCGCATACATATTGCGTGATCAGTTCAGTCTATAGGGCGTAGTGTTTCTTTACAAAGTGACTTTGCCAACTACTGGCCTGGCAGCATAATACAGCGTTTTTAGTCGTTGTGGCAGATCGGGGATCGTGTGAACAGAGATAAGTTTAACAGCATTGTCGTCTGTACACGAAAAACGCAAAGGAAAAACTTTTCAATTTTTAGTACAGTATTATCATGTAAACGTACGCTAAATATTCCCTGAAGGATCACCTAGTTCCCGTAAGAGCTCATCCAAAGCTGGATGAACTGCCAGCCAGGACATTCAGCATGTCTATCTAACTGAAAGCATTGGACACTCATATCACAGTTCAGCCTTCATATCAATGCACTTGTCTATTCTGCACATGGCACAACTCGCAGACAATTTTATGGGAGTGCATGTCAGTTCTGCAGTCATTTTGTATGGCTTTGTTATATCCACTGGTAAGGAACTGTTGTATTGCAGAGGAAAGCATTAAAACAAGTACAGCTTAAGTCAAGAATACATTACTAGCTGTTATATTTTCAGTTTCAGACTTGTTTACGAAACCCAAGATATTTTGTTAAATCTTCACTCAATCATTATGAAAGCGTGTCAGGAAAAGTTAAGTTACAGGCCTTACACAAATAATTCTAATGATATTATCATACACTTACAATTATAGCTCTATATAGAAAGAATGGCTAAAATTTAAATACCTTTTATCTGCCATTCTTTTTTTTAAAATAGCAACATATCAACTTTGAAAAACCATCAGTCTTTAGACCACATCAGATTCATGAAAACATTTTTAAAAATCAGGTAATGTTAATGCAGTATCAAGAAAATTTTGTTGAAAAGTGTCATGTGTTCTGGCTAAATTTGTCTTCTTTATTCATATATACTTCATATGCTTGACATATAACAGAATTATATATCTTTTTGAATTATATTTACTTATTCCTATTTCATAAAAATAAATGTTGGATTTTAGTGATTTTCCTCTGAAAAAAATATTCAACTGACATGATTTAGTCATACTGTATGTAGCTTTTGTGTTGTACTGTATGTGTGTATTTGAGTAAATTTTTCTGGTTCTTCATAGCTCTGCTCTGAAATTTACTGCAAACGGCAGAACATATGCATTGCCATGGGAGTATTGCCTGACAATTACAGTTATATATACAGCAGAAAATGAGAGCTGTTAAAAGCGCTGATTATAGGGTGGAATCGGGACAGAGCCATTTTTCTGCCCATGCCACAGAGACGAGCCAGGAGGCTTCCTCTGAGAGCTCCACAAACTGACACGGCACTGAGTGATTATGGGATAGTATGTGCACATAGTGAATACTCTGAAGGTGAGCTAATAACAAAGCATTGCTAGTATAGCCAGGTCAATTTTGGGTTAAAACCATTTAAAAAACAGCAGGGGGTGTGAGAAAGTAGAGAAGTCTATAAAAGGTCTATAATGGCCTTGTTCCAAATGGCACCCTAAACACTCTTCCTATAGGATTCCACACTGTAATGTTGCTTTGACTGTTGATTAGAATCTGGCTGCAGAGATAGCCCCAGTGCACACTTGGAAAAATTGGGGCTCATGGGTGCAACATCAAAGTATCGTCAAGATATGTTTACCGCAAACCCTATTTTACTGATGGTAGTGGTAGTAGTAATGGAAGTAGTAGGTCAACTGGGACCTTTTTGAGCAACTTATTTATGAATACTGTGAATTCAGACGTACTACTCTTTTTACATACTGTTTTTCACCTTGTTCCTTTTCGAATGGTTCACTCACATTGCGTCAGTTCGTTGACACCTATTAATGTAACCATGATTCCCTGAGAAGGGAACGAGATGCTGCATCCATAGCTTACATCCTGAGGGTTGCGGACTGTGCATTTTCAGCCTAAAGATGAAGGCAGGGGCGTAGCCGACCCCCTGGGAGGTATAGACAGGGACCATCCTGGTGGTGGTGGGGAGGATGGAGGTGAAGGTTGGTGTCAGCATCTACAAACTCAGTCATGTGTAAGTACCGATCTTATATGCGCCAAGTGTTAGATAATGATTGGTTAGATCTAAACTAATAAGTGACGTAACATTTGAGTCTTCCCAGCAGAAATTGCTTCCATTCCACGGAACGTCATAGGTGGGTGACGTCATCGACCAGGAAACTATAAAGCACACCCAGATAAAACAGTGTTGGCTTCTAAAAGACTGAAGCAAGATGATCACAGGCATGCAGAAAGTATGGGAATGTGACGCAGCATCTTGTTCCCTTCTCAGGGAACCATGGTTGCATGTGTAACTCGAGACGTCTTTGACGCTGTGGGAATGTTTATACCCATGCCACCGTACTGACAAGTGCCTGTCTATATGAAACCAATCGTGCACACTAGGGCGAAACCACACTGGTCCCGTGAGTAGAACCCAAATCTATGTTGTAAAACCTTACAAAGGTGTGGTGGAAAGACCACCCCTAGCATCACATAGATCCTGGAGAGAAACTCCTGATAATAATGATTTTGAAGCAGCCATACTCCTAGTCGAATGGGGTTGGACCACCAAAGGTGAAGGATGGCTGGCCGAGCAGATTTAGGGTGCGTTCACACTTGTAGTTCGGTTGGTTTGGTTCGTTTGGTCCGGACCAAAAAACAAAAACAAAACATATAGTCCTGGTCCACTTAGGGTTCACACTGGCATTTTTAACAGCGAACCTTAAGTTACCGAAACAAAGGCATAGGGATACAGTCCTAACATGATTGGTCGGCTTTTATGATGTATATTTCGTGACGGAGCTTGCTTACAAAACATTCAAAACAATGCTGTGTGCTGGATTAAACCCCATCATTTTATGCGCGTACATATGGTTTTATTTTTATCAGCTGAGAACTCACAAAGAGCTTATAACATGTTCAAAACATTCAAAACAGCACCAGGATTTCCTCCGTTGTATGCAGAAACAAATATTGATGAGGCACTTTACCTCCTCGTTGCTCCACTTTTGCCCTCTACTCATTTTGGATACACCGATCTTTCCGCGTCGTCAAATCAGCTGACTTGTAGCGTCGCATCTTGTGACATCACACCCTCTTTTTGGTTCGTTTACATGTCTTTGGTGCGTGTTGCGTTCATATATCAATCGAACCGCACCAGAGTTCGTTTGGAAGCAGACTGAGACCCATCTTTTTAGCGGTCTCGATCCGCTTGTTTGGTGCGCACCAGGGTTCAGATGGCAGCGTTCACATATGTTCAAACAAACCTTTTAATCGAACCAAACATGACAAGTGTGAACGCACCCTTAGTTTTTCCTGGTCCAGAATACTGAAAAAAGGAGGAAAGAAGGCCTGCAGTGTAATAGTTCTAGCCACATTAGTGGGAACCTTTGGAATATACCCTGGTCTAGTGTGAAGAAAAGCTTTAACCATGCATAGAACGAAGTCTAAACATGAAGGAGATACCGAAAGGGCTTGCAGGTCTCTGATTCTCTTGAGAGATGTGATAGCAAGGAGAAAGAGAACTTTCAGAGTCAGACATTTCTCAGATACTTCTTTAATAGGCTCATAGGGAGCCACAGAAAGGCCTTCCAGAACAATGGCCAAATCCCATGACGGTACTCTTGTTTGAATTGCTGGCCTCAACCTCAAAGTGCCACAAAAGAAACAAACTACTAAGGGGTCTCTACTAACTGGCATTCCACCCAAAGGAGTGTGGTAAGCCACCACCTACACCTTTATTGTGGATGGAGATAACCCTGCAGAGAATTGTTCCTGCAAAAACTACAGCACTGCACAGGGCAGTTAACTGGATCTTGCAACCCAGATATAGCTGGGTGTGGGTTATCTGAGATAAATGGGGGAAGCTGTCGAGGAGAGATATAAGAACCAAACTCGGCCCATCCAGAATGAGGCTACTAGCAATAGACTGAACCCGTCCAGGCGAACCCTTTCCAGAAACCCTTTCCTTTCAGCCTCAGCCACGTCTGAACCATTGGATCCAACTCTAGAGGAGCTGGATGTGTCAGTGAGAACCAGAGCGGGCAGTGAGTATTCTCTCGAGATGCACTTCCGCCTGGCCAAATTTCTCCTATACTTACTTCAGGAGCTCCCAACACTGGGCCTTAGGACAGGAACCAACGTTTGTTCCACATTCAAAGGCATGAAGGCATCGCCGCGTGTCCTTGATCATGCAAAATTGGTTGCCCCACGGGGACAAACCTTTGGTCCTGAGCCACCACTGCAAGGGCCTCATGTGTAGTAGGCCAAAAGGTTTCGGAACAATAACACTTCAGCAAGCAAGTTTATTCAGCGATCTCCCGTGCAGCCATCCAGCAACTGTTAAAAGAGCAAATTTCAGAACATATTTCCAGTGATTTTGTTGCAAATGTCGCACTGTGAATGCAGCTCATGCAGGGCTAACCTGCCTGCTCCAGATGAGCACACTCAGCAGCAACCCAGGCCAGCCTCAGTGCCCTTCCAGCCCCAGATGAAAGCGAAGCCTGAAGTGAAGTAACACCACCACCCGGCCAATCGCTACCCATTTCCGAAGCGTCAAGGGCCTTGGCCCAGGCTATAACTGGACCCTGTGCATTCCTCAATGCTGTAAAAGGTGCCATTTTTCTGCTTCACTGCGAGACAGCCTTTAGCGCTTCAACCATTTGCTGTTTGATTTTGGGGATAATACAAAGAAGTTACTCACTCCAATTCGCTCACAGGCCGGCCCGCTTCAGGGGTGTGATTCACACTTTGGTCTCAGATGACAGTTCTCAAGTCCTCAGAGCCAAGATTCAGCTCAAATGTAGACTTGGCTCTTGAGGGAGCATAGCAAAGTTGTTGAAAGTGGGGTCTCTTCACCCCCTCAAGAGTTTTCAGAAGCTGCTGGGCCTCATGGCGGCAGCTTCCTCAGTCATTCCACTGGGCTTTCTCCACATCCTCTGGTTAAAGGCCCGTTTCCTGCTTCAGGAGTGGCGCACGGGCCATCATATTCTCAAGGTGACCCACGGCTGCGTCAAAGCCTTGGTCCCTTGGAAATCACCCCGCAGGTGGAACCTTCATTTTTTCCCTTCCCCAGGAGGTTATGAGGACGATCTCTGAGGTGAGGGCCCCTTCCACAAGGCACCGCTATGCCTAGAAATGGTCTGTTTTCTAAAGCTAGAACTTAGCTTGGAAAATAGACCCGCTAAATGCAAGAGATGCCCTTTTTCTGGCTTTAGAATCAGTCAAGCAAGTTGGAGATCTGCAGGCTCTGCCTGTGGACCCTTTCTGCCTTGAATTCAGTCCTAATAACTGTAAAGTGGTCCTCAGGCCAAGAAAAAGTTCTGTGCCAAAAGTGTTTTCCTCCACATTCAGAACACAGGTGATAGCGCTGCCAGCTCTTCTGCTTGCGGAGAATGAGCAGGCACCTTATCCACTCTGTCTCGGCAGGGCCCTTAGAGTGTATATTGAGTGCTTTAGCTGATTTCGGCAATCAGAGCTGATGTTTGTCAACTTCGGAGGCTGCACTAAATGTCTGCCAAAGCAAAGGATTTCCAGATTGATTGTGGATGCAATAGCGCTAACTTACAAGTCCATTGACTTGTTGTTCACCCCAGGAGTTAGGGCCTATTCCACTAGAGGTACGGCCTCCTCTTGGGTGTGGTCCAGCGGAATTGGTATTGAAGATATCTGAGCTATCCTTGCCATCAAATTTCATCATATTTTACAACCTGGACATCCCTGCTTTCCAAGTTCAGGTGTTGTCAGTGTAAATTCTGCGCTTGTAGCACAGCACTACTGGATTAAGTTCCACATTAGCATCAGCGAACTGATGCAAAGCGAGTGAACCATATCGAAAGGGAAAGTTTGCATGATAACTCATGTAACCCAGTAAGTCATGCTATCCGCTCCTCAGTTGAAAAATTCTGATGAAATGGCATTTCTGCATGATTTATATAGGCAGTCAACCGTTTTGACGGGCTGAAATGCTATTTGCAGTTGCACAGACGTAAACCAATCAGGCTTCAGAATTTTGTGGATTATTAAAATGTTCTTTACACTAAGAAAAAATAGCTAAGAACTGTTCATCCGCTGGTTCTGCAACTGATTCTTTATTTTATTGTATATAAATAATGGTTATTGTCGAAGTGATTTGTGTCTGTGTACTGCCACTAAAATAAGTAAAACAAGTGAAACATAAATTAATTTTAAAGTTTAAAAAATTTGAGCTTTGTATATAAATAACAATTTGCTTCTTTTGAACCAGATACTGAAGCAGTCATGTGGTTTTCAGGCTTGTCAGATTGATGTCAGATCATGTGCTTTTGGCAAAACGAATCAAACATTGTTACCGTGCTTTAATGTTAAATGTGTCGTTGTTTTTTTGTTTGTTTTTTTGACACAAGCTTTGGTGTCGAACATGACATCACTACTGGATGGCACCAAAACAACATGCATTGTCCCAAGCCCTTCAATAGTGACTGTCCATTTCATGCTTTTAATGAGCTTAATGATCTTTTATATGTAGCTTGCAAAATATTTATTTTGTTAGAATGCACAGTTTTTTAAGCATAGTATTATCACATTATGGCGGCCATCATGTGGTAGGGACACAACACCCTTTTGCATAAACTTACTATATTCATATCATGTGAGTATTTATGTTCACAATACATTTTTTAAAAGTACTCTTATTTCAAAGATAAACGGATTAAGTGCACTAACCAATTGATATTATTCTATGGTTCTATATAGACCAGTGTGACCGGGACCCACTAGGGGGACTCAACAGACTTCCAAGGGGTTATTTGGACTTCCTAGGGGTTACATCAGACTGCTCAAGATTACTTAAATTTGATTTAAAATAAGATAAAGGGTCCATTAAATTGAGCTAAAACAACTAAAAGTCGAGACATTGCTTATTATTTGGTTATTTTTAGATCTTTATATACATTTTTCTAGTTATGCAAAGCAAACTATTTTTAGGTATAAATTGTGAGTGTGTGGTGTGAATTGACATCCACTGATTTAAATAAATCTAGTGTAGATAATGATCATTATCCCTCTGAGCAAGACACTTAACTTACATTTACATTTACATTTAGTCATTTAGCAGATGCTTTTATCCTTCTGGTTCTTTTCTTTCAGTTTGCTTTTACCATGGTTTAAGACACTGCTACAGGTGGTTTGTATAATGAGAATCAGTACTTCAGATGTGATTGCTGGTAATCTGACAGTGAGGGATAAATTAAAATAACGATTATTATAAATATGTCTCCACCTAGTGGTCAATGATTCAAAATTCAAGCACCTGAGGGCAAGCAGAGATGCATTGTGTTGGATGCACATAGACATAAACAGTGAGTGATTTTATTAAACTAGATTTTTATATTTTCTGAAGAACAACGCTAGGGTATTTTACTGGTTGTCAGAGCATTCCTATGCGGTTGCTAAGGTGTTCTGAGTGCTTTTCAGTGCATATGCAGTTACTATGCAGTTACTGGAATGTTCAGCTTTAGTGCTAAATGGGTGTTATAAACGGTATTCTGATAGATTATATAATTAAATGTTCCTTAAAATGACAGATTTCACTACTATCACACATTTTGAGATATTACTGGAAAAGAAAAGAAAAAAAAAATCACCCAGAAATACCCAAATATACAAGAGTAAAGATAATAGTTGGTGGTCTTTCCTTTAGTCATGGTCTGTCACCTTCAATGCTTCACTACAACAATATGAAATGACATATTCTCTCTCACAGGCTTCCAAAAGTCCTATCTCATAACCCTACTTCATCTCACTCAGTGAAAGTTAATGGAAGCGGCAACAGTGAAGAGATTTCCCCTTTAACCATTTCTCAAGTGTGAAACTGTTCCCTCTAGGGTCCTGTAGGAACACGTTTTGTATAGGCTAGGCTTAAACTTTGGAAACGTCACACTCTGTCTCCCTCCACTGGCCTGCATAATTGAAAGTGCCTATGCATGAAGATATAGCCAAGATGGCATATCGATGGCAAATTATTTCAAGGGCAGATTTCTTAGAAAAGGGCTTTTTAGCTTAACACTTGATGTTAAAGGTGAAGTGTGCTTTTTTTATGTTAAAATACTTTTTTTCTATCCCAGATAAATGTAAAAGACAACTTTAAAGAAGCAAGTGAAGCCCCGTGAAGTAATGTGCATAAGTTTGAGTGGAGAGTATTTTGAGAAACCTGTTTGAAAACAGACTATATATACCTGTTCACCTGTACACCAGTTCAACTGCTTCTTTAAGCAAATATCTAATCAACCAATCACATGGCAGCAACTCAATGCATTTAGGTATGGTCAAGACGATCTGCTGAAGAATGATCCAATAAAGAGAAAATATCCAGTGAGCTGCAGTTCTGTGGATGAAAATACCTTGTTGATGCCAGAGAACATGACATTTTATTAATTATGTCCTCGACTTAGAGAATTTTGATTTCTTTGTAGATTTTACTGAGGACAATCTAAATCATCAGCCAGTCCCTACCCGGAAGCATGTAGGATCTCCAGTTCACTTGAGACCAGCACCCTCCACATACCACCCTAATAAGTCTGTCCAGTTCTGTCCTGCGAGCAAGATGGCTGCTGCTCCCAAGCCATAACGCAAGATGGCCGCTGCAACCGAGCCATATGCGCGTACGGCCACCACCTGCAGTGAAACAGCCACCCCGGCCGATGGAAAGTGGCTAATTGACTTTTGGACTGTGCCCGTTTCCCCTGAGCCCTCTCCAGTGCTCTCTCCTCCCGAGCTTTCTCCAGTGCTCTCTCCTCCTGAACCCTCTCCAGTGCACTCTCCTTCCAAGCCCTCTTCAGTATCTCCAGCGTCTCCTTCATCGCCCGAGCCCGTGCCTGCATCTCCAGGATCCGCTCTAGAGCTCCATGAATCTGCTTCAGTTCCGCCCAGATCTGCTCCAGAGCTTCATGAATCCGTTCCAGGATCCGCTCCAGTTCCGCCTGGATCCGCTCCAGGAACTGCTCCAGAGCTCCTTGGATCAGCTCTAGATCTTCTGCCACCTGAGCCAGGGCCTGGGGTAACTCTGGACATTAAAATTTTTGGGGGAGGGAGCATATTTTTGTGGCCGTAGAGGCCAAGAAGGTCACGCCGCCCTGGACTCCGCCCTGGTCGCCGCTCTGGTTGCCTGGGGTCCCAGCTCCGCCCTGGCCGCCACCCTGGACTCCGCCCTGGACTATGCCCTGGTTGTCTGAGCTTCCGCCGCCGCCCTGGCCGTCTGAAGTTCCGGCGCCACCCTGGTCACCGCCCTGGACTCCACCCCGGAGGCCACCTGACCTACCTGCTCCAGCCCATGGCCTCCAGGGTGCCCGCCTCCCTCCCTGTTTGGACTCTTTTTGGCACGGAAGGCGCGGTAATGTTATGTGTATAGCTGTTCTGGACTCTGTTTGTTGTCATGTTCCACATGTGCTCTTTGTTTTGTTTTTTTCCCGCCACCCGTTTCTCGTTATCATCATCAGCTGTTTCTTGTCAATTACCTCGTTTCTCCCTATGTTTGCTCTTGTATATAACCCCTGGGTTTTCCCTCAGTCTTTGTCCGTTCTCGTTTGTGCTAAGACGTGTTTTTGTGTTCTCCCCTACTGCATCATCCTTAAAAGATATTATTATATTTACTCCTTTGTCTCTACGCTTCCCTGGCTTCTCGTCACGTAACAGAACTGACCTCTCCCACACAAAAAATAAAAATCAGTACCGCACAGCTTTAAAACCCTCCATCCTTACTAAATGACTTATATCAATATTTTATTGGCGGGATCCTGTCGCTGCCCCCACAGGCCTCAGTTTACTCCTGCTGTTTCCTCTTCCTTTCAATTAACTCTGCAATGTGCCCATCAGCCCAAACATATTACAATTACACTAACTATACTGAGCAAAAGCATTATTGTAACTCACAATACCAAAGGTCATTCAGGCCCGATGAGGTTTATAATATAATATAATATAATATAATAATATTTATTTATTTTTACTTATACAGCTCTACAAATATTAACATTTGCAATTAAAGTTACAGTAAGTGATTTCTGAAAAACACTATTGATATTTGAACTCAGTCCAAACAAACACACCTCTCCCTTCATTGCTCCACTCCCAAAATGCACAAACATACAATGCAAGAGTGGATGTGTCTTTATCATAGCTGAAGCGAAGCAAAGTAATGCTTCATGAAAAATAAAGCGAAGATGACGAATGAACGACAAGGAAGAACAAAAATGAACGCATAGTACATAAGAGTATACAAGCAAGAGTTGGTCGTTAGTCACCAGCAGCACATCAGCTCCAGACTAACAATAACTCAAACTCAAAACTGTCCTGTTACTATAGCTAACATTACAACAACAGCATATTTTTGTTCTATAATACAATGCAAAACCAGCGATACTCATGTATGGAGCAGGAGCAGAAGCAAAGCAACCTCAACATCTGTTTTCAGGTCTTCCTGCTTAGGTTTCTCCGGTGCTGGAAAACTTTTCTAATATTAAGGCGGGTCATAAATCTCTCCCCTTCTTTTTCCAGTGATATTCCTCTCACCTTTTCTCTTTTGTAATGTCTCTCAGTCATCTCTCTTTCTACAGTCTTTCTTCAAATTTTGCTCGCTCTCTCTCTTCCCCACAGCCCTTTTTTATTGTCATAAAATGACTTTAGCATACAAAAAATACTTGTTGACCAGGCAGTCATCATCACTCTTTTATGGACACTGCATAAAAGGAACCTGTTCTTGAAACCTAAATGTTTTAAGATGGGGATGATGCTATGTCTTCTATACTGCAAGGATAAGCATGCCCTCCTGACCAAGATGAAGTACCGAAGCTCTGTGTCTCAATTCATCTTAAGCACTGATAAGCTTAACTGTATGCAAACACTGAGCAAAGTGACACATGGCTTCCTGCAGCCTGTATTTTCTGCATACCAACTAAACAGTGAGCAGAACCCCTCTGCAGGCTACTGTGAGCAGAGAGTGGAAAACAGATCTAGCAAGTTACTCTTCGGAAGGCTGCCCTTCAGTTTAGGAGCTAGCATTATACAAGCAAGCTGAAGATGATCTCTGACACTTTTCTGCAATGAATTAGAGGTCAGACTTTAGTTTAGAGTCCAATTCTTGACTATGACTTTTTCCTCAATATACTCCTAATTACTGCTTATGAATTTTTAGTAAGGTAGTTGTTATGTTTATGCATTGGGGAGGAATTAAGGGATGTGGAAAATGACATGAAGAATAAGGAATTAACATGTGCTCTATAAGTACTAATAAACAGCCAATATCCTAGTAATATGCATGCTAATAAGCAGCAAGTTAATAGTGAGAATTGGACCCTAAACTAAAGTGCTACCAAATTAATTGTTTCTGCATATTAATTTGGAATAGAATAAATTCTATTTGCGAAGAGAAAGGCTGCAGGTCAGCCAAACCCTTTGAAAATATTACTATATTTTATTATTAAAAAAATCACATCACCAGTAAGGACTGATTTATGAAATTATGTAGTTTTGAATTGCAGATGCTCTGAGTATATGCTTATATGGCACAATGGCTTGCACTGTTTCCCCCATTTTAACTTCAGGAATAATTATATTAATGACTTCAGCCATAATTAACAAGCAGCCATCTGATTAATTTAAACTGCAGTAAATCTCACACTCTAATGTGTTCTTAAACAAACAGATATCACACAGGAAAAAAGGCAAATTTATGGCTGATGGCGTGGAATCCATCAAGATCAGGGAAATGTGTAATTAAAGCAAGGTTATGAGAGATGGACTCGAGTTCCCCTCCCTCGCTTCCCTTCCTTCCTCCTGCTGTCTTATTAATCTTCTCTGTCGGTCTGTTGTTCTGATTATGGATGTCATACAGCAATAAAGCGAGTCAAGATCAATAATCCTGAAATTAAAATTGAAAGTGAATTTCCCCAGCAGGCCACACTGCTGCTGTTAAGGTGAATGAATATTCACGTAGAGCAAGGCGAAGCAAAATACACATCTAAAGCTGATAATTCCCTGCAGGCAGGTGGCTGGAACGCGGAGGCATCCTTAATGAAATCATGCATACTTGTAAACATTTTAGTGGAACATAATGATCAGAGCCATGACAATGTTCTGTCTGGCACTATTTACATGTGATGATGCTTGGTTTTTTCGATATTGCTGATGTTTCTACGTGCATTTACCAAATATTGCAATTGGTAAGTTGTCAATGCTCATGTTTAAAACTGTTTTTATGGGCCTATTATTTATTTATTTATTGCCCATGATCTAAAAGAAGAACTAAAGAAGTTTGAAGGGTAGATATGCAAAAGTAAAATCAAGGTTGTGTTTGATTTCTCGTCAGTTAGAATATAAAGACGACACTTTTAATGTACTAATTGCATGTCCTCGCACAAGAAACTTGTGCTGTAGTGTGCTTGTGATGCAAAAAGGTCAGCAAAGGTCTTTGTAGACACTCTTGCTTTTCTACTCATCTTCTGTGAAAGACAGAGATTACAATGATTCATCATTGTCATGGATTCCCTCCTCCAGACTTCACATCCTGAGGTATCCGTATGGATATCTAGCCTACTACTGCACCGCACTCCCCTTTCCCCGGAGATGGACATCATCCCCCCGTTTCCTTTCTGAGACCTCTGAAAATCGATGGGAAATTAATTTTCAGGCATCAGTAGAGGATGACATGCTAGAAAGTTCTTTACCTCATGCTGACAGCCTGCTTTGTCTAAACACAGCAAGTTATGTTTGGTTTATCTGAGGGCGGGTCCATCGGTATGAGTGCATGTCAGTAATTGCACTGATTTATCTGTCCTGACCCGCCCACCTGTTCATGTCCTGCACGTGAGTCTTCTAACATGAGCTATATAAAAAGATTTTAGGCTAATTCTACCCTTTTTAATGCGTCACATATTTTGCTAATTTGTGTTACAATTGTGTTACAATTACAATACAAATTTTAAGGGGACCTGTTATGCAAAATTCCCTTTTACATGGTGTTTGAACATAAATGAGTGACTGTGTACATAATCCTATAATGGTAAAAATCCACCCACTCCTCTTTTTTAATTTCAATAAATCATAGGCAGTGTCTCAGAACAAGTCATTTGCAGATTGTAGGCCCCGCCCATGACTGCTGATGGACTCCGCCCTATTAGCATAGACCCCGTCCTGAGTGAGCTGTACACAGTCCGCCATATTTATCTCCTTGCCAGAGCATTTAACAGCAGCATTCAAGTAAGAAATGTATTCTTATTAAAGCTACTATGTTATTCAACCAAGAGCAGTGAGTGATTAGCTGTTTTTCTTTTGTTGTTTGATTCATATTAACAGCATTAATAGCAGTAGGTACTGTATATTACACTCTTTACATTTTAATACACAGATCGAATATACACATGCAATTTCTTCATTTGCTGTTTACGTTCACTTAACCGACTGCGTTTATGTGAGCTTTGTGTGTTTTTGGCATAACCTTGTGTGTATTTGGCACAATAACACGTGAAAGAGAACTTTATTTGTTTAATACTCATGGGATGCACACAGTAGAAAACGAAACTAAAGAGACCGAACAACAACAACAACAAAATACCGGAGAGTGCAAGAACAACAGATGCCCACATTGACAAGAGAAATGAGATAGCTTCAACTTTAGTTTAAAAGAATGGAAAGATGGGAGATGTGAGGTTATTTAATTAAAGACTGCAATTAAGGACACAATAATTTGAAAAATTAATGATGTGTATGGATAAATAATGTATAAGAAATACAACAATATTCCATAAAAACAAAAAACAAAACAAGAATTGGTGAATTTAATCCTTCCTGTGGTCAGTAGCAAACAGATACTGCAAATTATTATTGTAATGAGTCCACTAATGGCAAATGTTGAAAAACCCAACTGCAGTTTTATTGACGTGAACAGAACATAAACTAAACAAACTTAAAGAATTAAACTTGAACATGGCAAGGCTTTGAAATAAACAGACTTAAACAAGACTCGCCAACAGCAGTACAGTGAACAAGACAAGAGAACAATGAAACATGAGGGCTATTTATGCAAAGAGACTAATGAGCTAGCAAGACACACATGAGAAAAATGAAGACAAAGAACCAAAGAACAAAGACAGAACAAACCTGAGAAGCCACATGACGAAATCAACCAAGGACAACATGACACGTTCACAAGGAGAGCACATGGCAAGATCACACGAGGAGCTGGGAACATCAGCACCCAACAAAAGGGTGGTGGAGTAGAGGCGGTCTTGGGGAACGGATGGCAGGCCAGGCCTGAGAACGGGGACAGGACCTGGACCATGGGATGGCATGGCAATGGCGGGCCTGGGTAATGAGTCCACTGATGGCAAGCGTAGAAGAACCCAAGTACAGTTTTATTGACGTGAACAGAACATAATCTAAACATAAACTTGAAGGCATGACATGGCTTGGAAATAAATGTATACATGAACTTGAACATAAAACTCACCAACAGCGGTACAGTGAACAAAGCTACACAAGAGGAAAACACCTGAGAGCAATGAGACAAAGAACCAATGTCAGAACAGAACCGAGAAACCACATGACTAAATCAACCAATGACAACATGACACATTAGGCTTGTTCGACTTCATACGGTGCTCTCAAAGATCGACTGCCGTCTGACTAAAGCAATGTGTTGTATTTTGTAGTAGTATGTAAGTAAGTAGTTACTCTATTAAATCATAGTATGGACGAGGTAAGTAAAATAACGTAACTTCTTTATTGAACACTGATACACAAACTCCTATTAACTATGTCTATTCACTCATTTTCTTCTTCTTCTTTCCTCTCTCTTCTTCTCTCCCCCTTGTACTCACTAGTGCCCTCTAGTGCAATTACACAGAAAACAACAATGCATTCTGGTTAGAAAATTTGTCCGACTTTGATCGGCGCTGCAGCCGCCTTACGATCACATGTGCCATTAAGTACTGCAAGAGCAAAATGAGACCAGCCAGCTAAGTCAGGCTCTGCTGTTGCTCAAAATCAGCTGCGAAAGGCTGATGATGACAACACACTTTATTCTCATCGGTCAGATCCTGTAATGTAACATATGTTGCATGATTTTTCTTAGACAAGTCCCTGTATTTAGCCAATATTGATATTGAATATCTGATATTCAAAACATGGGAATTTCATTCCAATCCATTTCTTTGGCTACAATCAACGCAAAAATTGTGTGGTCTGCCATAAATGACATTGGTTCAGCACTCTACGGAAAGCACGAAGTGTCCGACCTGACGGCCGTCTCCGTACTCCTCCCAAGCCTGCCACCAGAAGATCTCGCTAGTGTAGTTCTTCTTGAACAAGCATATTCACAAGGGGAGCACATGGAAAGATCAAACGAGGAGCAGGGAATCAGGGAACCATAACCATGAGCATGAATACAAAATGAAAGATATGAACAAAAAAAACCCAAAACTAGACATGACAATTATTATTATTATTATTGTTATTATTGTTTTATATTAAATATAGTATTATATATGAAAAATGTTTCAGTGTTAATCTGTTTGGGGCGATCAAACTGCAAATAGCTTACTTACGGTATAGTCTTGCATATTAAGTTGTGATCATATTACTATAGGACAAAAATGACACATCACCTTTAGGGCATTTCACACAGGGTTTATCTGTGATGCTGATGGGCTGAGACATCTGGAACATTTCTATTCGTCACCAGCTTGCCTGTGCCATGACTGTGGGAATCACTCTTTGATTTCTCTTATTGATTTGACAGATCCTCAGGCCATGAAGCACTGGCATGGAGAGCAGAGGTAGAGTGATGGCCTTGTGTGTTTTATTTGCTCAACAAGCAGGATTTCAGGCAATAAAGCGAATGTAACAAACACTGAGAAAAAATAATTAGGAAAGTTTGGAAGCTTGTAGGCCAATGGCAGAAAACTTTCTTCACCCATTTGTCAAGCGCATGATGGTATAACACTACAGTGATAGATACGGAGTTCAATGGAGCAGATATCCCTCCTGAAATAAAGTATTTATCATAGACTATTTTTCAGATTTAAAGATAACTAACGGAACACACAGAAGAGGTTGCTTTTAGCTCCAAGAGTCCAGGGCCATTGTGCACCTGTTTCACCTGTTATCAAACTGTTTCACACATTAATAAATTACAAAGCATTTTCATTGTACTGTAAAAAAACAAACAAACAAACGAAAAAAACATAGATGTAGGTGGTATATGATGATAATATTTTTTGCAGTTTTAAGCAATTTAAATGGATCTGCACAAAAATGTGTCTGAGCTGACACATTTAGACAAATACTTTTTTGACAATCATTTAAAATCAATTTAAATTAACTGGCATATGCTCCTTGTCTGTGTGAATGGGAAACTATGAAAAAAAAGGGTTTTTGGAGGATGTCACATTTATTGGAGTACATTATATAAAAATATTTCAAAATTTCAATTTTAATTCAATGCATTATTTACTGTTTCTTTGTAATTCATTTTGGAATTTACTAGTGATTTAGGGAAAATAATTTCTTAGATGTATCAAGATAGAAATTGACTTCATTTCAAATGAAACAAACATTTGTTGGGACAAATTAAGATTAGAGTATATCAAAGTCATAATTTGGTATTAGAACAATTTGTTGAAGAATTTTATGTACTCATTAAAATCTCTGACTTTTGATCGCAGACTTTAGTATTTTGGCAAATCTGAGCACAGTTTGAGACATTGTTAAGATTCTGAAACTCTCTGGGATTACTGGAGTCTTCTCATTTTCTACTTTTATTTATAAAAATACTTCTTAGCGTTTACTAATTTGAACAAAAGTAACATCTCTGAGGTTTCTATGCTGTACTGTCATATATTAAAATAATGTGCGGGGGGTGTTTGTTGTTCCAGTGTAGCTCCATCCCTCTGCTGGATACCGTGAGAGAGCTCATTCAAAACTGTATATTCCCCTTATTTCCTGAGATCAGCTATAAAGAACAAACACTATTAAGCTTCCGATCAATATAGGGGACATCACCTCTGTTATCACACAGGAAAGTAGATTTATGCTCCATGGCATCGAAAAATAAATCACATATTCATACTTTAAATTAAAACAGTGAATGATGGTGTTTAGACAGAGAGAGTGGAAAAATGGGCAGACTAAATATTAGTGCATGAGACAGGAATGAGTATTAAAAGCAGGTCTAATCTCATTTTCGGTGTTTTGTATTCTTTGGCAATTAAGGGTATTCCTCATATCATAGGAGGGTCCACTTTAGAGTGCTTAACCTGCTGAAATCCTGTAAAGAAAGAATCTAATCAGTGCTTTTACATTTAGTTTACTAAAGGGCAAGTAAGGTGAGCCAAATATATAAAATGAAAATTCGGTCATCATTTACACACCCTCACGTCACTGTAAACCTGTATGACTTTATCTTCCTTGTAATATTGTGTAAGGTCATTTTTTTTAAAAGAATATCCTGGCCACACTTAAATGACAAAAAGAACCATAAAAGTATCATAAAAGTACTCCATATGACTAATATTTCATGCCTTGTCTCATGTAAAAGAGGGGCAGACAACAGGAATGCAGGTAACGGATGTTTATTGACCAAAGCAAACAGACGGCAAGCAATATGGCAGACTTAAATCAGTAAAGTTCAAAGCCAAGTCAGTAAAGTATAGCTAGTTTATTGCTGCATCAAATAATTTCTAATGAACATTTAACATTCAGCAGGCCAATATAAATACAACAACAGAACAAAAATACATATGAAATAAACAGTGCTTTTTAGGTTTAAAAGTTTTCAGGCACAGAAATAAAGTAAACAAATGTAAAATAACACTGCATATTCTTCAATGTATAAATTAAATGCATATTATTCCTTCTTTATTGTAACAGACTTTATTATGATTAACCTTCTAATTTGTTTTTGCATAAATTAATATTTTTTTGTATATTTAGATTGTAGATCACCTTTACTAAGGCAGGACTCTTATTTTGACGGATCTATTAGTCTACGGAGCAATATGGGTAATGAAAGGGAGAGTACGCAGTTCTTCATTTTGCAGATTTAAAGTTTGTCATTTTATCAAGCACCTCCCGAAAAGGCATATCTGTATATATTTGTTTACAGTTAGTTGTAATAAGCGTTTTGTTTAACTCGCAGTTATGTAGATGGTAATGCAACAGAGATGGAGTTTAATATGCGCTTCTTGTGCTAAGTTTTAAATAGCTCTTATGGTGATAGCTCTTATGAGTGAAAACAGATGCAATACACTTAAAACATCAGTAAAGTTTTGGCCATCATTCGGATAGGTTTGCTACACTTATGAAAGGTACAAAAGTTAGTCAAGAATAGTGTGTTATTTGATTAACATTAAAGCGCAGACAGCAGTGATGCAACAGATGTTATACAGCTCAGTGCCTTCACGTTATTAATAAATAACAAACTGATGGTTAATATCGGCCTTTTTCCTGCTATAGCCGATATGCTGATGGTTATAAATTGAGCAAAAAAAACGACCGATAAAAACCGGCGGCCAATACATCAGTTCATCTCTAGTCTCTGATCATCATGGCCTCCTAATCATCCCCATACACTGATTGGCTTCATCACTCAGTCTCCTCTCCACCAATAAGCTGGTGTGTGGTGGGCGTTCTGGCGCAATATGGCTGCCGTCGCATCATCCAGGTGGATGCTGCACATCGGTGGTGTATGAGGAGATTTCCCCTTCCATATGTAAAGCGCTTTGAGTACCCGCTATATAAATGTAACAAATTATTAATTATTATTATTATTAGTCTCCACTGTTCCTGTGCTAGTTTGATCGTCAGCAGTCCACTGCTGCTGATGTCATAATTTTGCTCCACCAGGGACAGTTTTTTGGACAAGGCACATAGATGGAGATTGGGTGGATCTCCCTACCACGGTGATAATATTGCTCTCATGCTGCTGGTGGAGGCATTCACTTTGATGATGAATGGTAAATTGGGATTTGAATGAGCAAGAGTGGGAGTGTGATAGAATGCTACTCTTTGATGTTCAAAGGCTTCTGTGGCAGATGGATACCAGGACAGGGACTTGGGCCAGTTAAGTAGAAGAGTGGTGATCTTGCTGAAATTGGAGATGAATTTGAGGTAGAAATTGGCAAAACCTAGGAATCAATGTAATTGATGGATGTTGTAGTGGTCAATTCTTTACATCTTATACCTTCCCCTCGTCCATGGTGATTCTGAATTCAATGACATTTCCCAGAAAGTGAATGGGTGGACGATGGAACTTGCATTTCTCTAGATTCAGGCAGAGCTGGATTATGACGAAGTGATGGAGAAACTCTCGGAACACCTTATTCATGAAACTCTGAAATACAGAAGGTGAGTTGGACAGCCCATATGGCTTGAGCTGATATTCATAGTGGCCTGTTGGTGTAATGAACTCCGTCTTCCATTCATCACCCTTCCGTATTCAGATAAGGTTGTAGGCGAAACGCAGGTCCGACTTTGAACACGTATGTGCCTTGCTGCTGTTCGAGGGTGGTAGGGACCAGGGGAAGAGGGTAGCGGTACTTGACAGTCTGAATTTTGAGGGCTCGGTAGTCAATGCAGGGCCTCAAGTCTCCATCATTTTGGCCACAAAGAACAAACTTGAAGCAGCAGGTGAGATTGTGGTAAGGATGAAATTATGATGAAGAGCCTTCTCAATGTACTCCTCCATGGCCTTCTGCTCTGGGATCGGTAGTGGGTAGATTTTACCTTTAGGTAAGTTGGCCCCAGGCAGCAGTTCATGGCCAATGAAGTGGAACTTTTGGTTGCAGCTTGTTTACTGAATACATGTAGGAACTATATATATATATATATATATATATATATATATATATATATACACACACTCTGGAACCTCTGTTTAGGATTCTGGTACAGGACTCACTGGTACAAAGACTATGGTAGTCGTAGTAGGTTGAGGAAGTGGGAAGCAGTTCTAGAAACAATGTGAACTCCAAGGGTGGGAAATTCACTTTGGCAGGTTGTGATAGGTTGTGCAAGTCAGATAGATTGTTGGATAAAATTTTAGCCCCATGGCATCATCATAAATGGCAAGTTGCAGTCTCAGAGAGGGATTGAGACCCTGACGATATGCCGTGATGAGTGCAGCTTCATTCCACCCACTGGCTGTATCAAGTCCAAAAATTAAGAGAATATTCAGAAATACGAATTTCCCTGCGGTTTAGATGAAATATTTGATCATGCACTGAGAGAGTGTTAGCAGTTTCACCAAACACTTTCATGAAATGATTGGTAAAATTCGTTAAAGCGTTCGTGAGTAGAGAAGTGACATCTCCCAATAATAAAAGAATAAAAGCTATCTTAGCTCAGTCGGTTTGGAATCACTGGGACTACATCTCGAAGTGCAGGGAAAATTGAAGTAAAAATCCACTGCAATCCTCCACTGTGTCTCCAGATGTCACTGGTTGGACCATGGGACTGGCGAGTGAATGTGGTGAATCATGCCGGACGGTTGCAGTGACAAACAAAGCTATTGGACCAGGTCAGGTTGGACAGATCAGATGTTGTTGATAAGTGAGCTATGGTTTCCATGTTACATTGTGTTCTGTTTCATGTAACAGAGGGGCAGACAAAAGGAAGGCAGGTAACTGTTGTTTATTGAACAAAGCAAACAGATGGCGAGTAATATGGCAGGCATATCTTAGAGAGTTCTTGGTTTTGGAGGTCCTTGATGATTTGAGGAGAGGATGGTGTGATGAAGGCAGGTAAACACAGAAGGAGAGGGAGTCAGGTAAGTCCATACACAGCTAGTGAATGACGAGACCAGACAAACTGAGGATGCCAAGGGTAAGTATACATTAATAGTGTGATTAAGGTGTGTACATGTCTATGATGTACTTCGATATTGTGACTAGTCTACATGCCTTAATTTGATTTGTATTTACTTCGGGTATAACTATATAACTGAAGCCGATAGTTTCTTAATTAGAGTACTATGTTAATCGGGTTAATATTGAAAATGTTGTCCATCTAAACTTACTGATGGAGTTGAACTTGAAAATCATCAAATTAATCATTCAGATTGTTTTATGAACTGGACCAACTGAATAATTGAAATGGTTTCCCTAAAATGAATGATCTACAAACAATGAATTCTCATGAACGCACTTTCATTACATTTACCTAAGATTATCTAAGAGATACATTTACCTAAAACTTATTTTGTAATCAACAGAAGAAAGTCATATGGGTTTGCAACAACATATTGACAACATTTGTATTTAAATTTTAGTTGAACTGTTCCTTTAAATTAGTAGTTTGTTCAATTTATATGTGGTGGATTAAGTACAAAATTCAAGTACTAGAGTAAAAGTTCAGATACCCTATTAAAATATTACTGCAATAAAAGTGTTAAGTACTCCCTTTTGAGTAAAAAGAGTAAAAGTACAAAAGAACTTGATTTTTAGTGTGCTTAAGTATTAAAAGTTAAAAGTACTGACTAATGAATAGTGCTTATGAATTGGACACTGCTATAACGTCTAAACGTTTCCAAAAAATAAAAATACTCAGATAAGGTACAGATACTTGAAAAATAGGCTACTTCATTACTGTCCATCAGTGCTTGTGAACAACACAACATCACCTTATGAAAATCAATCGCATCTCATTCAAAAAATACAAATGCATTAATTGCTTTTTAGCGCATAGTTTAGTTACAGCTTACAGTGCACTAATTAACTTAAAGTGCTTTGTCACATTTTCTGGTTTTGACCCAGTGGGACTCATTTTGCCAGTGATTCTTAATAGGATGTGTATAGATTAGGCCTAATGTCATGCATTACGAGAGCCAGTGATGATTGTGGGTTTGGGGAGAGCAGGAGACACACAATGACTTCCATCAGCTGTTTGGTACACTAAAAGCCCATGACAATCTGCCAAGGACATTGTATTGTGCTGTCAGAGGAAGGTGATGCATGGATTTGCTAAAGATTAAACCGAAGATCCAAGCAGGTGGTTTTCTCTTTTCAAATCCCAAATTCACGCTAATCTACAGAGAACAAATCATAATGGAGCAGAACAACCCTGAAGCAGAAATTTAGAACAGCAGTAAAGGACATTTTACACCACAAACTACCCCTGAGCTTGCTTCTCAGAAGCAAGGTCAAATGGGGCAGATGGGGGAAAGGGTTATGGCAAAACATGCCACATCCAATCGCTGTGATCTAACTTTGAATTTCATTGGTGATGGGATCACATCAGGCGTCTTCAGAAAGGTAATTGACTTCGTTCAAGGATGGCTGAGCCATTGTGGATCATTTCTTGTAGGGGTTCAGAAGTTCTTCTGCAGACAGAATGGGTCTCGACATGTATGCAGTGCCTGTAGTGATAGATGATGCTGTGCTGGTCAAAGTGTACACTGAAGTGCAGAGCCAACAAATGAACAATGAAACGCAAAGAAAGACAGGACATCTGGAGCCTAATTGAAGTTTAATGGATTGAAAAGCCTTGCTTTGTTCAGAGAACAAAAAGATACTAAACCCGATAATGTTTTACAATCTTTTCTGTTGTAAAAATGATGCTATTTTTATGTAGTGAAAAATAAAATTTCATCCACACATAATGTTACCATGTATTTTGGACCAAAAATATAATCTAGTGATATAGTTTAGTATTAATTCAAAACTTTTTTCACCCTTTAAAACTTCTATGTCCCCGTATGAAAAACTGTGGAATTTTTACTTGAACCATTTCTGCTGAGATTACAGAAATAATTTTGTTGACATTAACTGAAACTGGGCAGAGGATTTACTTCCTAGTATGCTTTGCATGGGCTGTTTGGGGGCTGAAATTATATACTCTCTTTAGCAGGTACTTATTTTGAATGCGTAGTTACTTCAGTACACAAAGTATGTTTTAGATAATATGAATTTGTGTAGTATGTAATCCAGACGTACTACATTCACCATGTGTTCATTATCACTTGACCTTCCATCGTCAGTTGCGTCGCTTCATTGCCATTCACAAATCCTCTCCCATTGCCTCATGGGATAGTAAAGTGTCCATTGTATGCACACTTCAGATTCTCGCAGAAAGTAGTAGGTCCCAGGTACCTTTTGCCAACTCTTTTATGATGTCACAGTTTCCCTTTGTTTGGACTTTATGTTCATTTTGCAATGTCTAAAATGTCGTCATGGACACTAATGTGATTTGTTTTTCAATTCAGGTGTGTGTCTCTAATTACCCTCATTTACCTGTGTATTTAATTTCCCTTCAGTTCAGTATTGTCGGTTCTCGTCTATCTGTACGTTGTGTGTGGATTGTAGTTTGATTTACCAACTGGAACATTTAAGCTTGTTAACCTTCATCATTGTCTTCATCTTCTTCATGTGTTTAGTATCTCCCTCACAACCCGTGACAGAAGACCCGACCCAAAAGTGATATGGTTTTTATGTTTTTATCTAGTGTTTGGTGTGTTTTTTTTCCTTTTTTATCATAGACAAACCTGCTTTTTTGTTATTGTGCCTTAAACAGGGAGATGGCTCCCTCGAGAAACCTTTAGAGGACTATATCTTTCTCGCAACTGCCTCTGCACATTCCTGTATGCTGGCCTTAACACCGCCACTAAGGAGCAGTTGTCCGGGGAGGGTCCTCGGGGGAGCTTTGAGGATTTTGTGGAGTGACACCTTTCCCAACCCAGTGCCAAGATCACCCAGACTGCGAGGATCAGCAGCATGAGCCCACCGCAGGCAACATGAATGACTCCACTGCAATGTTTGAGCCAGCACCTATGGGAGCGATCGAGCTGAACATTGGCACGGAGCCTGAGCAGCGAGCGTCTGACCAGTTGTGCGTCTGACCAGTCCTGCCACTGAGAGTGAGTTATTGGTTACAGCACTGGAGAACTTTTTTTTTTTTCACCTGTACCTGTCTGTTCTCTGTCGGTTTTGCTAGTCCCACCCAACCTCCCTCTCCCACCACCAAAATGCCACTGAAACTGCTTTATTATTTGTTGGATTTTGTATTGCTCTCCAAGCCCCTCATTGCTCCCATTGCTGCCATCCAGTCGTCGCTGCCTCCAATCAGCCCCTCAGCTCAACTTCAGCTTCCTCTTAGTGGCGTGGTTACAACGTTGGACTGCCTGGAGCCATCTCCTCCTGGGTGTGGGGAGCCCGTAGTTCTGCCTCTGGCCTCTGAGTGCTTTGTGACACCTCGACCCCTCGCTCTGGCTCCTGCGCTGCTTTCTCCTGCAATGTCCACAGGGACCATTGTACATTCAGCTTCGCTGAGCTCCTTCAACCCATCGGCTCCACTTGGGTCAGATATCGCCATGCTTCCACCACGGACTTGCTGGCCGTCCACTGCTCTCCGGCCCTCTAACCCTTCTGCTTCAGCTAGCTTCACCTCTGCCCCCAGTCACCCCAGTTCAACCTCAGCTCTCCAGATCCCTGCTGCCATCTCGGGGGGTTGTGCCACAGCACGGCCGTCTAGGTCTTCAACGGCCCTTTGCTTCATCAGCTCTATGGCTATGTTGTGAGCTCCTTCTTCAGCGTCGCCAACGTCTCTAGTCATCTCCATGGTGTCATCTGGTTATCTTCCGGAATGGCTTCTCCTTCCAGCGACACCGCCGTTGATCGCAGCCCTGGCTGTCCCTATTCATGGCCATCCATTGGATCTATACACCATCTGCACCAGCCTCGACATTTTTGTTTGGTCCTCTCCCGGTTCTTCGTCCTTTAGCCAAGCCTCATCCATCCATTTGCCGGCGTAAGGTTGCATATTCCGGGAGGGAGCGTACTGTCACAGTTTAACAGTCCACCCTTTGTTTGGACTTTGTGTCTAATCTGTCATCATGGTCACTAATGTGATTCGTTATTCATTCAGGCGTGTGTCATTAATTATCCTTATTTGCCTGTGTATTTAAGTTCCCTTGTTTCACTACAGTATTGTCGGTCTCTTCTAAGTGAATTGGTTGTCGTTTGATTTACATGTTGGAACTTTGAATATTAAAGCCTGTTGACCTGATGTTAACATCATTGTCTTTATCTTCTTCATGTGTTTAATATCTCCCTCACAACCCATGAAATATGAGTACCGTGAATTTGCTGGGAATTATGTGATTTCAGATGCATAAAAATATATTTTGTATTATTTTGAGGAAACTTAATTATTATTTTGTGTTTTTGAGCAATATGACAAAGGGCAAGGATGGCTAGTGTTTAATATTCTGTTATGATTGAAAACAATTAACCAATTCCATTTTGGTGAAGAGTGGAGCCTGTGTGTAGGCTGAAGGTAAGTCCTTGCTTGGTTGATTGTTTGCAATATTATGCAAAAAATCTATTACTTTCATTGGATACCACAAAAACTGAAAACGATTGTGGGCATTTAAAAACAAACCTCTCTCTTTTTACTACTGTTGAAATCTTTCGGGAAGGATATTCAGGGTAGATTCTTCAGGAACAGCACAAGGTTTGGTGAACTTTTCCAATGCTAACACTTACTGGGGTTCTTCTGGTGCTGATGATTTATTTATTACGCAGCTCTCTGGAATACTTGGTTATGATTGGTCAACCGCTGCATTTAGTGGTCAAATATTTCTGAAAAATTATGGATTTCAGAGTGAGAGGCGTTTCAGCTTTTTTGGACTAAGGAGGAAGTTTTGAGATCTGTAGGGTGCAGGATGTTTTCATTGTAAAATTCTTTTATTGCAAAAGATGAAGGAACATTTGATTCATTTTTATTTAACCTCAATTAAAGATGTATTTTAGCTATATTTGTGAGACTGTACATTTGAATGTGAGCTTGAGTTTTCTGTCTTGCTGTAAAAGGTCATGCTGATGAACATTTGTTAAAGCAGTAAAAGAAAAAAAAAAAAGAAAGAAGGTGGTGTTCTGCCAACTTCCCAAGACAGCAGATGAGCCGTCACTTTACTATAAATGGCATGGATCCATGAAATGTTCCCATAAAATGGTTATATGATCTGGCAATCAGTGCTTTAATTAAGCAAAGGGTTTTTTTTCACAATTAAAGAATATGCTAGAATGAACCTCATGTAAGATGGCTTATTCCTTAAAGTAACAGGTTATTTAAGTGCAATAGTTATTCAAATAGAAACTATTTTGAATATTAAACATTGAAAATCTTGTCAAATTCCTCTTCTGCATGTCAGACCCGTGCTTTTGAATTATTAAGTAGGAAGCCTCAGGTAAGCGTCACTCCTCAAGCATAGCTCCACCTTCCAACGCAGTCATTGGCTGCCTCTTTTAAATATTCGCCGCAGGGGCTTGTAATTGGATAGATTCTTACACAGCTGATTTCATAAAGCAAATTCTTGGGAAGTTGTGTAAAATCACAAAGAGACATACTCAAGGTCCACAGGGAATCTCTTAATCTATGAGGAGGGAAGTCATTTATGAGCAGCGCTGGACTTTCATTCATGTAAGTACCGGTCTTTCATATCTGCCGCAGCGTCTTTGAAGTTAAAAGCGGCTCCTTTGATCTGATCTTTCACTGCGCATCTAATTAAATGTTATCAGTCGACCAGCTGAGATGTGATAACTGTATGGATAAAGGTTCGGGAGATCGTAGGAGAATGTTCAGCTTCGGGTCGATTTGCTTTTTTTTTTTTTTTTTGTCATCTTGATTAGGTACTACTATTTTCACTTGTTCTGCTCATCGGATTTGAAAGACTTTTTAAACAAATATGAAACCACATCACAAGAATGTTTTATATTTGTTTATATGAACATTTTTGCTTTGCTTTGCATGCGAGCTTTGATAATAATAACGATCATAATAATAATTATTGTTAGTTTATTTTCAAATGTATTTAATTAATTAATTGTTTTACAAAACCACATTATGAAACTTTATTCAGTTCAGTAGTTAAGGGCACCTTCATCACCTTCATTTACACCTAGATTTTTTTCTTACTCTTTATCACCAGGGAAGCTGTATATTTTTTAAAGTTTACTTTAAAGCAGTGTCTTGTCATAAGATGAAAGATGCTTGAGGGACTGACTGTGCTGGTGTTTGTCGCAGTCCGATCAGACTCCAGAAATGCATGAATATACACTCAAAATGACAGTAAATATAATTTTTGAGAAGGTCACAGGCAAATAGTTTATGGTTCCACATTGTGAATTTCTATTGAATCGTTTTAATAATACAGATACATTACAAACTTTGGTTCAATAGTTGTATGAAACATACAGGAAGAAATTTTCATAAAGATCATAATGCACATCATCTAACATCTCTGTTGTAACCGCAGTAACTGTGTTGTGTGATAGCTGCATTGAGATGGAGCTGATCGCATCATTTCTAGTCAAACTGCCTCCTCGAGATGCAGAGCTGGTGCAAGGACATATTCACCTCTTCTCGTGGTTCCTCTGCCTGTCTATGTCTGGATTTATGACCCCGTAGCTGTGAAGACTTTTTAGTTTGGAACACATCCAGCTCTCACCTCATCCGAGAAGCTTTTACATCATCAAATTACGATGACAGATGACAGTACATACGGTTCTCTCAGAGCACTGGTGTTCCACTGCCCTTATCCAGCCATTTGCACTGTTAAAGCTATAAACAGTAAATAAATTACAATAAAATGACATGTTTACTCTGCTTTTACTGTTTCTGCCCTGGCTGTTTTGAACTGAGTTATTAATATGAAAGGGGTAAATAATGCTAGTAATATAGGACAGGAAAGAACAAAGTGACAACCTCTCAGGCCTTTAATCAGTTTGACTATGTACATTCTGTCATCAACACTGTAATTATCACTGCGCTCAAACCTTTGGTCCGGTAATATGACTAATACAATACTTATTTGGGTGCTATGATTACACTTTCATCTCAAACAGAGGAGCATATATTAAGACAACCTTAATCTAAATTAATTACGCGGCTTTGATGTTAGAGTTCAATGGGTTGATTAGTGGAGTTGGGGGATGCATATTTTTAAGACCGTTACTGCAAACATAGACTCATCTCTCTCCTCTTTGTGTTTCTCACCAGCTTGAGCATGTCCTGTCTCTTTTTCTTTGCCATATACTGCACATATGCCGTTGTCTGAATCCAGATTTGATCTTCCACTTTACTCTAAGACAAGTAGGGCCCAATGTAGTGTGTTAATATGAATTAACTTATTCTCACTGGGGTTTTACCTGTATTTCTAGATATTGTTAATGTTGTATTTTGGGTTTAAGGGAAATGTCTGTAAATGTCTTGGCAGCGTATTACCTGTACCTTTTCTGTTGTTTTATTTTTCTTACAGCGTATAATTAACATTGTCATTATTTGCACCCTCATGTAATGTCAACCTATGACTGACTTTCATATACAGTACGGGGGACACTAAAGGAGATCTTTAGCAGAATGTTTGAGCTGTCCTCTTACAATGGAATTGGAAGACACAGACTGTCAAGCTATGAGTATCAATAGACATAAGGATTTGTAAGTTATGAGAATTTTCACTTTTGGGTGAATTTTCACTTTTACAATTAGGGGTATAGGGCATTGATGACAATGGCTGTGTGTGCGTTCACTTATTTATGTTCACTTGTGGAATTTGCTATGTATTCAATAGTGAAAAATAAGCAGTTTTGGGAACAACATATGTATAAACGTTCAAGTCAGATCTACAGATTAACAGATTTAATTTGATGATAGACGGATGGATGGAGATAGATAGATCACGTCCTTATACTCCTTGTCACATATGGATTTTGCCGTTCTAAATGTCTGTCTCATGTGCAGTGAAATGGCTTCTACTCTCAGATCTTAATTTGGTCCATTCTGACCTGTCACATGTCTGCAGTCTCTGTATTTATGTCTCTGTCCTGTGAGTGTAATGCTGGGAAGGTAATTGCCTCTAGAAAGCAATTCAGTCTTCTAAAACTCAATGAAAGTGGAATATCTCGACTGTGTGGCTCAGTTCAGAATGTTTTACAGTTGCTCTCACTTGAGTGAGTCATAACCTCAATGAAAGAGTTTTTCACAGATCAGGAGGTAAGTATGACGGTGATCTTGTCATAGTTTCATTCTAAAGAGTGATTTATTCTTCATAAAACTTGATGAATTTCGCAGATGACAATGTTGGTGTGGATATTACTGCTCACTGTGGGTGTGTCTGGACTGTCCTGGGGTCAGCGGACTGAACCCATGTTTGCCTCAGTAACTCAGAGCGTTTTCCCTCCGGACTATGAAAATAACCCCACGCAGCTCAACTATGGCGTGGCTGTCACTGACGTGGATGGAGACGGAGATCTGGAGATGTTTGTGTCAGGGTGAGTGTTTTAGGTCCTCTCACAGATTGGATATCCAATCTCATGCATTGTTCTCAGCAGAATAATGAAGAAGCAAAGCGTTTATGACATTACATTTCTTTAGAGAAAGTACTTGATCAGTGTCTAGAATTATATGGTTCCTTTGTGCTGTTTGAGTGAACTTACATTTTCGGAATATTGACACAGAACAGATATACTGGCCAAGAACATTACCTCAGTTTGTGGCTTGAAAGTGATATTTTCTAGGAGAAACAGAAATGTCAAAGCAATTAATTGGGCTTATTTGTAAACCATTTGTGAAATGATTTGAATCTCAGTGGATTTATGTTGATGAAAATAGATGTAATTGGAGAGTTCAATGTTTTGCTTGAATTGTGCTCAAGACTGAAACAAAGTGCAACTGACTGAAATGTACCTCTAGGGAAACTAGAATTTGTTTTTCCTTCTATTAAATGACAGCTGAGGTTGAATTGTGGGATTGCAGGTCAGTGAAATACACCAACAAGGATGTGCCTTGTTGGAAACAGGAGACAAATGGATGGAATGTGGTTATATAGTAATCCTTCAAGGCATGTTTTTATTTGAGTTTAGTTTTCTGAGAATATATCTTGCATTAAGTTTATTTTTCCTATGCCAATGATATTTTATTCTGGTTTTAAACATAAATCTAACAACAATCATGCTTAAAGCAAGGAAAAAAATAAATGCCAGTGGGTTACGTATTTTAGATTTTTTTAGTAAATCATACTAGGCTATATTAGTTTTAGATTTTAATTTTAAATATTCACATTATACAGTATTTTGATAGTATTAAGTATATATACACAGTCAAACACACACATATGTATATAAAGACATAACTACTTGTTAGTCTGTTTTAAATATTTAACTTATATGCCCTACTTTTTTTCTCTTTAGCTACAATGGCCCAAATCTGGTGTTAAAGTATGACAAGTTTAAGAAGAGGCTTATTAACATTGCAGTTGACAACCGGAGTTCTCCATATTACGCACTCAGAGATCGACACGGAAATGCCATCGGAGTGACAGCATGTGACATAGATGGTGATGGCAGGGAGGAAATTTATGTCCTTAACACTAATAATGCCTTCTCAGGTATGAAATGGTTTCATAAATGAGGCTTTGAAGGTAATGGTAAAGTGAATGGATGTAAGTTTCATGTAATTGTTCTTGTCATTTCATGCAGGTAGAGCAACGTACACTGACAAGCTCTTTAAGTTTCGTAATGGGAGATTTGAAGATCTCCTCAACGACGACATAAATGAACACAGAGACGTTGCCAATCGTGTGGCTGGCCGGTCAGTCGCATGTGTGGACAGAAAGGTAACACTACTATAAAGTTTACGTTAAGTGAAAGCTTTTGGCACTTCATCCTGAGCGAAAACATTTTCCTAAAGTAAAACCAACCAGGTGGAAAAAGGAATAATTTGCATGTTTTCCGACACACTCTCACAGATCATCTAAGATCAAGATGCCTATCATTTTTAGGGATTTTTAAATTGATTTCTAATGGAAGAGTCATGGAAAATTTGGGACATCAAATGATGACACAAAACACATTGTGGTCTGCACAAACCTTGTTTATCTGTGTTACAAATGAACCAGAATCTGCAGTCAAAAGCTTCTTGAGTAGTTTTGTTCATGTTTCTTTACGTGAATGAGGGATGTCAAGCAACCTGTCAATTTTGGCATTTTCCTAATTTGGCTAGTTTCAAGTGATTTCAAAGGTGGATTTCTCCTCCCTTTTAAAAGTTGATAAGCTGATATAATTTTCTTTTCTACCTGTGCATTAAGAAATGGTCAGTAACATTTTATTATTTGCATTAACCTTTTCTCTCAATGCTGTCCTCTTCAGAATAGACATGTGGCATTTTTTGTTTGAAAACCACTGCTGCAGTGAATATAAATTTTTCTGTATATGCTCAGCTGTAAAATATTTCATAGGCAAGAAATTGCTTTACTTGAGTGCATTATGTATAAAACACTTTAGAAATGGTCATCCAGTAATCACAAATGAGTGAAAATCATGGAAATTCCTTGGACAGAATGTATGGGGAGAAAATGTGAATAGTAACTTGGAGCCAGAGGTATATATTGATCATCAACAGAATTGCAGAACAGTTGAATCTGGAGAAAAGTGAGTTCTTGAGGGTGTTGAGTGACTGTTTACATCTCATTACTGATCGTTTCACCCTCGCAGACTCAAAATCCTCTATGGCCATCATTTACTGTCCGCCATCAGCATCGAGTCCTGCCCCCCCTCTGCCAACCAATATGATTGTTCATTTCCAGCGATCTGCAATATTTGTCTCTGACATTAAATCATGTGCTGTGATAATTAGAAAACTCAAGGCCTCATTTGTTTCTTTTTGTAAGGAGACGTATTAGGTGGGAAGTGCAGCCTTAATTTGTCTCTCTGCATGTAGGTTATCAGAGCTCCCAGCGTCTGACCGCGCTTCACTGGTACCTAATCCCAGACGGCATGATGAATGGCCAAACATGCCAATGATTTGTATTTAGTCCAAAACACAATAAGCTGAACAGCATATTTTCGCAATTACTTCTGGACACCATGCTGTTGTGTGGAGCAGTCAGCAGTGAAGGATGCTCAGTAATCCTGGGGAAGAGCTGAGAGGGATTGAAATGGATTTTTTTTCACCCGCAGTCATTTGACTGGGCTGATGATAGTGAGACGATGCTGCTTAAAAGTATTTCATCAATGATTTTATGATTTAAATGATTTAGGATCTAGCATATAATAGGTTTGGAGAGAAACAAAATGTGTTTGGTCTTCATGGAACTGAATTGGGGAAAAAAAAAAAAAAAAAAAATTCACCCTGTCGTTGGATGCAATGCAGTTGATCCCCATAGTGACTTTTCCAAAGTTGAACCCTGGAGGCTGTGGATGGGTGCAGGTGCGTCAGGCGACCTCCAGGGCGAATCTGCTAGCTTAGACGACCAGGGTGAAGTCCAGGGCAGAGTTGGGAGCTCTGGAGTCCAGGGCGGAGCCTCTGTGGCCTTTTCTCCGACCCCCTGCTCGGCCACAGGTATCTGTGCCTGCCATACAACCTCCCCGGAGAGGGCTCTTGGGTCGGAGCAGACGCTTGGGTTGGAGCAGAACCAGGCGCAAGTATAGGAGCGGACTCCGGAGGGAGAAGCCCAGAAGCGTAATCAGGAGGGAGCACTGGAACGCACTCAGGAGGGAGCAGGACTGGAGTTCACTCAGAAAGGAGCTCTGGAGCGGAGTCAAGAAGAAGCTCTGGACAAACCGGAGTGGGCTCTTGACAAACCGGAGCGGGTTCTGGAGGAACACTGGAGCTGGCTCTGGAGGAACACTGGAGCAGGCTCAGGAAACACCAGCACTGTCCAAAAGTCTATGAGCCACCCTCCTTCGGCTGGTGTGGCCATCTCTGGGAAGGCGGCTGCCGTTTGGGAACGTGGCTTGGGTGCAGCTGCCATTTTGCGCTGTGGCTCACGCTCGGTGGCCGTCGCACATCGAGGCTCGGGAGTGGCAGCCATCTCACGAAAAGGCTCAGGAGCGGCAGCCATGATGGTCGCTGGACAGAAGATGGAGCTGGTCTTAACTGCTCTGTGCGGTGGCACCAGCGAACAGGAATTGCCCATGCCATTGGACGGGTATGTGGAGGTTCTCGGCGTGGTGTGAGTGGATGAAGCCACGTGTGCCTCCTATGGGGCTGGATGAGAACACCAATCCACGTGAACCTCTTCAACTTCGAAATTGGAAAAATATAATCCCTTCAAATAGAGAATAAGATTAATTGACTTGACGAGGGAAAAATAACAAATAGGTTCACAATAGGTCCTCCACATACTCCTCCAACCAACAGCCATTCTGCCGCAATCCCCACAAATGATCCTCTGCCATGATCGTGTTGCAAACCGAACTGTCTACCATGGTTAGGGTCCTGCGTACTGACAAAGAGTGAACAGAAACTGAGGGTATACATACACAAATGAAACAGGGGAGTAAACAAGACTAATTGACGACACACACCTGAAAAGAATGAACTAATAATGATACCAAATCAATAACCAATGAAACCAAGGAGTGGAGGGAAAACCAAACAAAGACAAATGGCAAATGAAAACAAACAGAGTCCAAACATTGAGACATGTCACAATATTAGTGCACCTGTATTGTAAAGTATTATCAATAATTGTAAAAAAAAAAATATAAGATCATAGTCTAAATAGCCTACTGTTCCAAATTACAACTAAGTTATAGTACAGTTTTTCCCCCTGGGAATCGTGTACATTGAAGTTTGACTTTTTCAATCTAAAAGCGAGTGACAGCATCTGCCATTGCAGTTGTAGAATGCCCCTGTGCATTTCCTTCAGCTTCAGAGACATTAATAATCAAATGCAATGTGTAGTTTATGTCTCCTTGAAACTGAAGCATTGTCATTTGTCACTTCAAAGTGGACAGGAAGACACATGAGCCTGTTTCTGTAAGGAAATGGATTGGTCCTCACATTTGCCTATCTGCATGGGTTAGTGATTACCTGCATTATGTGCTTATTGAGGTTTTCTGAATAGTACATAAAAAGGCAACATTATACAGTTTAGTTACTTTCTCAGTATAAAATTGGTTTAATAGGGTTCAGAGGTGCCCCATATATACACCTGCATTTATGTATGTATTTATTTATGCATAAATTACTAAATATCGACTAATGTAGTGTGGTAATATTTCCTAAATTATTATTTTCAGTTCATGAAGTGGAAAGTCATTGCAAAAATGAGTTGGTACAAATGTGCTTTGAATATATTAATTTCATATTCTCTGCTGACCCTTGGAATTGCTAGAATTTCTGTAAATCTCCTTTTTATTGATACAGAACAGAGCATGAAAAACATGGAAATTATGATATTAAAACCTAAAACTGCTAATACATACTGGGGCAGCATGTGTTTTACCTCCATTATGCTTTAATCTGTATTTTCTTACCTGAAGTGGCGGTTATGTAGAAACCAGAGAGCGTTTGACATTTTCATTGTTGTGCCTCATTAGGATTCTGGTCACGAGCTGCTGATATTTATATACTTATGTATATATTTCTTTATTTCACCATTTCCATGCTGTTGGATCGTGGGTGTCTTTATTGAAACTGTGTGCGTAAGTTCATTTGCTTGGATACTTCACTGACTTCATGTCCACAGGGAATCTTTCTGATAATGGGGTGTGAAATTAATATCCAAGGGGAGGCAGTTGAAATATGTGTGTGGTGTGTGAGAGTATGTGCGCGTGTGTATGCTACTGTATGTGAATGAGTGCTTTAACTTGTTTCTTATGTTATATGAAGATCACATAAGAAATGTCTTGGAAACTTTTTCGCTACTTTTTATGTATTTTATTGTTTTCAATCTTGTCCCAGGCCCAGACTTATATATATGAATTCTGTATCATGAAAATATTAATTATTACATGGATACATGACATTCCGAGAAAAATAAAAACAATTTCCTGTGATGCATATAAATTCACTGTTGTATTAAGAATTTATATACTGATGCATCTCAATAAATTAGAATG
The DNA here is from genome assembly GCA_038088235.1 of Zacco platypus. Lineage (NCBI taxonomy): Eukaryota > Metazoa > Chordata > Actinopteri > Cypriniformes > Xenocyprididae > Zacco > Zacco platypus. The sequence continues at coordinate 21,544,245 of CM076078.1, read as the reverse complement.
TCATGTAAAAAGTTCCTTTATTTCAGATTCAACTCAAATTGTGAAACTTGTGTATTAAATAAATTCAATGCACACAGACTGAAGTAGTTTAAGTCTTTGGTTCTTTTAATTGTGATGATTTTGGCACATATTTAACAAAAACCCACCAATTCCCTCAAAAAATTAAAATATGGCGACATGCCAATCAGCTAATCATCTAAAAACACCTGCAAAGGTTTCCTGAGCCTTCAAAATGGTCTCTCAGTTTGGTTCACTAGGCTACACAATCATGGGGAAGACTGATGATCTGACAGTTGTCCAGAAGACAATCATTGACACCCTTCACAAGGAGGATAAGCCACAATTGTTCATTGCCAAAGAAGCTGGCTGTTCGTAGAGTGCTCTATCCAAGCATGTTAACAGAGAGTTGAGTGGAAGGAAAAAGTGTGGAAGAAAAAGATGCACCACCAACCGAGAAAACCGCAGCCTTATGAGGATTGTCAAGCAAAATCGATTCAAGAATTTGAGTGCACTTCACAAGGAATGGTCTAAGGCTGAGGTCAAGACATCAAGAGTCACCACACACAGACGTGTCAAGGAATTTGGCTACAGTTGCCTTATTCCTCTTGTTAAGCCACTCCTGAACCACAGACAACGGTCAGAGGCGTATTACCTGGGCTAAGGAGAAGAAGAACTTGACTGTTGCCCAGTTGTCCAAAGTCCTCTTTTCAGATGAGAGCAAATTTTGTATTTCATTTGGAAACCAAGGTCCTAGAGTCTGGAGGAAGGGTGGAGAAGCTCATAGCCCAAGTTACTTGAAGTCCAGTGTTAAGTTTCCACAATCTGTGATGATTTGGGGTACAATGTCAACTGCTAATGTTGGTCCATTGTGTTTTTTGAAAACCAAAATCACTGCACCCGTTTACTAAGAAATTTTGGAGCACTTCATGCGTCCTTCTGCTGATCATTTTTTTCTGCAGACTTTTTGAAGATGCTGATTTCATTTTCCAGCAGGATTTGGCACCTGCCCACACTGCCAAAAGCACCAAAAGTTGGTTAAATGACCATGGTGTTGGTGTTGGCCAGCAAACTCACCAGACCTGAACCCCATAGAGAATCTATGGGGTATTGTCAAGAGGAAAATGAGAAACAAGAGACCAAAAAGTGCAGATGAAACCCGGGCTTCCATACCACCTCAGCAGTGCCACAAACTGATCACCTCCATGCCACGTTGGACCCAACAGCACTTTCCTAAAACATGCCTCCACAGAACAATGTCACAAGACCTCACCGTTTCACCAGCTGACTGAAAGCTAGCTAGATTGCAAAATGAGCATGACAGATGTGAACATTTGGCATTTAGACTTAAGATTCCAACATCAATATTTGACCAATGTTTTACAATAAAAATTGTTACAGTAACAGTAATTTATTAATTTGTGTCAGGAGTGCATATCAATCATGCTGAATCTAACTATATTCACATAAAAAGAGGACATATACCTATTCAGTTGTACTCCGCCTCTGTTCCTTAAGCCATAGTTGGCTTAAAACCCAAAAATCCTTGGATGTTGGCCCAAGGAAGCCCTGACGAGGCCCAATCAAGCCCCAGAAGTGACAGTGGAAACGCGACTCGCCCTGGCACACGCTAGCACGCTTGCCTTTGGCCAGACAGTGGAAACGCATTACTCACCCTCATGTCATTCCAAACCATTCATCTTCAAAGCACAAATGAAGATTTTTAAAATGAAATCTAAGATTTTTGTCCCTCCATAGACAGCCTATGCAACTAACAGTTTGATGCTTTGAAAAGTTTGTAAAGAGATCGTAAAACTAATTCATATGAATTGAGCAGTTTAGTCTAAATTTTTGAAGCACCTCGATTGCTTTATATTATGAGCAGATTTAATTTAGGCCTTTATACACATATAAACATTGATCAGCGAACATAGCAGCTCAACCGAACCTGGTTGACGCTCGAGAATAAACCTCTTGCGGAAGCTCCAACGTGCTGCGTGACACAAGAATGAACCTCATTGGTTCTCACACGTCAAGCAAACATGCTTGAGTTTCCGTTTCCCACAACTGATGTGTGCGTTGATGAAAGTTTCTATGTGAATAAAAGCCTAAATTCAGTCTGTTCATAAAGCAATCATGTCTTTTCAGAAAATTTGCACTAAATCGCTCGATTCATATGGACCAGTCTTACAATCGATTTATGTCAAAGTGGCATCTCTCAGATTGCATTTCAAAGATGAACGAAAGTCTTACAGGTTTGATACGAAATGAGGGTTAGTGAATGATGAAATGTTTTCATTTTTTGGTGAACTAACATCTGTACATTGTGTACACTGTAGAATTGTGAGAAATTTTTAGTCCATGACATGTATTAATAGTAATAGTTATCCATGTACACTTAATGGCTTTGCTTTTCTTTTTTAAGGGAACAGGTCGTTATTCCATCTACATTGCCAATTATGCCAGCGGGACTGTAGGTCCTCATGCTCTGATTGAAATGGATGAAAGTTCAAGTGACCCATCCAAGGGAATCATTGCGCTGTCAAACGTGGCCGAGCAGGCTGGAGTCAACAAGTTCACAGGTGCGTGTCTGCTTATTTATGAATGCGTGAGTGGGAGTGTGTAAGTGTACGATGATGTCAGTGAATATATTACCCAGGACTCTTTAATGGCCATGAGCTGTAGGATCCAGGTTTTTTGCCTTGTGGCTGATTTACAGTAGAGCTCAGTGCTCATATCAGCTTTGAATCACTGAGTTATAGACAGTGTTTATCAGCTAAAGCAGCCAGTAATAGAGAGAACAGGGCCCTGGAAGGCAGCGCTGAATAAAGAGATGGAGGTTTTGGCCCACTCAGCTGTTTACTGCACTGAAAGTCATGTGAAGGCACAAGGACAAGTGAGCCGTATTTCAGCTCTGACTTACTCAATGAAGCAACCATTCCATTAATCTCTATGGAGAGAGCAAGGCTTTGGACCACTATTCAGAGCTGTTTCGGGGAGGCACTCTTGTATGAGCAGGAAAGTGTCATGAGAGAAATGTCGCTGTAGCAACAAAATGAAGCACTTGTGATATTCTCACTTTGGATTGGAGGATTCTGTGAAAACTATGGCAAACTTCACATATTATCACATGTTTGAATGACAGTGGCTTCAACCACAGTATGTTTTATTTCATTTATATTAAAAATGCATTTTTTAATTTTAATATATTCTCATTATTCACATATTTCATATATTTAATATTTCTCATCTTCACATTATTCACATTTTAACATGTTTGAATGGCACAAAATATGGAATGGCTTAAACCAAAATATGTTTTATTTAATCAATATTATAAATGCATAATTTATTTGTATTTATATTTTATTATTTTATTTTATTTACATATTTTAGAAATTTAAAATATTTCCTATTTTTGACATATTTTTTCCCTCTTATTCACATATTGTCACGTTTAAATGACACAAAACACGGAATGGTTTTACAATATGTTTTTTGTTTAAATGCATTTTATTTTATTCACATATTTCTCATGTTTCATATTTTTCATATTATTTACATTATTCACATATTATCAGGTTTAAATGAGACAAATCAAGTAATGGTTTCAACTACAATATATTTGATTTCATTTGTATCATAAATGAGGTTTTTAATTTATTTATTATTTATTTCTAACCAGTCTGCAACAATATCACAAGTTACAATAATTTAAGCAGAAATCTTACAAAATGAAAATTAGAAAAGAACTCACAAATTTCTGCTCCAATGTCGTTCAAAAGGTTTTAGAGTAAGAGCCATTAAAACTGTTAATATGATGCTCATATTTAGTGTAAAGAAAAGCTTGGTAGTGCTGGGCTTAAAGGGTTGGTTCACCCAAACATTTTGTCATTATTTACTCACCCTCATGTCTTCCCAAACCCGTAAGACCTTTGTTCATCTTCAGAACACAAATTAAGATATTTTTGATGAAATCTGAGAGGTTTCTGAACCACACGTAGGCAGCAAAGTCATTGCAACTTTCAAGGCCCAGAAAGGTAATTTCTTCACTTCCTGTGGCATTCTTCCGGGTTCTATGTCAGAAAGCCGACTCATTATACGCCGGCACCTGCATCAGCATCACACACACGCGTCGTACTGCTCACGCGAACAGCGCCAATACTTGTGTATTACCCGTGTTCTGAACCCAGAAGCTTTGCACTGTGCGTACAATGTAAACAGCGCAGGAGACTGACATGGAAGAGAAGAAATTGTTGAATAAAATCATTGTTTTTGTTTTGTTTTGCTCACAAAAAGTATTCTCGTTGCTTCATAACACTAAGGTTAAACCACTGTAGTCACATGGACTATTACAACAATGTCTTTACTACCTTTCTGGGTCTTGAAAGTTGCTTCCTATAGGGGGTTCAGAAACCTCAAGGATTTAATCAAAAATATCTTCATTTGTGTTCTGAAGATGAACGAAGGTCTTACAGGTGTGGAACTACATGAGGGTGAGTAAATAATGACAGAAATTTTATTTTTGGGAGAACTAACCCTTTAAGGCACGATTTTCTTTAAAGCTGCTTTGAAACGCTGTGAAAAGTGCTATACAAATAAAGTTGACTTGCTGCTGTAATTCAACTAGAGGTCAAAGCTGTAGAATAGTGATCACCGGGCAAGATGTGTTGAAGGAAAGCTTTTTAAATGCACATGTTCACACTCCCTGTAATGTGATTATGGGCAGCCAGAGTCTGTGTCAGCAAAAGCAGCAGAGAGCCGGGGCTGGGGAAATGAGCTGGAAAGCCACTAACGATTTTTGCTGTGCTTTTGGTGATGATGGCTGTCTCTGCTGTGTGTTATAGGGGGACGGGGGGTCGTGGTCGGTCCGATCCTCAGTCAGACCCTACCTGATATATTCTGTGACAATGAGTACAGCCCTAACTTCCTGTTTCGCAACAACGGAGATGGTACATTCACAGATGTTGCGGCACAAGCCGGTAAGCAAAAGCTGTCGCTTTACTTTTTCTTGATGATTTTATTCTGAATGTGTCAAATATGCTTTATGCTTTTTGTTGTCACAGGCGTCGATGACCCAATGCAGCATGGCCGTGGAGTGGCATTAGCTGATTTTAATCGAGATGGAAAGACAGACATTGTCTATGGAAACTGGAATGGGCCTCATCGTCTGTTCCTACAGCTCAGCAACAATCGCAAGCAAAGGTTTAAGGTGCGGATTTTAAAATCACTATTTTCTCATGCTTTTAGCTGTAATGGAGAACACTGAAAGTTTCTCACAGTGCTTGCGAGACCTGAGATGTTAATGTTGTTCTTTAGCTGCATTTCCTTCAGGAAATGCAAATCTAGTTTTTTTTTTATCAGATGTGAATATATACTGAATGGTAGGCTTCATCTTTGTAATGCAGAACAAAACATGATCCCGACATTTTAAGCTACATAATTAAATCCTTATGACAGAAAACAGAGGAAGAAATAATAACATCTGCTGTCTGATTAGAGTATTTAATTATTCTCTAATCATTGTTCTATTGTTTGTGCAGCGACCTGGTCTTTCAGCTGGTAAAGCACAGTGATTGTAATTAGTCACAGTAAGATCGAAGAACCTCTTTTTTTTCTAAGACTCACATAGGAAGTTTTATAATCTGCTGATAGCTTGCCTGAATGCTGTGATACATGTTTGTTCAGTTATATATTTTTTGCATACTCTATTTTTCAAAAGTTTGGAGTCAGTAAGATTTTTTGAAATAAATTAATACTTTTACTCAGAAAGGATGCGTTAAATTGATCAAAAGTGATAGTAAAGTTTATAATGTTACAAAAAATTTGTTTTAAACAAATGCTGTTCTTTTGAACCCTTTATTCATCAAACGATCATTAAAAAAGGGTTTTCAACATTGATAATAATATTTCTTGAGCAGCAAATCAGCATATTAGAATAATTTCTGAAGGATCATGTGACACTGAAGATTGAGGCAATGGCTGTTGAAAATTCAGTGGCATTAAAAATATATAAAATTAAAAGATATTAAAATGGAAGACATCTATTTTATAATAATATATAATAATATAATAATTATATAACATTTTATTTTGTAATAATAATACAATAATAATATTTTACAATATTAAAATTTTTTTCTGTATTTTGGTCAAATAAATGCAGCCTTGGTGAGCATAAGACAATTCTTTTCAAAATATCAATATTGTATATAAGATACAAAAGGCATTGTAGTGATTTTTGGACTTTTATAAAACTGTGTGATAAAAGTCATCAATGTTTAGTTTTGGACCCTGACATCTGAGATGCAGAAGTCCTAAAGAATCTCATTCTGCTCTCCTTAATCTTATTTTTGTCTAAGAGAAACATTGGTCCTACGGGGCCAATCAGAGTTTGGAAGTCCTCTAATCTTGAACTAATGGTTTAATTAGGCTATGTAAGCAAGCCTTTCCTTAAGTAAATAACACACGCACACACACACACACACACACACACACACACAGAGAGAGAGACACAGACACACAAAGGAATTCAACATAAAAATGTTCTCTATTTTCCAGCAATAGTAAGTCATGAAACTTTGGAGCTCTGTATCACCAGCTTGTGTCAGACAATTGTGTCTGACTGGACTGTTGTTATGGATGGATCGGCAGTGTGTGTAAGACTCCCTTGGCTTTAGTTTGATCCCAGTCTTAGCGGCAGTGATTGGCTTCTTTAGCACAGAGATAAATGTCAGCAGGAAGCTGTTTTATGGGGGTCAATTGTTGGGTTAATGTCTCATGGGAGAGCTTACAGAAGGATTTGTGCATCAGTGTAAGGTATTGTGACCTTTGCCATGTATAATTGCATTGTGATTAAGATGCTCTGTTATTCCATGTGTTAATTAAACTTTGGCTGAACAAGATAAGTGTAAGTGCATGTGTTAGTCATAATAAGGGTGAACAAATTTATCTGGTATCTTAGATTTTTTTGTGGTTAAAAAAATCTATCTATCTATCTATCTGTCTATCGCTCTGTCCCCATCTTTCTATGAAAAATCTATCTATCTATGAAAAAATATTATCCGTCCGTTCATCCACCTGTCGATCTATCCAACTGTACCTCCTCTCCTGGGTCCTGTCCAGAGATGGCCATCACCTCTCCTTCAACCAGACAGCAGAAGGTCACTTCATGGGCTTTCACCTGCAGGTTTTATGAGCCCTATAATTAAAATTGGGGTTAATACTTGAGAGAGTGCTGGCATGCTCAATAACTCTTCCATGACTCGTTGCTGCACTACTGAAGCGTGACGATAGCAGTTACTTTTTTCTGCTCCCACTCCCTGAAGTTTTTAGACTGTGATTTACCTGCAGCTTCGAGCTTTATGTCATAGATATCATACATCTGACTCTCCAAATATTAAAGCTGACATTCTCCTGTCAGAGAAGGGGAAGAAGTTTAATCTGTTGAGACAAATACATTACAAGTGAGCCATTCTTTGGTTGATTGATCCCAAGTCTCAACTTTTGATCTCTGTAACAGGACATTGCCACGCAGAAGTTTTCCATGCCGTCTCCTGTTCGTACCGTCATCGTAGCTGATTTTGATAATGACAATGAACTGGAGGTTTTTTTCAACAACATTGCCTACAGAGGACCGTCAGCCAACAGACTGTTCAGGTATGTACAAAAGTACTATACTGACATGCATCTTAGACTGAACACATAAGGAGATGTTTAGCAGAATGTACACCCTGCTTGTTTCTATATAATGTAAGTGAATGGTGATCAAGTACAAGTACAAGTCAAAAAAGTGCCTTATGACTCTGTTGTTATATTTAATGTCTTCAGAAGTCATTCAATAGCTTTATCTGAGGGACAGACAGAAAGTTTTGGTTGTTATTCACTGAAAACATCCCTCCTTCATACTTCTGAAATCTAAAAAGGAATCTCTTTACATCTCATCACCAGTGTTATTTTAGAATTAATTATAAATTATTGTAGTATTTATTAATATTTTGAATTGGATTTTAATTTTATATGTTCAGTTCAGTTTTAGTTTAATATTTACAGATTTTGTTGTGTGCTTTTTTTTCTATTAATTGATTTTTTATTTAAGTTTTAGTTTTATTAATTTTAGTTGTTTTATTTAAATTAGTTGCCAAGGCAACATTTGTTATTTTCTCTTAATTTATATTTTATTTCAGCTTTAATTTCAATGAATGAAAACGAGTTTTAGTTAAAAATAACAATACTGCTGGTCACCATTCACTTCCATTTGGAAAACATCAACATTTTGATAAAAATGATCGTTTTTTTTTTTTTCTTCTTTTTTTTTATAGAAGCAATCAGTAAGAGAGCTTATTTTATTTCACTTTGAGAAACACATTCTATTGTTTTTTTTTTTTTTTTAAAAAAACAATTAAATGATAAGTATAACCTCCCAGGGATCTTTTGTGTTTCTGGAATAATTTATGATCAAAATTAGACCAAAATGACCTCAGAAAACACAGTATTATCATTATGTAACAGAGTTATTTCTTTAACATTTACATTGCAAGGTAGGAAATAATTATGGAAAGTCTTTCTCTATTTTGGGGATTTGGTGGTAAGCCCAGTCGGCACGACAAGCCAGAATGTCCAACGGCCAGACCACAAACATAACCAAGTCCAACCACAACTCTACCTGATGGGAAATTCCCCCAACATCCGACCTCGTTATGCGAGCACTTTCTAATGAGAAGACTGGATGAGGCATCAAACACAACATTGTTTCAAATTTGTTTCTAATCCCATACTCAAACAATCTGGACCTCAGTCCTCAGAAAGCAAAGACTTAAGCTTTTTGTATAAAGAACCCTCTTAGTTAGCATTATTAGTCATCAAAATACAAAGAAGGAACTACCAGCCCTAGAAATGTTTTAACTGAATCAATATTGCCGGGGTTTCATGAGCCTGTAAATGAATATCTCCTTTGAGACATGTTGTATAACATGCAGCTGACAAGGTACATTTGTCTTTGACTGTTCCTTTGTGTGGAGCTCTCTCAAGCCAAAAGGCAAAGCGAGTTAGTAATTAATCTTTACCATGGCAGAGTTTCTCGGAGAGAACATGGAGATCCACAAATCGAGGAGCTGAACATCGGGGAGGCCGCAGAACCAGAGGGACGGGGAACCGGTATGAAGGGTTTGGCTCTTTCATTCCATCAAAATTTAGGACTGTTTATGTTGTAAATGTATTCCATGAGTTTTACAAATGGTAAATTTAAGATTTTCCCCTTAAAATAACTTGTAATTGACTCAAAGCTTGTTTAAAAATACTCAATCCTCAATAAAAAATGATTACATTAAAATGTTAATGTATTGAGCTGTAAACTCTGATCCATCTTAATGCATTTTGGACAATATCAAAGAACCACCTACTCGCTTATCAGTCATCCACTGTGCTTTTCTCCCTCGATACATTTAAAATTGGCTGAAAAGAATCTCTTCAGCCTTTAGTTCAATACTCTGAAAGTCACCAGTGTGCAGCTTCTCATTTCTCTTCATGGACCATAAAATTACCCTTATAATGCATTTGGACATTGTGAGTTTAGTCACCATGTCAAGCTAAAGAAACAGTTTATCATGCTGAGGTTTATTATTATTCGGTTGAGGTAGTTTAACCTTAATTGGTTAGTCCATTGATTTAAATTTTTTTTTTAAAAATTAAAAAAATTAAAAATGAAGGAGTAAGTTTGTTTATCCATTTGTTCAGAGTGATGAATCGTGGATGGTGACAAAGTTACACTACCATTCAGCAATTTATTCAGAAAAGATGCATTATATTGATCAAAAGGGACAGGTAAAGATATTTATAATGTTACAAAAGATTTCTGTTTCAAATGAATGCTTATCAGAATGATTGAAGGATCATGCGACACTGAAGACTGGAGTAATGATGCTGAAAATTCAGCTTTGCCATCACAGGAATAAATTACATTTTAAAATGTACTAAAATAATAATATTAAAAAAACAGTTATTTTAAATTGTAATAATATTTAACAATATTAGTGTTTTAGTATATTTTAATCAAATAAATGCCAACCCCAAGCTTTTGAATGGTAGTGCTTATTAATTGGGCACACTCAGTTCAGATAATGGAGTGATGGTGAGTTTTAGGATTATTAGATGAACAAAACACTTAACTGAACAGTTATGGAATGATTCAGTGCGTCTTTAAACCTTAATCCTGGTTATCCTCTCTCTACCACTAGATGGCATTATAAATCCAGACTTATGTGTAACTGTAGTCATGAGTTGCACCCTGTTAATTACTGACAATGCAGTCACTCCTCTCAGCTGAATCATTATTAGAAAGCCAATGTATTAATGTAGAATTGGTCTAAGTTTTTTTTTTAACATTAATGATAAGATTTTGAAACAACATTTGTTACAAAAGCAGAATGATCTGTATTTCAGGAGCAGCTGTGACTGATTTTGATGGCGATGGGCAGCTGGATCTTCTGGTAACACATGGGGAAAGTGCTGCTCAACCCATTTCTTTGTATCGAGTCACTCAGGTGAGGATGTGTTTTTGACCGGTCAGCCACTTTTAAATAGGAAATCAGTGAAATCATTCACACTTGATTTTTATTATCAATGTTGTCTAAATTCCTAGAGAAGTAAAAGTGTAGTATTTTCCAATGAGACAACTGCATAAAAGAGTACAGAGATACAGTATAACATGAATGTGGATAGCATAGATTAGATAATTTAGTCTAGGAAGAATGTGATCATGGAACTATCTTGGAATTATTTCTCAGTGGAGAAAACATCAGTTGTCTTTTCTATCGATCTTATTGTTGTCTAGGACAACGTGAAACAGAACTTTCAATAGTCCTTTCTTCCCCATGGACAATATTCAGAAGAAATTGCAAATTGTATTTGCAATTACATTTTCAATTTGTGCACGCATATGTTGTGACATAATGGAAACACAAATGCGTGATTTTCAATTGCACTTGGATTTTCTTTTCTGTGTATGTAACATGTCTGCCAAATTTTAAATGGAAATGCAAAGTTAATTTTTGTAATTAATATTTTACGAGTTATGACCCTGCCATTTTGGAATAGCAATAGAAAATCACCCATTTTCAGTTTCACTTCATTTGCGTCCTGCCCCAACCCTCACAAAATTAAAATGGAATCGCAACCCCCTGTGCATTTGCATTTCCAGTGCCTAACAGTCAACTGTCCATCAGTCTTGAGGGACCTTTTTAATATAGTTGGAAAGTATGCTACGCCCTCTGTGATGTATATCTGAGTTAAATGGCTTCTTGAACAAGGAAGAATGTAGGGCGGGACTTGATTTTGTCCATCAGAAATTGATTTTATGGTTGTGGTTTGCTATTGGTCGATCTTGGCAGGTTGTTCCGCCCTCACTCCAGTAAAATTTGTCATCAGAGAAGAGAAGAGATGTCAATATGAGAGCGAGGGAAAGCTATTTTGATGAAAGATTATGAGGGCACATGAATTAAAAAAAAATGTGCACAGATAAATCATTTATAATAAATACTGCAAAGTTTTTACTTCTGACATTGAGTTTATAAATTGTTGATTTCTCATTGCAGGGCTCATCTAATAAATGGCTCCGTGTGATTCCACGCACACAGTTTGGAGCTTTTGCTCGTGGGGCAAAGGTAATCGTCTACACCAAGAGAAACGGCCCTCACACACGCATTATAGACGGAGGATCAGGGTACTTGTGCGAGATGGAGCCAGTGGCTCACTTTGGACTTGGTATGCATTTCTTTTCCACTCTCTTTCCCTAAAAAGTCTGCCTAAACAATCTTTGCGGGAAAATCACATTAAGAAATGAACAGCAATGAAATTAACCAGACCTATAAAATATCTATTTCATAAGTGCATCCACCGTCTCGGAAATGTTCAGGGTCGCCGAGCAGCGGGAAAAAAAGCATTCGCTCTGCTGACTCATTACAGAGAAACAATTATGATGTAACTCCAGGTCATGTTCAGTGGGGGGCTTCGGGTCTCAGTAACATAATCCTCCACATGGAGGCTGGCTCCTTGAATATCCTCATAGACTGGAGGCCCAGAGAGAAGCCTGCAGGTGCAGCAGCCGGTGGCAGCGGAGCGGGACCTTTTCCCCACGGCTCGGCCGTGTTACAGATGCTTGGAGGCACATGGCTTCATCTGGGAGCTCACAAACGGATTTGTGGCAGGAATAGGCTGCCAGCTGGAAGTTCAAATTGTTCTGAATGTGCTGTGAAAAACAAAACGTTAGCCATCAGTGGTCACAGGATCATCCTGAGGGCTCGTAAATATGTGTGTACGTGTTCAGTCCTATCATCAATGTTTCAATAAGCGTGTTTGTAAATTAATGTAAAATGTCTACACTATAACGTAAATCCAAAATACAGTTTATGGTATCAGATTATAGAAATCTGTTTTCTGCCTTTAACAAATTCTGACTTTTTGTCTCAGAATTGCTGCTTTATTTTTTGCTATGGTGACTTATTGTCTCACAATATGACTTTATATCTCACAATTGCATCTTAATATCTCACAATGTGATTTTAGTTCTTAATGAAATTTCCAGTTATGTTTTGGATTACTCATATAGTACAGTATGATTGTCACAGCTTGGTTGCGCAATAATCACTCGATGAAGAATTACTCAAAAAGCAAACAGTCTTTAACATGATAATCAAACTCAGACAAGCACTGGAGATAACAAGAGAATAAAACGACCAACTAAAGACAACGAGGAGCAGAGAACAGAATGAACCGAGGGCTTACAACACTGAGGAACACTGAGATTAACACAATGGTTTCTGGTGGAACTGAGGGAGGGAGGAGCCAAGACTGAGCCGATAGGTTGACTGGCTGCGGTGGAGACTGGAAGCGGAGTCAGGGGAACCTCCTTACTGGGCGAAGCTGGAGAACTGAAGCCCAGAGGTAGGTCCTCACAAAAAGGTGTTGGAGATGCAGAGGGGCTGAAACGGAACTGAGAGGTGAGCACGCTTCCTTTGGGGAACCAACCCCCTTGGAACCCTTACTCCTCCTGCACTCCGCAGCCAGAGCTGTCGAGGGAGCGTTGTGGGGTATCTCAGTGGTGTGCACCATCCGTATCCTTTGGAGCTCTCTCCGTTGACCGGATGTCAACAGCTGCATCGGAGGCTGAACCAGATTTGGAGACTCTGGAGACTACAAGTCGCTGGTGTTGCCTCCTTTGGGAATGGTAACGGTGCCCGATCCCGGAGATGATGGCTATGCTTTCTCAGCCCACCCATCCGCCATGGCAGCACCTCAGCCTGCTCGTTGGCTGCCCCCACTCCTGTGCTGCAGCAGAAGCCTCCATCTCTGCGGTGCACTTCAGAATGCTCCCTTTGAGCCCTTTCAGTCAGTAGACTTAAAGATTCTGTCTATGAAGACTTTGCTGCTGGTTGCATTGGCCTGTATAAAGAGGGTAGAGGACCTGCTGGCATTTTCGGTCGATGAATTGTGCCTAGAGGTCGGGCCGAGTAACAGCCACGTGGTACTGAGACCCCGGCCTGGCTCTGTGCCCAAGGCTCCTACCACTCCCTTCAGAGAACAGGTGAGCCTGCAAGCGCAGCCTTCTGGAGAGGGCCCTGGCTTTGCAACTGTACATAGACAAAACTCAAAGCCTCAGACCAGCTCTTTGTCTGTTATGGAGGCGAGCAGAAGCGAAAGGCTGTCTCCAAGCAGAGGATGGCCATTGGATGGTGGACGCTATCGCCTTCCCCTTCCCCTCAGGTTGCATGCTCACTCCATGAGAGGTGTTGCATCCTCTTGGGTGCTAGCTTGTGCCTCACTGACAGATATTTGTAGAGCTGCGAGCTGGGCGACACAACACGTTTGCTCCAGCTTAGTGACGGCTTGCTGCGCTTATAGCTCCAGAGAGTCCCTGTAAGGCAGACCCGTTGAGTCCTCCAATCACCCTTCGACAGCCAGATGTGGGGGAGTGTCAAGTGCCAGGCCTATACGCCGTTGCATCCTTGAGAACCGGATTTAGGATGGGTAACATATTTGGCTCTTGTAGCATCTGTAACTGGTTAGTGTTTTCTATAGTAGTCTGCAGCGCACTGTATAGTTCCTCTGAAACCCTCCTCCTCCCCAGCTCCACCTACTGTATATCTGCTGCGGGTAATTTTATGCATGCTTTTAGTGTGACAGCAGTATGTCTTATATGCCACATCAGCGTATCGTTGTTTATATTGCGAAGTCTTTGTAATTGCACTGCAGCAGCAGCATAATCAACAACAAGTGGTCATGATAGGTCATTCTATCAAGTTGTCAGGATAGAACTAACAATTAACAATACTTCTATTGCATTTATTAATGTTAATGTTAATCTCAACATTTACTAATGCATTTTTAAGATCAAATGTTGTCTCTAAAGTTTGTTAACATTAGTTAATGCACTGTGAATTAACATGAATATGAACATTTTTATTAACATTAACAAAGGTAATAAGTGCTTTAAAAATATATGGCTCATTGTTAGTGGATGTTAGTAAATGCATCTTACATAAAAATCCTAGTAAAAATCCTTTATTATATAAATAAAACAACAGATACCCAATGTGTCTTCCCAAAGTAAACTGTGTGTTTCAGTAAGCACTGGTGAAATGTCATGCATTTTGTCTCGAAGAGGCACCTGTGCCAGTCTGGGGCATGCCAGGAGCCCAGTGGATCTGTTTACCTTAGAAATGTCACTTTAATTAAGAACTGGGAAGGCGGTCAGCTTCTCTCCTGCTTGACTAAAGGCTATAATGGAAGGAAAGTCTAGAGCCCACCCTGTCCCTCCTCATTTCTGTTCCTTTGAAGTTCTGCCTTCCTCCTCCACCACATTCATTTCTAAAGGATGATCTCTTCATTCATGATCACTATGACAGTCTCCTCCAACGGCCATGTTAATTGCTGTCCCGCTGTCTGTGAGAAAGTGTCTTTGACAATCAGATTGAAGTCAGTAAATGGATGCTGCTGTAAACCTTCTTAAATGAAGTGCTTTCCAACCACCGTGCCATTTATATGGCTCCTTATTTCAGCCACTGAACAACAGACAGATTTCATCGGTCTGGCATATGAGAACCTCATTGCTGTAATGCCTCAGTGGCTGCTATGCCAGAAACTCTCTGGCCTGTGAACCCCACACACCGGCAGTCATGAGAAACCGGTTTTGCCGACATCAAATGAGACGTGTTCAGGCCTCGCTGCTCAAAACGCTGCCCACAGCTGAGACTGAACACATTCTTCTGCATTTGTTTAAGAGTCTACATGGTATGTGCCAAACCAGAGCCTATTCCAACCTGGCTTTTGCCGAGAAACTTCTTGGGAGGGCCCTTTCTCCAGAATGGTATTTTTCCATGGAGAGCTGTACATTAAGAAAAGAAATCATTCATTATGTCTTCTAAGCCTGAGGGGAAGTTATAAAGGCAGACTGTTCATAAAGTAATGAAAGTATTGCTGCTTTGCTGCCCTGACAGGGAAAGATGTGGCCACCAGTGTGGAAGTCTTCTGGCCAGATGGACGTTCTGTGGCTAGGCCTCTGGAGCCCAGTGATATGAACAAAGTGATGGAGATCTATTACCCTGAGAATGAGGAGGAGGTGACACCAGCGCTGGAGATCGAGGTACATACCCCTGTCATACTCAAGTCAAGTCACCTTTATTTATATAGTGCTTTATACAATATAGATTGTTTCAAAGCAGCTTTACAGTGATAAACAGGAAAATAATGATTCAATGATGCAAACTAAAAGATGATAGTAAACAGTAATTATTCAGTTGAAATCATTTCAGTGTTGATTCAGTTTGGTTCCCTAACTATGTAAAGTTAATCAATTATAGTTTAATACAGCTATAAAGCAGCTCTGGAGAAAACTGATGTGTTCTTTCTTTCTTTGAAAAATGTAATTGTTGTATTCAACATATGCTCTTTCTTTTCACAGTGTGGACCAGGATTTGAGGTCAATGAAAACGGCCGTTGTACTGGTAATTTTTAAGCTCTCTGACCGTTAACCTCCCATAAGGCCTAAATCCCATAATGCATTGCACAAGATAATAAATTCAAAGGTGGTGCACAAAGCAAGAGTAATGTCAGTTACTTGTTAAACAATGTTAAAATGGTTTATGAAGAATCATGTGACACCCACGACTGGAGTAATAGCTGCTGAAAATTAAGATTTCCCATCAAAGGAATACATTACATTTTAAAATATTTAAAAAAATAACAGCTCTTTTAAATTATATTTCACAATATTATTGTATTTTTGTATTTCTAATTAAATAAATGCAGCCATAGTGAGTATAAGAGACTTCTTTCAAAAACATTAAAAAAAGCAAAATTATTCCAAACTTTTCAGTAACGCCAAAAGCTTAGCAACATGCTAATGGAAAGAAGATTGTGTGATTCACAATTGAATCCCTGTTTGTATAATGTGGTGCAGAGTAGTCCAAATCAGTCAACTGTGTTATAAGGTTCCATTTCAGTTAGGATGTTGTCTTTATAGGAAGCTACCTATTGACAGCAAGACAGCTCAGCAGGTTTTGCAACAGAAGCCATGTCAGTCATAATTAGTTTGAGGTAGTAGAAGCTACTCCTATACTGATAACTATACCAACATATAATTATAGCTTAAAGTGTAAAAACGCGTTACAACTTTGCAGTGTGTACGTGACCACATCATATATCAGACCTCATGTTTATTCCACTCCTCTTCACTCCTTAGACCGAGACGAGTGCACACAGTTCCCGTCTGTTTGTCCCTCTGAGCGACCCGTTTGCACGAACACCTACGGGAGCTTTAAGTGCCGTGCAAACAAGAGGTGTAACCAGGGATACGAGCCTAATGATGAAGGGACAGCATGTGTAGGTGAGTTGAGACTATTGATGCAATAAGAAGTACTAGAGAAAAGTTGTCTCACATTTCACATAGTTAGTCACTTCGGCTTTTGGGCTGGGGATGTAGTTGAGGAAAACACTAAAACTAATAATTTAAAAAGTATTTATTAGAGTGTCTGGAAAAGATTTCAATGACGTATCAAAATGATCAGATTTGCAAAGATACAAAAGTCTGCAAGTCAAGGGATTTCAATATAAGCTCAAACTTTTTTCACTTCCAAGACCAAATAATGCAAATTAATTATCTATCTATTTATTCTTACTTTACATCAAATATATTGTTGTATTTCTACCAATTAATTTTAAGTTTAAAAGTTGGTGTTGCTTATTTTAAACAATTTTCACTCAGAAATTGCTAGTAAATTTCACTAATACTGGTAGCGCTTTATTTTACAGTCCTGTTTCCCGTGTACATACTATGTATTTATAGTAATTACAATGACTGGATAATAACACTGTAATAAGTAACATAGTAATAAGTACTAACCCTGAACTTACCCTAAGCCTAACCTTAACCCATGTAGTTACCTTATATTACCCAGTTCTTTCTTTGGCAAGTATGTTGTTAGTGCACGTACTGTAAAATAAAGTGCAACCCAAATATTTATAAAGAAATGGCAAGTAACAATTAATTATAATGAATTGTTGAACTTTCTCAAGTTCAAGTACTTAAATTCAAATATGTCAAGGGTTTAATTTCAGTTTTGATTGTTGCTCTGGTTGGTTGTGTTTAATCGTTAGTTAGTTTGTTGTGACCATCACTTTGACCATGAGATCTCAATAATGTCTCAAAACTGTGCTCAAATAGGCAAAGATACCAAAGTCTGCAAGTTGGGTATTTCAATATAAACTCAAAACATTTCTCATTTCTAAGACAAAATAATGCAAATTAATTGTATAACTATATATTCTTTACATCAACTATTGTCTTGTCCTATTTTCATTTCACCTAATAAATTTAAATTTGAAAAGAGTAAATGCAATGACAAAAATGGTGTAGGATTTATTTGAAACGGGTTTCACTCAGAAAGTGCCAGCACATTTAACAAATAATTACAAATAAATGGCAAGTAACGCATTGAATTAAATGTGACATTTTGAAGTAGAAAGACTAAAGAGATGGTATTTTTTGAAAATGTGCTTCAAAAATCATTTTATACAGTGTAGTTTGCTTCTCTTCCCTCTTCTCTGCAGCTCAGGTGGCTTATTTTGGAGGAAACAAGTCCTTAGCCTCCAAACTCTTGGAGTCCCGTCTTTGGCCTCTCATACTAACTCTCCTTGCTATCTTTACTGCTTGCTTGGAGGCATAAAAGGCAGTGCCTCCCCTCTCCTGACATCTCTGCCACCCTGCTTGGTCTCAGATTCTCTGCTTTCCTTTTCGTTTTCACACTGAGGTGTTTGGGAGTCAGCTGTAAAAATGAACTCTCCATGGACCTGTCACTCCTGCAATGTCATCAATAACAGACATGTATAAATAATGCTTCGCTTTCCAGTTGGGAACCACAAAAGATCCCTGTTTTTAGGACAGAACAAATATTCTCACTCCATCTAGACTGCGGGAAACTCAATGACCTTCATGTTCGTCAACTGTGATGTGGGATAAGATTGTAATTGTAGTGATCTTCATAAAAGGCCATGTCCCAGCGTGTTACAGGCACATAAACAGGCAATGATGAGTTCTAGCACGTAAAGTCTCATATGGACAGCAGCGTGTTAGCCGGTTTTTCAGGAGAGCATATGCCTGGCCATCTGTTTCACGCAAGGTTACATTTCTTGTGCTCTGAATAATACATTCACATGAGATTTGTACTGTACACTTTTGACTCTCACCAGTACTCACGACTGCCCTCGGGATTGGTGCATGGTTTTGGCATGAATGAGTGACGCAAAACACAGTTTCATTTAGCAAAATGTTGTTCAGATTTATACCCGTGGGATTTCACAGCAATCTAGCTGCAAAAACATAGACCCAGACCTTGTTATGCGGTGAAATTCTTATTATTTTTAATTTCATCGTACTGTTAAAGACTTTGACAGGTTCAAGTATACTCTTAAAAATAAAGGTTCCAAAAGTTTTCTTTTTTTCAGCAGTGCCAAAAGAACCATTTTTTGTGAAGAACATTTTAATAATCTAAAGAACTCTTTTCTACTTTAAAGAACCTATTGTGGAATGAAAAGATTCCATGGATTTTAAAAGTTCTTTATGGAAACATCAATGCCAATGAAGAACCTTTATAACCTTTAAGAGTTTACTACAGTATGTCAAGGTTTCAAGCCTTGATTGTTGCTTTGGAAGTTTTATTTTATATTTTTATTTTATTGTTTATTTTTTGCCATTGCCATAGCCAGAAAATTAGTTAATATTTTAAAGTTATAATATTTTAACGCTCAGTACAGTAATTTTCTGCAAATGTATGTCTTTTCCACTAAAATAAATAGTGTCCATGGCCAATGTCCAAACAGGGAAAACAATGTTACAAGCCAAATAGTCTGTGGGAAATAGTTCACACAAATATTACAATTGTCCTTACTCATCTTCATTTTGTTTTCGTTTATATATATATATTTTTTTGAGAGCAGATCTTCACACAGCTTTTGTCTTTCATACAATGACATAGTGTCCAGAAAGCTAAAAAAGATCCCAAAACCCATAAAAATACCATAAAACAGTCTGCTTGTTGATAGTCCATACAGTCTTCCTAGGCCATATGATTGTTTTGTCTGAAGAACAGACCAAAATTTAGGTCATTATTCAATAAGAATTTTGTCTTTTTCTCACACACAGAACTAGTTAGTGGCTTAATGGGTTAGTTCACCTAAAAATGAAAATTCTGTCAATAATTACTCACCCTTGTGTCATTCCACATCTGTAAGACCTTCCTTCATCTTCAGAACACAAAACAAGATATTTTTAATGAAATGTGAGAGGTTTCTGTCACTCCATAGAGATCCAACACAACTACCACTTTGAAGGTCCAGAAAGGTAAGACAGATAATTAAAGTAATCCATAACTCAGTGGTTTAAACTCAGTTTTATGAAAAAAAAACAACAACAAAAAAAAATTACCACTTTATTTACAAAATAATATTATCAAAACTGTGTTCACGCAACAATGTCTGCTCTCGCGTGAAAAACACTTGTGTTGTGGTGCTCTCGTGAACACTCGCGCATGTACATCGTGTTGAGTCTGAACACAACACGTATGCGTCATGATCTTGAATGTGTGTTGCAATCAATATTTTTGCGCAAACAAAGCACTCATGTCACTTCATAAAATTAAGGTAAAGCACTGAGTCATATGGATTACTTTATTTATGCATTTCCTACCTTTCTGGACCTTGAAAGTGGTAGTTGCTTAGGATCTCTATGGAGGGACAGAAAGCTCTCAGATTTCATTACAGATATTGAAATTTCGAAGATGAATGAAGGTCTAACAGATGTGGAACAACAGAAGGGTGAGTAATTAATGACAGAATTTTCATTTTTGGGTGAAGTAACCCTTTAAGAAGTTTGCAAAGATAGTACATAAGTCATATGGGCCACCTTTATGGTGTTTGGTTTTGAGTAATATATAGATTACATATGATAGTATATGATAGAATTGAATTTTGCCCTTATCCTAAACTGGTAGTCTCAGTAGTAAATGCACTACTAGATGTTTATTTTCTATTTAATTTCAACCATAGATATCGGGAATATTACAGATTGCTATGCAGAAGATTCACCAAAGGTTAATGAGCCATGTGCGGTTCAATGAAAAGGCATTTTAAAATGAAGTGCGAGCTCGTTTGCATAGTCGTTAGCTTTGGATGTAAATATTGTTATTTCCTACAGAATGTCCTTCACTGAAATGAGATTGCCTAGACGTGATTTCAGTGCATCCCTGTTGCTAGAGAGTTCAGAATCCACATTCGTTGCATTTTTTAAACATTGTGTGCTGTCATAATTGGACTCAATGCTTTTGAAAAGCCGCCCTACTAACATCTGATATGAATCCACTGTGGTCTGTGATGGAGGTGTTAAATAACTTCTGAACTGACTCATAATGTGTGCATTGGCTAAAGACCCATCAGTCTCTGTGGGAGAATAGGTTCTCTTTATTTTATTACACTTTTCTAATGTTCCATGTCGAGACTCAGGCGGAACATGGAGAGAATGTCAGATCTCATATGAGCTGACAGATGCCACGTATAATTATTATTGAAATGATAATGATATGTAGTTACAGAGCAAATGAAATCAAGCTCACCTCGGTGTCTTGGTTACAAGGAAAGGCACAATGTAGAATCTCAAGAAATGCATGTCATGTTAAAGGGATATGTGAAACTATGTTCTGTCTTCATAATTTCTGCCAAAGCAATTTCTGTTGAAAATACCAGCATGAATTTTTATGCTACTCCAGAAAAGACTGGTTAAGTTAGTTAAGAAGCCTGGTGGGCAGACCAGCATGCAAAACACACTGATGTTTTCAACAGGGATGGCACTGATCAGATTATTTTATTATTATTATACATTTTATTTATAGGTGCCTTTCATGGCACTCAAGGACACCTTTATAATGTCCATAAAACAATGGCATTAAACAATAAAGCCAGTATATGATGAGCTGCACCTGAATGATAATGTGATCTCTACTTTTATGTAGGAAAGGTTTATATGGAAATAGTATAGCACCAGTCTATTACTTTTAGAGTAAAGATGGCAATGTTGACTTAAAAACAGGTTTGCTCCAGTATTTTGGCATTTGAATGAATAATTGTTCCTTTCTTTTGCTGAATTCATTATAATTTTGGATCCATGTGTAAAATAAAGTCAATACATTTTTCTGTCTTGGTGTTTGTCTTGGTGTTTGTCGCAGCAATGTTCAAGTCAAGTCAAGTCACCTTTACTTATACAGCGCTTTTTACAATGCAAATTGTGTCAAAGCAGCTTTACAGTAATAATTGGCAAATAATTTTGGCTGCACAGCAGCTCCCAAAGAAAATGGTGTCATTGTCCAGCTTATTCTATATATTATTGATTCATTCCGTTGCAAAGATCAGTAGTTATTAGTCTAGTTAATTTATCTGTATCAGCACTGGAGAAAACAGTGATGTAATCGTTCAGCTCAGTTCGCATACAACGGCGCCAATGCAGGCATAGCAAAAACCAAAACTACTGCTGAATATCAAGCAAGTGTCCCCAACTTAAGCAAGCCAAAGGCAACAGTGGCAAGGAACCAAAACCAAAAAAAACCTTGGGAGAAACCAAGCTAAGTCGGGGGGCCAGTTCTCCTCTGGCCAACAGTGAACACTTGCTTGATTGATTCAGACAGAGTTACAGGTCCTAAGTCCGATTTGGGATCGCAACAGTCAAAATATTTAATCCAGTTCCATCTAGTTTAAGATCTTTTTCATCACTATGGTAGGGGACGGTTTTTGCTGGTGATCTGTGTCACTGGCTGATGTGTCGGTAAGGCCCTCACAAGGGATGAGCTAGTTGACACAGTCTCCACTGACACCCCAGGGCCACGCTGGTTCCCCATCCGACCTGGACACAGCCCGGATCCAGCAAAAAAACGTTAAATGGTAAACCTCGGGATAAGCTGAGAGCCTAAAGTCAACGTAGACACCATTCTTCTTCTGATGTATCGAGTACATCTGGTAATATAGGAAGTGTTCCCGGTTCCGGCTGACTGGATCTATGCAGCCTAACAATCCTTTAACAAATATGAAGACATAAATTGATAATGTGTCATGTGTATGCCAGTTAAAGAAATGCGTTTTTAGCCTAGATTTAAACTGACAGAGTGTGTCAGAAATATAGAGCTGAGTATCATCAGCGTAACAGTGAAAACTAATGCCATGCTTCCTAATGACATCTCCCAAGAGTAGCATGTACAGAGTGAAAAGCAACAGTCCTAGTACAGAGCCTTGCAGTACTCCATATTGAACTTGTGATCGAAATGACATCTCTTCGTTTACTACTACAAACTGATAACGGTCAGATAAGTATGATTTGAACCATGCCAATGCAATTCCACTAATGCCAACATATTTTTCTAGTCTATTCAAAAGAAATTTTTGAATAGATGTTGAATGTTCAACATCCATGAGCCTCCCAGACTGACTATAGAAGCCTGTTTTTTAACTGAAAATAAAAAACAAAAAACAAAGCCAGATTTCTCTGTGACGCATAATCTCTATAACTTTCATTAAGCATATTAAACTACATTAAATACTTAGCGGCTTATTATAACTTTCAAAATGACTTAAAAATGAACCATGAAAATTTAACAGATTTTGTTTGTTTGTTGAGAATGTAGTACTTTTATTCAGTAAGGATGCTCTAATTTGATCAAAAGTTATGGTTAAATATGTACATTGATATAAAAATGTCTATTTAAAACAAATGTTTTGATTTCTCAAAGAGAGAAAAAAATCACAGTCCTTCAGGGACTGCTGGTTGAAGCTGTACTTGTAATGATTCTCATAAAACCATCCATTTTAAACAAAAAAAAAAAAAATACATTCATGAACCGAGTGGTTTGAATGTCTATTCAGTGCCTCATCATCTCCGAAGCAAACACAAACTTCAGCAGGTATATGGAGGTACTTTTTGGAGGTGTCTCAGACAGTGCTGGGAACATTGGGTTACCCGAGGCTGTTATAGCTCTCTGTCTTCTAGGGGCTCACTCAAGTTTTCAGGACATATTTCAGATTTTCAGAGTTAGCCCAAGAGATAAAAACTGTAGATAAGATAAAGAAAGAGAATTAAAAAACTAAAAACTGTAGTGAGATCAAATCTCGGGAGAGGAAAGCATACAGTCTGTCGAGATCGCTGTGTTTGTTGTCTTTGAATGCAACACTGGATTCCAAAGGCTGGGTCTGGGTTTAAAAGGGTGATGGGTATGGCGGGCGGCACTGGGCCTTAATCTCATGGTTCAGCGGAACGTAGCACTGACGTACCTGTTTACCCAGGTGCTCTCCTCTGGCCATTACTGGGCGACTAGCCAGTAAGGTAGATGAGAAACCTGGTACTGGATACAACACTGAAAGACATCTCACTTAGGTCAGCTTTTCATTGGGATGATTTTTATGTCTTTTCCATTTATTAAATGTACTAGCCATATCATCATGGTTTCTTGAGAAGTGAGAATGACCTTTACCATGAATACATCTCTGTCTTTTTTCACTTTGTGAGACCTGGTTTTAAGCCAATAATAAAAGTATGGTTCTGTGAGACTAGTGAAAGTGAGTCATCTTCAGCTGAATGGGTATGGCCCTTTAATTCCAGTAAAAATAAGCTGTTAGGGAGTACTAACTCTCCATATTCATATAGCCATGTTAAATGTTTAAAAGCACATTGGTGAAAGCAAGAATAGAGTCATATTCAAATTCAAATCTATTATTAATCTCCTGGCCAGATCTTCGGCTCTCTCTCGCTGTTCTCTCCTACTTTAATACTGTGCTGCTCTGATAAACTATTGATGGGGTTGAAAAAGATTGAAGCACTTAGATGTTGAAGAGAATGGGATTCATATTGGTGCTGATAGCTTGTATTCTAGATGTAGGAATACTGCTCAGAATGGGAGGTCTGAACATCACTGACTGGCATTGTTTGCTGCCATTGGCATTCCTCACATAGCAAATAGGCCAAACCAAAATGGCTCCTTCTCATAAATGAAGCACTTGAGGACACTTGGCTATGATGGATTAAAGAATTACAACTTCTGGACTTTTCATCTACTCTCTGATCTGGGTTGATATGTTTGGGCATTCATGAATGCTTGAATAATTATTATTCTTATTATTTTTTTTAATAAAATAAGTTCTGAAAGCTGATAATTTTGGTCAGCTTTCAAGTAATTCTCTTGCTTGATGTTTTTGGATATTAATGATTCATATTTTTTTTTTAGTTATTTATTTTTTTTGGCCAAAATTCATATTATTATCCCATTTTACAATAGTTACCATGGACATTTTTTTGCAATTATTTCAGCCCTATTATGTGGCCAAAAGATTATTTTTGAATGTCAATGAGTGATTGAACAAGTGAACATCTTCCTTAGGTCAACAAACAATATACTTTAGCATTGAATTGGACCCTTGCAGAGAGTATATTTCAATTCTTTTGCGTTCTCTCGCAAAAAAATTACTTTCCCCTGAGAGACTTTGCGAAAATGTAAACGTTTTGTGTGCGAATACAAAGTTACCTTGTCGGAATGCAAACATTTCGCCAACTAAAGCAAAGTTTCTTGGGGAAATGTAAAACATTTGCTTAATCAATGCAAAAGCATTGACAATTTTTCCTCTTATCTCTCTTTTTTTTCTTTCACCATGTCCCTTTAGGAGCTCCGTAGATCACTGCTAAATATATCTGACAACAAAGCTTATTGCAAAAGCACATATTTAGATTCAATGTACACTAAATGTTACATCCTACAACAGACACCACACATTCAGTGCTAGTGTTTGAGGTTTAACACATTTGCCAAAGCCAACAAGGCCGGCTTTTGAAAGGAGAGATCCAAATGCAGTCAAACCATAATATTTGTAGACACTAAATCCAGCCAGAAATGAAAGAGAAACGTCATGAAGACTGTATTGTGTTCATCCTGAAAGCTCTGCAGGCTGAGTGTTTAAATAATAAATTAAATGTGCCATGAGGATTGAAAGGATCATGTTCACAATTAAACTGCCATGTAAGCGTGAAGAATTGGAGTTTTCCCTCTATTAGGATCTCATTCTCACTGTGTACTGAATCTGCTGCAAATGTAGATGTGATTGGATTGCAATCAGCCACATTAAAAGCCAGAGAAAAATGACATATCGACGTCGGATCACTGGATTTGAAGATGGCATAATTGCAAATGCGTGTAATGTTTAGTCGCACATAATCAGTCATTTTTTAAATGTAATGTATATAAATATAATAAACATTTATAAAACTATTTCTAGAAATATATAAAAAATAAAAATCATTTATACATTCATAATAATATTTATATTTAATAATAAAATATTTCTGATTTTTTTTAAAGATTTAAACAAGGCAATTGTTCAGTAAATATTGTAACACTATGTATTTTTAAAGGAATAGTTCACCTAAAAATTAAAATTCTGTCATCTTTTACTCACTATTCATTTACTCTACTACTCATTTACTCACTATTATGGAAGTCAATGAGGCACATCAGCTGTTTGGTCACATTCTTCAAAATATCTTTTGTGTTCAGCAGAAGACAGAAATTCATACAGGTTTGGAACAACTAGAGGGTGAGAAAATGATGACAGAATTTTTATTTTTGGGTGAACTATCCCTTTAATGTGATATTGATATCAAAGGATGAGTGAATGCTTGATCTTAATGAATTCAGTCAGAAAGGTTTTGTTCATTGAGGCAAAAATTTGATTTTAGATAATTCATTCTGAAAAACAGCAACAAAAAAAAGAAAAATTGCAGTGCACTTCACTGGCTCATCTATCGGTGTTTCTGTCAGAATCATCTATCGGTGTTTCTGTCAGAAACTTGAATATTTTTAAAAGAGCATTTCCCGGTAGTTTCAAAATGATTGTCACTTTATTTAAAGCATTCTTACAAGACTGTATAACAAAATCTGATCTATTTAGCATAAGATGACGTCTGCTTCTCAGACAACAATAATTCTTTCAGCCTCTGCCTGCTTTAGTCCTTCTATTTCATTCCTCTTTTTGTTTTTAAAAGTCCATAACGCAAAGCTGGCCTGTGTTCTAACACTGGAGTGATTTGAATTTTCCCCTTGGTTGAAAAAGAGGATGACGTTTCCTTTTTAAATGTGAAATCAACTGCATTTCCATAACTCTCTCATCTGCTGACCCTGACCTGCGTGTTTACTGCTGTGAGGAATATAAGTAAATACACTCACGGAAAGACTCTTGCTCACACTGGCCTTGAATTCATTATACCGTAGCTGCTTAGTTTGTTCTCTTTTATCATTGTCCAAAACAATACGACTCTAGGGTTTTTAACAAAAATGTATGAACGTTTGTGAATGTAAAGGTGAAGTGTGCAATCTCTGCACAACTAGCATCACAAAACAGAATTGTAAAAATAATGTCCTTTTTATTAGTTGCTCGAACACTTTCTCATCTCACGTTCCTCATCAAAATAGAATGCTTCTCCCACAACATAGCCAAATTTGCACATTTGCATGAATTTTAAAGGCGCAGTAAGCGATTCCTGAGAAACGTTGTTGAAAGTGGATTGGACCAAGCACCACACATTTGTAGCCAATCAGCAGTAGGGGGCATATACACACATGATGTGGGAGTGAGCAAGAGGGAGATTTGAAGAAAGAGAGATGACTGAGAGACATTACAAAAAGTCATCTTTGACTAACCCTCTGAAAAGAAGGGTTACGATCGGGAAAGATCTTTAGGACCCGCGTAAATGGCGACTAACAGCGAACTCTTGCTTGTATATACTCTTGTGTTCATTTTTTTGTTCTTCCTTGTCGTTCATTCGTCACCTTCTCTTTATTTTCCGCAAAGCATTATTTTGCTTGGCTTTAGCTATGATAAAGACACATCCACTCTTGCATTGCATGTTTGTGCATTTTGGGGGTGGAGCAATGAAGGGAGGGGTGTGTTTGTTTCTCAGAAATTAACCTACTGTAATTTTGTACTGGATGTGTAACACTTTCACCATGAAAGCTGTTAGAATGAATCTTAAAATTACTCTCCGAGAAACAAAACATTTACTGTGTGGTTTCAATTGTCAGATTTTTCCAAACAATCCTCATGGAGCAAATAACTTTACCTCATTGTTGCCATTTGAAAATCACAAGGCTTTCATATCAGCAGGTGAATCTGTTCTTCTGCACTAATATCCTGGAGGGAGAACAGACCCAATGCAAATGCCCTATAAAACTGCAGAACCAAATGCAGCCTGGGGTTGCCAAAGTCATAACTCTAATCCTCCATCTCTGGCATAGAATATTCGTCTGTCACATCAAGGGCAATACCATTTCCTCTCAAATAAGAATATATGACTTCTTCCCTAGCCAGTAATGCTGCTTAATGTCTTAAGGGAGAAAATGACTTTTGGAGAGTGTGTGAGCTGGACCTTAAATTAGTCTGTTGAGATTTAACAAAATGATGAACCCCTGTTTGTTAACCTTGCTCACATGCCCAGAAAACAGTCTGTTTTTATTTTAGCACTGTCTGTGTATGTGCAGGGGGAAAAACTCATGTGATCTCCGTTTCCAGAGGAACAACAAAACATTTTATTTCTGTTGGTATTTTGGATAAAAGCAGAAAACAATACCTCTTTTCAGAATCCTGCTCACATCCAGACATTTTGGGGATAAATATTATATATATATATATATATATATATATATATATATATAATTTTTTTTAATATAAATGGTATAAAACTCTTTCTTGATACATTGAGTGCAACATAACAGTAATAAACAAACAGCAGAAGAAATACCTGCTACATTGTTATATATTCTCCATTTCAAGGTATATTAGTACAGATAATAAAACACATTTGTCTCTGCAGCAATGAGCCAGAGATTTTATAATATTCCCTACAGAAGTATTAAAGGTAATGGGAAGTTATGCTTCAACATTAGGAAGACGTGAACATTTTTGCTTCTTTTAAATCATACTTCTGTGTTTTCTCTATACAATTGGTTCAAAACAATATAATATACAATACAAAACTAGTATTTATATTTTGCCATATCAAAGTACTTTTTAATACATATGTGACGTTTCTTTTTTTTTGCTAAAACAGACATGTAGACGAATTTCCATCTTCCACCTATGCTGACATACCCAATATTTGTTGATATAAATGAAAAGTGAGTATTGTGGAAAACTCATGGCATGACGCTAGACACACTGCCTGACACTTTATATGAATTATATACGACCTGTCCAAAATAGCAGGCTTGTCCATATAAACACATGGTAATATATGTCTTTTTAATGTAACTTACATTTTTATGTCATGTTTTACTGATTTGTATGGATCAGCCCGGGGCCCCTTCAGACTAAATATTGTAAATATTGAAGGGCCCCTCACACTCCATCATTAGAGTCAAAATCAGTCAGTCAAACCGTGCCAAGAAATATTTCAGATTTTCAGTCAGTTTTGTCAAAATGTAAGGGCTGTGGGTGAGAGAGGTTTGGCCGATTTACTTGTAAAATCTTTCCTGAGCAACTTGTCAAAAACATGCCTTTCCAACCCAACAAACAGTCAATGTAAAATCACAATCCAAATACACATTCTCAGCTCATGTCCCATGATGGTATTGTGCAAAATTCATTGCTGATTGCAATTTCAAATAAAAATATGTTTGGAAAACGTTATAGAATTTTTCACAATCCAATCAATTCTCAAAGAATAAAATCAAATCCTACTGTAAACTATTCTCAAAAATATGGCAGAACAACCAAAGGGCTGTGAACAGGTTCATGGTGACTTCATAATCATCTTCCCAGCTCATGAACAGCTTCATCAAAAGACAACTACAGACATTCACTCACTAATGACAAAAATCCACATGTAGACAAAGACTCACATGCATTAATAGTGCAA
This sequence comes from Zacco platypus, assembly GCA_038088235.1. Classification (NCBI taxonomy): domain Eukaryota; kingdom Metazoa; phylum Chordata; class Actinopteri; order Cypriniformes; family Xenocyprididae; genus Zacco; species Zacco platypus. Next base: position 21,514,766 of record CM076078.1, on the reverse strand, counting down.
ATCATGTACAATTTACAGAAATCCACGGTCCTGATGGGTCAGCACCAGGGTTGGCATCTCCACAGCAGTGAAACATGAAGGCAGCAGGCACAGGAGATCTATGAACGCTACTATACTACGGATCAGATGAGTGTCTTTCAGAACTGAGCTGAGGGGAAACCCTAGAGAAGCTCAAAGGTGGGTTACAGTAAGTGTGGCCAGGAACTGTTCATTAAAAAGAGGATATAAAATGGCATGGCATAAAATAATGACCAGGCAGTTAAAGGGGTCATATCTTGTGGAATCAAATTTAGCTGTGTATTTTGAGATAAAATAACTGGAAAATTCATGCAGTCCAAAAAGAGCTGGAACTTCTTAAACATGAACATATCACCACGCACACCGAAAAGCCAATGTCGGTGTTCAGAAACCTGCCTGTCCAGTGACAGTGAGGTAACAAAGGATCAAGTGGGAAAGCTCAAGTAGGCTGTTCATCTCAATGGCAGTTACTCAGTTGGTTTTTATCAAGGTCTCCAATAATTATTGTCCATCTTGCACTCATTGATTTTGTTATGCAGTTTATGAAGAGGTTGGGGCTGTTAAAAACTATATTAGAAACTGTATTCTAACTATATTAAAAACTACATTCTGACAGAATGTACGCACATTTCAGGGAGAAAAGTTATAAAATGTTTAAAAATGTATGATATGACCACTTTACCTCCCCTTTAAACAGAACAGATGAAAAGAATTATTCATAATAAATAAAATATTAATAAATACATTTTAATAATGCATTGATAAAAGGAAAAGTAAAGTAAATATGATCTGCATTCCCAAAAAAAGCATTCCCTGCTTTCCTTTAAACAGCACAATTTCCTCTCTTTATTCCAGAGTCGTAATCATCATAGGCATTGAGGAGGACACGCCCCCTATTCAGTTCAGTGGTCAATCAACAGGGGTCCTCTTTTACCTTTAGTCCCATTCAATACAAAATATTTTGTTACATTCTTGCTTTAACTTAGTGACTGAACTCTACAAGATAAGGAAGATCAAATTCAACAGCTCAAATATATGTTTTACCATCACAGAGGCACAAAATCCCTCTCCAGAACATTCTCATCCCCTGTTCCTTGCTGGTGGAATGATCGGCCTACCTTCATCAGGAATACAGAATCCCTGGCAATATTCAAAAGACAGCTGAAAACTCATCTCTTTCGTGAGCATTTAGCCCCATCCTAAAAAACAAACAAAATCCTTTCCTCTAATCCCTCCCTATTCTAGCTTATGCTACTCCGAGCAATGTCTGAAACTTGTATTGTGAGCACTTCCTGTGTCTATTTGTCTCTTCATGACGAATCGCTTGTTGTATTCCTCACTTGTAAGTCGCTTTGGATAAAAGCGTCTGCCAAATTAATAAATGGAAATGGAAATGAATAAATGTTTCATTTACAAATATACTAAACACTTGTGGCACTTTGCTTGTGGTATTTCAGTGAGAAGGCCTCAACTTGATTCCCTAACAATAATAACTATAATAATAATGATACTTCCTTCATATGTAAATTGGTCTTATTATATACAGGTAATGTGCCTTATTGATAAAACTCTATTTTCCTGGCACAATTAATACTGGACCATTACTGTCCACGTTTTTATTTCAACAAACTCATAAGCTGAAAGGAAGTCAATCGTAGACAATTATGGAAATGGATGTGTTTCTTTTTAAGAGAATTCATGCATTCTTCCACGAATTATGTCTGAGAGTCTAACAAATATGCTTAACATGAAACCAACAAGAGCAATGAAAAATCTCACAGCTCATTCTGAACAGCTGGTGAGTCAATATTCTCTGAACCAGATCAGTCAAAATAAACTTTATCTAAGGCGCATTTACATGTTGGACCTCATCCTGTCTACACTGGCTCCCTCAGCTCCCCGCGCAAGCACAATCCAGAGGTAGATTTTATCATAAAAAAATAAAAATAAAATAAAAAATAATTAAGTAAGAAAAAATAATGAAAAAAAAAACATGCTGCCATTTGTTATTATCTTCCATGAGCAGAGGAGAGCTTTGCCCGGTTTGGGCATATTGTCCACGACACCTAACACTGAACCTCTGAGGTGCAGGTATGTGGTGGAACTAACAGAAGGAACATGAGCCTGGAGCGCTGCAAAGGGTCAAGACTGCCAGTGAACTGAGGCACTGCTGAATTTGGCCCCTGCGGTACATCAGGGGGATGAATAGAGAGAGCTCAGTCACTGTCCAAACTAAATAAGCACCATAGCTCTGCTGGAAAATCCAGCTTAAGCTGGTTGCTATGTTTTGGAACTGTCTTCTGCTACATCTATATTAATTCGGATACATTTGAAAACGACATTTTCATTTTAAATTTCTCACTGTCCACTCTAATGCCGGAAAAAGCTAAAACCATCTTACTACGAATGCATAAAATGTAATAAAAGCTCACTGAGATGATACTGAAAAACCAGACATCATAAAGTTCTTCTGCTATTCTTCTCACATAATGTGTATTCAGGTCGTGCTCCATTGCCATTCTGTGTATTGACTAAAACACAAGGACAGCAATTGCGAGTAGTTTTTTGTCATTTTTGCAGGAATGTAATATGAAGATTGAAGTGGCATTTATCTTTAGCAACACTGTGAAAGTGAATCGCACAAAGCAGGCACATACCGGTATAAACATAGATATCTATCAGTACAGTTTAATATATGTTAGATGACTAAACATGCATCATCATATTTAAATACCTCCGTTTTCAGTTTACACTATAAAATGAAAACTGCATTTTCAAATCGATCCACTTTGTAGAGCATCTTCATAAAGCTTTGTTTTAGCAGGACAAAAATTCTGTCTCGATGTGGACAGAAGATGCATTTTTAAATGAACCCAGATTAGTGTAGACGCATAGCCTTAGACCAGCAACAAACCAGCTTCCAGCTGGTTATGCCAGTTTAAGCTCTCTTTTGGAAGATTGTAACCCAGCGAATTACCAGTTTAGACTACCTAGAAACCAGCTATCATGTTGTTTCAAAACCTTCTTAACCTGATTTTCCAGAGCTAAGGCACAGTGAGAAATCTGTAGGAAGCACTCCAACCATTGTACCCGTCTGCTAGCCCTCTTTATTTCATTATTGAGGGCGTCTGATCAACTTGTGTCTGTCGCTAATGGAAATGCAAAGGAGGCTGAATTAAATGAGATGGGGAAGGGGAGATGTGTTTGTGAGTTAAAGCTCCTGGTTTTGCTCTTGATGTTTAGTTGAACCGAGCGAGTGAGCAGTACTTCGTCTCTCTTTCCCTCTCTCTCTCTCTTTAAAATCTGGTGCTCTCATGTTTCAACATGCGGATTTTGGCGAGCGTACTGGCCCCCCTGTACCCGTACCCCTGGTGCTGCTCCTCCAGTCATTGAGCCGTGCTACTGGTCGGAGAACTTCCACTAGAGCTGGAGCTGGTGGAGCCACTGTCCTCAAAGATGGAGATTTCAATCTGGATGGCCACAGTCAAGGATAAAAATGTGCAATGTTGAAACTAGTATGAGAAGTCTAAATATTGTATTAAAGATCCCATTTAACTGACCCTTCGCAAACAGTTTGATTGACAGGCGATCTGACCAATCATAACCCTCATATCATAATCCGCCATTTTGTCGTTGGTGAACTTGAACTTCAAAAATTGTGTGTACTCACGTCTTTCTGCGCTTTGAAACAACATTCCTTCTGATGTCCATTCATGTTTATTTGATGCTATAAATGAACTAGTATGAAGAGATGTTGGTTCACGAGCCGCTTGAAGGAGCTACAACGATCTGTCACGACACATTAAAGAGACACTATACGGTATTTATTGTTTAAACTTCTTTTAAAATTATGATATATTAAATATGAAACTGTTTCATATGCCTGTCGATGCGTTGTCAGTGTCCTCTTTGCTCCAGGATGTATTTTTCACTTCGTGAGAACATGATGTGTGGCGTGAGAGTGCATGGCTTGTCGGACAAAGCAACAGGAACTAAAGTGGGCGGGTCTTTGTGAAGGGTCAATTGCTTGATGTGTGGTGTAAAGCATGGTGGGGCCGAGAGCCATGGGAGTGGAGCCAATTAATGAGCAACACCGGTGCGACACACCGGTCTCAAGTCCCACAGAGAAGCTACAGAAGGATAAAAGGACGAGTGAAGACAGTGTAAGTTGAGAAAGGACCAGGTCTGGACTTTAGAGTGCTGTTTACTAACTGTTTACAAACTGTTTAACAGTAGTGTAAGTCTGATAAATGTTTATTTTGTAAAGTACACACATAGATGGCCAGAAAGCTGATAGACATGCACTAAACACCACAAGACTCCAATCTGGATCCTAAAATGGATTTGTATGTAGATGAGAGTTGGAGAGCTGTTAAATGCATTCAATCACCACAAGAATGTTAGACCTAATCAGATGTTGAGAATATGCAATATTTTGTAAACGTGGTAGCATAGCAATAGTGGAATTTAACCCATCAACTGTTTCATTTAATTTATCTTTAAAATGTTTTTCCTGTGAGCTAAACCAAAGCCCGGTGATGAGTTACTGGTGGTCAGTGTGGTAGGAACTGAATGGCAGCTATTGTTTGCCCATTGCTCCTAAGGTGACAGCTGGTTGGATTCCGCAGGGCTGTGAGCTCACGAAGGGCTGCCAAAGCCAGAAGGGCCTGCAGTCAGCGGGAAGAGGGAGGAATGGGATTGCCAAGATAGCTTGATGGTCCACTGGATAGATTTCCCAAAAGGAATCACCCACAATTATTGGATCCAAAGAATAATATGTTCCTGGATGATATTTTGAGGGTGCATTTACTGTCATACCTGAACAATACAGACATATATTAAACCTAGTGAGAAAGGAAACACCCAGGTCTCTCTACAGCAGGGTTTCCTAAAGCGCTGGCACTAGTTCCTTGAAGGACACTGAAATTTCATTAGGTATGACAATAATTTTTATACACATTCTGAGAGAAAAAAAAGGTTTAAACCAAAATAATAATCAAAAAGGGAATGGGTTGCCAAGGCAACTAGTAGGCTATTGGGGGACATGCTGTGTTTTGAGCCTGATCTCTGCAAACTGACAAGCATTCAGCCATGCATCAAAAGACTTGACAGGAGCAATGCAGAAACGTCTAATTAGGTTAGTTGCTTAGAAACAATTAGTTTAGTTCACACTGACCCAACATTTCAAACCTTCCCATGTTGCCTGTTAGATTTATAACAGCTACTGTCATACAGTCCTTCAGAAATCATTCTAATATGCTGATTTGGTACCTAATAATCATTTCTTATTATTATCAATGTTGAAAGCTGATGTGCTGCATACATTTTTTGTGGAAACATGATATATAAGTATATATATATATATATATATATATATATATATATATATATATATACAGCTCTGGAAAAAATTAAGAGACCACTGCATATTTTTTGTTATTTTGACCAGTTGTTGCTTTTGGCAAATAAATGCTCTAAATTACAATATTTTTATTTGGAATTTGGGAAAAATGTCAGTAGTTTATAGAATAAAACAAAAATGTTAATTTTACCCAAACACATACCTATAAATAGTAAACCCAGAGAAACTGATAATTTTGCAGTGGTCTCTTAATTTTTTCCAGAGCTGTATATATTTACACTTTAGATACGGCAGTGTAACTAATTTATTTTAGCAGAAGGGTTTATGGAGATTCCCACAACATCAATGCTGTACTTAATTATTTTGAGTTATTAAATTAGAAGACAAATAATATCAATATTTGAGAAATATTAAATAGAACAAATTTCATGAATGACACCATTTGGGTTAAATGTGTACCAGAAGCATTTAGCTTGTTGTGATGCGACAAAACTAGATTGTTCCCTTTTTGAATTTTTTTTTCATTTTGATATTATTATTTGCCAGATTTGAAAAGTTATCCCAATATATCCCACTGATGGATTTTCAGTTTTGAAATATTAATGACTTCAAACTCCAGCTGTCAAACACTTTAAGCTGTTTGTCTTGACAAATTTTCCTTTTCTAGTTATTCTTTAATCACACAGACAGAGTGTTTTCAATCAGGTCTGGCCACGGGCAATTTTTGGTCTCACACAGTTTCCTAGCGACAACCATAGTGCTGGAAAATGGAAAGAAACACCCACAAATAAGGCGGATTTTCCTCTCTGCTTTATATCAACATATCAAAGTGTCACCTCAGCTGAACGGCTGAAGGTGAAGTGATATTCTTTGTATAGTATGTGACTCTTTTGAAAGTGTGACTTCCCACTTTGGAGAGAATTGTAGACACACAGTCACAACAGTGTTGACTGGCATCATGCTGTGCCAAACCAAATATAAACCATCTTTTGTCGTGTTTTTTTTTTTTTTTTTGTGGAAGTCAGAAGTGAAAGGAAAACACGGCCATGGGAAAATATCTCAGCATGAAGGGACAGCTAAAAGAACAAAGTCTTTTCAGCAAGCAAACAAGATAAGTCATCAAAGTTCAAAGTTTGCGGTGGTGCCAACACTTCAAAAATGCTTAACGTAAGACTGAAAAAGGATACCACTCTCATGCCTCTCTCGATGGGGTCTGTGAGGAGTAAACCTCTGGGTGCATAGATCTTCTCATTCTGCTCCTGAATATACATGCTGATCTTTTTCAGTATCTGTGGGGGTCAGAAAAAGGACAGGAATGAGGAGGACAAACAGAGGAAAAGAAATGTTATCATAATTCCCTTTCTAATCTGTTAAGGTCCGTTCACACCAAGGCCGATAACAATAAAGATATAGTCTTATAAATTGTTCTTAATGTAAAACAATGGCAGAGTCTACACCACAATTTTAATGATAACAGCACAGAGAAACAATATACAATATATGGAATCACTCTCACAATTTTTTTTCCAGCTGATGAATGATAAAAACCTTGACACCCAATCAGAATCCGTCCTGCTTTAAAGAGTTTGAGCATTTAAAGTGGCAGGCAAAATTATAATAAACAGAATGCTATTGTGCGTTGATGTGGACACTATTATAATTATTGAGTTATCATTCTTGGTGTGCACCGGCCTTTCAAGTCAGCATAAAATAAAAATTGAAACAACTTTCCTTGCTGGCTGACATCATTAATCCCTCTTCACTTTTCATCAGCTTCCCTCCAATCACCTGGCTCCATTCTGGTAAGCAACACCCACTTTTCACAATCCATTCCATTTATGACAGATAAAATGTTACTCCCTAAATTTATTTTCTCATGGAATAGCCTTTAAAAATATATTTAAACATTTTTATAACTAGACTTAATAATAAAAGGTATTTTTTTAGGTAATAATAATTATTATTAGAGGCCATATAATGCCCTTATACAAAGCCTTGATTTAGTTTTTGAGGTCTACAAGAATGTTTTCATGTTTGAATGTTCAAAACACACATTGGTTTTCAAATATTATATGTTTATTATATTTAATATATAAATAACTGGAATTTTCAACATACTACTAATGCAACCAGGCCTCGCCATTTTTTCAGCCAATTAAATGAGGGATATTGTGATGTGTTTGTTCCCAGAAGAAAACTCAAGACTACAATCGAGGCGTTTCAGGGAGTTCATAAACAGTGCTTACTGATATAGAGAATAACTCAGAGTGACTTTGTGCTTTGTAACTTTGCAGACCTTTTTCATGCTCAAGCAGCAACATTACAGAATAAAGAAAGATGAAAATGTAAAAAAGCGTAAAAGGTCCTCTTTTTAAAAAAAATAATAATTAGGCTATAATTAGCTTATTTAAAAACAAAGAAGTCTATAGTTTTATAAAACTAAAGGAACGCTAATATTATCATATTGTACACTGTCAGGGCCATTATGAAAGGATCAAAGGCATCTAACAGTAGTTTATTTAGATTACTCAAGTTTATTTGTTTGACTTTTCAAGTGAGCATTGCAAAACTCTGAATTTCTCTACCCCAGTGGGGTGAAACTGTGCATCACTCTGCTTCGCTTTGCTTTCCACTCTACAGAACCGGCCGTGAAAAGGGACGAGATGTTTGTAATAAGGAAAGAAAAAGGATCTGTTCTGAGTTCAACGGCCATGAACACACTTCAGGATGAGCAATGACTCACAGGAGTAAATCCAACACATGCTGCTAATATGCTACTTGGCGCAACACAAGGTGAAATACGTTTTTCCAGAACAAAGTGTACAAGCACACATTTATCCAAAAAAATTACATTAATTTATCATGATAAAAATTCCATGTAAATATCCAAAAAGGTCCAAAATTCTGAGACCACCAGTGGAAATGCTTTTTTCATTACAGCTTATATCAGCATAATAAATTGAGAGGAAAGTTAAATTGAAAAATTAACATGAATTTCTTAGAGTTGCCCTTTAGCTTTAATGACAGCAGCACTCAAGCTGCATGAGCTTCATTTACATTTATTCGTTTAGCAGGCTTTTTATGCAAAGTCACTTAAATTGCATTTGCTTATTTTTTTAGTGACTTAGAAATATCCACAACTTTTTTATTTACAGATTTAAATTGGATTCCAAATTTTCAGTTTAATTTATATATATATATATATATATATATATATATATATATATATATATATATGTATTGTCCAGAGGAAAATGAGAAACAAGAGACCAAAAAATGCAGATAAGCTGAAGGCCACTGTCAAAGAAAGAAAGGAGCTGGGCTTTCATACCACCTCAGCAGTGCCACAAACTGATCACCTCCATGCCACACTGAATTGAGGCAGTAATTAAAGCAAAAGGAGCCCCTATCATGAATTGAGTACATATACAGTAAATGAACATTCTTTCCAAAAGGCCAACGATTCACTAAAACTGTTTTTTTATTATTGGTCTTATGAAGTATTCCAATTTGTTACATTTTTGTTGAATTGGTGGGTTTTTGTTAAATGTGAGCCAAAATCATCACAATTAAAAGAACCAAAGACTTAAACTACTTCAGTCTGTGTGCATTGAATTTAATCATTGAATTAAATTTTTAATATTTTAACTTTAATTTCCACATTAGTGTTTTTATTGCTTTATTTGGTCAAATAAATGCAGTCATGCTGAGCACATGAGACTTCTTTCAAAAACATAAAAAACCATAATTATTGCAAACTATACACACACACACATTATTAAACTTTGTTGAATTATTTGTGAAATGTACCCTTTAAAATGTCCAACTTGTGTACCACAGGTTGAAAACTGCTGCTTCTGTTCAGAGCGAAAGGTCATTTTGATATTTACGGTCTTGAGTCTTGACGTGTGACAGTGCAGCACGCTCTAAATATTTGTCTCTGCTGCCCCGACTTGTGTGTGCAATCACTCGTCTTTGATGAGGAAGATGCTATCATGCTAGCCCGGGGCATGAGGGAACTCATCCGTGTCCACTCATGTGTGGCCTCCTGTCAGCTGGAGCAACAAACAAAAGGGCTTATCGTGGATGCAGTTTATCAGAGTTTGCCATTAAGGTGGGCATTTTTACAGGCCGGAGTTTACAAATAACTATCCGAAAAAGCCTGACATGACCTCTGAGTTGCATAATGTGGGTTAGGCATGAACGACGTCAATTTTCAAACATGTTTAAGCTTGAAGATGAATACAGTATAAGGGAGAGAGAGAGATAGCAGGGGTTTTACATCCGCTCTATCTCAGTGCAGGTGATGCACACCTGTGTGGAGTAATTAACTGCCCTTTGGAAGTATACGTAACACTGAATGTCATGTTATGATTCGGTCAGGTATGGCCATTGGTGAACAGGTGCTCACCACAATGGAACTATTGTCTAAGTAGGGCATATCCACGCATATCAAAACTTATCTCAACCTCGTTTGACTGCTATTCAAAGAAAGTGATTCCATCTGCCACTGTGATCGTGTGTGGTCAGATTCAAATGGGCCAGCACATCAAAATGTTGAAACTTTCTAATGCTTTGATTCTTTGTGAATCCTTGGGTGACCAGGCCTGAATGCTCCTCTTTGATCTTCAAAGGCATCCATGGGTTAGAGCTGTTCTCAATCTTACATCTCAGAATTGGCATCTTGATGAATGTTGAGTGTATTGTAAATGAAACAAGAGAAGACTTTATCTCAATACCTTTTCATAGCGTGTCTCCATGCACAGGAAGATGATGTAGGCCGTAGCGCAAGCCAGGCAGCCTTCCAGGTAGGACTGACCGCCAATCTTTTCAGCCTCTGCATAATAGCAGTTGAGCGTCTTCACCGTTTCTTCAAACAGGCTCCTCTCGATCTGTGCACAACAGTCGGCTTAAACCAATGACATTTCAGTCACGAAAAACTATTATGAAGACGAAATTATTCCTAGAGAATGGAATAACTTATAAAATGTATTGAATGAAAAAAAAAGATCCTTTAAAAAGTAATTCTAATATGCTGATTTGCTGCTTGAAAACAGCTGTGCTGCTTAATATTTTTTTTAGGATTCTTTGATGAGTAAAAAGTTCAGAACAGCATTTTTTTTTTTAAATAGACAATTTTATAACAATGTAAGTCTTTACTTTCACTTTTAATGCATCCTTGCTGAATAATGTACTGAATGAATGAATACATATACTGTGCACTCATTAAGTATTGGGGACGGTAAAGACAAAATTGCTCTGTTAGCTGTGGTGTCAAGACATCAGTAAATATGATTAAAAGATTAATTTGAGGCAGATGTACAGAATGTCACATTTTATTATTGGCTGTTTCAATACAAAATTCAATAGGATTTAAATCTGGAGACTGACTTGGCCAATCTAAGAACCAAAATTTCTTTACCAAGATATTCTCCTTGATTGAGTTGGCAGTAATAGTGTTTTGTGTCATTGTTCTCTTGCCACATGAAGCACTTCCCAATGAGTCTGGTGGCATTTTCTAGAACACTTGTAGGCAAGATTCTTTTGTACACTTCTGAATTCATTCTTCTGCTGCCATCATTGAATAAGACATCAATAAAGATGACTGAGCGTGTCCAGAGGCAGACATGCATGCCCATGACATGACACCATGCTTTCCAGATGAGGCTGTATGCCTTGGATCATTTGCAGTTTCTTCTTTTCTCCACACTTTTTGCTTTCCCACTTTGATAAAGGTTAATCTTTGTCTCATCTGTCCATAACACTCTGTTCTAGAACTCTACTGGCTCATCTCTGTGTGTTTTTGCAAAGTGAAATTGGCCTTCCTAACTTTTCGTACTGATCAGATGTTTGATCTTGCTTTGTAGCCTCTGTGAGACCTTCACCCCAGCTTTCTGGAGGTTGCTGGTGATTTTACTGTCAGTTGCTGAAGCTTGCCAGTGGTATCTATCTTTTTCAGGACACTCCAAGTCAATCTCCAGACTTAAATCCTATTGAACAAGTACTTCACCATCTGAAGAGGAGACTAAAGACAGAAAGTCAACAAACAAGCAAACACTGAAAATGGCCTGGAAATGCATTTCAAAGTGTGAAACCAAGAGTCTGGTGATGTCTATGAGTCACAGACTCGCTCCTATGATTGCTTGCATGAGATTTACAACTAAATATTAGCTTTTACATATTTACATTTACTTTAAGTTAAACCGTCTCAATATGAGGCTCACATGAGGCAGAGGGATGAAACTGTAAAAGAGCTGTTCTTCTTATTTGGTAAAACATTTTGTATTGAAACAGCCAATAATAAAATGTAACATTCTGTACTTCTGCCTCATATCAATCTTTTAATCATATTTATAGATGTCTTGACACCACAGCTAACAGAGCAATTTTGTCTTTACTGTCCCAATACTTATGAAGGGCACTGTATAAAAAAAAAATAACTAATCACACTTTTTTTTTTTCTGAAATTAATCACAATTAAAGATAAAGACAGTAGATTTTAAATATATGTTTAATGGCATCTTTTTATGAATGCTTTTAATGAATAACTTTTAATTTAAGTGAAAAAGCTACAATTTTATCCGTTACCTTTGTTCTTTGTTTACCATTAATGATTGACATCAAAGCAACTGGTTTATTAGGCTGCTGTGACTTTAAGACCTGCCACGCATTGCAAGTTCCTTTAAGATGTTATTTAACTCATTTAAGACTGACTTCATGTGGATACTCAACAAAATGGGCATTTTGGCATAATTCTGTGTTTTACTGTTTTTCCAAGCGTAAAAGTGAACTTGATACTGGTGGCACGCATCTTTCTGTGCACACGAGCCGTGCGTGTATAACACACAGACACGACATTCACAGATAGCGTTTGTCTTGTAGCGCTTGAATGCTTTAAAAGCATTTGAGTGAATAAAAGCATGACCATATAATGTAACGCTAGCCAAATTATGAGAGATAAAATGGATACTGCGTTAATTGTGTTAAAAACATGTTAAACTGAAAAAATTAATCGCCCGATAAATTTATCGAAAGAATTAATAGAATTAACGTGGCAATTTTATATAATTATGCTAATATATATATATATATATATATATATATATATATATATATATATATTTAAAAATATTGACCGTAAAAATTTTGAAAAGTAGTATAAAATTGAGCAAGTTGCTGAAGTGCTTTTGATGTGTAACGGATGGACATGCATCAATATATCCATCTCTATGGTGTCAGAAAGTTTCCAAAGTTCAGAAGGAGCCATTTTTTCAGTTTAGTGTCAATAAACAAGGGAAGGCATTTTGAGAATGATAAATTACAATATGTTTACAATGACCTTTTTTATTTCAAAAGATCATGGAAAATTCAATTTGTCATTGTATGATCCCTTTAAGTTTGAGGCAACAAACATTTTAATAAAAAAAGCAATGCCTCATGTGATGTGCGCCCACATAAATGGTAGTAATACATCAGATGTCTCCCCATACTCACCCTGCTGTCCAGCTCTGCGGGAAACTTGGTCTGGAATTTGCAGATGGTGCCGTCACTGTAGTCTCTCTGAATGAAGACCTTGGTAGCCAGAGACGCACAATGACGCAGCTCCTGGAGGTTGTGAAACTACAAAGAGACACAAAGGGGGCGCTCTTAAGCACTTTTCTAAAATATAAAATGACAAACGATACAGTCACGAGGCTATATAGAGCCTTGTGTGTATATCATTTTATACATTTTTCATGTTAATTTTTACTTGCACAAATAAATCATTGTACATGTGGATAAGAATTTGAGATTTGACACTTAAAATTGAGAGGGTCTGGACAGTATGACATTGTGTCAATTAATTTAATGTTTTATGGTTTCGGTCTCTTCCAAGAGACACAGCAAACCTACAATATAAAATGATAGAGCCTGGACCTACATCAAGAGTCTCAGTGTATCAAAATGAAAAACGGACAGGGGCCTCTGAAGCAATAATATTTTAAAATATGAAGGAATATATAAGCATGTTTATAAAATTTGGGCCAGAAAGAAGACAGACCATCAATCAAAAGAAGGAAAAGAAACACTCAATGAGTTGTTTTAAGACTTTATGTGTAAAAACCATCTTCACAAGCTCTGGAAACATCATGAAATGAATTTAGAGAGCCAAGAGAGAGAATGAAACCTGATGGATCCAAGATGCAAATGAAACTCTAATGACCATTTGCTATGTCCTATTTCTCCTGATTCTCTAACTGACAATACAGTCGGACAGACATATTCCAGAACTCTATCCACAGTGGCTGGAGGCAAATTTGTTTCATAAATTTCATTTTCAAATAATAACTACATGAATTAAGAACAGACTTTCTTCAGGCTGTACTGCAGATCCTGAAGCTTTCTGTCAGAGACTGCAAACAATGCATCAGTTTCTTTCTTTCTTTCTTTCGTTCTTTCTTTCAAGACCTTGTTTCCCCCTTGTAAACAAATCCGTATTTTAACAGATCAAGATATAAGACAAGGCTCACAGCTTTATTTTCAGCAAAAATTAATTGGCCTCACAGTTGCGGTCTCATTAGTGTAATTGCTGAAAGCTTTGATGCCAAAAATAAGTCTATTGTTAATGCTCTATTGCTAACATAGTAACGTTACTCTGTAAGGCCAGTGCTGAGACATACAGAAATAATGAGAACGGTTTAATGGTCCTTTACAGGTGTAAATTATGGCTTCATGGGCAAAATACATACAGTATTAGATGATGGAAAAATCATTTTAAAATATCTTTAACCACTTGAGCCCGAAGTGTACTGCAAGCTTTCTTTCTTTTGTTGAACAAAAAGTATGATATTTTAAAGAATGTGGGAATTCAAATAATTGATGGTCCTCACTGACTTCCATAGTATGAAAAATAAATACTTGGTAGTTGTGACGTCTTAATTAGATTCCTCATCTGCTTTACGTTTACAGGCCAATACTGAGGTAATAAAAAGTCAAATTAATATTTTTTGTTCAATTATTTACATACTGTATGTGGTAAGTGGCCACATAATAAGCAGGATAATTTTGCAGTGGGGTCTTGTATAACCAAGCCTATAGCGCTAGTTCTGTCAGGTCACGTAAGTCAAGCTCGCATCAGCTGACTCTCAGCTGATTCATGTCTACCTATATGAATACGACGGCTATCAGCAGCTTTATCGCATTGCTCAGCTAATTACCCTCATTTATTACCAATCAGGACTTGGCCTCTGTTAAACCTCTTAATTTTTCTTGAATCTTGTTGTTACATTAAATTGTCATTAAGAACAATGGTGTCTGCATACGTTATGTTGGTTCTGTTCTACCGTATGGGGGTTATCGCTGCTCATACCGCCAATCCAAACTGTGTGCTAACTGTCAATCATATTTGACGATAGTGTTCATGACAGAATGCAAATATTACAAAATGTGAAATTAAAAACTGTAAAAGTCACCTATTTTTATAAAGTAATTGCGAGACCAGCAGGTAAAATTACAGTGGGAGTGCACATCTCTCGTGCCTCCCCTGAGCCCATTAAGCTTAAACAGACCCCCTAAAGCGTGCGCTGGGTTTGGTGGGGGGTAATTGAGAAATGAATGGAGGAAAGTCACGTGAGAGGAGGCAATGCCTATGATTGGATGTGATTGGTTATGATTGGATTGTGTGATAAATCCTGCCTCTTGATTTTGTGCACAGTCTAAATGAAGACAGTTATGGTGTTAATGGGAAGACTAATTTAAAAAGTAAACAACTCAGCCACTTAGATATCACCACTTTATGTCACGTCAAAATCAAACTGGAAATGGCCTGAAAAGATGATGACTGTAGGGGTTTTAGTGTGCAATCAGCTTGGGGAAATTAAAGGTACATCATCTTGTCTGTGTCTGTGACCAGTGTGTACAAGCTTGATGACTGCTGAAAATAAGTTGACTATTAAGAAGAAAAGCTGAACATTAGTTCATATATAAAATATACTGTTTAAATGGTTACTGCCTTTAGTTGTTATTTTGGAATAAATGTAAAAATGCCTAAAAACACTAACTTGATGATTTTTATACTTGCTTTTAATAAATAGAACATTATAGAGTGTAAAAATAACAATAGAAATGTATTTGGTCTCTTTTTTATGTAATGTCTATTTAACCAGGAAAATGAAATGTAACAGGGACGTAAATTTACATTTGAGATATATATTAGGGGTGTGACGAGATCTCGTACCACGAGATCTCGCGAGACTAAAACGTGACGAGATTTCTCGTCGAGGTGAAAAGTTGTCTCGTCGTGCTATCAGTGTGAGGGTGAAATTATTATTGAAGATGCCGCCGCCACTTTCAAATCGTTCGTGTGGAAACATTTTGGTTTTCAGTAGAAATAATAAACGGCGAAAGAATAACACACAAGACACAAACAATATGTAAACATTGAAAGAAAACTATGCCGTACACCTCGGCCAAGGTTGTACAGACTCTTAGGGGCCGTTCACATATCGCGCGCATTTTCATTTGCGCAAAATGGAAGCGACGCGGACACAACGTGCATGCGGTGCAGCGCACTCGTTTTTTCCTGGCGCGCCTGTGCCGCGGCAAGATGAACGCTTGCAAAAGTAGGAGGAAGCGACGAGGCCAAGCTTTACACGCTTTTTTAGGCGCGATATGTGAACGGCCCCTAAAGAGGCAGGAAGCATCGCTATCACTGCTGACGGTTGGACTTCTCGGTGTACGCAGAGCTATATAACAGTTACAGCACAATCAATAGTGACTGGGAAATGGTCAACTTTGTACTGCAGTTAAAGAGACACTTAAAGTGTTATTTGAATTTTTTATTTATGTTTATTTTATTTATACTGTTTAATTTATGTTCAATCTGTAGAAAGAAGTTCAGTGAGATTTCTCATGTGAAATTATACAGGGCAGAAAACAATTGGTTGATTTTGTGGCAAAACATTTAGCAGTGTTTGCATGTTGTTTTACTGAAAATAATTCATTAAAATAGAAGTAAAATGACATGCATTACAAGTTGATTTCAAAATGCACCAACATTTTTGCATTTTATGATTTTCAGTTGAATAAAAGACTATTTTCCCTTCATACGTTTCATTATTGAGGATTTCTTAAAAATACTATAAAAATCTCGTCTCGTGAACCCAATCTCGTGTCTCGTCTCGTCTCGTGGGATAGGGGTCTCGTCACACCCCTAATATATACATATATATATATATATATATATATATATATATATATATATATATATGTGTGTGTGTGTGAGGACTTTGCCTCCTTATTTTAAAATACCACTGCCACGCATATAGCAATAATTTGAACTACATGTTGTCATTATGACTTCACAACGCCTAGCACTGGAAAATATACAAAGAATCTCAGAATTAGCAACCAAAGTTTCATAAAGATGGATGTGAATGATAATTAGTCTTCATTGTTGCCACGACACACGAAGCCTTTTAGTTCATGCCAAATGAGACGAGCCTAATTATCCCTGCACTCCTCCACGGAGGCATCGCTCAGAGAGACTCAGGTTGAGGACGCTCATAATAGCTGTTCTGCTGTCTGAAATCCCACAGCAGCTGTTAGCATAACCACAAGCAAGTGGCTTATCTGGCCACATGATTGTCCACAGTTGGATTTCTCCCAGAAGACATGATAAATTATTCACACTTGGGATGTCATCTAAACTGTTATCTACAAGTTATAAGGAGAGAAGTTTTATATAGTCAGACTTTTAACTATCAACATAAAGGCTTGTACAATTTGCAGCGTATTCTGGCCAAGATCTACAGGAAAATGTCTGACCAACATGAAAATTGACTAATAACAGTTTGGTTTGTTATTATGTGCCGTTTAGGTTTATCTTAAAAAGACAGTTCACCTGAAAATGTAAATTCTGTCATCATTTACTCAACCTCATGTCATCCCAAACAGAGAAGAGAATCAGAAGAATCTTGGTGTCCAAACAACATTAGACCCTATTGATTTTTTAAAAAAATATTTGGTGCTCCACTAAAAGAAAGTTGATGGCAACACTTTACAATATGGTTAACATTAGTTAACATGACCTAAGACTAAACAATACTTTTACAGTATTTAAAAATCTTAGTTTCCATCAATCTCAGCATTTACTATGACATGTTTAAGATCAAACGCACTGTGAACTACATGAACATTTTAATAACTAACATTAAGAAAGGTTAATAAATGCTGTAAAACATATTCCTCATTGTTAGTTCACCCAAAAATTCATTTACTCACCCTTAAGTCGTTCCAAACCCTTAGGTTGTCAAAGACTACCGTCAACTAACTCTGCCTCAAACAAAACACTATGAACATCTTTCAAAGATTTGATGGTACTAATTTGTAAACTTCTGTCAGAAGTGTGTTTACATTTATTACAATGTAAACACAACCGGTTTACTCCTGAAAGTTGTATAGCTTAGAACTGCATGATTCTGGATAAATTGAGAATCACATTTTTTTTTTTCTGATTCTTCCACGATTCTAAATAGACAACTAAGTAAAATAGCATGCCATTTATTAGAGGTTCTGACAAAATGTTAATTGCTGGAATATTTTTTAAAACTATTTAATTTGAACAAATTATTATTATTTTAACAAAAAAATGATTCAATAAACCCTTTCACACACCAGTCAAGTCATTCTGGTAATTTTTATGGTAATTTACTGTGTGAAAGTGGCTAATGACTCACTCACAAAGACTTGTTTCATTACTGGATGAATCAGTGTTTATGAACGAATCGATTGAATGAATGATTCAATGACAAATATACTTTCTGGAGCTATTTCATACCTATACATGACAACTGCTCTCGAGCGCATATTTGAATGTTCGTTGTGATCGTACTTGTCAAAGTTTAAATATCATAGACAAACCGTCATTTAAGATCGCGTGGGTGTTTGAATTGAGATCGCAATCTTTTAACGTTTTGGAATGGTGCAGCTCTATTTTATATAGGGCCTACAACATTACAATTTTATCAGCCGCTCCGCTCTTGTTATTTCTGTGTCAGACGGTCAGTAAATGAACTGTACGCGGTTATTGGGCTGAAGTTGAGACGAGGATGAGGAATCATCCAGTTTATGTAAGTCCTGAACTGTCAAAGTTAGCACTGCTATAACTGTTGAATAAGTCTGAAAGGTGAGTAAGGGTACAGTGACATTCCTGAAGTGAGACCATTAGCATCATCGGCCGTCACAACTCTCAGCAGTCAGATGGTCACGGCCAATTAAAATTCATCAGTTCAGGAAAAGGATGAATTTTAATGAAACTGCCTGTCCTGCAGAAACATATGAGGGGTCAAAGGCTGATTTTAGATGCTGCCAACATTGAGACGTATTTCATAAGTAGCTGAGCAGATCTGCAGAGACATATTAGGAAGAAAGATGTGTACCTTCAAGACTTCATAGGCTCTTGGGGCATTTCCTCTTCCTTCCTTTGTGAATGGGGAAGATGATTTTAAACAGATGCGACAGAGGCAGAACATTTACAGCGCTCGGGTTTCTTCCCACAGAAAAAGAGAAATGCTGATGTGCTCTCAAACCCTTGAGAGACACTGTAGAGGAAGCAAAATATGGACTTGCTTCAGTTTAATAGTGGTTTATAGGCTTACTTGTCAAAAGTGAAGGACTCCAATCGAATGAGAGACCAAAAAAAAAAAATCTTTCCTGCCCTGCAGGGCTGGGTGTTTAGCAATATTTTGGTCTCATTACAGAGGAAAAGAGTAAGTCAGATTATGGGCTTAGTTTTTAGCAGCACATAAAAGACACTGAAACCATTCAAATGCAATATAATGTATATCAATCATGTCATGTTAGTACCGACTGATGCACAGGCCAGCTGCCCAACATACCGTAACACTTTACCGCTACTGTACTGTAATACTGTATCTAGCTATATAGATTCATTATGTAGATCCACATACAAAATATATCTGCCAAAATGTCATTGTTTATGATGTGTGTACATAAAGCAGAAATAAAGGAAATAAAGGTTTTAAGGTGTTTAAGGGTGAATCTCATATTTCAAAACAAATGAAAAACAAAAGAAATGCTTACAAGTTTTTTTTGTGAAAATTTTGGCTTAAAGTAAATTAAGATTATCAAGCATATGAAGTATGCGCATGAAGCATTCTTATTGGTGGTGAAAATGGAAATCATCAGTCTGATTTTAATTAAAATCAGCATAAATTTAGTAGAAGTACTACGACGGTGCGTAAATAAATACTCAGCAATTTTTATGGGCTACTTACAGCAATTATGGCTGATTAAATGTGATGGGGGATCATAATACAAGTGCTTTCTACAATGCATGCATTTATTTTTAATAAGTTTGTGGTCAGTAAGTTTTTTTTTTTAAGAAATTGATGGAACATTAAAAAGTGAAAGCAAAGACTGTTTCAAATAAATGTTCTTTTGAACCTTCTATTCTTTTAAACTAATAATAAGAAATGTTTCTTGTACAGCAAATCAGCATATTAGAATGATTTCAGAAGGATCATGTGACACTGAAGACTGGAGTAATGATGCTGAAAATTCAGCTTTGACATCACAGGAATAAATTACATTTTATAATATATTAAAATAGAAAACAGATAGTATAAATTGTCATAATATTTTAAAGTATTACTGTTTTTTTATCAATCAAATGCAGTCTGGGTGAGCATAAGGGACATTCTTCAAAAACATTAAAAATGAGAATTAAAAACAGACCCTGTAAACTTTTGCACAATATAGTATTAGATATTAGTATTAGATAGATAGTATAACTAGCAAACATTGTAAATGTGTCAAACAGATTGCAAATTCTAAATACAAAAATAAAAAAAAACTGTTAGACTCAATGTTTTTTTTTTTTTTTTTTTTTTTTATGCAGATCAAGAAACATTTGATACACATCTTGCGCACAGATACCTTTATAATGAAACGCTGCTGATCTTGAGCACATTCTGTAATGTTATCCATGTTAATTAAATACCAGGAGATTATAAACTGACTTTCCAGTCTCCTAAGAGACTCGTTTGCTTTTAAATAGAATGCGGCTGCCTTTTGAAGCTTGTTTATAAGTGAATGATTGTCATACCAAACAGATTTTCACAGAAAATCAGCTGAACAGCTCAGGCAAAAAACTCACAGGAATTGCTTTGAGTTTGTATTGAGCATTAAGCACAGAAAAGTATTTGGGCACTTAACCACATAAAAAAAAAAAAATCTTACTGAATTAGAAAACAAAATTGCAAATCGAGTGGCTTACATTTTTTTTAAGAAGACAGCACAAGTACATATGTTACAAGCAAAAGCATATATATACTTATATATATATATATATAGTTGTTTTTTTAAATGATAAAGCTTCATACTGCTCAAAATGAAGTATCTGACTGTTAAACGTCTAGGAATAAACTCGATTTGTGTCAAGAATTCTTCATTCTAAGCACGATTATGATGTTGTCATTGCATAATTGTGCAGGTTACATTCAGATTGTCAACTTTTAACTGACCTCCTCACATATGCTAACCATCTGCCACCTACCAGAGACTGAACAGAATAAGAACGTCAAAACGATTCATAAGATTCATTGAGAGTAAACAGTGCATGGATGCTATGCTTTTAGAAAATAAAGCAGCCCTTGAAAGGGCAGTATGTTGTTCTCTAAGCACTACCAGAGATGCTGAGCGCACATGGCCTCAGGGTCACATGAAACAAATTACAGGTTGCTTAAGCTGTGACACTTTAAGAGGGCTGTTACACAGTCAAACTGCTTTCTGTCGGGCTAGCTCATTTCTTCGCTTGTCCACCCTCTCTTGCTCCTTTCTTTCTAGATGCAAAAATCTTTTCATTAAGCATTTGGTTAGTCTTATATCTCTAAAACTTTCAGATCAGCATACATTTTTTGGTTAGGTCAATTCAGTTCAATACGAGCGATGTGACTGCATTACTAAAAATTTTGTTTTGCAATCTTGTTCCGTCATATCTAATCACTTCTAATCAACTCAGGATATTCTGGAGATCACAGTTAACAAGTAACACAAGAACAAATGTTCATTGTGTTGTGTATAATTAATTGGGTTTGGCACAGGGTGCAAGTATGTAACCAGATTGTTTCTATTTGTGTGGGTTTACTTATACTTGGGGCGGGGGGACTATCCCCAGACATTTGCTAAATCTGACAAAAACTCATATAAATATATATATAATACATAAATATATATATATATATATATATATATATATATATATATATATATATATATATATATATTTTTTTTTTTTTAGCTGTAAGTTCTAGGGTTAGCCTACATTGTTTATAATTACATAAATAAAAACTATTAAAGGATTAGTTCACTTTAAAATGAAAATTACCCCAAGATTTACTCACACTCAAGCCATCCTAGGTGTTCATGACTTTCTTCTTTCTGACGAACACAATCGTGGTTATATTAATAAATATCCTGACAGATTAGGGCTGCACTATTTAACGCACGATATGAAATATAACATGGAACTTCAACGCGATTATCGCAAAGGCTGCAATATTTTTTTGTTATCTTCTTCTGCTGCAGGGCATATTTGGAGTTTCCTCGCAAGAGCGCCCTCTGGCTTTCAGATGAAGAAGCAATTACTACTGATCACAGAGCAGTACAGCTCTGACAAGCTGCGCATTAAATAATCAAAGCCTTTGCCAAATTACGTGCGATTTAATCACGATAAATCGTGCAGCCCTATGACACATAAAAGCTTAATAATGGCAGTGAATGGGACCAACAAGTATGTAGCTCAAAAAAGTGCATCCGTCCATCTGTTGCGTCAGTTGCAATTTTTCCGTAAGTTTAATACGTTAGGCGTAGGGTGTAGTGCAAGTGTTTTGAACTGCGAGAGGCATCACAGTTTATTTGTAAGTTAAATGCGGAAGGCGATCTGGCGAAAACTATATATTTTATTATATAGACAGACATTATCTAGATATTTTACTCTGATTGTGTTCATCAGAAAGAAGAAAGCTATATACACCTAATGGCTTGAGGGTGAGTTAATCTTGGGGTAATTTTCATAGTGAACTAATCCTTTAAAGCATATGGTATCCCTATATAGCTAAGTAAATGTGTGTACCTCTCTGTATGTTGATACCAGGCCCCAGGCCCAAACACAACAAATCAATGTGGGAGGCTTTAGTTGTGGCCCCTGCACAAGGATAAAAACACTTTGGAGTCTCATGTAGACAGATAAATAGCAAGCAATCCTCTAAAGACTGTCTAATGCAGCAGCTCTGCATAAAAACAGAAACACATCACACATCAGTTGTCACAGTAGCCCCAGAACATAAAATAACATCATTTATTTTCAGAAGGAGTTATTTTAAGGAGTAATTGAACTTGAGTTGAGCTGTTTGTCAAAAAAGAAACTAGAGATCCATCTAAAGAAGCCTCAGAGTTCACTGAATGCTAAACTGACCAGTGAAGCGAAGGAAAGGCTCTCGGAGCGTTCTTGGAACATTCCGGTGACTCATTACAATATTGTTTAATGAAAACGAGCCTGATGTAGGACAACAAGGCCACAAGATGCCCAGAGCAAGTGCATGACAGCTCTTCTTGTGACAGCAAAAACTTTTTTTTTCTTCCACCCCCAGTGAATGTTGGCTAGGTGAGTCAACAATCAGTTAGTAAAAGTAAAATCTAGGTTGCTGAGGGAAAGAATTGTTTTCCTGAATACATTACAAACTGTGGAATCTCATTGCGTATTCTCACTGGAGGGATTTGTCTTGCCTACCTTTTGAATAAATCTGTAAACAACATGGCTGAGTAAACAGGAAGTGCATGCAATCTAAACAGATGCCTAAATATAAACCGTGTATTATGCAGTTTGCATAAGAGTTGATGATGCATTATGGATAAAGGGCAGCTATACAGACATTATTCTTAAAAAAGAGAGAAAATTAAATGTGGGTATCTGGAAGATTTGCTAATAAAACATGTTGATGCTCATGCATAAAAAAATGAATTTTGAATTCATGAATATATGGTGCTTAGCATGCACAACAGCATAATGCTAAAGTATTGCAGGTGGTTGTCAAGGCGTTTCTATGCAGGTGCTAACAGTGGTGGATTGATTAAAACCAATATTTTTTTTTTTTTTAATAATTTACTAATAATTATGATCATATCTTGAAATAGTATTGATAATGAATGATTTATTATAATCGTCTGATCTCCAATACTAGTCAATACAGTGGGCTATAGCAACGAAATAAATTTTACACGAAAGGAGAGCCTCACTCCATCTAACATCTACTACCCTGGATTGAGTAGGTGAAGGTCCTTCATTCATTAGGATTTCAGCGATATTTTGCCTAAAAGTTTCTCTTCCACTGTTCTCCACAGGTAAGCTTGATGGTGCATTAAAGTGATTCTGGAAGCTGATTGGCTTGAATGATTACCTATGATATTTGTGACGTTGCATTATTTTAATATGTATTCTGATTGGTCAGATGCTGTCAGTGTCCTGTACTTTTTTTTTTTTTGTACAGGAAGGCCTATAAAAAATCGGTTGCCGTGTATGACAAACTATATAAAATTTTTATTCTATGCATCTGAGCCATTTATTTGTTCATAAAACTGAATAAAGAAAAATTGTTGATTTTGTCCCAATTCAAACACCCACATTTAAATAAAAAACCTCGAAAACAGCGAAGGCGGCTCAACTAATCAGAATATAGAGTCAATCGCCATTAACAGCGCTTTACGTACAGCTTTTTAATAGTACAGGACATTGGTTGTAGCATTATGTTTTATGTATGGCATAATGTACACAATGGTCATTATTGAAAAATAATCTCGTGATCAGCGTATCCATTTTTACACGGCTACTTACCAAATAAATAAACATGACATACTTGTTTGAACTAAAATTATTTCACTAACTTGCTTGGAGAGACGTGCACAGGTATAAACATGGGTTGCCTTGATCAATATTCAGTGTTGAATGGGAATATCTGAATGGCGCAATTGACCAATCAGAATCAAGTATTCCAGAGAGTCGCACAATAAATACTTTTACTTTAGCATCTGTTGGTTTATTCAGTCGGTATATTTGTGTCTCTGTCCAGGGTGCTGAATAATACATCAGTCCGTCTGTGTCATTCACTCTTTCTTCGGTAGATCCTCTGCTTTGACCACAAGATAATGATGCTTCACTTTTGGCTGATTTCAATGGAAAACTCTGTCATGTCGACGAAATCAGCCTTTAAGTAAACAACGTCTCCATTTCTTAATTGCTTTCTACGCGGTCTCATCTAAAGCGTTTCCAGGAAACATCGTGATTCAACCCCACAGCAGGTGTCAAAATAACTTCACACAAACGAATGAAACGGACCCGGTTTCCGCTGTCTGTTCTTCTCGCATGAAGCTCAAATGAACGTCTTTATGATTCTTACCTCTGTCGCCATGATGCCTGAGACGGTGGTGGATGTGTGGTGGATCTGTCCCGGTGCTGAAATCCTCTCCACTCGTGGGACAGTATCGGACGGAGAGATGAACGCACTGGAGAGGGTGGAGCAGCGTCCAACTGACGGAGGAGGAGTGACTAGTACAGATGTGCTTCACTTCAGAGACTCCCACCAGATTAGCACATAGACACTGGGATAAAAAGTGTTTCATTAATAAAATTAGTTTTTTTTTTCTTGACATGTTTGCAGTGTCTATACATTAAACACATAAATAAACAAGCAAACAAACAAATAAATGAATGAATAATGCAAATTCAAGTGAACTTAATGTGGTAACTTCTAAATTAAATGGTGAAAAAATAGTGAAAAATAAAAGATATTAAAGGGATAGTTCACCCAAAAATGAAAATACTCTCCCTCATGTCAGTCCAACTTTCATAAGACTTTCGTTCATCTTTGGAACACAAATGAAGATCTTTATGATGAAATCTGAGAGATTTATGTCCCTCCTTTGATAGTTATGCAACTGACATTTTGACGAATGAAAAAGTTCATAAACAGATTGTAAAACTAAATCCGGTTTAGTCCAAATTTTCTGAAGAGTCTCGATCGCTTTATATGACGAACATATTGAATTTAGGCTTATATTCACATATAAAACATTGATCAACGCACACATCAGTTGTGGGAAACGGAAGCTCAAGTACGTTTGCTTGACGTGTGAGAACCAATGAGGTTCATTCTTGTGTCTCGAACGTCAAGCAGGTTCGGTTGAGCTTTGGTTCATGTTCGCTGATCAATGTTTATATGTGAATAAAAGCCGACATTAAATCTGTTCATCATATCAAGCGATTGAGTCTTTTTAGGAAAATTTGGACTGAACTGCCCAATTCATATGGATTAGTTTTACAATCTCTTTATGAACTTTTTGAAGCGTCAGTTGTGTACAGCTGTCTATAGAGGGAGAGAAAGCTCTCAGATTTCATCAAAAAAAAATCTTCATTTGTTTTCTGAAGATGAACGAAAGTCTAACTGGTTTGGAACGACATAAGGGTGAGTAATTAATGACAGAATTTTCATTTATGGATGAACTATCCCTTTAACATTATAACAGAACCAGCCAAAATGCAACAGATTACACCAACCAAAGTCATTTTTAAGAGACATATCAGGCAGAAAGATTTTCTGAAGGTAACAACTGCCCAAATACCTTTTTTAATGGCATAGAAGAAAAATGTATACATTAATGTTTAAGTTTGCAGTTTAAGTATGTAACAGTTTACATTAATACATTAACATTACTTGACACAGAAGATTAAATATTGATTTTTCCATTGTGAGTTTCAGCTACTACAACCTAGGAGATGATTCAAATTTCCACAGTGCATATTGAACAGGTTCAAGCGTTCTTTCTTGTCCTTAAGGTCTTAAAAACTAAGAAAAATAATACATAAGTGTCTAAGGGGTTGTGCAGTATGTGATGAACGTGACAAATTGGTGTATTCACAATCTATGCATGTGAATGGAGGGCTGTAGAGTATAGATTGGGATGTGGGTGGTGGTGTGCAAATTATATTGGAGTCAAAGATAAAGGAATATTTCATTTTAATCTAATGAACATTTAATATTCCATCTGAAATAAAATGATAACAGATTTATGGTGTGCTGACATTTCCCTGGCTCTGTTTGTTGCAAAAATATCTTTCTCTGGCGATCATTGCGGTGGCTCAGCCTGAGTCATACATGCATGAAACAGACTGCATAATTCACAGGAAAAAGGCAAAGACTCTTAAAAATGTATCGAATGCGCTGCTGATGTTTGGACGCTCCTGTGGACTGAGAAGTAGTCATGTTTTAACTATGAGCATGTCTAATAATAAACAAAGCAATGCAGGTGCATGCAGCGCATGTTTATTAAGTTAGCGCTGAGCAATTCAGGAAACAAACCTGATGTAATGCACTGTGTGAGACTGCTGCTGCCGGAAATCACACCTTACCTAATGAACTTAACTTGAAAATAAGATATTCTGAACATTTGTCACTTTTGATTGCTGCAACTCAGAGATAGCTAATCTGAATCACATTGGACACAGGAAAATACCATCTGCTCCTGTCTCTGCCTAAAGACTGTAACTGAATGCTACATAATCATAGCAAAAGAACTTTGCCTTGCATCCAAACAGCAAAACAACTTGCATTACAGGCCCACGTGGGCTGACATAATCAAAAAAGCTTATTGCCCAAAGCCTGCACGCATTCACACACACCGATTCAGGCACGATACACCCGGGAAATGACAGAGGAATTGTATACACTAATCACAGCTGATTTGATAAGACAGCAGAACGCCTTTGGGAATGTCAGATAATATAAGGTCAAATTTGAACAAACACGCAAAACGTGGGAAGCAAAGCTGCTTTATTTAATTTACAAAATTATAAATTTCTCCAATATCAAAGGAGATTATAAATGACGCCAGAGTTATTTAAAGCATTTTCATGTATACAAGTGTTTTTGGTTTACACAGTGTTTTTTTCTGAATGAAAATAGAATGGGGAAGCATTCACTTGATACTCCCTTTAAACTGAGTGAATGAAAATCCAGAGGAATGCCTACAAAGGAGAATCTTCCTCTTGTTTTTCATCTAGGCCAAAAATGTTTTGTGCAGATGCCACTATCCCTTGGCACAGAAATGTCTGTCTCACAGGAGGGAATGGGAAAGAAAAAAGAGGGTTTGATCCGTGATATAAATAAAACATTAAAACGCCTTTGTTTTGTGTTGTGTCTTTTTATAGAGGTGTTTAAAAATAAAGCGTGTAATCTCACTGTGCCTTGTTACTAACATTGCAGAAAGGGAGCTATAAATAGAACTCCCTAAATAGATGCACACATGCACCTTTCATAAGAGATTTCCATAGCAGCCAAACGCAGTACATCTTCATGCCCCCAGCATACATTGGATAATTTGCTTTACACTATATGTAACTTTTTTCCCCTTTCTATCTATCCTTCCATCTCTTGTCATAATGGAATGCAGCATAAAATCTGATGAAACATGCTGATTTCTGAAAAAATCTGGCAGTCTGCACAAAGAAATTCACATGCTCAGTGTCACAGTTATTCTTATTCGGTTAGTGACTTAGAAATTCTGCGGGAAAACTACATCTTGCCTTTTCATTTATAATGTTTCTTTAATATTTTTTTTAAAACCTTAAAACCATCTGTTTATTTCCAGGTTTTAATTTAAATATGAGTCCCAGATTTTCAAAGTGAACTCAGATTTTTGGACTTGACTGTATATACTTTCTTGGAAGTGTCTAAGGACAGCAAGAACGTCACGGTTACTAAGGAAACTGAACAAAATCAGATTCCATTTTTTTTTTTTCTTCATCATCTGACCACCTGGAATGATCTTTGGATCACACTAAAATCTCAGTAGGATCCTCAGGCATATTCAGATGGAGAAATGTGTGAGAAAAACATATTGCAACACTTCACAGGACGTGGAACTATTGACTTTGGTGCATGAAGTGCATTCCTATGGTTGTTTCCATTCTCTTGGCATATTGTTTATAAAATCTGGCATTTCTTTTGGTAACATTAGACTGGTGTTGACATGTACAGCTAGTGTTAGTGTCTTGTAGTCGGGGGCATTATCATTACAAAGCTCAATTATTTCTTTGAAAGAGAATGTTAACCAAATGTCTTTGACTTCTTCCTGAGAACCCATACTTCAGTTATAAAATTATATCATTATAATTCAAATCTATTAGATATACAGCTCATGCCTAGGATATTCTGCCAAAAACTAACAAAACATCTGTTTGGTTTTGATTATCATCTCCATCGAGGTCATGCTCACGTGACGTTGCAGTTCTTCATCATCATGAAAATGCATTATCTGCATTTGCTTTAAAGCCATATCAGTCTACACTTCTGATATATGGTTTTCTGTGCACACGCATCCGAAGCACGCTCACAGAGAGCTGGCTTTCAGACGGTGCGTCCCGTGAGTATTTAACTAAGTTGTCTTTCAAATATTATGTGCTTAAACTGTCAAATACACACAAAGTTGGGTCAAAAACACAAAGTTCACATAAACACAGTAGGTTATGTCTGTGAGCGTAAACAGCAAGTAAAGAAATTGCATGTGTATATTAGATCTGTGTATCGAAGTGAATATACAGTCTAATATACAGTACCTACTGCTATACATGCTGTTAATATGAACCAAACAACAAGAAAAATAGAAAATCACTCACTTCTCTTGACTGAACAACAAAATAGCTTTAATAAGAATGAATGTTTTACTTGAATGCTGCTGTTAAATGTTCTAGCGAGGAGATAAACATGGTGGACTGTCTGGAGCTCATTCAGGGCGGGCTCTATGCTAATAGGGCAGAGTCTGTCAACAGTCATGGGCGGGGCCTAAGCATTTGTGACAATTTGCATAATAGGTCCCCTTTAAATAAATAGGTGTGTTCGACATCGGCTGCGGCTGGAAGCACAGATTGGCGAGAGTAGCTGCGCACAGGTGGGGAGGAGCTGAAATCAAATCAATCAAATCAATGCATTAGACAGCTAATATATTAGTTGAAATGTTGCAATACTTAAAAAAATATGTTAGTATTGACTTATTTCAGCTATTATATTTCTAATATAATAGCTATTATACTAATAATCCAGGTGGTGAAGCCAGTTATAATTGTAATGGAGTTCCATTTTCATATGAAGTGAATCTTGTGTCTCTCTTATTTGGTAACAACAGCAGTTTTGGAATTTTCCAGACAGGAAAAACTCCAAATTGTAGAAAGCATGAAAGTGTGTGGCCAAACAAACGATGCTGTCCAGCACATTTACTGTTTGCTCTTAGA
The DNA here is from genome assembly GCA_038088235.1 of Zacco platypus. NCBI lineage: Eukaryota > Metazoa > Chordata > Actinopteri > Cypriniformes > Xenocyprididae > Zacco > Zacco platypus. The sequence continues at coordinate 21,485,046 of CM076078.1, read as the reverse complement.
AGGTTCAGGAAAACCTCAAAATTGCCCCTTTACCACATATGCCTTGTCAGTTTCCTTAGGACTCATGCTCCAATGCAAGGGGACATTTTCTGATTTTTTAAAGTCTGTGCAATTACTATTTATGTGTTTGTGTGTGTGTGCACGTCTGTATGTCTATGCTACAGGACTGGTCAGGCTCTATGCCACATTAAATATCCTTCGCCTGTTGACTTAACAACAGGAGGAGACGACTGGAATGCGATCAGTGTTCCGTTCCAAGAACACAGGAAATGAGAATTCTGAAAATGCAGAAATAAAATATTATTAACTCTGATTTGTTAGAAAAGCAAATAAAAAATTATCACAGTCAACACAGAGCTCAAGTGAACTTTGTCACTTTCACCCAGTGGATGTGACAGAACTTGACAAGGCACGTGGAATTGCTTCATGAAAGTATTTGACAATATGTTATACACATGATATCAAATTACTCTGGTTGTTAAAAGCTTTTAGAGAAACATGATGATTAAATATGTCTCCTAAATTCCAATGACAACACCACATTGGGGAACAGCATAACAACATCCACTCTCAAAAAGAAAAGGAGTATGTGATTAAAATCCTTATTAGATAAATGAGTTTTGATTACTCAAAGTCAAATCTGGCAGAAAATACTGTTGCAAGTGCAAGATGAAGAGGACACAATACGACAGTTGACAGTTGTAAAAAACGAGAGACAACTGGAGCAGTAGAAAGATGCAATATTAAAATTTGTATGGCCTACTTGTCATCGTCTCAATACCGCAATAATCACAAACATGTCTTCTTACCATAAGGAGCAGGACTGGGCTTGTGGATTTTACACTCTACTATGACAACTAATATAAATTACAATTCAAAGTCTGGCGTCAGTAAGATTTTTTTTTTTTTTTTTAAATAAATACTTATTATAAGAGGGAATATAAAATTGATAAAAAATGACAGTCAATACATTCTATTCATTAAATAAATAAATAAAGGTTTCCACACACACACACACACTCACACACACACATACACAAATAATAATAATTGGATGGATAATAATCAGACATGTTTCTTGAACAGCAAATCAGCATATTAAAATTATTTCTAAAGCATCATGTGACACTGAAGCCTGGAGTAATTTAAAATGTATTTTAAATTGTAATAATATTTAACGATATTACTGTTCTTATTAATTTTTGATCAAACAAATGTAGCTTTGGTGAACATAATTAACTTCTTTTAAAAATATTAAAGAAGCTTGCCTCAAACTTTTGAAAGATAGTGTGTATATATATACACACATAGTTACTCAGCAACAAAATCACATTCACACATGTTTTTGTAATTAAATTTACAAAATTTAAAACTTCAACTGAGTCATACCTCTAAAAGGAAACAAATATACACAGAGAAAGTGTTTATACTGTATGATGACATGCTTTGCCCTGTCTATAGAGAAATGAGACACATTTCTTTCAGACTGTTTGGCATGGTAATGGATATGACAATGTTAATATGTTTGGTCTTGGCGGAATAGATCTCCAACATTGCTGTTGCTGTTATTGCTGCTGCTGTTGGTTATTGCAGCTACTGCAGAGCAAGAACAGGAATTGCTACTGCCAATACATACATGACTAGCTGCTGTGAACAAGTACAATATAGCATCGATGAGTTACCCATAGCAGATCTATACAGGAGGAGCTAGGGGAAGAGGAGGTTTCTGAAAGCGTGCTGCAACTGCTACAGCAAATGCTGACCAAGTATTTGAACATTGTCTAATGATACATCAAGAACCAATCAGCTGTGAGAGAATGATGTAATTCCAAGCGGATTGAGTTGAGGACCTATCGATTTTCATGACAGAACTTTGTATTTCATCATTTGGTTCAGACAGTAGTCTAATTGGTTTTTTTTTTTTTTGTTTGTTTTTTGCATTTTACAAGGAAGGGGTGAATTCAAGTTGCTTGGGACACTTTTTCCCAGTCATCTCAATGGCAAAAATTGTCCCAATCAACCTGAATTCACCCTACATATAAAGGTCTAATAGGAATTTTGGTAGACTTGCCAAACAAATTGTATGGCGGCTGTAAACCTAACAAAGTCTGCATTTAAAGGGGTCATGGCATGGATTTTTTTTATTATTATTATTTTAATATGTTCCTTGAGGTTCACTTATAATGTTAATAAAGTTTTTTTGGCGCAAAAACAACTGAATGCCAGTGGGTGGGGCCTATGGTGTGATTATGTTTAACTTTCGTTAATGTCTTGATCTGGAGGCAGGCATATGCAAATGTATGTGATGTAACAAATCCTGCAATTTCCAAACAAGTTTGATTTTTGGACCTTGATTAAATGATAAAACTTTACAATAAGGTTCATTAGTTAAATATTAGTTAATGTATTAACTAACTACTCATGAGCATTACATTTTTTACTGTATTTAATAATCTTCGTTAATATTAGTTAATGAAAATACAGTTGTTCACTGTTTGTTCATGTTAGTTCACAGTGCATTAATTAATGTTAACAAGATTTTAATAAATAGATTAACAAATGCTGTAAAAGTGCAGTTCATTATTAGTTCATGTTAACAAATGTAGTTAACTAATATTAACTAATGCAACTTATTGTAAAGTGTTACCGATTAAATAAATGCTTTGTTTGAGGAGGATGCTTTAAGCTATGAAACTTGCAGGATGTTTTTATGGTACAAAAAACTTTTATATGTCAAATGAAGGCAAATTTGATTTCTCATGTCATGACCCCTTTAACAGACAGAGAAAAGCAAAAATCATCATTACATCTGCTGTGACTGAAAAAAAAGAACCAAAAAAAAAAAGAACCAAATGATCTGTGAATTCTTTCTGCATAGAAGAGATGTAGATGGTGAGACAAAGTTGAGGCATCATAAAACTAAGGGCTTTTCACAGGCCCCTGTGGCCCATTTAAAAGAGAACCAAAAGACTAACTGAACTCACATGCGGGTTTAGGCCTGAGGAAAAGGTTTAGATCAGAACATATCCATACTTGTGCAGACAGACATCACAGCTCATATATCTTTTGGTTGAGGTACAGTGGGACACATATTGCTGTTGCTATGTTTTCAGTGATAATAATAATTGCTACTGGTTCAAAACTTAAAATAAAATGCTTCCATAAGTAGAATAGTGAGCGAACATTTTGTGTAAACTGACATTGCAAAAGCCAACATGTGCACACACGCTCTGTTTGGTGATTAAAATCATGCTAATAGCTGGAAAGACAACAAAAATGTGGTTAAAGAAATGACTAATGCTGTTTTGATGAGTTTAGCCGTGGTTTAGCTGTGCTGGGACGCTATTGTGTTTGCTGCGGGTTTTGGCGTGCCGTACGGCTTCTTGTCTGTTCCTGATTAATCCAACCGATGACTTCAGTACTCTATGTCCATTGGAGTTCTCAGACCACAATCTTCTGTAGGATGGAATTTTATGAAATGTTGAGATTGATTTTTATGCTTCATTATATAACACATTTTTTATCCATTATGTCACGCTGCGGTGTATAAACATAGGAAGACGAATACGAAGAAGATATATCAAAAGGTAGTTTAATCCAATATGCAAGGCAAACATCTGGTGGGCAGGTAACACAGCAATATAAAGACGAGAACTGACGAACACTGAACATAACAGGGAGAATATGGGAGCTAATAAGGGAGAAAGTAATCAGGGTGAACAGAAACAGGTGTGGATGATTAACTGAACATGCTACACACAATGAGGGCAGATGAACAGAATGACAAGACAAGACAGAAAGTAAACATGACAGTCTCACATAAGAAGGAACACAAATAATTATTAAGATAAAAGCACATTCGGTTTGCTGACTTTTCAACAGATTTCAAGATTTCTTCAGGATTCAGTTTGAGCTTGAGTGTCAGTAAAGAGCAGGGTGAAAATATTTTTGTCACCCATTCAGGTTTGGGACGACATAAGGATAGATAGAAAGAAAATGACTTCGATTAATGAATTTTCAGGTAATATATTCCTTTAAACATAAGAAAATCAATATTCAATTTGTCTTTCACGTGTCTTGGAGTGAGGAATATTTGGTATATCTGTTAGAATGATTTCACAGCATGTGCCTCAATCACTAGTGGTCTGACCTCTGGAGGACAGACACCTCTGTTACAGAAATCTGGCCATACTTTCTGTATTATATTCTGTAAATTGGCTCTTGCACCCCAGGCTCCTTTTAGATTAAGAAATCATTATTTCATCAGGAGGTCATTGTGCCAGATGCAGTTGCATGCAACATCACGGAACAATACCCTCGGCAGAACATACTAGAAATCAGTCATACGCTGGAGTATGTGCACTGAGGCATCAATGCCAACCTGGTAAAGATCACACAAGATCACACAGTGTGCACGAAGGTGTGTGTGTTTTGGCCATTGAGAAACGTTTTAATGCCACAGCAAGGTACTGCACATTTTACCCCAAAATAAAAATTCTGTAATTATTTAGTCAACTTCATGTTGTTACAAATCCATATGATTTTCTTCTGTGGAGATGTTAGTCCGGATGTTCACACTGCACTTTTCCATACAATGACAGTGAATTATACATTTATATTTTACTATATAATATACTACAGACAAATATTACTCTTAGCAGAAAAGGTTCTACATATAAACTTAAAGGGATCTGTCAGAAGCTTTATATATAGAACATTTTAGGGGTTTCTATCATTGGATGGGAAATGTTTTTATAGAGCATTTTGGCATAAATGGTACTTTAAAATTGAGTCAAAAACCCTCTAGATTCTAAATAGAACTTCATTGAACATTTGTTTTTCACAATACACTCTTAAAAAAAGTACCATTGAAAAGTTAAGGGCCAGTAAGAAACATAAAAAAACATTTATTAAGCAATGATGCATTAAACCGATTAAAAGTAACAGTTAAGGCATTTACAATCGTACAAAAGATTTCTATTTCAAATAAATGCTATTCTTTTGAACTTTCTATTCATCAAACAATGCATCATGGTTTTTAGAAAAATATTAAGCAGCACAACTGTTCCCTTTCGATACTTCACTCGTACTGCGTCGCTAGACACGATGGGAAAACACCCTTTTCTCTGATTACTGAAGCTGTTTTAAATCACGCAGTGAAACTGCACTGCCATTGGTATGTGCAGTTCAGATAAAACGAACCAATGACGAGGCAGCGGAGCTGCACAAGCCTATGGCGATGAGGCCCGCCAGAGCCCGCCGAAATGGGGGGGGGGGGCATCTGGCTACATAAGCAGGCATTCTAGCATAGGATCCTCAGATTAACTCTTCTTCACAAACTTCACTTCCTCTTCGCTAGACTTTGAAACAAACTGAAGAAGCTATCTTGCAGTTGAAGAAGCTCTTGCAGCAAATTGAGTTGACTTGGCCGCCGGCATCTGCTCATAAGCTGATTCGGCTGCATCCCCTGCTGGTGTCCAGCGAACTTCCGATGCATCTCTGAGAATGATGCTCCTCCCCTGCTTCAGTCAGGTGACTTTACAGAACTTATTTCTCTAAAATAGCATATTTTCACCTGCATTTGTTTCAAAATGCCGAACCTAAACGTGTTTATTCAGAACGAGCACTCATTCATTCACTACGAGAGCGCGAGAGCTTGCTCGATGCTGACAGCTAACTATGACATGACATTCTGTCCTATGATTCAGGTGAGACTCCTGGAATTTATTCCCTCTGAAAGAGCATATTTTCACTGCCGTTTGTGTGAAAAGCCGAACCTCTGAGCATGTCACTTGCTGGCGTTCACTTACTGCTTGCTCTAGAAAGCGGTTCCTTTCCTCGTTCCTCTTTTCTCTTTCTCTCAAACTGAGATGAAGAAACAATGGGTCACAGGGCTAAGTGAACGGGACTAAGTGAGCTCTCACTGGTCTGTACCCCATATGTCTCACTCTTCCTGCAGCAGGGGATTTCCCAGTGTAGCGCAATCTGTGAGGGCGAGTATTACACTACATTTACATTTACATTTAATCATTTAGCAGACGCTTTTATCCAAAGCGACTTACAAGTGACGAAACAAGCAAGAAATTCTTCAAGAAAAGGCAAATAGACACAGGAAGTGCTTACAATACAAGTTTCATACATTGCTCAGAGTAACATAAGCTAGAGTAGGAAGGGAAAAAGGAAAGGATAGGATTTTTTTTTTTTTTTAAGAAGCGATTAAGTGCTGACGAAAGAGATGAGTTTTCAGCTGTTTCTTGAATATTGCCAGGGATTCTACGTTTCTGATGAAGGTAGGGAGATCATTCCACCAGCAGGGAGCAGTGAATGAGAAAGTTCTGGAGAGTGATTTTGTGCCTCTTTGTGACGGTACCACAAGCCTTCGCTCCTTTAGTGATCACAGGCTTCTGGTGGGGACGTAGCGTTGTAGCAGTGTGTGGAGGTAGGAGGGTGCAGAGCCTGTGGTGGATCTGTAGGCAAGCGTCAACGCCTTGAACTTGATACGTGCAGCAAGGGGTAGCCAGAACAGAGAGATGAAGAGAGGCTCTCTTGGGCTCTTTGAGCACTAACAGTGCTCAGCTGAATGCAGCACTGAGAGCTCTATGACATGGCGTTCACCTGACATGATCAGGTAAGACTCATAGAATGTAGTTTAATCTAAAATAATGTTATTTCACTAGCGTTTGTTGTACAATGCTGAACCTCCGAGCACATCACTTGCCAGCCCTACCCCGGCAAGCTGCTTCCATTGAAGATGCACACTCTCGCTATGAGATCGCGAATCTCGCCTCTGTGTTCACAGACTGCTTTTTCTGAAAGTGGTTCCTCCCCTTGTTCTCCACTGTTCTCTTTATCTCTAGTATGAGACAAAGAAACAATGGAATTGCAAGGTTGAATGGGACTAGGTAAGCTTACACCAGTCTATTTCAGGTGTGTCTCATCCTCCCTACAGCAAGGGGATTTCTCAGTTCTATGTGTGCTGCGACTCTGGCAGCATTGACAGCGCTCAGCTCAATGTGGAGCTAGCAGCATGTATGACATTCTCCCTTATGATTTTCAAGTGAGACTATTCTCTCTAAAAAACATTTTTCACCTACGTTTTGTTTTAAAATGCTGAGCCTCTGAGTGCATCACTTGCTGGCTTCGTCCCCGCAAGCCGTGTTCATTGAAGACAAGGGCTCTCACTATGAAAGTGCAAGTCTCGTCTCGCTGCATTCTTAGACAGCTTTATATAGAATGTGGCTCCTCCCTTCGTTTTCCACCATTCTCTTTCTCTCAGGCACGAGACAAGGAAACAATGGAATTGCAGGGCTGACTAAGTGGGACTAAGTGAGCTCACTGCAATAAAGGGAATCACCAGTTCTATACGCAAGAGTGAGCAAAGTGCTGTCAGCAATCAACTGAATGCAGCACTAGCAGCTTGGTACCTCAATCATAAGGGCCCTACACAGTGGCTTGTCACTCAAACCAATCCAACCCCTTGCCACATGGGCTGAGGCAAAAGGGATTTTGGGGATAATAGAATGAGGATTCACATATCAGTTTACTCGCAGACCCCCGCACTTCTGCACAGTGGTTCCCACCCCGGTAGTTAGCAACAAAGCTCATATCCTCCACTCTGAGGTGATGAATTTGCCGGCAAAAGAAGCCATGGAGAAGGTTCCACCAGCCCAGAGCGAGTCAGGCTTTTACAGCGCTACTTCCTTGTTCCCAAGAAGGATGGTGGCCTCAGACCCATCCTCAATCTCAGACAAGTTACTTCCACTTCCACATGGCCTCCCATCACAGGCAATTCTTGAGATTTGCCATCGAGGGAGTGGCATGTCAATATACGGTCCTTCCATTTGTACGGTCCATAGCTCCACACGCTTTCATGAAGTGCATGGATGCGGTCCTCTCCCCAGATAGGAATCCGCACTCTGAACTACCTCGATGGCGGGCTCATTTTGACACAGTCGGAGAACGAGCTAGACGCTCACATATCCTTGCTCCTCAGCCACTTGGATTATCAGGATCAATTTCGCAAGAGCTCACTGTCTCCCAATCAACGGATTTCGTTCCTAGGAGCACTTTTCAACTTGATCCAAATGAGGACTGCAGTCATATCAGAGTGCGCTCTGGCCATTCTCAACTTCAAAGTTGGAGCCTCTTTCCCTGTCAGATTATTTCAGAGGATGCTGGGTCTCATGGCCTCTGCATTTCTTGTGCTTCAGTTGGGCCTGCTACACATGTGGCCACTACAGTACTGCCTGAAACCCCAGGTTCCAGCCCATGCCTGGCATCACAGACACCTACATTTCAAAGTGAACCAGGCCTACATGGCAGCTCTGGTCCCTTGGAAGAACCCTCACCTTTTGTACTCAGGAATGGCCCCGGGGGTGGTCTTTAGAAGCAAGGTAGTCTTAACAGATGCGTCCAACACAGGTTGGAAAGCTCTGTGGGAAGGCAAACTGGCTTTCAGCTCCTGGTCAAACAAAGAAAGTCGACTACACATCAACTGTCTGGAAATGCTGGCAGTTTGTCAAGCTCTGCAGACCTACCTAGCAGACCTGAGAGGACACCACGTCTTGGTCCGCTCGAACAGCATCACAGTGACATCCTACATAAACTATCAGAGCACATTCACCTTGTAGCTTCTCTTCGAACTGGTGAAATGTCTCCTGGAATGGCCACACACATGCTGGGCTAACTGAATGAGGGAGCAGACATGCTGTCTCGGAGCAATGTCTCCTCAGAAGAGTGGATGCTCCATCGGTTCCCAGGATTTGGGAGATCTTGTTGTGGGCAGTAGATCTCTGGCCTCTCAATGGGAGCCTGTGGACCTCCCTGAGAGAGTTTTGAATACTATTTCTGAGGCTAGAGCCCTGTCTACGAGATGCTTCTATTGGTCAGTCAACCTATGGCCCCTATTGCTAAAGACTGCCCTACCGCTAGTCCCAACATCAATCAAGCAAATAGGGGATTAGCAAGTGCTCTCTGTGCACCTTGAATTTGGGCCCAATGACTGCAAGGTCCAATCATGGCATGGCTATGTACCTAAAGTGCTTTTCAGAGCAATGTCTTCACTCTATCTGTGCTTCCTCGCTTGGAGGATGAATGAGAGTTACACTAACCCTTCCCTATTTCGGCTTTAATAGTTTACATTGAGAGTTCCGCCGCGTAGATGCAGTCAGAACAACTCTTTGTATGCTTCGGATGCCGCACCAAAGGGCAGTCACATAGCAAAGGCTATCCCAATGGATAGTGGACACAATTGCGTCAGCCTTTCTCCTCAATGGACCTACAAGGCCTCATTCTGGGCATGGTGTAGTGGCGTGTCCATAGGGGAAATTTATGCGCCGGCCAGCTGGGCCTTGCTGTCCTCTTTTGCCAGATATTATAACCATAGGGTTCTCTCTGCATAGTAGAGTTGACCTCTGCTGAGCTCAGCTCCCCAAGAGCCCACGCTCATGCCCTGTTCCAGGATCAGTTCTATAGCTGAGCTTGACCCCTGACGAGTTCAAAATCCCTACAGCTTCCTTGTGCCTCCGATTTAGATCCGAGTCACTAGCTTCAGTCTTTCACCTCCTCTTACCTTGTAAGCTCTTGGCCCTTCTTTAAGCATATAGGCTATAGATGTTTTCCTTGGAAGGATCGTCTTGGGCTGGCATTGTGACTGAGTTATCATTTCTCAGTGGTTCCCCAGCCATAGCATAGCATGTTTGAACTGGTTCCCCACCGCTTCTAGCAATGCAGTATGAGTGAAGTATTGAATGGGAATGTACTCTGTTACTAACGTAACCTCGGTTCCCTGAGATACGGGAACGAGTACTGCATTGTGGGCCATGCTGTTACTGCACGACTCAATGTTCGTTGCTTCAGTCATATTAACCTGAGGATCCTATGCCAGAATGCCCGCTTATGTAGCCAGGCTTCATCGCCATAGGCTTGTGCAGCTCTGTTGCCTCGTCCTTGGTTCATTTAACCTGAGCTGTATAAACCAATGGCCATGCAGTTTCACTGTTTCTTGAGCAACAAATCTGCATAATATAATGATTTCTGAAAGATTATGTGACTTGTAGACTGGAATAATGGCTGGTGAAAATTCAGCTGTGCTATCACAATATATTTATAGAAAAGTTATTTTAAATTGAAATAATATTTCAGGATATTACTGTTTTTTAATCCAATAAATGCAGCCTTAGAGAAAAAAAATGAGCCTTCCTTCAAAGTTCAAAAACATTAAAAGATCTTACCAACCCCAAACTTTTGAAAGGTAGTATGAATTATGAGTATCTCAATTTAATATACATTTAATGAAAAGGAGTTAATTAATTTATCAGAACTATGGCACCAAAATCTTTCACTAAACACACATAAACCAAACTTAACTATGTTATGAAATATATTTACTATCAAATTTATTTTATATCTTTTGTTTGTGACTTGTAATGCAAAATAATAATAATGAGAGTTTTAAATTGCTTGAGTTTTCTTTTTTAGGAATATCACATATTTTATTGTACTATATTATTAATATTGTAACCCTTCAATTGTATTGCTTCCCCTAAAGGTGAAATTACACCGGTCCCAGGAAGCCGCAATAATACGGATGTCACAATTGCAGTTGCACAATTCTGAGATATTTTGAACATGAACACAGTGTATCAACAATAGCATCATTAATTTCCTGTCATCATATGGCAGCGCAGATGGACATGCCCTCCAGGCAAAAACTGCGGACTGTGCTTATCCTGACACAACAATGGCGGGTTTCCATTATCCCACTTGGGCACTCTGGCTTGGGTGATATTTCCTGTTTGACAAGTCAGTGTGTCAGAGCCACGGTTTGTCCATTCGATGTATTTATGCCAGCAGTGACATAAGGACAACATGACAGAATCCAGGGAGTGACTAAATATAGGACACATCAAATGATAGGCACAGGGAGGCCTGGAGAACGGTCTGTGAGAACAGCGCCCTCAAGTGGACTAAACTATATTAACAGGGTTAACAGCCAACAGTAAATTACATGCATGTTTAAAGGTACCGCAGAGCGAGTTTTGCTAACTTACGTAAGCCTTAGATCAAAACCTTCCCTGTAAAGACATGTCAGCTAACCTGAAAGTGTTAAATGATTGAAAAGCAGAAAGTATTGCTGATTTACTAGAATATCATCTGTAACATGATTTTTTTTAAAGCTGTTTCCAGAGGGCTGTCACAGAGATAGCTGTAAGTTGGAATGACATCCAATTTTATATATGGTCAAAATCAAATCCAATCAAATAAAAATATACGCATATATATATGAAAACATTACTGAAAAAACTTGCAATTTCTTGACTGCATTAAACTTTAGATATAATTCAAATACTCTGCTATTTATAACTGCAGAGAGTGACTGACATAATGTAAGAAGGCCATGATTTAATTGCTTAATGTTCATAACATAAATTATTTATCTAATACAGTGAAAAGCATTAGTGTATCTGATTTTAATCACAGCCAATAAAGCTATGGTTCCAATATAAGGGAAAATAATATATGTGTTTGATAACATAATAATGGTACATTTTAAAAAGACAGAAACCCACTCAGGCTTCTGAGAAAAAAACTTGAGGCAAGGATGTTTGAAAAAAGTTGCAAATATGAGAATGCAACATGTGTTTATTATAATCTTTATCACTGTAAATCTCCTGAGAGGCCAGACTATGAATAGAGGACTTCATGCATGCAACATGGAGGTTGTAACCCCTGTGTTCTGCCCTGGAACACATCCAAACTGCCTGCTTAGCCTGGGGCGACTAACAGACAGGGCCTTATTAATCTTATTCAAGCTAGGAAAGATCACCAAAGAAAAAAAGACACTCATTATTCAAGTATTATGTAGAAGTTCAAAACTAATATTCTCACACCGGGGGAGTGAAATTGCACCTACATAAATACAGTATAAATTCCATAGAAATAGCATATACAGCTGGAACAAACTAAACGTACAAGTTTTCAATCACTTATTAGGGCTGTAGTTTTAAACAGATAATTTATTTCAATTAATTTTAAAATAAATCGTGATGAAGAAAATTAACACAATTAATCATGTCCCCTGACTTATATGTAAAATTTGCAGTTCTGGCCTAAAGTACAAACTTACATAGGAACTTGAAATAGCTCCTTAAAGCAGCAAAATTTAGAAAGTGTATGCTTCATGACACCAGAGGACACCCCAATCTTTGAGTTGTTTGCTTGGAGCAGGGCAATCACATTCAGCCCTTGAGGGGGACAAGTTCACAGTGTAAAAGCTCAGATCATGCTTGGCCGTTTTCTTGAGGAAGGAGGGGCAAGGGACTGCACCCTGCAGGTCAGGTCTGACGGCTGCTGAGGCAACATGGCTGATCAGATTCTGGGGCTCATGGGTCGAGCTTGCAGAGGAATTTGAGAAAGAGGTTTCATTTTCTGAATCCTCCTTTACCGGCTCGGGAGATCTGCTGGATCTGGAAACCAATTCTTTGGTATCTTCTGATCCATCGGAGAGCATGTTGCTGGTAGCGTCTAGCTCTAGGGAGCTTGCCATGGCAGGAGAGGGCGGAGAAAGAATTAGTTAAGCCCTCTCCTTCTTTAGCCCCACATATGTTACATTTTGTTGGATGTAATGGCCTATGGCATGGCCAGATTGAACTTGACCTGGTCAAATGAAAAAGAAGTCACTCACGGTAGACTCAACAAGTGATTTCTGGTGGGCCTTGATTGTCCCTCCCACATGAGCCTTCCATTTCTTCCAGATCTTCACACAGATGTGGAGAGGACCTGGAAGAGATATTTAGCATGAATATATCCTTTTCCACATTCAAATTGCCCCTGCAAGTGAAAATATGTGAAGATGCCCCCTGGCTAGCTGTCACAGAGTGTGGGATCCTTGTTGCAGGCTCCGGTCTTGCCATCTAAGCTGTTACAGACCACCTTATGGATGGTCGTCAAAGTGTATGCAGCACTGGGTCAGGCTGGTGATGCCCTGCACCTAATGATCTGACCTGCTGAGATTTGGATCAGGGGCAGGGATTGTCTCTTAAAGCTATTCAGAGAGGTGAAGGCGCAGTTGGCGGTGTTTAGAAGATAGATCCCATGCCAGACCAATTCGCCTCCCACTCCCTCCAATCCTCCTGACCCATCAACAGATAACTGGATATCTCACCCTGTTATCTGATAACTGGACAGATAACAGGGTCAGAAGGCAAGCAGCTTGAATATTTTTTTCAGTGGCTGTGAGCAAAGGTAGATTGCCTTTGAAATCTTTCTTTCTCCATTCAGATCTCCTGAACATACCTTTCTCCAGGGTTAGAGCTAACATATAAGAGTTAAGGTGCAATATTGTGAGAGCATCCTATTCTCTGATTTAGTTTTTGATTTATATGCTCCTCTGTGGAGGGGTACACAGAATTATGGTGGGGAGTCCACAAGCATCACTGTACAAGAGTCTAGTTTACCTCCATCCCCAACTTTGGTTGGGTTTGAAGTAGGGATATACGCTCCCATTAGGATGGTTTGCTTTTTTAGGCCTCATTTATCTGTCGTGTAGCATTTATCTTATAGTGTAGCACTTGAGTTCATTACCTATAGTGGGCCCTGGGAAGTGCCTTTACTCAAGTAAGGGTATGAGCTTGGTAAAGGAGAATTGGGTAGTCTGCATAAGCGTCCCATTGTCTTATTACCACTCTCCCCAATTATTATTGGGGTTTAAGTAGAGACGAAGCTCCCCTGCAAATTCTTTGGGATGTAGAAAAACTGTAATATGTCGCTTTCTCTCGTTTGCCTCCCTCCCTGATGATTTTCTATGGTGTGCTCCCCTTTGAATGGGTGACAATACTAAAGGTTGTAGCTTGGGCAAAGTAACCTGTTTCTCAATGATGAACTGTATCATTGAGAAACAAATAGCCTTTCTCAGAATTTCAGTAAAAAGTACTGAAAGTACTGAATGACGTACTGAGGTTTTGAGGACCTTGCATGATCCCTTTGATAGACTACTTCTTAAGAGTGTCTCAGGTAATGTTGCCAAGGCACTAGTGATGTATACCAGAGCATAGCCAAGGCTATGTTGTGTATTCCCCCAGCAGCTCTGCTCTTGGGGCTCTAGGCTGAGGCCTGTCCCGCAAAGAATGTGCCCTTGATGTGCTCCCATAGAGTCGTTTCTTCGCGCCCGGACAAAACCTACCAATTCTCAAAATTAGCGTAGCTGATATAAAAAAATTGGATGACTAGTAATTTCCTACTACTAAATTCAGAAAAAACAGATTCTAATTATAGGACCAAAAACTTCTGCACATAATAACCTAGAATACTGTCTACCACTTGATGGCTGCTCTGTTAAGTCATCTTCGTCAGTTGGGAACCTGGGTGTGCTCTTTGATACCAATCTTTCATTTGAAAGCCATATTTCTAGCATATGTAAAACCGCATTCTTCCATCTAAAAAATATATTTAAACTACGACAAATGCTCTCAATGACAAATACGGAACAGTTAGTTCATGCTTTCCTGACCTCAAGGCAAGATTACCGTAATGCTCTACTGGGTGGTTGCCCTGCTCACTCGATAAACAAACTACAGCTGGTCCAAACCGCAGCTGCTAGAGTCCTTACTAGAACCAGGAAGTACGACCATATTAGCCCAGTTCTGCCAACACTGCACTGGCTCCCTATTAAACATAGTATAGATTTTAAAATCTTGCTAATTACTTACAAAGCACTAAATGGCATAGCTCTCCAGTACCTGAGTGAGCTCTTAATGCATTATAGGGAACCGGGAACACTTCCTATAACACCGGATGTAGTCGTTACATCAGAAGAAGAATGGCGTCTAAGTTTATTTTAGTCTCTCTGCTTATCCGGACCGTGTCCATGTCGGATGGGGAACCCGTGCACAGGTGTGCGGCAGCAGCGTGGACCTGGGGTGTCGGTGGAGACTGTGTCAACTAGCTCATCGCTTGTGAGGGCCTTACCGACACATCAGCCAGTGGCACAGATCACCAGCAAACCGTCCCATACCGGCGTGATGAAAAAGATTGTCAACTGGATTAAATATTTTGACTGTTGCAATCCCAAATAGGATTTATGACCTGTAACTCTGCCTGAATCAATCAAGCAAGTGTTCACTGTTGGCCAGAGGAGAACTGGCTCCCCGACTAAGCCTGGTTTCTCCATTTTGTTGGAGTTTTGGTTCCTTGGTGCTGTTGCCTTTGGCTTGCTTGGGTGGGGACACTTGCTTGATATTCAGTAGTGTTTATGGTTTTTGGTATGCCTGCATTGGTGCCTTTGTATGCAAACTTAGCTGAGCTGGACGATTACGTCACTGTTTTCTCCAGTGCTGATATACATAAATTAACTAGACTAATAACTATTGATCTTTCAGTAGTGTGGAATGAATCAATACAAATATATAGAATAAGCTGGACAATGACACTGTTTTCTTTGGGGAAAAATTATTTGCCAATTATTACTGTAAAGCTGCTTTGCCACAATTTGCATTGTAAAAAGCGCTATATAAGTAAAGGTGACTTAACTTGACTTGACGTGACATTTAGTGTTATGCCCACTTCGTTTGTGCATAAACATAGCTTAGTGAGGAAGGCATTCCTTTAGCATGGCATAGTGGGTATTGGCAATACCAAGACGCAGCAATTTTCACACCGAAAGGGAACGTCTCAGGTTGCGTAAGTTCCTTGAGAAGGGGAACAAGATACCTTGCCTGCAGACAAAAGAATTGATGACAAGTAACTCAGACGTCCTTTTATATTCATGGGAGCTCTGTGTGTGGCGTCATGGGAAGGCTTCTGCCAATGAAAATTTTGCATTTGTTTAGAACGTGTTTATTAAATGTGGCACAATGGCCATAATCATCACAGTATGCTAATATCTATCTGATGCAAAGGATTCATCAATATGCAGACTGAGGACTATTGGGATACAGTTGGACTGCCGGGGACAGTTGTGGCCTAATGATTAGAGAGTTGGACTTGTTACCCGAAGGCAGGGAATGTAGGTGGAGGGAGTGACTGAACAATGCTCTCTTCCACTCATTACCGACAGCTGAGGTGCACTTGAGGAAGACACCTAGCCCCCAATCATTCCCCCAATCAGTCGGTACTCGTCTGTTTTTTTTGGCCGATTTGTCATGTTGAATTGGCATTGGGCCGTCGATGAGAGAGAGAACTGTTCAGTATATAAGTAAAAGTAATGAAAGCAAGCAAATAAGTTATGATGGCAAAGACATATAAAGTTTGTTATAGTTTTACCTCATCTTACCTGAGCACTCGAATGCACGAATATTTTCACAATAACATGGAATAAAGAACATGATCAGCACGATTGATATTCAAAACGGTAAGCAAGCTCTGCTATGTTTATGGTTTGTATACATGCAGTCTTAGTTTTGCTTCCCTTTTTGAATGACAGATATAAACGAATATATTTGTTTAAATAGACAGTTTTCTCCTTTATACGCAGGCGCAGAACACATGTGCTAGTTGACAGTCGGCTGAAGTTCTATCGGTGTGTTCAAGCACATATTTTTTGCCCGACGCAGCCAATGTGAGGCGACAACACCGTCGGGTCTCGTTACCACTAGTTCTTTGACGTCGGGTTGGTGTGTCCTGGCCTTAAGACCCATCTGTACCATGCTTCACTAGACCTTGTGTTCACATGTAACTAAGCTTATAAACTAAATAGAATTGTGGTGAACTTAACAGAGCTATTCAAGTATTATAATATGATAGGAACTATTGCGTAAATATGCATTAAGGAGAATATGTTACTGTGCATTTTCCCCTCTAAATCACCACTCATTTACCTTCAGGTTTATGGTAAAGCTAAAGTGATTATAACATTCGTTATCTAAACGTTAAGGTTAAATCCTTCATTTTCCTATCAGTTCTAAAGACTTTTTACTTTTCACATTATCCTTCAATTGCTTTTTGTTCTGATTACTGGTTCAAAATAACAGCGTTATTTTCTAGCCATACAAAACCGAGACACAGCGTCTCGTTTTTCTCCTCAGGAACTTTCTCAAGGACTTTTATTAAAAATATAGCATGAGATGCAGAAAAACAGCAGGGGATAACAGTGACAGGTTTATGATAAAAATATGGAAATAAAACAAAAAAAAAATAGGCTTCTAAAGCCGGTAGAACTTTATTTTACAGTCCTGTTCCTCATGTACATACTATGTGCTGATTATATTAATTGCAATAACTGAGTAATAACTAGGTATTAACCCTGAACCTACCCATTAACCAAACCTTAACTCATGTAGTTAGCTTATGTTACCCAGTACTTTCTTAATACACTGTAAGTGCAAGTACTGTAAAATAAAGTGCAACCCTAAAGCCTTTTCTGTAATCTTTTACCGTAAATACATAGTGTAAATGCATTAACTTCAATTGGGTGAAATATTCATTTATATGAAATTAATTGTGATTAATGTGATTTATTAATTGCATATCATGAAACTAATTCAATAAAATAACTAATATATAAATAAATAATTTTTCAATAAAAAAGTATTCTATTTAAAATGAGATGTTTAGTATATGGATTGCCAACAAGGCTGGGATGTTGCATGAATTTTACACTCTCGTATTATTTTGAAAATCAAACTATCCAGAAAATTTTAAGAATTTGGGTGCAAATCTCTCTCTCAAAAAAAACATATAACAACAATATAAGCACATATATTGATTTGTTTAGATTTTGAAATATCAAAAATACATTTGTTCTATACAAAATGAATGGAAAATACTGTGGTAGAGCATTAGAGCATTTACATCAAACAGAAATAAAACCGTTTCAACTCCAACTCAGATGAGACAATAGTGAGTTGGAATTTTCGGTAATGAGGTACCAAGAGAACTTTGTTCTTTGCTCTCGATTCAAATGTCATATCCATTCCATACAAAAAGGTGTAAGTCATGGTTCATTAACCGAGAGCTGGACTTCACATCATGGATTCTAAACACAGAATCCTTGCGAGAGTTACATGAGGGCCAAATCTCCTCCCTGTTCTCGGAAGCAAGTTTTTTTTTTCTTTCATTTTTACCTAATCAAAAGCTGAATATGTTTTGCACACTCCTCTTTAGCTGATCTTTTTGCACAAGAAGCTGCATTCTTTCTGCTTTCCACTGTTATGCTTTTAAAAATTGAAAAGGAGCTCCAACACCATTTGAATGATGGGAGGGAGGAAGGAATGGAGCAGGAACAGCCAAAATAATAATAACTCCCCCCTGCTCTGGATTAACTTGTCAGACATTCCCTTTCCTTCTCCCTCTCTCCATCTTAAGAAAGATCTGCCAACCTCTTGATGCTTTGAAGTCATGTCTGTTTTCCAAACTGTTATAGCACATCCCACCCTGCTTTGGCCCTTGTCTGCACACAATGGGCCAAAATCTGTGGGGCCTCATTATGGCAAAATGGTTGATAATCATAGCAGTGTGAGTACAGGAAAATAACACCAAGAAACCCAGATCCTGCTGTATGGGCTCACATGACTATAGGACTATGTCCTATGTTCCTGACTGGCTAGAAATGGCCAGAAAGGATGATGAAGGTATGTTTTTATCTCAAACATATCCACTAAACTTACCTCTTTGCCACTGTCTTTCCATTTGGAGGCCACTCAGTAAATCGATATCAGGAGTGCTATCACTCACCGATGTCAATGGACTAAGACTCTCCATTTTGTAATATGAGGGGAAGATCCAATGGTTTGCCAATTTTTATATCTGTTAAACATCTGCTTCAGCACAGCAAATTAGCCTTCTGCAGGAAATAGCCAAGATCTGGATGAGAAAGCATAATAAAACATGAAAAAGTGTTATCAGGCTGTTTCATTTTCAAACACCACTGCCAAGATTCCATAGCTGCAGGACTACCTGAGCACCTTTGCAAAAGCTTTCTCCTTCTTGCTGGAGAGTTAATGCTCTCAGCAGCAGTGACTGATTTTGTGATTTACTGAAGGCAAACCCCAGGCCAGTTACACCGATCCTGGAGAGAAAGGCTTCTGTGTGCAGTGAGCGCAAGAATCACTGGAAATACTGGAACACTGCAACACTGGAAAACTGAAACATTGAAACACTGGCACTTTTATGAATGGAAACAGGAAAATCCATCTGTTTTAGGATCCCTAAAACAGTGGAAACAGAAATGGTTAAAATTATTCAAATACTGCAAGCATTGGGAATGTAAAAATACTAACAGACTGAACACATAAAACACTGACTGGATCACTGAGACACTGGGAACACTTAAAACACATGAAACAGAATCATATAAAAAATACTGGATCATTGAAACATACTGAATCTGGGTACTGGGAACAACACTGAATCGATGCTACTGGAAACACAAAATACCGGAACAACATATTAAGACACTTAACATTAACATTTTGGTAACTTACAACTATATAAAATTATTAACTAACCAGTAGAGTAAGCAAACTAAATAAATAAATGGATTATTATACCTAAACAATAATCTCTGAATCATATTTGCCTCTTGAGGAACTACTTGCTACATCTTGTTAAAAATCACTGCAGATTAATTATCTAATCACTACAATATCTTATTAAAATGTGTCTTAAATGTAAACAGTTCTACCAAGTATCAACTTTCAGAAGGAATACCTGGTAGAGTATGGGTACTATAGTATTTTATAGTATTTTCATAGCAGTATCTCTTTTAATAATCAGTTATTTCTGTTGTTGGGATTGCTTGTATCAGTAAAATGAACCCATTAGTCAATGCTCAAGTGTTAAAGAAAAGTCTAGTTTACAGCCAGATTTAATGTCCTGTGTCACTCAGCTCCCCTCATGGCACTGCCATTGCTTTTTCCAATGCAAAATGGCACAGTGACATCAAAATCAACTTTCTATGTAATAATAAATTTGAACACTCTTATTTTTCAAAACACATTGAAATTCATAACCATGTGTCTGGAAGACATTTTGCCATGGAAACAAAACATGTCATTAAGTTTCATTGTGTTTGACAGCTTTTGGATGACATACTTAAATCCCCCTTTTTTGAACAATTCTTATATGGAATTGCAAATGAAGTGCTGAGGAAGACCTAAAGGCTAAATGGAGGTAGAACATAAATATGAGACTAAAGAATGGATGAACACTGACTGCCGTGCTTATAGAAGTTCAGATCCCCTTCTAATGAGGGAGTCTTTCTTTCAAACAGAAGGCTTATATAATAACCCATTGGGTATTTCAGAAAAAGACAGAATGCAGCACCATCAGATTTAATAAAATTTTTCTTGACGGAAAAAGTTTTGTTTTACTCTCCAAAAACATTGGAAAAGCTTAAGAAGACTAAAGCATTTCCTTTGGCATTTTTAGCAAGTATTAGACCTGATTACTTTTGGACATTTTGTATTCAAACAAGTGATTATAAATTAAGAAATCAATCTTCAAAATCGAATTTGTATGCTTGAGCAAAACACAGCATCAGTCATTAAAGCTATTCTTTGAGCATGATAGTCATCCGTCCTTGTATTTAAATTAGTACTTCTTTTTTTTTAGGATTTGTTGATGAATAGACAGCTCAAAAGAACAATCTTTAGAAATATAATGTTTTGTAATATTACAAAAATTGTTCATTGTCACTTTTGGTCAATTTAATGAATCCACGCATCTTTTTAATTATTACTTCAAAATTTTTAAATGATAGTGTGTCATGGTTTCTATAATGTTTAGCAGCACAACTGTTTTTAACATTGATAATAAGAAGAAATGAGCACCAAATTAGCTTATTAGAGTGATTTCTGAAGGATCATGTGACACTGAAGACTGGAGTAATGATCCTGAAAATTTACAAGCTTTACATCACAGAAATAAATTGCATTTTAAAATACATTCAAATAGAAAACAATTCAATTATGAATTATAATATTAATATAAACGTTTTTTATTTTTTTAATAAAAAAAAATCCAGTTTTAGCGATCATAAAAGACTCTTTTCAAATTTTCAAATCATAATTATTCCAAACTTTTGACCATTGGTGTGTTTGACTCTTCAACACTCCGAGAGTGTCAACAAGGACATTGGATGATCTTTGCTGTCTTCTTTATCTCAAGATATCTCATGGCCTTCACAGGATTTAAGGAGGACATTTATGGACTATGTGTCCATTCCCACAGGCCAGAGAGAGATCTTTGATAAGATAAGCATACTTCCCAAACACAAACTTCTATATGACTACAATGTTGGGCACAGATCCAGCTCTGATGGGGGGAAGTGTGTTTAGGTTATATTGCAGTGCTCAAGTAATTTTTTCATGAAGAGCTCTAAATTAGAACTCCATCTCAGTCATGGTCCTGCTGAGATACGAGACATTGACTGATGCTCTCACTCAACAATAAGAGATTACATTACAGTTTCAGATCCCAGAAACGCTCCATCCTGTTGGGAATATTTTTGAAATTTCATCAGATAAGAAATACCTCAGACCAGGCAGTATGGAATAACCATGTTATTGTGACAAGAGTGCATGGCCTCAATGCAGAGACTAGCTCAGGCTAGAATTCCAAACGCGGCACTATATCTTATCTTGTAGGTTTAACAATCTGTCGACAAAATATTTTAACATATTTAGCGTCCAAAACAGAACTAGGAACAGTATTGGGCGGTAGCATTGCTTCCAATAGTGATATTGTATTTTCAACTGCATTTCTCAGAAACAAAGCTAAATGTGTTCATTTTTGTTTGTTTTTTTACAGAATTTTTGAGTCAATACTTTTCAGTTATTGGTCAAATAGCAAACTGTTCTTAATCGGTTCATGATCTAGAGATGTTTCTTCCTCCATAAATCAGTAACAGGATATTTCAATCACTGAAAGCAAACCTATTGCTACCAGCAATGAAGAGCACTTGCATGTGCAACTCGTAACCTGTTCTATACTGCGAATATAAAATATAGAAAACTAAAACACAAACAGAACACAAAAGCACAGAACCAATCTCATATAGCCTATAAAACCTTCCAAAATAAATAAATCACAGTAGATTAATTTTTGAATTTCAGTTCATTTGAATTATCTCTTACATTCAAATTGCAATATTGCATTCCGTTTGGTAGTTCAGTTCAGAAGCAGGAATTTAATTGGAATTAAAAAGGAAATTTCAAATAAATTCTGAATGGCTCACAAACATGTTAATAAATACAATAAATAAAAATATATAAACAAAAATATGAAGTAGCATAGAATTAACAAGCTATATGCTGCCTAACTTTACAATAACTTTTAGCTTAGACAACTTTTATGTAGTTAGTAGAACAACTAGTTACATATTTTGAATAGCACATTCAAAACTGACAAGCAATTGCTTAAAAGCATCATTATTTGGATAATGTCCTCGAAAAGTATTTGATGTTACATATTTACAGATCATAAAGCATGCCTCTGCATGTTTTAATTATTGCTCCAAGTATTCTCCTCTAAAAGTCCATTCATCAACCTCTGCAGTTGCTGCTCTTGGACAGTGCTGCATTTTGAAAAGGAAACAGGATCATTGAAATACAACGAAACACAAGGCCACACATCCAGAAGACAAAAACATCATCCTGAAGGTGGCCAGTTTAGCAAAGCAAAGGGAAAAATAAAAGAACATTCACATTTTCATCAATAAGGTCCTGTGTCTTCTGAATATAAGCTGTCAGAATGGAGCTTAGAACAGTCTGGTTTGGTTTGAGTCCAGTTTCCTGCTGGTGTTGAAGAAAAACTACACCGAACGCTGGCTCTCGGCACATATGATTACACAGCAGCTGTGACTGATCAAATGCCGTATGAAAGCATATTCGGTAATTATACGTCAGAGTTCCTATATTAATGTTCAAGGGGACAGATCCTGTTGCACACTCCTGGATTATGTCAAACTAGCTTTAGTCAGTCCTGGGACATAATAGATTCAGTAGAAGTTTATGACTTCATATGCAGTAACCTGCTCTGGAGCCCGACAAAATTCAACCTCAAATTTATGCAAAAAATTCTGTCCAGCACATAAACCTTGCCATAAGGAGCAGCAGTCCCTTAGTAATGTCAAGAAGGGCCTGCTATATTCGTCCTGTTTGCCTTCATACTCTTGACCCACTCTTGTTGTCGGGATATGTGTTTGATAATCTCACATGGCTAAACTTATGATGAATGGCACAACATTTGGTCCAAATTCCATGCTATTGGGCCCCTTGTGGTCTTTGAGATCACTTTGTCTATTTACATGATGCATTTCGTGAGTTTGGCTAAAGTGTTCAAGTTAATGTGAAGACTGCAGGTGTTTTAAGACTTTTGTTTACTCAATGTGATGCTCTTAACATAATAGACAACATGTTTTAGTGCATGTGGTGCTTCATTTGCACATGTTTTACAAAACGCATATAGGGGATAACGGGGCAAAAGGTGCCATTGATTTTATTTTCCTTTAAACTACTAGATGGCACAAAAAACTTGCTGCAGCACTTTCCTAAGCATCTGCTGTGCAATTTCTGTAATTTCAATGAAGACCTTTGAGTTTGTGTGTTTTAATTAACTGTATTATTATTATCTTTATTAATCATAGTACACTCTATTGTACAATAGTAATAGTTCTGTTATTTCAAGTTATACAGAACTTTTATTTTGACAGGGTCATGAAGACCTTTGACTTCCAGTGTATACGATACAACAAATGTAAATAATTTGATCAAATTAAACGGTGAAATGTTCATAAAGTGACTGTAAGAGCAGCTCTGCAGGTGAAGTTCATGTGTAGTGAGTGAGACGGCGGACACTGAAACCATCACGAGCGCCGTGCGCTTCAGTATGTGTAATGTTAGTAGTAGAAGAAACTTCAGAGCTCGTTCATACATAATTCAGATTTCAACAGCAGTCTTTTTTAGCTGTAAAGGTACAATGTGTAAAGTATTTATATTAAAATATCCAAAAACCACTGGCACATATATTTCGTTCAGCTGTGTACTTACATTATCCTAAATGTTTCAAAGAATTTGTAAATTCAGAGAAAATCACAATTTTAAAATGTGCCCCGTCCCTCTCTTGCCAATTGTGCCTGTCA
Organism: Zacco platypus; assembly: GCA_038088235.1. Taxonomy (NCBI): domain Eukaryota; kingdom Metazoa; phylum Chordata; class Actinopteri; order Cypriniformes; family Xenocyprididae; genus Zacco; species Zacco platypus. The sequence goes on along the minus strand of CM076078.1, from coordinate 21,460,970 downwards.
ATCACGTAATATCTGTGTTATCCCTGGTTCCTGCTTGTGCTGCACAGTAACCATGGCAACAGATACGGACAGCTGCATAACATCTAGTGTCGCGTTGCTGTTGTTTCTTTCAAACATTATGGACCAGCTTACTGTTAAGTCTCATTTAGACAACAAACTAATACTAAACATTACAACTTTCAACACACTCAAATGCAGTTGAGTATGATAGTGAAACGTTAGACCAAGTGAAACAGCGCTGCGTTACCTCACAGTTTTAATTCATCAAATAAACTGACCTGTATGAGTAGTGTTTCAGCACTTATGAGTAGTTCGGTAGAATGAAATGTCCTCATTCCTTTATATCCCCCGGGACATGTGTGTGCCACTGATATCTGTCTCTCATTAGCAATCGCGTCCGGGATTCTCAGCCAAGCTCTGCTTCATACCACAGTCATGTTATAAAACATGCATTCACTCATCCATAAACATTATTTCCCCATACATATCATTAGATCCATCGGCATGATGACAAGTTCCATATTCACTGCATCATCAATCTACGCCTTTGTTATTGTTTTGAATTGTTTAGCGGACGAAAAAAACTACATAGTGTGTTATAAAGTTGTTTCCATTAGTGTAAGGGTCTGCAGTTAATAGAAGTCCGCTCTCTATAAACTCTACATAGCTCTTCATGGCCATTGATTAGATACAGCAGCTGTTTCAGCTTCGCACCAGTATGGAACTGGTTTACCGTATGAACCGGAACTACTTTGGGAGTAGTGAAAAGCACATTGTTTTCTTAAGGTGTGCCTTTAGCCCCATTGTATCCTAATCTCTCTAGTCTATAAAAAATAAAAATAAAAAGTGCAAAAATTTACATTTCAACCCTAACTATCCTTAACCCTAACCCTAACCAAATTCTTTGTACCATCTAATTAATTTAACTTATACTGGAAAGGCATGTCATAAAATCGGGGCATACGAGTTCCTGAATGTGAGGAATGATGGGATACGCTTAGCCTAAAATACCTCTGTGGATTTAGTGTGCGCTAAGTGCACCCAGGACTGCCAGACCGAGGACAGACTTGCGTTTCTTCCTGTCACGTACACATGCTCTCAAGTGGCCAAGACCACAAATGTGGTTATTAGGACAAACCCTTCTTATCCAAGAAATGCATACTTGCATAAGAATGACCAACATTTCACTTTGTTTTACATACCATTTAGGGACAGGTTTATCTAAAATTATTGATGCCAAAATAATAGACCAGCAAGGGGAGAAAAATAAATAAATAAATAATTAAAAACTTCAAATAACTGCACAATGGAGTCAGATTTTATGTCTGCCCAAAAGTACAGATTACTTCACAGACATAACACAGAAAACAAAAAGGAATTTACATCGTCCTGCTAGTAAGTGTTTCAAACAAAACTAAATATTGACGAAACATTTTATGCCAATAACCTGGCAATGTTATGAAAAAGAACTTATTGTATAACTTGTTAACATTGCTTTTCCAGGCAGACTGGACCTCAATTACCAGAAATTGCATTGACGCCAGCCAATAAAATTGTAACTTGCCTATTTTCAGATAGTTCTTGACAGTTTTCTGTAAAATATGCATATTATGGTTAGTGAACACACTGTGGGCTTTTTCTGTATGGGGCTGAATCTATTTGTTCTTGTGTTGAGTGCATGTTTGTGACTTAAAATGAAACTGCAATTTGAAATCTTCCTCGCAGCTGCTTTCTGGCTCCTCACACCACAAGCAACCGTGTGATGCTGTTTCACCTTGCAGCTACAGGCAGCTACCTAGAGCGCTTAATAGAATATGACAGCAAAGTATAGAATGAGCATTTCTCCCACAAACAAATGGTCTAAATGCTCAACACCTTTTGAACAAGGGCAAGTGAATTATGTACACAATATTTAAAAATATAGAAAATCCAAAAATTAAATGAAAAATTATTATCTTCCATTCACATTCCGTCATCAGTAGGCAGGGACATTAACAATCATGCAAATTATAGGGGGGTTGGACAGTTCTGGAGAAACATTCATCAAGGCACACATCATTTATGGTAAAAAGAAGCTCAGGCATGCTCGCTTGATGTGCGAGAACCAATGAGTTACATCCTCATGTGTTATGGAGCACATTTAAGCTTCTGCAAGATCTTTTATTGGCTGATCAATATATATGTAAACAAAAGCCTAAATTAAATCTGTTTGTCATAAAAAGCGATCACATCTCTTCAGAAAATCTGCACTAAACCCTTCAATTCATATGAATTAGTTTTACAATCTCTTCATTAACTTTTTGAAGCGTCAAAGTTGTAGTTGCATAGACTGTCAATGGAGGAACAGAATCTCTCAAATTTCAATAACAATATCTTCATTTTTGTTTGAAAGATGTCTTATGTGTTTGGAACAACATGACAGAGAGTAACTAATGACAAAATGTTCATTTTTGGGTGAGCTATCCCTTTAAGGAATAAAAATATAGGTATAGACAAAAATATAGTCATGTCATTTGTTTATATACTTCCAATCCCATTTAACTCGGCTAATGTCTTTGTTGGAACCCAAAATGAATTATTTTGCTAAATGACTTCTGCTGATTTTTCCCATACAATAACTGTGGATGTTAGCTTTCAAGTTCCAACAACAAATGCATCATAATAGTGGCTTAAAGATGCACTATGTACCAAACTACTGAACTACTCATAAGTGCTGAAATACTACTCATACGGGTAAGTTTATTTGATGAATTAAAACTGTGAGGTAACTTGGTCTAAGGTTTCACTGTCATACTAAACTGCATTTGAGTGTGTTGAAAGTTGTAATGTTTAGTATTAGTTTGTTGTCTGTATGAGACTTAACAGTAAGCTAGATCAACATTAGTTTATCATACTGATGACATTCTAACACTTCATCGTGTTGAGTTATATAACATTGATTAGTCTTATGTAACCTACATTTTCTCACCTTGTCTAATAACGTGCTATAGCGGCATCTCTGTCAAGTCAATGTTTGTCACAAAGCTCTCGCCATCTTGGAAACATCATGCCGATAATGATCCTCGTTTTATTTCTCCTAATGTCCCAAGGTTTGCAAGCCATGGTCCATAATGTTTGAAAGAAACAACAGCAGCGCGCCGCTTTACGTTACACAGCTGTCCGTGTCTGTTGCCATGGCTACTGTGCAGCACAAGAAACCAGGGATAACGCAGATATTACGTCATTGACAGGCACAAGTGACAAGAGAGGGACGGGCACTATTTAAAATTGTGATTTTCTCTGATTTACAAATTACAAATTACTAAAAGTTTATTACAAAACATTTAGGATAATGTGAGTACACAGCTGAATGAAATATATAACACTGTGCAAGTGGTTTTTGGATATTTTAATATAAATATTTTTACATATTATACCTTTAATTTAAATGCTACATAGTACATACAAAGGGCATATTCAAGCTTAACATTTAATGAACAATAAAAGTTAGGAAATTTTCGACTGGTTCTGAATAGACACCTGCAAACAGATGTGTTTGCCTGAGGAAGAAATTTGATTAATAATGAAATTAACTCTTTATGAAACACATTATAAAATGTAAGAATTTGATAAAAATTATTCAATAAAGTACTCAAGTCCTTCTGTTACAGTGATTTTACATGTGACTGACTGTCTTAAAGAAATGAGATAGCCTCAAGTTTGCTACCTGACTTACAAAAATTATTTTTGAAAAGTTTACCCCTTACTGAACATGATTTTATAATCTGCCCGCTGGAACAGAGGAATGTGTGAAAGTGGTCAGTGTGGATCAGTATGGATATAGGACACATAGGTTACACACAGAGTAAATCATTCACATGGTTTGCACTCTTGTGTGCTGGCATACTCTTAGGAAAACTATGAGTCATATGAGAAGAATCTTGAGGAGATTCATGAAGACGAGTCGCTGAGTTCCTTAACACCTCATGGAGTTGTTTCTCCACATGGGGAACACCACATACTGAGCAAATGCAAACAGAGCAGAAGCTAGCTGCTGATCTTAAGAAACTGACTGCTGTATAAGGTCACAATAAGACTGCATGCGGAAAGAGAAGAAGAAAACACAGAAAACTAAATGGATAAAGCAAGAGCAGAGCAGCTTAGCCAAATGCCAACAAAAGACTACAACCATCCAACCGAACATTGTTACTGACTCACTCTCCCTCTCTTTGCCTTTTTATTTTCATATATATTTGATATAATTCACCCTTATTGAATAAAAAATATTCTGTAAGCATATTTTATATAATAGAACAGAGAAATAACAAAGAAAAACTATGTATCACCTGGCATATTGACTAAGGTTTGTTGAAATATCACAACTGTCTCTGTGACTGTGCTTTGACAAATTCTTTGTTTAGCCAGTTAGAGACTTTGAGGCACTTTCTGCCTGTCAATCATTTTGCACGTTAACAGACCAGCTCATATGTAGGCTACAGAAATTGGTGTTCTAAAATGGTGTTTGAGATTTTTGGTGACACTGGGCAGAGTGTTCATGAATATTCATGAGTTTCCTGTTTAGTGTTAAAGCGACTCTGAAAATATTATCTCCTTGGCCTACAGCAATATAATTAGCCTATGTTTCAGTGTTAAACAAAGCTAGGCAGCCTTATACTATAACTGTTATTTATGTATGTAATATAATGTAATGTAATGTATGTAATATAACAGTTTATACGTATTGTGACAATGCTACATTACAGCCTTAATAGTTGATCTGAGGAGCATGCAACAATTTATTTATTGGTACTTTAAGTAGGGTAGGCAATTTCGGAGAGAGGCTTGCAATAGCAAGCTAGCTTTCAAAGCATAAGATCCCACCCTACCTTCAGAATGTTCTCCAAAGCTCAGGGCCACCTCAGAAGAAGCCTACTTGGGTTGATAGCCTTGGTGACCTGAGGATCACAGTGAGGAATACCCCGCCGAGTCAACCTCCTCGGACTCCTCACTCCTCTTCAACACCACAAGCTGTGGAGCTTTCAAAAGAGCGTGCTGTTCTGCTGTTACATTTAGGGCTCTGCCAAATGACCAGATGTTGGTCGCGGCATCGGAGAGTGAGCTTACGTCCTCCAGGGATGAAGATTCGGCTGCGCTGCCACCTTCGGGTGTGGCAACGTTGCCCGAGTCAGACCCAGAGCTGACAGCTATGCTTTCCTGGGCCGCGTCTGGCTCGAGTGGAATCCACCACCGTGTCTCGAACCCTCGCGGCTGGAAGATTGGTTTCTCGGGGCGGCCCATGCTGGTTCTCAGCACCCCATCCCAGTGCCTTTCTTTTCAGAAGTGCATGAAGAGGTTACCAGATCATGGACAACAACTGTTTGGTGCCTTTTCCTCCCTCACTACCTTCAATGGTGGGCGGCTAAGGGGTACATGGAGATCCCCCCAGTGGACCGTTCTGAGGCGATGCAATTGTGTCCCAAGACCTCCTGGGAGGTGCAAGTTCTCGTCTCCCCTCCTGGGTGTGCAAGTTCACATTAGTGGTCATTGCCACCTGTGGCTGAACCTGGCGTGAGCCCGACCAGGTTCGGTTCCTCAATGCCCCTGTCAGGCCAGCCTCTTTAGAGACGCTGTAGAAAACTTTGCTCAGCAATTTTCGGCAGCACAGAAGCAGACAGAGGCGATCAAGCACATCCTGCCCCGACGATCAGCTGTTGCCTTCACCCAGTCATCGGCTGCAGAGTCTCTGCCTGCTCATCACCGAGGGCACCCCCTGCGGATGCCTCTGCTCTCCTGTGATCGTGTCTGGCTCCCTGAGGCCGCCTCCACCCCTGCTTCCTTCCCCCTCTTCCATCGCCAGTGGGCAGCAGTGTGTGGTTTCAGGACACCACCAGGCCTTCTCATGCACCCTCTGCCCCACCCAGGACCAAGGTAAGTGTTCACTCAGCACACTCAGACTCCACTTTGGACCGCCCCAGTGCCTCCCGAGTTGAATCAACGTGTTCCACTTCGCTGCCCCATCCCGGGTACGTCTGTGGTCCTGTTGGTCCCACTTGCACAGTGCCTGGGAGCCTGGCTAGTGCTCCCCAGCCTGTCTATGTGATTCAGTTCACCTGGCATCCCCCTAAGTTCAGGGGCATCCACTTCACCTATGTACGGACAGAGATCGGCATCCTCCTGGAAAGGGTTACGAGGGTTACATATGTAACCAAGGTGTTTCTCCCATCCATAAGCAACAGGAGAGAACTGACTTTTTAAATCTGTAGTCTTTGGTTTCAACCAGTATAACAAAAAGTGCTTATAAACAAATTGCTTACCCTACCTTTAACATGAAACTCATGAATATTCACGATAGCTCCGCCCAGTTTCAACAAAAATCTCAGTTTCTGCTTACATGTGTTTGGGGGCATGGTTTTGAGAAGTGTTGGCGTGACTTATTCAGAAGCTAAAGGTGCACTCTGCTTTGAGTATGCCATATTGATTAGGACACGGCAACGAAAATCAGTAACAGATGTCACATACTAGGGCTTCAGATTTTACCAAATAATAAATCTTAATTAATTAAAAATTATTAAAGGGCCACTGAAATGGTGCGCAGCATTATTCAATGTGTTGACGTAATTTTTATGGGAACAGGGAGACATGGTGGAACATATCGAACAGCTTTCTCGTCTTTTTAAAATAGCCAAAGCTTTTCGTTTATATCATACCTCAACCAGAACTGTTTGAGCACTGTAATACCGCAGTTTCCTTCTAATTTCTGACCGTTTCTCCTCCTAAGCTCCTCCAAATGGCTTTAATTATAGAAATCTGTGCAGAATTCAAAGGATCCGATATGTTTTGTGGTTTTGCACCAACTCGCGCGTATGATCCACTCTGTGCTCTCGTGTCTCTGGACCGGAGCAGACTTGTGTGCACACTTGCAGCAGTTTGGGTGACACTAACATTAAACCAGACTTAATTCGCCCCAATGCATATTTACACTGTCTGAATCATTCTCTATACCGTATATAGCGCAGTATGTGTCATTCACCATGTAGAAAATAATAGTGTGAACAAGTGACCAATTTCAGCTGCAGCTGCAGTGTATATTTATAATGTAGGAGGCGGTACGCTTCAGATTCAAGAGAGCATTTGGTTGGATAGAAATTTGACGAGAAATTTGCAGCATGTCATCAAATTCATCGACCTGTATTGGCTGAAGTGAAAGTAAGTTTTGAAGGTCTAAAGTGAGAGAACAAAGACACAGTTAGGAAGTTTTATTCGTCCACATTCTTCACAACTTCCCATTCTTCTCCCCTTATCGCTAGTAAAGCAGTGAAGACATACATCGCTTCTCTTGTGGCTCATTGACTGAAAATTGCAAACAAAAGCTACACAATGTTGCATCATATATTATGTTCTGAGTTGTGTTGCAGTAAAAATAGCAACAGGGTAGTTCAGTAGCTCACCGAGTTGCAACCATTTGACGTCATCCACATAGAACACACTGTGCACCTAAACAAAATGGCGCCCCCCATTGTCCAAATATGTCATGGATTTTTTAAATAATGTAAATCTGTCAGGGGTTTTCTACTACATATTTCAGTTAGAGACATCATTTGCGTTATTTTAAATCATACTAATCTATTGAAAGTAAACCAAGTAAATGTAAACTGCAAAAAGAAAAAAAAATATTATTAAAAGTAGTTCTATACACAGTTTTAGCAGCAAGAATGTTCACACTTTATTCCATTTTGTTTTCTTTGAATCAAAAAAAAATCGTCCCCTTAGAATTATAAGGTTCTATCTGCATATATATATATATATATATATATATATATATATATATATATATATATATATTAATATACTAACTATACCTTGATCATTCATATTAATCCATAGTGTAGGAGACAACTTCAAAATTTTAAAATGTATTAGAGGAAATTAACAATGAACAGTTCTTTTACTAACGTTACAAATGTACTCTTATTGTAAAGTATTACCATTTCATGTAAATCCAAACAGTCAAGCTTAAAGACTTTCATCTTTAAATATCTATTTTTTTTTTTAAATTAGACACGTTGTATTTATGTATACTTTCACACGTTATTTGCTTCTATTTTGAGTATTTGATTATTATTTAATCAAATTTTAGAGAAGATGAAATTTTGAAGTCAAATGCATTTGTTATGTTTCTGTCGGCTACATGATTATTCAGTTTGCTTTCTCATGTCTCTAGCTATATGCAACTTCTCTGGATAACCAGTGCATAAAACCAAACAAATGGATATAAACTAATGCAAATATGGTAACAATCGGGACATTAAACATTTGGGTCGGACTTGTGTATTTTCCAGTATTCGTCAAGACAAACTCCACCAGGCTTCAGTGATAGTTTTTATTTCACCACTAGAGGCCGCTCTTGTATTGTATAATGTTCCTCCGACTTTATTTTGTAAGTAACGAGTAGGCTTCAGTGAAATGTATCAGAGTAAAATTATACATTTTATTTAAGAAATGTAGTGGACTAGGAGAAAAAGTAAAAGTGGGCAGAAACATAAAAACTCAAGTAAAGTACAGATTCTCACAAAAAATACTGAAGTACTGCAACAAAGTATTAGTAGGCTGCTTAAAGCAGCAATATGTACAATTTTTGCAGTAAAATATCCATAAACCACTAGGCCAGTGTTATATATTTTGTTCAGTTGCGTATTTACGATATCCCAAATGTTTCCAACTATTTGTAAATCTTGAGAAAATCGCAATTTTAACCAAGGATCCGGGACGTGTGAGGGAGTTGCCTGTAAATGCCGCATTACCCTCAGTTTTCGGTTTTATTTTGTAGAAACCATGGATACACTAAAGACGCTTTAATATGCATTGTTTTGGTACATTATAGACAGAAAACTAATTATTGTAATATAGCTCAACATGTTCAGTCTTGTTGTTTAAATCTAATTTTCTTAATTTTTTTTGTGAGTGTACTATGCCTCAAAGAAAAACACCTTTGTCAAGTAGCTAACATAACATAATCAGATGCAGCTTTGTTTTAACAGTAATACAGAATTTTATCCATCATAAAATTTTCTGACCGAGTCCCATTCCGATTATTTTCCACCGGCTGTGAGGTAAAGACCACATGTCCCAAGAATCCTCGCTCAATGGAGTCACCAAGCTACGCCTTTGTTTTGAATAGGTAACCTCTAACGGATGAAAAAAAACTACATAGTGCACCTTTAATCACATTACACAACTGCAAACTACACCACGGTCGCAAGACTACAATGTCACCACCACCAAGCTTCCAACAAATCATTCAGTCTTTATTTAAAAGTTACAAGTTGAAAAGTTTGAGTTAGAATAAGCTTGCAAGAGCACAAGTATAAACACAACAAGGCTGTAAAAGCAGGCTAGTTGGTAGATGAGGACTTATTCCTGTAGCAACTCTATTGAGCGTAGAGGTCAGTCTCTGACATTTACATTCTCTATTGGTAAAATGTCATTTCGTAAATTAGCAAGACAGAGTTCACCACATGATGTTTTATTAACAAAGTTCGGGAGGAACACATTCAAATAATCTAACTAATTATCACGTCACTCCAACCCGCAGTCATTAATCAGCAATCAACATGTCTACCCATTCAGCATTAGCGGAGACCTATATTTATTGACTCAGTTGACTCATCTGTGTTTTTGGACAGTTTTCAGCATCCCTCCACCACCCCGTCTCCTCACACTTGCCTGGTTACTTTCCTAAACCAGAATACGGGGGGAGTACTCTGGGCTTGGGCCAAATACACGAGCTCGGAGCCCTCTCCTCGGACAGTACGCCAAATATGCATATTAATTACTCTATCTGATTATTTGTAAGTGTGAACTCTTGAAGCTTGCATGGTACGCAGCAGATGTTAAAGCTTTTCTGCATGTGCATTTCTTCTCTCCCATATTCACATGTCTATGAATGGAAGTGAAGGGAGTGTTAAAGTCTTTTGGTGGAGTTCCTGAATAGCTAACATCGCTTCCAGCACCTTTAATGCCCTCTTCGTTCCCCTGCAGTAATAGACTGTTATGGCAGCTGAGCCACGGGCATCCTTGCAGGGCATATAAGATGATTAAGAAAATCCTCTGGAGGGAATTCGAGTCAAAAGCCACATTCTGCAGAAGCATTTTGCCAGCGAGACAGTTGAGGAAAGTCTGAAATTGTCTGAATACCCATTTTGTTTCAACACTGCTGACACTTGCCATGTGAAAACAAGGCTGAGACCTTAATAATTACTCATCAATCAATTGACACGTTAGACTATTAGATATCAGAGATTTTGCCCAACACAAACTGCCATTTGTTTCCCAATAGTTAGTTTGCTTTTATAAGCAGAAGCAACATGCAAACTAGTGTTAAGGAGTGATGGATTGATCTGTTGGGACTGTGTGTGTATTTCCTAAATTTCTACAGCTTGTGGCATGTCATTTGGAAACCCTATTTAATTATGATGACATTACATAAATGTGCACAGAAAAATGGCAGTAGTGTGATTTAGTACAGTACTCCAATTCTTCCACCGTAAGTGCTGACAAAGTAAAATAGATGCCAAGCTGAATTGTGGCACATTTTATTCTATTCAGGAGATACTCCAGAAAACCTCCTTGAGCGAGTCCACTAAGCCTTTTTATTATTAATTCCTTTGACATATAAAACTTAAATACACAGGATTCTGTACTTCATTTTCATCTCTTTCAATGTTTTGTTTCTTGTGTGGCAGTTCGGGCATGTCAGTGGAAGTTTCACATCATCGCCTGCATGTGCAGACCCCCAGGACTCCCGGACCCCTCCATCCTCTGTAGAACCTGGCTTTGAGGGCCCTTTATTCTCTGATCTGTCCCTTTGAATTCTGCTCCATGACCACAATCTTTTCAAGGGTCTCTTAAAGACCCGCCTGTGATTGGGGGAAGCGCAATCCAAACTGAAGTGCGTTTCCCGCAAGCATGCCTGACTCCATGGCTGCCTTGCAAGTGTGGCGTCCCTTCAGCCGTGCCAGGCGGTGAACCTAATACAGTGAAAATGTGATCTTGCATTTCCAGGGATAATAAATAAATTGTTTCACAGTCCGGTGTGTCCAAGTGGTTTTTGTGGAACTCATTTGCCAGCAAAAGTACTTATTTTGGGTCTATCCCGAATCAAATCTGCGGTAAGAATTGTACCCCTGTATTTCATCACATTTGAGCGACTATGTGATTTTATAACAAACTTGAAATACAGTGTAAGTGGACATGCATTTTGTGATTCAGTCCTTTAAGCAAAAATTGTAAAACTGACAGGCATACAGGAAGTCAAAGAGAAGAAAACTCATCAAGAAAACCCATCTTTTTAAATCCCCCCGCCCTCATTTTAATGCACAGTGTTCCTTTGTTTTAAATTTGTTGAAAGCACAAAACAAAAATGTTTATTTCCATGCTTAAATTAGATTTTGAATTCCAGGTTTTCAAAGTGGACCCCAAAATCTGTTCAATCCAGACACTCCAATAGTTTTCAGATGTATAAACATTTTATGGTTATTATCTACGTCTGAAAATGTTTACAATTCTTTGAAATATATAAAACACATCACATCCTTTGTTACATTTCCCTCTTGAAATGTATGTTGCATCAGTTTGTGAAGACAAATCAAACGATAAAGTCTCTTATGTATGTGGCATCTGAAGTGCTCCATAAGTGAATGCTTTTATTGTCAAAGCAGATATGAACTAACATTCTACTATCACAGTCATTCTGTGCCCATCAAAACCAGAGACCTTCCCTCTAAAACACAGAAAAACAATCTACATGGACATGATTGTTCCCATCCTAAACAAATTTAGCCCTGTTTGTACACATATTTCTATTGTGCGTTGTGTTAACATTTACATTTTCTTTTAAAATAACATTTACTATGAAGAAATAAACTTCCTGTGCCCTCATTTGACCAAAGCATTCTCTCTATTCTTCAGGGTTTCCTTGCCCAGCTTATCAGGAATTTACTGAGCATATCTGGGCAGTGAGCCACCTCTCCAGCACCCTGAAACCCTTTTAATAGTCACTTCAAATCCGTTCTTTAAGCATTTGGCTGAAAGTGCACTTCCAGCGGTGCTTGAACTTAATCTCTAAATGCTGAGCCAATCACAAAGCTGGAGAAAGTTGAAGTGTAGAGTTGAATAGCCAATTAACACAGCCCTGCATGCTGATGAACCCTGCAGAAGGAGTTCGTCTTTTACTGAATACAATGAAAAGCATGTCCATCTAATGAGAACCTGCTCACACAGCAGTTTCCACTATACCTACATCTGATAGTAAGGAGTTATATTCAACTACCACTATCATTATTTATATTATATGGGAATCAAATCAAGGCCGTAAAACTTTTGTTGACTTTTTATAAAGATCCCTTTGACCCCAAAAAGGAGAAAGAAAATAAATACCAATTGATCAAAGTGCTAATAAACTAAATTAATCAAAATTCCTTGCATATGTATATCTGACAAAAGCCCCCAAGTTAATGTATGTAAATAAATACATAATTAAAATGCCCAAAGTTAGATACACCATGTCTTTATGAAGTAACAGTGAATGATATATTGTTTGGGATTTGGAATTATGTCTCTGTGTATCAAATGACAAAATATATTATTCCTATCAAGGCACAAAGCACTTTCCAAGTCAACTTTTTTGGGATTTCTTGGTATGAGTTTTATGTGCTGATTCTCTGAAATGCATCATAGACACAAATTATCATCAGAATATTTGCCCCAATAACATTCCTCATCATCACTATAATCTCATTTATATCCGCTGCGGTGATTATTGATTTGTAAAGAGCGTAAAATTGTGCCTCTTTCAGTCTTTGACACAATCTGGGCAACACAATACAGGACTGAATGAGTTTCAATTTCTAGAGAGAGAGAGTGATTAAAGTTCAGTCCCACAGAGATCAGTCCTGGCTGAAAAATTTTATGAACTTTGTAAAGAACCAACAATGGAGGCCTGTGAGATAAAAGTTCCACAGACTTTCTACTAAAATATGAATTTCAGTACTAGAATTTATGCAATGGTGAGACATCCTCTGCCAGCTTGTAAAACTCAACGAAGTAAACATTCAAAGAGCCTGCTAACCGCATTCTGTTAGCTTTTTAGATTTACTGTAACCACTGTTTGCTATGTCATTTGTATGCCGTCCCTCTGATGGACTATTCTTGGCCTGTTTGCTTTTTCTCTCCACTGCACTAATTTCTAAAGATAGCTCATCAAAACCTGCCTTTTTCTACACGAACTTTGGAGGTTTTGTGAAAAAACGTTTTTTCATAATGCATTGTATCATCCCATATGGCAAAATAAATGTATAAATGAATAAATGAATGAATTCTGTTCAAATTATAACCTAAATTTATGTTGTAAACAGCGTGGCTTAAAGATGCATTTTTCAAATTGAAAATATCTCTCTAGGGGGAAAATATCTCTCTCTAGCTTAACTTTATTTAAAATGAAATATATTTTAAATATATGTGTGTATATTTTAAATGTAATGTAAATGTTAAATCACCAGCATGTCACACAAAAAGAAAAGCAAAACAAAATGTGCCTCACTAATACGTATAAAATTGATAAGTGCTAATAGATAGATCTGTCAGTAAGGCTTCTCAATTTGGGCGGTTGTAATATGGCAGTACGGCCCCCTGCTGCTGGGTGGCTGTTATGGGTTGAATTTTGGGCCCCACGGTGTGACAGCAAATGATATAAGGAGACAGAGAGAAAGCTGGTTTCTATTCATCCAGCGGCAGCATTAGCATACCTCAAACACCACATCCCAAATTCCCTGACCACCTGTAGATGAATCTTTTTTTCTGCCTTCTGATTATTTCCTAATAAAGTAGAATGTGAAAGGCCAGGGCTGATGATATGTGTGGAAAATCTGTGTCCTCAGAGCTAAAGAGAAATTGAATGAGCCCAGCACACTCCACACATGCATTGTGCTGCAGGACAGCGCGTGGTCTGCCTGTAGAAGTGTCTGCGAGGGGGGTGGGCTGCAGGGGTGCCGCCCACTGCGCAGCAGTTGGCTGTAGCTGGGAGGGGGGTGGGGCTTATGGTGGACAGGGGAAACCAGTGGGAGGTGGGTGGGCAAGCTTACTCAGGGGTTGTCAGCTCATAGGGCCCTGAGTCCACTGTCTTTTTTTTATACATTAGGTGCACTTGAGTCAAGCTAGAAAAGAGCTCAGCTCTGAGATCTGCCACTACTGCCTGCTACCAGGAGTTTCTACTAAACTGCAGGGCAACCAGAAACAAAGACGGGAAATCCAGCACTTTAGTCTTTTTTTATTATTATTCTCAAACACAACAAAAAGGATTAAAATTCTTCTTTTTGATCCACTTACCCCCCATTCCCCTTCTGAATCACACCAGAACTTAAGGAGGATGGCAGAGCAGAAGAGGCAGGTGTCTCTGACCCAGGCTGTGACCCTGGTGTTGGTTCTGCTCACCTCAGCTGCTTCGGCAGAGGAGTACGACTACTACAGCTGGCAATCGGACAATTTCCACAACGGCCGCTTCTATGCCAAACAGCCACAGTGTGTGGATATCCCAGCCGACCTGCGACTCTGCTACAACGTGGGCTACAAAAAGATGCGCCTGCCAAATCTACTGGACCACGAGACCATGCCTGAGGTCAAGCAGCAGGCGGGCAGCTGGGTGCCACTCCTGGCAAAGCGATGCCACGCTGACACGCAGGTGTTCCTCTGCTCCCTATTTGCTCCAGTGTGCCTGGACCGGCCCATCTACCCCTGCCGGTCTCTGTGCGAGGCAGTGCGGGACAGCTGCGCCCCAGTTATGGAGACCTACGGCTTTCCCTGGCCGGAGATGCTACAGTGCGAGAAGTTCCCCATCGACAACGATCTGTGCATTCCCATGCAGTTCTCGGCAGGTCACGCCACTCAGACTCCAGGTAGGACCTGCAAAAACACTGTGGTTTTAGATGCAAAGATGACAGTTATTGATTCATTCAATAAAAATCAAATATTAATTTATACAGGAAATGAATGCAATACAGACGTGACAATTCTATATCTGTTGATTGAAAAAAAAAACTAACTTTAACAGCATTAAATAAATAAATGAGAGATGCATACACAAAAATGTATTAAAAAATAAACAGGAATATCTGTTTTTAAGGTTTTTTTATTATAAAAGTTTTTATTTTCATATTTAAGTATTGTTTCTTAAACATGTTCATGACCTATAATAAGCGTCACTTGTGGATTTTAAAACCTCTCTTTTTGTTTAAAAGGTACAAAAATCATAATCAGTCTCCATATATCTATACAATAAGGCCATTGGTGGGTTTTCTCTTGCTTTGATTAGCCTAGAGCTCTAGAGAAAGTAAAATTAAGAAAAGCTTTTGGAAGGACAAAACCTTTCACTATCTAAAGCAAACATCTCATGTGGAATGTGGAGAGGAGCGTTCCTGCTGTGCCCTGCCTCTCTCTCTTTGTTTAATCGTGCATTTAGGTTTCCAATTAGCCAGGCAACCAAACCCTTTGGATCACTAATTAGTCTGAAAAGTTGTACATTACTTTGTCTAACTGAAATGAGAAGGACTATTGTAATAGAAACAGGAAGGACAAGAGAAGCAAAATGGGAGTGTAGTTAATGTTCAGTTTGAGGACGGTGTTAAACCGCATAACCAGGACAAAAGACAATCAAACGAATAAAAAGAAAGAAAGAAAACAAAGCATGGTGGTGCCAAAGGATAAAAAAAATATTAAAAATAAATTAAAACAAATCTTATTCTTTGTCAGTTTGCAAAA
The DNA here is from genome assembly GCA_038088235.1 of Zacco platypus. NCBI lineage: Eukaryota > Metazoa > Chordata > Actinopteri > Cypriniformes > Xenocyprididae > Zacco > Zacco platypus. The sequence continues at coordinate 21,445,181 of CM076078.1, read as the reverse complement.
TGCATCCATTTTCTTAACCATTTGTAAAGATTAGTTTAAAAATTAATGCAACAAGTGATGCACAAATGACACGTCCCCAAATAAAATAAATGAGAAATATATGAATGCATCACACTGTATTCAGTGTTCAAAATGAATCACATTTACTGTACAAATACAACTTTCCTTTTATTTAAAAATATAAAAATAAAACTAACATAAAAGTAGGACTATTATCAAATGGTATCTAATGATAGATTAAAAAAAAGTTGGGTTGAATAGAAAACGTATGTTGGGAACATCTGGGGACATCCTGAAATGTAAAACTGATTCAAACATAAAGTGGATTTTTGTAGATGTTGTTGTTCTTCATCTTTTTAATTCTAAAAAGTGTAAGATGAGATGTTTGGGTCAGTCTTTAGTCATAATTAGCAATGAAAAAACAATAAAAGCCTACGGTATGTCTCCATTTAGATAGCCGTGAGTGTAAACATGCACACGGATTCTCTTTTCACTGCTAAGATTTGATGGATTACAATGTTCTCAAAGAAAAAAAAAAAGAGGCTTTTGAAAAAAATGTGACTCCACAATACTGTTTTCATACTTCAGAGTTAAGTAGCTTGGCTTCTGTTAGAAAAATAAGCTCCTTAAAATTGCAGCAAACTCAAGAGCAAGCAGAGGAAGAGTGGGACCTTTGAGACAATATCAATTACAACCATAGCTGTTCTGAAATTACATGAGAGTTTGAAAACTAGCAGAACTAAGTAAAATGCTTTCTGCATCGCAGCTGGATGGGAAAGTAGCTCACAGCCAAGCGTTTACAGCGATATGTGTTTTGGTGAGTGTGCACATCGACGTGAAACAGAACTCTAGAGATAACATGACAGCACAAACCCTCGTTTGACACGGCCAGTCGCTCCGGCCTGCAGCCGTCAGCTCCGGCACACTCGAGCGGCGGACCAGGCACATGAAGAGCTGTTTTTTCCCCTGTGGTTTGAGGTAAAATACTGGGATGGGGCCCGTTCACAGCCAGAGCCACAGACATGTTTCTGGAGATACATTCCAGTAAATCACATTGGACAGTGGGACTAAAAGCCTCTTTAAACAATATTGTTCATTCTACAAACAGAAGACTTGTTCTAAACAGACAAATAGTAAAAACAAGAATTGTTTTTATTGGCTCCTCAGAAAAATCCAGCATTCATCCCATTTTATGACATATTCACACTCAATTTAAACCTGAAGCATGTCACTTTGAATGTTACAAGAATTATTCACATACCAGTTTAATATGCAGAGACAACTAAATGGCGATTTTGCCAAGTAAAACATGTTCCTGGGGCAAAATATTTTGTACAACATTTCTGTCCAAAGACATTGTCCTAACCCTACCCTTAACTTATCCCTAAAATCAGAGGGAAATGATAGGTAACATAAATGCTGTAGAAGCCCCTAAAACTTGTTGTAAGACAAAACCTGACATTAAAAACCTATCGCTCTAATCTGATGATGGCTGATTGAAATGTTGTTCCAGGATCAGCAAGGATATTAATCCAGGAACATGTGTTACTTGATGAAATCATGTTCACCCAACTGCATTGGTTTAGCAGTTTTGGGCGGGGCTATTTGTTAGCTGACCAATGACAGAATGGGGGAGTGTCAGTGAAACCTGTTTGAAAATCATTAGTTTTTGCTGCTCTGGATTTTTAGGGGCACATTTTATTTTAAGAACAGAACAGAGACAATTAATTAGGTTAAACTTAGAAATGTACAAGATAAAACAAACCTACCAGCTCAGATAAGAGTGAAAGCGTATTCCATTATTTGCAGGATTCTGTTGAATGCAGAGGCGCTGCTACCTGAGGGGTGGCTTGGGGAGACATGTAAACCTGTCTCTGTCTCCACTCACTGGACTTTTAAACAGACATAAATCACAACAGTTTTTCATCCTGAATAATGTTTTATGTCCGAAGTGTTTCTACTCATAACTTCAAGGGTCCAAATGAGCCATAAAATTATGACCTGTGCATAGTTTAAACAGACCATTTTCCTCATAAACCTTGATACAGAAAGTCAGCGATGCAGAAATCACTCCGACAGAAATACCTGTAGTCTCTCTGAGGAAACTGTGAGGACTACTCTTATATCCATGATGACAAACTGTGAGAAAGTCTCAGGAAGAGATTTAATCACTTGCGGTTTTCTTGTCTTTCTAAATATGACATTTTATTCAAGTACTTTAAATGAATAATTGGGGAGACCGGGGCTAGTTGTTTCAATTCCAGTAAAACTTTCTCAATGTAGGCATATTTTTAAAAGTTCATTTCTGTATACTTTAAAGTCACGGCTACCAAAAAAAACCTATTTGACATTTTCAGCATTATTGCTTAATTATTGATTAATTCTGTTAATTAGCATAGCGGGCCATGTTGTCGTCACACTATATGGAGTGTCCTATCCGAAACCTGTCATTAAGTCACCCATTATAGGGTTTTCAGTCATATTTAACCAGTAAAAAAAATTTGTAACAGCAAAAATGTAAAAGTATAAATCATCATTTTGGGTACTAATTTATGAAAAATACTCTTGTAGCGAAAACACAGTTTCCAGTTCCAAAATATACTTTTATTAAATCATTGACTCTTGCGTGAATGTGTGGTTTGAGATACAGGCTTTGTAAGAACTTTCTCGTGTGACTAGCCCTTTATATGTGACCACTATCAAAAATCTGTCTTGATAATAATAATTATTTAGTAAATAATAATTATTTATGACCCTACAGACAAACTGACCCTACAACCAAGAACAATTAGTCAATAAGCTTGAATAAAAATAACAACTGATGAACCATATGAACCGCATTTTTTGGTTACCTGACAAAACAGGTTTTAGAGTGCAGAAACTTCTTTAGGACTAAAGCACTCTAGCTGATTAAAAAGATTTCTTTCAGAAGCAGTTCTGCTGAGTCCTTACACATGTTTCAATGAACACAAGAAAGTATTCAACAGGAAAATTAGGGAATAGATTACAAAAAAGCTCTGATATCACTCAATCTACTAACTGGCACTTCTTGCAGAAACTCGGTTTGCAGAATTACCCTCACTCAGTCTCCTGACACATGCTTTGGCTCCGTTTCTACCAGGCATCCTGCCAGCGAGCCACCCAGCAAAACAGAATAAATCGCTCTGCTGTGCAAATAAGACATTACAGCTTCAAGAATGCAGCTCACGATGACCTGCAAGTTTGAAACAAAAGTTTCCTCCACAACACGCTCAGTGTGTGCAAGTCAATGTACATCGACTCGCTGAATGCTGAATGTATGGGAACTTCAGCTCAGGGACCAACTGATGGTTGAAATGTACAGAAGGGTTCAACTCCCCACGACCTGTGCACTGAAGCTTGGTGAACTTTGACCCCTCCCCTCATTATCTACCGCTATGTCTGTGCTTGAGGCTGGGGTGATAAACTCTGACCCTTGGTTTTTAACCTGGAAGGGGGAGTCTGGAGACGAGCCATGTAAGTTGTTGTTACCAGATGCTTTTGTTTTGTGAGCTCAAGGGAGGACCTGTGCCGAATAAAATCATATTTGTCACCTCGGAGATCAGATATAACACACATCATTGTGTGGTTGATTTCAGTGGAGAACAATCTGCAAAATGGTGTAAGATAGATTTTTAAGTACACTATAATTTAAATAATCACTTTTTTAATCACTTTCTTCCCAAACTTTTTTTTTGTCTTCCCTGATTCACTATGTTAATCCTATTATAAGTTTTTAAGTTGTAGACCATGTGGGATGGCTTTTGCGGGAAATTGTGTACACACATGTCAAGTCACCTTTATTTATATAGCGCTTTTTACAATGCAAATTGTGTCAAAGCAGTTTTACATTAATAATTGGCAAATCATTTTGGCTGCACAGCAGCTCCCAAAGAAAATGGTGTCATTGTCCAGCTTATTCTATATATTATTGATTCATTCGATTGCAAAGATCAGTAGTTATTAGTCTAGTTCATTTATGTACATCAGCACTGGAGAAAACAGTGATGTAATCGTTCAGCTCAGTTCGCTTACAACGGCGCCAATGCAGACATACCAAAAACCAAAACCACTGCTGAATATCAAGCAAGTGTCCCCAACTTAAGCAAGCCAAAGGCAACAGCGGCAAGGAACCAAAACTCTAACAAAATCGAGAAAAAAACCTTGGGAGAAACCAGGCTTAGTCGGGGGGCCAGTTCTCCTCTGGCCAACAGTGAACACTTGCTTGATATTCAGGCAGAGTTACAGGTCATAAGTCCGATTGGAGTCGCAACAGTCAAAATATTTAATCCAGTTCCATCTAGTTTAAGATTTTTTTAATCACGCCGGTATGGGACGGTTTGTTGGGGATATGTGCCACTGGCTGATGAGTCGGTGGATGATCACTCGCCTGTGTGTGTATCGACATATCCGTAAATAGAGAAAAGTTGCTCCGGCTACTTTGACGAATGTATAGTGTGGCAGTGGCAGAGGTTAGTTGTCACAGTGAGTGGGAAAAGTTGACATTGAGCAAGCTAAATTTCAAACCTCTGAGGAATCACCTGTTTAAAAAAAAAAAAAACGAGGAACAGAGGAGAGAAAACGAGAAAACACAACAGTGCTCGTAGTAAAACGAAAATCGACATTGGCTTAGCTTTAAGGAGATGGCGAGAATTGAGTGATTTGAAATGTAACATGTGTCAAGTGACATGGAGATGACGTGTTTACTTTATTTTGGAGGAAGTACTGTGTCTATTAATTGGTGTAGCAACAGCAACGTCTTCAGCTTGTCAACTTGAGATCCTTTTCATCTAAACTAGTTATATCTCTTTAGCCTATAGTGAATGTTTTATGAGCAGTAGAATAACCATTTCAGCCACACAGTCATGCAGAGCCGAAGCACAAAACAATGTTCTAAGGGAAAAATGCATGCGTTTTTAACGAAGTTAGTGTACTAAGGTAACTAAGTTTTAAAATTAACATTAATTTTCACAATATAAGAAAAATATTGGCCATTCGGTGATTGTAATGCCAATTTAGAGAGGGCTGTGCTTAAAATAATAATAAAAAATGTCAATGTAAAATAACAAACATGCTTAATTCATTATATATTCTCTGAAAAAGTCTTATCTTTTACAAATTTGCTTCAAGTAAATAAATCTTGTTTTAAGTATGTTTATATATTAACACTAAAAAACAAGACAAAAAACATACATATATATATATATATATATATATATATATATATATATATTATACTAATCTGTAATCTGTATTTTGTCTTGTTTTTTAGCGTACCAATATATTTGTTGGTACTGATAACGTAAAATTTGTCCATATATGAGCATGTGTACAGTGTGTGTTATACAGTACTATAAAAGCCCACTGAACAGAAACCCAGTACCCCAGTAGGTGGCACAATAAACATCTGTATCTCTACAGTTAAAAATAAGATCAGCAAATAACTATCAGCTCCAAGAAGGTTATGTACAGCTGTTTACATGTTCCAGTGAACATTTTCACTGTCAAACCGCCGAGAAGAATGTTTTCACAGTGTCCTATTAAAAGCGCACCCCTGCATTTGTCTTCAATGAGTGTAAAATATTCTGGCTTCTATGACATTCAGACACATCCTGTTTTGGAGAAGTCAAAAATATTTTTTCTCAGACTATAGTCCAGGTATATGCAGGACATACTACACACACTACAAATCTGTAGGGATGCGATTTCACAGTGATGAACCACTGAAAGTCTTCATCTTGTTTTATAACTTTCCTTCCTCTGTGAGGAAATAAAACTAGCAGCTGCCAAACCTCTCCCTCTCATGGCTTCAAACACTGCGGATTAAGCTCCATTAGCACTGGCCTGCTGCCCCTGCAATGAAACAGAGTTCTACTCACTGCACTAAACCAAACACCCTATTAGAGCTGTTAGCATAAACAATCACATGAGAGTTTCTTTTAATGGAAACCAATCATTTTAGTAAATATTAAGCATCCCAGCATTTATTTGTTTGTTTGAGTCTCCTGTGATTACCCGACGATAGGCTGCACTGAATCTTTCACTGAAGGGTGCTTTCACACCTGCCTCATTTAGTTCGTTGTCCTCCCTGGTGCGGTTCGTTTGGGCAGGTGTGAATGCAGCAATCGCACTCGGGGTGCGCACCAAAAGTGTACCAAACCTCCTTGAAGAGGTGGTCTCAGTACGCTTTCAAACGAACTCAGGAGCGGTTCATTTGAGATGTGAAAGTAATCCAACACAACGGACCAATGAACCAAACGATATCTCACAAGGGTAAATGTGATGTATAAAAAGCACTAGTGTCTGATTCTGAGTGAGCACATTCGTTACCATAGTTGACAACCAAAGAGTGTCTCTTCACCTTAAAACCATTTCACACTTAAGTTTAATATACTCTGGTTGAGCCCAGAGCGTGAGTTTTTCAAGACGAGTTTTTTAAGTGTCTGAAACTTGTGTGGTTGAAAACACTGCATATTTGTGATATATTGACAGTGCTAAGCGCGTCTGTCACTGGCTCAGCGCCAGCCCACGTGCGCAAGCACATTTGAATTTGGCAGTGGATCACGATACACTGAACGTTCTAATCACATCGGTGCTCCAGGGATCCAATAGAATCTGTCTGCGGACTGCAAGAGGGGGCGTAACAGGAAGGGGGCGTAACTTGTTGCAGGGGGCATAACTTGAAGTTGTCTAAATCACACAGAACCACATGAGATGTCAAAAAGACATGACGCAAGAAGATCAGAGCCCCTTACTCGGTAAAGACTAGAAGGGATACAGCTACGGCCGCTGGACATGCGCATGTCAATATTGCATCATTTAATATTTATTTATTTAATTTAATAACTGTATTTGCAGTATTGTAAGGGTGGGTTTAGGGTTGGGGTAGGTGTAGATGTTAATAAAATACAATTAGCACATTTAATTTACTGTTATTTATCCTAAGATTTGGCCTCACTTCTGGCCGTAGCTGTATCCCTTCTAGATACAATCGCTGAATCGTCACTAGTACTGCTCTTCTTCTACTTCACTTTCCTTGTTTTTAAAAGCTTTACTATCGCCACCTAGTGATAAGGCATTGGATCGAATAGCAACTGCAATGCCATAGTCATCCTGTTTGTTTTTGTCAAGTTTTAAGTATTTTAACTATGAAATTCTACAGTAAATTTTATTTTTATGGAAGGGGTAGGTTTAGGGTAAGGTTTGGGTGTGGGGGTAGGTTTTTAGCTATAATTTAATAACATTGTAGTACTGCGGGATGCAGACAGACTGATCACACCCGAGGAAGGGATTAAATGTTTTGTAATTGCGATTCTCTGTGCTGTCCCGATGAAGCCTTGATTCCGGCTCTACTTGCATTATAACATTCATATATGGTCTCGACACAGTTAGCTTACTAGACAGCGCTGGGATATAGTATAGTATATAATTTAACAGCGGGAATGACGGCTACATAGTGTTTGCGTGCGTCTCGACAGTAAAGCCACTATGAGCTCATGGAGTGAACTTGTCAATCATGTTGATGACTGACATGGAGAAAACTCTGACCAATAAGAGGACAGTTGTACTCTCATGTGACTTGCGTAAACATATTTTGGTACACTTTGAAATCTTGTGAACGAGAACAGCACCACAAAGAAAATGCAACATTTTATAATGTAACAGATTTAGTCCCAGTTTCGGAACAAAACAAACAATCCATAGGTGTGAAAACACCCCTACTGTACTGACCTCACATAACAGTGTATCTAATCAATGAACACCAATAAAAGCTCAACCAATAAGACGCAGCACTGACTCAACCAATGGCCACGTTTGGGGTGGGACTATCTGGGCTGTGTTCAGCCCTGACAAAACGTTGCAAAACGTTTTTTAAACGGAAACGGTGGTGCATTGAACACCCTGTTCTGATGACGCAAGAGTTGTAACTATGACAGCTGAGAAGGCCATTCTTTGCGTTCTTTTTGAATAATTTTCGGATCCTTATGAAATTGGTATAAATACATTTTTAATTCTGCAAAATGTGCTCGACGTTACAGTCACTGCCCGTCCAGAATAAAAGAGAACATCCCAATCGAATGAAGGGATTTGTGCAAACTGGTTCCTAATTATTGTGATCCAACATTTGCCACACATTTAATATATATATATATATATATATATCTCCTGGTAATCAATTCTAATTTAAATTATTTTATTCTAGTTCTTACTTTTTTATAGCTTGTATTTTCTTTCTCGTTTTCATGTAAAGCACTTAATTAATTATTGTGTATGAAATTTTGTATATAAATAAACTTGCCTTCCAATGAAGCTAAAATCATCATCATGTTGATATGCTATATTTTTACTATATCTTCAATTGACATATATCAATACATCTTCCCCCAGCCATTTTGTCTGACAAAGCAGTCAAGGGAGTTAGTAGATTAACGTTGATGAACTTGACCTTGAAATATTGTGTGTACTCACGACTTTCCGCGCTTGAAACAACATTCCTTCTGATGTTCATTCATGTTTATTTGATGCTATAAATGAACTAGTATGAAGAGATGATCAGTTCACGAGCCGATTAAAGGAACTACAGCGATCTGTCACGACACATTAAAGAGCCACTATACGGTATTTATTGTTTAAACTTCTTTAAAAAATTACGATATATTAAATATGAAACTGTTTCATATGTCTGTCGACGCGTTGTCAAGATGTAGAACATGATGTGTGGCGTGAGAGCGCATGGCTTGTCGGACAAAACAACAGTAACAGTAAAGTGGGCGGGTGTTTGTGAAGCGTCAGTTGGTGCTTATACTGAGCTGCAGGGAACACATTTGTGAACGACTTTGCTTGGACCCATTGTGTGAGCTGACTCTTTAATACCGCGTGGTTTATATATATATATATATATATATATATATATATATATATATATATATATATATATATATATGTTGCTGTGGATTGGCCTGACATTTTTGACCCACGCACCAAACTAGAGAAAACGTATCTCAAACACCTTTTCACCTTGTCCTTCAACCCGGAATCCGAAACAAAACGTTGCGCACTGGTTTGAGCTTGAACGTGCCCCTGTTTGTTAGACCAATTATAATTATATATTAATATATAATAATTACAATACAGGTAAATGATATTTCTGACTAAAATGAAACCAGTTATTTTTGAAGTTACCATCTAAAGCATATAGATTACCTAAAATTGTTTTACAGTCTACTGGTGTACTTACTGTTATTTTCTATTTGATAGTTCTTTATGAGACACTAATTTTTAACCATCTTTCCCTTTCTTTACCCTGTAGTTTCAAAAGTGTGTCCACCCTGTGACAACGAGTTGAAAGCCGACACCATAATGGAGCACTACTGCGCCAGTGATTTTGGTAAGATATTAACTTTTATTGAGACATCAAATTTGACAATTTAACTCTAGAGTTGTGATCTCGTCATAATGGTAAAAATATGTAATGAAAAATTGATGAGAAAGGTTGCGGTTTGCTTGTATGGGAAAGTGGCCACTTTAATATTTAGGGTGAACATAAATGTGAATCATGAGAAAAAACAGATACAATATGAGGTTGCTCTGCAATGCGTTGCATTAACATTACTGTGCATATATGTTCCACCACACAAAGAGTTGACTTTACTTTTGTTAAACATCCCATCTTGCTTCATCATTAAGTTACAGAAGTTAAAATGCATTTAAACATATTTTCAAAGTAGAGTGCAGTTTTGAAAGATATCAAATTCCATGTAAATAATATGCAAAACATCACAAAAATTGTTTTCAATACATGGGACATGAGTTCATATGGAACTGAAATCCAGTTTTCAATGGTGCTGGAGGATTCCTGTCACAACAGTTTTAGATTCTTTATGGTTCGTTTAAAGTGATGTATTCTGACTGGAGATCCATTGGTCTGTCAAAGGTAAATTCTCTAGAATGAGTCTCTGGCATTGAATAAAAGAGTTTCAAGGTTAAAAGTCATTTGAAAAGCCTTCCCTATAGAGAGCAGAGGATTATAGCACAGTAGAGTCACACATACATCTGACTTATCTTTGGCTGTGAGGCCTGTTTCTCTTGGAATTGCATGTATTTTCCTTGATAACTATTAGAAAATATTGTTAGTAGTAGCCTGAGTGTTCTATGTTCTAGATTTTACACATTAAAGTCAGAAAGAGAAGTGCAGACATCACAAAGAGCGTTATACTGTTTTAAAAAAAATCCACTAGTTCTGCCTCTTAAGATCTAATACTCCACATACTGAAAGCATAATGCATGACAGGATATTGCAGTTTGATTAATTTCTTCCCTGATCTCCATTTCACTTCATTTCACTGGTGCTTGATCACAAGTCTTGTTGTTTGTTAACCAGTTCTGTTATGATGACAGTTTAATAGCGTGCTCTACTGCTCTTACTTGGATGTTGAGGCCAGTTTCCACAGTCTAATAGTAATCGACACATACTGGACAGCAGCACACTTATCAAACCTCTCCATTAGAGTGTATTCACTTGGTCTAAATACAGTTGATTTTAATATTTTTTTTAGCGCTAAGGAGCATTTTACCTCAAAGAAAAGTTCTCAGGTGCTCAAATCTAGAGCACAAAAATAAACCAATAATTATAATTAACCATTTAGTATTTTCAGTGACTACAGTAAAATACAAATATAGCTGCAAGCCGCAAATGATCACCGTGTGTCCAATCATATGACAATCTTTCGGGAGGAAATTAAACCAAATCATTTTATGACAGACTGAGGTGTTTTAAAATGATCAAACCAACATTTTTAATGCTTTGCGATGAAACTGGTCCGCTGGCTAGTTTATGTTATCCAATCACATCCACCGTTGATGCAAAGTCACTTGAGTTTTCCTTTTGAGGGAACTCGCGCTGCGTCAGTGATGCTTTGGGAACGCCTCTGCGTGATTGATTCGTCTGCCTGAAGCATGCTTGTCAACAATGGCAAAAGTTAACGTCACGCGGGTGACATCACGACCAGGAAAGCAAGCACATCCGGAATTACTGGCGTTAGCTTCTGTGCCTCAGCAAGCGCTCTGTGTTCATACTGTTTGTCCTATTTATTGTTACTATATCTGTACCAATATAGTGTTGTCACAATCACAAGATTTCAAATGGCGAAAAAGCAGGCATTCGAATCGATTTGTGTGTTATGTGTTTGGGAGCGGAGCGGAGCATGCCTGTGAAGGGGCTGACTGCGTGCTTTGTGAGAGGCTGCCGCTTTGCACACTCTGCTCCCACCTTCCACTCTTTGAGGAGAGTGAACAGGCTCGAGTTCCCTGCTGTTCTGGCCCCGGCGCTGCCGCGGAGGCAGCATTGAAGCTGATATTGTGTTTCAGCTATCCAGCTCTGAGGAGGTGGATGTGTTGAGCATCTAGGCTGATGAGATAAAAGATTTGCCACTTCTATCTCCAGAGGATGAGGAGCTGGTGGAGGTGGTTATTCGTGCTGTCTAAATTAAATATCGATTGATTCAATGACCCATTCATAAACCATTGGCTACGATACGGAATGAATGAATGACTCAATGATTCACTCATAAAGACAGTGACTTACAGCAACTTACTACCAGTTTTAATTTAACATTTAAAAGTATCATTTCTTTTTTAGCATCATTGCATATTTATTGATTTTTTTTAATTACAGCATAATTTATTTTATAAAGGTATTTATAAAGGTAAAAAAAAATACACTCGAACAAAAATCAATTTTAAAGGGGCAGATATTGTCCCTTAATAGAAAATGTGTAACTGCTGTCTAAGTGGAAAAGAGGGGGTACGCAGAAGGATGTTAAATGCCTCAGGGGATACGACACTCTAAAAACTTTGAGAACCACCAAGGAAAGGGGATATGTAGAATTGCACAAGTCCTACTACTAAGAGTGCAATGTCTATTAAAATTTCTCATAAGCTTAACTGAATTGGTCTAAAGCGAAAAATTACGACGATTATTTTTGTCTAAAGACTACATATAAAATAGCTACCAAAATTAATGTTGGTAACTGCAGTTTGACTAAAAGTAATGACTAAAAATTGACAAAAATACAATGACTTTTCGTCGACTAAAACAAGAAAGACAAAAATATCTAAAATGTGACTGACTAATAAGCATTTTCATCTGAACATGAAGACTAAGACTAAATCAAAAATGCCTGTCAAAATCAACACCAGAACAGGCGCTTGCAAGCTATTTGTCCACTGGCCCAGCATCGACCCTGAAGGCCCCGACGCTGCCCACTAATTGGGTAAAGTGTACAAGACGGCGGGTCAGACTGGCACATGTCTGCACACAATGTCAAATATGCAGTCATACCAGGCTTACCTGGTGAGGGACGTGTATAATGGCAAAGAGTTAGGGGAACGGCGTCAGGCTACAGATTTGTCTCTCAGGGCCACCAAGGAGACCGCTAGAGGCATTAGGTGGGCTATGGCAGCACTGGTCGTCATTGAGAAGCATCTCTGGCTTAATTTGTCAGATATCAAAAACGAGGACAGATCTTTTTTGCTTGATGCTCCGCTCTCACCTCCTGGTCTCGTTGGCGACACTATGAATACGTCGTTGAGAGGTTTCAGGAGGCCAAAAAGCAGGTGGCAGGATTTAAGCACTACCTCCTTCGTCGTCTCATCCCTCTGGGGCTGCTGGGCATGAGCAGACTCAGCCGATGAGCTCCTCATACCGGGCACAGCAGAAAGAGTTTGTTGCCTCTCTTACTTCTCCTCAAAAATCATGGGGGTCAGGACGCACTCTCAGCTGAAGTCTCCTAAGCAGAAGACTGATCTGAGGACAGTTCTTCTAGCAAAGAAGGCTTTGGCTAAAAAGAGGTCCTGACAACAATGGTGTGATCCAGAGATGTGGAACCTGTACGTCTAAAGGGGCCCCACTCATAGACTGAAGTTGAAGAGACCATATTTCACTTGAGCTACATCCACAAGGAAACTTTATGCCCTGAAGTGGAACGTCTTCACTTCTTGGTACAGAATGCATCAGTGGGATCCACTTAACTGTCCCTACTGCCTACAACGTCCCTTTGGGTGGTGTTTCAGTGGGGAGGAACCAACTGGTGACTCGTTTTCTTTGTGGCAATTTGAGGCTGAGGCCTGCAATTTGTACCAGAGTTTCCAGCCTGGGATCTGGCTGTTGTGCTAGTTGTTTATCTGTGGCTCCCTTTGAGCTCCTTGAGACGGTTCCAGAAAACTTTCTGACCTTAAAGTCTATAGTCAAGGCTATTTCTCTTGTTTCTGTAGCCTCTGGCCGGACAAGGCTTTGATTTCGGATGTATCCATGCAAGATGTTTATGATGCGGTGGGCTGGTGCTCTCCGTTCACATTCGTAAAGTTCTACAACCTGGACCTGGGTGCTGCCCCGGGTTCAGAAGTGCTGATGTCTTAATGTGCTCCAGTATTCACACGGACAGGCACTTGTGAGCATGGCATTTGGGCATTTCGTTCCCAAAGATGCAATCATGCAGAGGTGTTCCCAAAGCATCATTGACACAGCGTCTCGTTCCCTTCTCAGGGAACTATGGTTACAGTCGTAACCCGAGACGTTTTTGTTGTGCATTGAGGGATTTATTCGGTAAATGTGTTTACAACTTAGTTTGTGCATGTTGTCTTACGAGATAAAAATATCCACTTCAATTGAATGCATACTTTTATGCACATTTTTAGAATTTATGTGGATCTGGGCATTTCCATCTAGCATTTTTTATGCAACATTCCAATATGTGCATAAATAAGAATAGGTGGATGAAAACACAGAATGACTTTTCTTTCTTCTTTGGAACACACACACACACACACACAACATTTAATGTTTACCTTTTTTAGTACAATGTGGTTCTATGTTTTTTTTATTTTTTTTTTTTATTTTTTTTTATTGACCTCAACATTCTCTGAAAATTATCTTCTGAAAATCATACAGGTTAAGAACAAAATGGTGGTAAGTAAATTAGGAAATAATTTTATTTTTTGAGGTGAACTGTCCCTTGAAAGTCAATACAAAGTCATTTTTGTCCAATACAGGCAATCTTCATTGGAAAAAAAACTTTAATCTTCAAGCTGACTTAAGCCCAAATACACAATACATAATTTTATTTTTCTTTATTTTGCTTTTGTTTTTAAGCTTCTTTCCAATTTTCAGCATTAGCATTGGCAAAAACCATTTTACAGGATTAAAGACACACACACGAAAATCTATTTGACCTCATGGGTTTTGACTCATTTTATTCCCCCCTCTAATGGTGATTTTGAGAAGCCTGAAGGATAAATGATCTTTAATCACCGTTATATAAGGAATACCGATTAGAGTAAAGTGCAGCAATAGGGAGTCTTTTCTTTAAAGATTCATCACAGCTCTGCAGTTTGAAGTTTTGAATTTAACACAAACTAACAATAATCACAGCATTACCACAGATTGGCTAATTATATAAACAGCATATAGAATATAGTCCAGAATGACTTCAGTGTGTATGTTGGTTAGCCATATTAATGGTTTTGACTGGCTAGGCTAAAAAGGTGATGCAGTTCAATTATAAAATAGAGTAGAAATTATTGTATAATACAATGTGCATTATTTGTTTTAATGCTACTTGCCATTCAGAATATTTTCAACACTACAGCCTCTATTTATAAAACCTCCCAAAGCCTTAATAAAGTCCATTGCTTGGCTCTGGCTTTGGACATAGGCAAGTTTTGGTTTCAAAATTATTGAAAGAAGGCTGCAAATACTCAGGGCGACACTTTTCCTCCTTGCCTTCCTTCATCTGCTGTCAGACCTACTGCCAGCAATTTAAAGCAGCTCTTGTGGTTTCGGCTTGTCACCACGATATTGCCCAGGCGTGCTCACTCCCCACAAGCATTATGGGTCATGAGCAATCACCTGAATCAGAGAGAAAAAACCCATGTGTTGCTGAACTACAGTTGGGTATGTGAGATGTATGGTTTTGTAGTTTCGTGAAATATCTCAAAATATTTTAAATATATCTGCTATCTAAAGAGAGACAACTATGTCATTTGAAAGCCAATTTCCCCACAAAGCATAAATAAATGTACTGGCTCTGGGAGACTACAAAATCACTTTGAGTGTCACCAATACAGTAATAGTACTATATTTTAAGTATCAAAACTTCCCATTGACTTACATTTAAATGAGGGACCCACACCATAATTAGGCACAGAAATTATTGGGTGCTTTTGACTTGGACTACTAAGCAACAATAATGCCCTATGAACCACCAAAACACCCAAGCAACCGCCATGTCTGCAACCACCTTGCATTGGCCTAGAAACCACATTCAATAAATTAAAAATGTCTTAGAAATGTGGCGTGCGCTCACATTTTCTTCTTTGTCATCTTTCCTTCCCTCATTCTCTCAGATCGAGTATTTATTTTTCAGTGACTGTGGGAATACACGTTCCTCATACCATACTCTCTTTTCAATTTGATTTTTTTTTTCAGATATTTGACTATTCCAGTAAGAAATCTTTATCTCGAATTATATTTATGCCAACACCAAATATCCACATGCAAGTGAACTATAACGGTTATCAGTGAAACCATTTAAACTAACATTCCTACACTTCCAGAGATGCATGCATGTTTATAATGGTAGACAAGCAGTCTAGCTTACACTGATTATGCAGGACAAATGTTGTCATTGATTAATGTGCTTTCAGCACGTTTGGATAAGTTCTGTTTCACAGCATTAATTACAGGTTTTACTTGCCACTTTCATGTTTTCAAATGTAACTTAGAAACAAGAGAACCTGGGAATGTGGATCACGGTGTTATTTATTTGAAGCAGTCTTGCTTCTTTATGGAAAAACCAGACCTGATCCAAACAAAAATTGTGGAGATAGAAGCTGAGATTTCTGTGCTAGAGCAGGGAGGATTTTTTTTTTATTAGGATTATTTATTTATTTTTTTTGTTAAATTTAGCCATGCACCGTCAAAATAAACAATACTGCAATGTGAAAACTTTTTAGGGCATTTTCTAAGCAAATGTTCATATATGAGAACGGTTTAATTAATTTGAGTATCCTGTTTATCCGATTACTTTTTTTAATCATTTGACAACCCTAATTAAGTAACAGGCAGATACGTTTATTCACAATAACAAAAAAATAGGTTACACTTTATTTTAAGTTGTCCGTGTTACAGTGTAATTATACATAAGTACTGAGTAATAATAATTAACACATATACTTAATATATAGGGTAAGGGTTAATAATCTAAAATGAGGTCTCAAGATAAACTTGTTGAAACTTGTTGAAATTCTCTAAAAGAAAGTTAATATGCTTCCAAAACAATGATTTTTGTAATATTTATTTAAAATAAAATATGTAATATTAAAATTTTAAAAAACTTTCAAAGAAGGAAGATTTGGTGGCTTATGTGGATGGGCTACCGAAGGGGTGTTCACTTTTCACATCTGTCTTTAAGACTTTCCGTTCCACTCATTGTCCTCTCCCTGGTGAGAGCAATTAGTGCCGTCCATGTTTAAATGATGCTCCTCCGGGGAGGTGTAAACTATTCCAGCGCTCTGGATAGCCTTGGTTCTTCCTGTGTGCTCGTTGTGAAAGGTCTTGTTGCTTGAGACAGCAAAAATATATGGGAGAACCGGAGTGTGACCAAGGTTCCCATGAGAAGATTTCTCATTTTTTCCAATGGATAAAGTTAAATGACAACTCGTAGCACCTAAACATAAGGGTCTCCTTGGCATTTCCTTGCTGTTTTTAAAGGGATAGTTCACTTTTGTAATTATTTACTCGCCTTCATGTCTTTCCAAACTTGTATACTGTTAGTTGTTCTGCAAAAAAGCAAAAGTATAAGTTTTTGATTAATGAAAATTTTTTGGGTGAACTTTTCAGGTTTTGCAAACCTCTGAGAGTTCATAAAGGAGCTGCATGGGGTTTGTGAGTTGATAATGCTAATAGTTAATTAAAAATAATGATGTCAAATTTAAATAAAAAAATAAGTGTAAACGAATGTGTTAAGTTATATGAATTATTGAAATATGAACTCAAAATGTCAAGCGGTATTTGGGCTGACAAATTAATTCGGGGAATTCCTGCTCTAAGTCTCTATATTTTATCTACAGCACTCAAGATGAAGATTAAAGAGGTGAAAAAGGAAAAAGGTGACCGCAAGCTTATCGCTGCACAAAAGAAGAAGAAGGTTCTGAAGATGGGAATTCTGAGGAAGAAAGACCTAAAGAAGCTCACGCTATACATCAAGAATGGAGCGAATTGTCCCTGCTCGCAACTGGACAGTCTGGGGAGCAACTTCCTCATCATGGGCCGCAAAGTGGACCAACAGTTACTGCTCATGTCCATCCACAAGTGGGACAAAAAGAGCAAGGAACTCAAGTTTGCCATTAAATACATGAAATCGCATCAGTGTCCCACCTATCACACTGTCTTCCAGTGACCAATGACTCTTCTTTCTGCATCTTCCAATAACTCTTTCAGAGACCGTATCCATGCCTAATTCCGACCATTAGTACAGATGTATTTTATTACTCAAGAAATGGCTTTTGGAAACTGCTTAGGACTTAATTCATCAAGTACAGCTACATTTTGTTGGCAACTGTATCTACATAAAAATGTATTGTTTATGAAGCAATCAGCACACTTATGATGCTCATGCATATTTTAGTGAAACTTTCCTGGTTCCCTCATTCAGAGCACAAGCTATGAGACTTTTCGGAAAGACATTGGCAACCATTTCAATCAATGTGAGAAAAAGAGAATTGTGAACAAGAGCTTTAAAGAGTGCACTCACTTACTGAATACATATTTGATTTCAATGGCGAGATTCCACAAACAAATGAAACAGAACAAATATTGTGCCAACTGGTTTTTATCTGTATCTTTTATTTTGTAGATAAGGAATAAAAGTTTTTATTATGTACTACAAAGATACGATCGTGATCATTAGCACCAGAATGGGACACGACTCCAGTTGTGGCTTGAAACTTGGGAGGTAAGAAAACTGATGGATTGAAAAGTGTTGGTCAGGACGGCGGCCCAAATACGTCAACCGCAGCCCTGTGAGCAAGTCTGGACCATTTCTCTGATCTAAGAGCGCACATCACATCAGCCAAGCTCATGACAGACTCTGGACTCATTCAATCATTTTGGTTAGTGAGGTGTTTTTTATGCTTTCTATACAGTATGCAGCATTATTTTTTACTAAAAATTATTATATATTGCTACAAATATACAGACAAGGTATGAAAAGAGCCTTTCGACGTTACATCTCACTGTAATAAAAGTTCAAATTGAACTGTGCCAGTTCTGTTTAATCAGATATCACCTTTTAATGATATTATCTGATGTTGTTGTCACAAAGATTTCGTCAGTTTATTTATCTTCAGGAATTAACAATAGTTCAGTCTAAAAGAAGAAGAAAAAAGCCTTCTTGTCATTTCAAACCTCTATGAATTTCTTTCTTTTATGGAACCCAAAACCAGAATTGTTTAGAAAACAATTTTGGTCCAGTCCACTGCCGGATCATCAGGGGAAGCAATTGGGCACAGCCTACCAAAAATTCTGAGAAAATGGGAGAAGGACGATTTAATGTTAATAAAAATACAGTTATTCATTTATTCCATGTCTCGGAATGTGCATTTCTTGTTTCTAAACCACTGTAACAACATAAAATATTACTGAAGTCGGAACCACCTCTTCCCCAGATCTGCCAATATAATTACAACTGTTCTGAAAACTGTGCTAAGGAGAGTCTGAGGGGATAGAGAATGGTAGTTGCAGGCAAAATCCATAGACGGAGACTTTTGCCTCCTTTGGTAAAAAAAAAAAAAAAAAAAAAAATTGCCAATCACTATAGAGTATTTCATTTTTAGCAGTTAGTGTTGATGATAAAAAAAAAAAAAAAAAAAAAAAAAACATTGCAGTGAAGGCTAGCCTTCCTGGTATTTCAGAATTATGTGATACTAGTTTGAACTGCCAACACTGATAATGCACCAACTACCTTAATTATGGAGAGTAGAAATATTGAATATTTGATCACCAGCAAATGTACCAAGACACCATTTGCAGATTAAAAATAAAGGAAGCTCCCATTGCCTAAATTCTGTATGCTACAACAAGGGGTGGGCTTTTTTTTTTTTTTTTTGCTTTAAATAAGGTTGACATGAAAATTTGATACCACTGAAATTTCATAATTCTTGTCACCAATTTCAAATAACTAGAAAAACTACAAGCAAAGTAAAAAAAAAACTCAAGCTTACTGAAGACAAGTAAACTGATGAAATAAAAACAAAGAAACTAATTACAAGCAATAGGGCAAAAACTACAGTCGTTCAAATGTATAAAAAAAAAACACTGCATAGTCTTCACTGTGTAAATGAAATATACATTTATTCTTATTAACGTTGCAAAATTGATATTCGGTCAAGAGCCGTGAGAGATTTTCTCTCTTTTGTTGTTTGATTAACATTAATGACACGGACAGCAGCAGGTTCATTAGGCAGTGGCCAGGAGAGCTCAACATGCTGGTTGCCTTGTGAGCATTTGCAGCACACTGATGATGTTTTCTTAATTTGCAGGTGTTTTTTCTATTGGGATGTGTTTTCTTCAGTTTAAGCGCGTTGAGCTCTCTCAGTCACCATTCTTTAAGGCCGAATGCACGGATCTAATATACTGTTACACTTGTTTTCTTTCTCAACTGTTTATGTGTTCACTTAAATGACTGTTAATGAGGATACCTGCAAAGACAGTCATTTTGACAAAATAAGCAGGCCTATGTGTATTTAAAAAGCTTTCGTGGCGTTGCAGCACAGCAACATCATGCGAGCATAACCACAATAGAGACGACAGTCCAAAATCTCTACCGGGTGACAAATTTCAACCGGTTAATAGAGTCTATCAGTATATCGCCACCCCTAGGTATAGCATTCATCTTCACTAAATGGCAGAACGTGCTCTTTTAACACGAACACTTAAAGGGACAGAAGGATGGATTTTTGCTTCAAGTCTTGGGCTAGGTGAGTGAAATTATATTTATGTTGTCTTGCTATATGTGTCATTTTCTTTAAATTTTCTGTCTAAAAGTGACCAAAAAAGCCATTTTAAAGCAATTAAGTAAAAAATCAATCAATCAATCAATCAGTGGGAGGGCATCCCCAGACTGCAACAATTTAGTGAGTCTCTATTTTAAAATCCTCCAGCTGCCACTCACTAGTCCTGTCTAGTTTTAGAAAAGTTTGAATATAGCATAAAAAACTACTTTTATGATCATTTTTGATGTCTTACGGTCACATTTGGAGTTTATGCATATGTATAGCATTCACTTTCATTGTATGGAACAGAGCATTCCCAAAACATTCCCTTTTGCATACCACAAAGGAAAGAAACAAATACAAGTTTGGAATGACATAAGGGTGAGTAAATGTAGACAGTTTTTCTTTTTGGCTGAACTAACCCTATAAGGCAAAGCACTATTCATTTAATGAAACCGCACAGCATTAATGCATACCAAAACCACAAATGGAGATGAGTCAGGAAATAACAGGAAATGTTTATCAGATATCTAAATCTCCAAAATCAGATCAAGACTGACACTACAGCACATGTGTTTCCTCTTGCCAAAAGTTGTTCTTGAGAACAAATCTATGTGCCAACCTGTTTAAACAAGAAAAGAGAAAGAGCAAATGACCAATTCAGTGCCAATCTCTGTAAAAGTAAATAGGAAAAAAGCAGCCGAATTTATCTGAGATCAAGGAGCAAATGCCTCTCTTCCGGTAGATGCTGGCATTGTGCTTCATGGATAAGCAACCCCTCATTACTGGCCTATTGTCTAGCGATCTGCCAGCTCATGTCACCCCCACTCTCACATTCAAACACTCTCCACACAGATGACATCAGACAGATCCAAACAGACACTCCAGACAGACACTGATCCTTCACATGTTCTACAGTTTCACAGTACCATCTCAAACATTAGCTGATCACCACAGGTGTTACAGACGCATGCATGCCATCCAATTACAAGCTGTTAACCAACATAAAACCTGATTTCACCAAGAGCAACATGTCCCTGGATCAACATCTTTGTTGATTCTGGAACAACAAATTTGAAATTTGAAGTTTATAGTTTATGTCAAGTTTAGGCTTACATCCAGGGTCAGGTGCTTTACATCAGTGTTATAATTTCCCTCTGATCCCTTTGGGATAACTTATGGGAGGGGTTAGGTTTAGGGGTAGGGATATGGTTATGATTACATTTTCTAACAGGAATTTTGTCCAGGATAAACAAAATTGTTGACCCAAGAACGCATCTAACTCAGGTAAATTCAGAACACTGCCCTTTGCAGACTCTTACCATCTTTAATTAAGGTTCCCATATATACATGTACATGGATTTTTATCACTCAAAGATGATATGGAAATATGTACATTTTCACAATATATTATAGGCTATATATGGTTTGGCTACATCTGCTAAAACATTTCAAAATATTTAAAATCAGTATGAACTGAAAATTCACCCCAATCTATATTTTAATGCATGTAATATATCTTTAATATGTTTAATAATACATCTATCTTTAATAATATTACTTAATAAAATGTCATAACTGGACCTTCCAGTGAAAAAGACAGATCTCTCTGTGGTGATGTATGCAGGACTTCTCGACTTATTTAATCCGCTTAAACACCAACCATGTAAGCTCAAGTCCATCAGTCTCCAATTTTGATTGCAGATGCCAAAATTCAGCTTAGTGAACAGCAACATTTTGCAGTGAAAAACAAAATGACCATAAATTTTGTCACTCACAACTAATAGGATGCCTTTATTAGACTTGGAATATAGACACACAAGTCATTTTCCTTTCATTTTGAAGCTTGATCTAGTTCTAGTCCCCATCCACTTTAATTCTATTGACATTCAGTTCAATTTAAATGACAGAATTTAAATTTTGGTCCAAACTAACTGTTTTTTCAAATTCAGAAAAACAGCTGCATACAACATTGAATCAGATTATACAAACTATGTACAAATTTGAAAGTAATGGACACGTGCTCAATTAGACTGGAGAGGAGGAGAGGAAAGATTCAGTGAGACATGAACATGAGATAACAGTGCTGGAGAAAGAGAGAGGACACCCGAAAAGAAAGAGTCTTCTCATAGAAGCTTATCAGACGGACAGTCCTGGCCCCTCCTTCTCATCGTTCTGTCAGCATCACCGCAAAGGTCACTTACCGTGATTAAAAAAGCCCTGACGGCCGCAGACAGGGGGAACAGGGCTACGCTTTGTGCCAGATGATCGGTGATATAAACAGCCCACCACACCAGCAATCAAGAGATCATTTAGACCCTCTGTCAGCTTCTGTGTCATACTGATTTCCCTGAAAGGTTAATATCATGGGGAATGCAGGGCCCAGCCAAGAGCGGCCCCCAACCCCTCACTCTCTCTGGTTTTATCTCACCCCAGTAATCTCGGATCCATCAGCAGGGACGGAGAATGGCGCCTTTGTGTTGTTCAATTGCTGCTACTGTGCTTCCAGGCGCGTTGTAGTAGGTTGATTAAAAACTGGCTGAGAGACCAGTAGACCCTCCAGTGTCTATGAAGACATGGAGGGGTGAATTCACCGGACCTGTTGTGCCACTTTTTTTTGGAGTACTTCAGAACAAAACCTTGCATTTCACATACTATCCATAATGATTTTGGAACCAGGTATTAAATGCAACCTAGGCTCCCTGGAAACACTGCCCTGAGGTGAATTTTGTCTCTCAATGTTCAGTTTTAACTGAAACATCATGACAGTTCAGAATTGAAACGTACAGTGAGCGGTGCTAAAAGGTTAATCTTCTATTGTGTTTGAAAATAATGTACTACCTTGACGAAAACCCTAAACCTAACCGATAGAGTAAACAAAAGAAAATGTGAGATATAAATGCATTTGCTGAAGCAATCATTTTAAAGTTACGTGTCCAAAGAGACACCAATATCAATCATAAAGTCTTTATATTTTTTAGTGATGCAGGGGAATTACAAGACAGAGAGGCATGAACACACAAACACAAACGAGGTCGGACAAAGACTAAAGAAAAACACAGGGATTATATACAGGTGACACAAGAGGTAATTAACAGGAAACAGCTGAAGCGAATAAACTAATGATGAGACTAACAAGTGGCGGGAACAAAACCAAAACAAAGAACACGTGTGGAGCACTGAAGACAGGAAACAAACAGTCCAGAAACAGATATAGATATAACAGTACCTCCCCCTCCCGGAAGGCGCAACCTCGCGCCTAACTGATTACCAACAGGGAGGGGGGGTGGGCATCCTGGAGGCCATGGGTAGGAGTAGGTATATCAGGTGGCCTCCAGGATGGAGTCCAGGGAGGTACCGGTGTCTCAGGTGGCTAGGGTGGAGCTGCGGCCTCCAACGGCCACGGTGGAGTCCAGGGTGGAGATCTGGCTGGAGCTGCGGCCTCCAATGGCCAGGGCGGAGTCCAGGGTGGAGACTTGGGTGGAGCTGCGGCATCCGAAGGCCAGGGCGGAGTCCAGGGCTGGAGCTGGGAACTCTGGCGGCCAGGGCGGAGTCCAGGGTGGAGTCACGGGGAACGTGAACCCGTGGCCCCTGTCCATATACCCCAACCGGATATATGGCCCCCTCCCAAAAATTTTAATAATTGAAAATGCCCCCTCTTGTACAGGGGGTGCACTTCCTGAGGGGCGTTCTGGGGACTCAGATGACTCAGATGAGGATGACTCAGATGGCTGCGCTGGGGATTCGGTGCACTCCGGGGATTCGGTGCACTCCGGGGATTCGGTGCACTCCGGGGATTCGGTGCACTCCGGGGATTCATGCGGCGTAGGAGATTCAGGAGACGGGCTTGGATGGACGGAACCATTGGAGAGGCATGTGGGGGGTATTGGATCTAGGTGAGCTGGAGTGGCAACCTGCTTTCGGGTAGGGACTGAATGATTGTTTAAATTGTCCCCAGTGGAATCAACATGAAAATCGGAATTGTCTAACTGGAGGACAAAATTAATAAAGTTCGCCACGGAAGTAAAGCAAAGGGAAGGAGAAATGGTATGGAATAAACGATCATCCAATCCCATTCGAAAGCAGGCATTAATCATTGGCTCTCTCCAACTCACCTGATGTGAAAGTTCCAAAAACTCCCTCACATACGACTCCAAAGGCCGTCCATTCTGCTGGACATTTAGAAGAAGATCTTCCACCTGCATCTTTGGTAAGTGGTCCGACCTTCTGTAACGCTACGTGTCCAAAGAGACACGAATATCAATCACATAGTTTATATTTTATTTTTTTTTAGTGATGCAGGGGAATTACAAGACAGAGAGGCATGAACATGCAAACACAAACGAGGTCGGACAAAGACTAAAGAAAAACACAGGGATTATATACAGGTGACACAAGAGGTAATTAACAGGAAACAGCTGAAGCGAATAAACTAATGATGAGACTAACAAGTGGCGGGAACAAAACCAAAACAAAGAACACATGTGGAGTACTGAAGACAGGAAACAAACAGTCCAGAAACAGGTATACATATAACAACCATATCACTGAGCTCTTTTATCGTGACTCGTGTTTCACAGGTCTCTCATTGTATGAGACACTTGACCAGCTGAACTACAGAGCAGGCTTACTATGTCAGAAAAGCAATATGCATGACAAACATCAAAATATACTAGTTTACAAATCATACGTGTTTTTAGGTCATAATATTGTGCAAGGAACTGTCTAAAAAATGAGTCTTTAATCGAAAATCTCCCACTGAAATCATAATTTGTGTGAAAAGGGATAAAATTTAAATTTTTTACTATTTTACTGGCATTGTTGTTCATTTTCAGCTAGAAATTGCAGTGAAATATATGTAAATGTAAATTTTGGAGTTGCACAATTTAGATCGATTGTGTTTATGTCTATGTTGAGCTAATGCGCTGAAAAAAGAATGAAACATTTAGGAGACAAATAATACAGACTCTCTCAATAAAAACGGTTGTTCCATGAGATTCATCTTCGTCTGACTTATTCTGGGGAAAAAAAAAAACACAACCAAACAAACAAAAAGAGGTCAGCATCAGGTTCTTAAGCAATGGCAGCTTTTAGTAACGTGAATTAAATATGCTTAAATAGGCTACGCACCACACACACAATGAGCCTCATTCATAAAACGCGAGCGGAACTAATTTCTGTGCAAATTGTTCATAAATCCATTCTTACATAAATTGTTGCTTTGAACTGAATGCAACAATTTATGTAAGAATGTTTTTACGGGTGATTTGCACAGAAATTCGTTCTGCTCATGTTTCATGAATGAGGCCTGATGATTATATGTAAGACAGGGAATTATAGACAGGATGCTTTTGAATTCTGGCAGAAGATTTTAGCTGAAAGAAATCTCAAGAAACACTGAGATCAGACTATCCTTTCCATCAAACGTTTTAACATGTTTGGCTATCTCTAAAAAAAAAAGTAATAATTTACCATCTGGCCAAGCTAAAATGTCTTCATAGGAGGTTCAAAGAAGGTTCATCTATTGCATAAAGCTGTAAGCATCCCTCAAAGCAATTATGTTCAGAGTTGGGGAATAACAAACTAAAAACAAGTACAACAAAAACACTACTAACTTTTCCAGCAGCATGAATGCAGTGTACTGGTTTTCACACAGTCAAGTCATGCAATGCAATAATTTTTCATTATTTTAATGTTACACATTACATTATTTACACAAAACTGTATTAAAAAATTTTTTTTTTCCTAAGAGGATAACTGGACGACAATCACAAGCAACCTGATGAAATCACATGACGTGACTGTTCAATAAATAAATAATAAAAATAATAAAGGAAATTATATATATATATATATATATATATATTTACAATTATGTTTTAATAAATAGAATGAATTTATAAATAAAAAGTAGTACATAGCGTGGGTGATCAAATACAAAAAAAAAAACCTCAATGTTTCTCAGCCTTCTGATGAATACATGTAGATGAATATTACTTTTTTAATTACACTAAATGTTTAATATAATATGGAAAATGCCACATGGAAACTTCAGTGAACATTTTTGTGTGATTTGTAAACAAATTATTCACTCAGTTCTGAACTGATTCACTTAAATAGACAGAAATGAATCAAGTTCGCCAACTTTTATACTTGAATCTGAATTCGTGTAATGACACAATTTTTAGGAAACTTAATGGGAAAATAAATATCACATTAAACACTATGTTGCTTAATGTGCTTAATGTGTGTGTGTGTGTGTGTGTGTGTATGTATATATATATATATATATACGAATACTTGATGCATACTATTGAGAAGGCAAGACTTTGCACTCATTCCTAATGTAAATTACACTATAGAGACATGAACATGTCTGCATTCCTGGACAAACGGGATGTGCAGTGAGACAGCTCTGCTTTGAGAGATGGGTGTTAATGGGAGCTCTGTTCCACAGGATACAGCGAGACCCTCCGCAGTGTACGCGCTCATGGCTTCTGACTTGAAAAATCATTTTAAGGGGGAAGCATCGGCCGACTCTCATCAGCAGTGCAGAATTAATTGCGAGCACGGGAGCTCATAATTTAAGAGCGCAGCATCTGTAAAGTCCATCATGCCGCTGCAGTCCCACCGACTGCCTCGCAGAACAAACACGTCCACAGGGGAGATTTATGCCACTACGGAAAAAACAACAGAATCTGATAAATAAATCTATTTCCCCTGCGAATCGCCTCCTCTGTCACTGCTTTGTGAGAGGAACCAACGCGGGGGCCCCTGAGGGGTCAATGTTGTTGGAAAGGTCACATGGAGCGACAAACCTCAGTGTTTTGGCAGAGGGGTCGCAAACTTTGACCTCTGGGCCCTGAGAGCCCTAGCCTGGGAGGGCCGCACAGGCAAGAGTTAAACGAGGACCTCCGTCTCTCGCTAATTGACATAATCTGTAACTCCAGTATCTGCCCCCGTTTCTCAGCCGAGCGGGTGGGTTAATCAATAGAACTGAGACAGTGGAGGGTGAAAGTGGGCCAGTGGTCTGAAGCCATTCAGTCTTTCCAAAAGCTCCTCTATATACGGCTTGAAGAAACCTTGACAAATAAAGCTATTCTCTGGCATTGTTCATTGGGAATGGCCAACTGCCATGTCTGGCTCTTGCGACCCACTCCTTACAGCACACACTCAAAGTACGTTCCCATGAGGCAAGTGGAGGGAAAGCACAAAGCCCCTTTAGCAGGAGAAATACGGGTTTTTATCAGGGTGGTAGAATTGGGGTCATTAGGGTTGTGCCACCCCCTCACTAACCTTTACCTCCCTCATTGCTGTAGTCGAGCCCACCCTCTTTCCTCTAGAGGTCCTTCATTCATATGCATAAGTGGCTTGTGAAAAGCTGCTGGGGAGCTCAGCCACTGATGACCTGCCAATCAATCTGTCACTCACAACTGTCAAACAGCATGTATATGATGGGCTATTGGACTAAATCACTATGCTGGAACCAGTGTTGGGCCGTAGCATCAATTCAAACACCAAAGCGAGTGGTGGCGAAGTGGAAGCATCACTATTTTTTAACCCTCATGCTCTATTGGGGTTGATTATGTTTGGGATCCTAAATACCCCAAAAATGTAACTTATATTTGTCATTTTAAAATGAACTCTCCTTTAAAATTAATTTTCCTTTCAAATTTCCCTTTGAATTACTTAATATAAAAACAGTACACTACTGTTCAAAAGTTTGAGGTCACAATATTTGATCAAAACCAAGGTAGAACAGTAATATTGTGAAACAGTATTACAATCTAAAATAACTGTTTCTATTTTATCATGTTTTAAAATGTATTTTATTTCTGTGATGGCAAAGCTGAATTTTCAATAGCCACTACTTCAGTCTTCAGTGTCACATGATCCTTCAAATATATATAGACACATACATATAATAAATACTACTACTACTACTATTAATAATAAAATATTATTATTATTATTATTATTATTATTATTGTTTGTGCTGTTGTGCTGCTGAGTATATCTGTGGAAACCGTGATACATTTATAATACATTTTTAAAATAGACTTTATATTTTATTATTATTATTATTATTATTATTGTTGTTGTAATGTAAAAATCCTTCCTGTCACCTTTGGTCAATTTAATGCACCATTGCTGAATAAAAGTTTTAATTTATTTTTTTAAAAAAAATCTTATTGCTAGCCAGTGAGACAGATTGTTATTAAATTCACCATCTGCATGTACAATGTGTGAGTTAGCAGTTCAGGTGGAGATTTAACACAATAAAACCACTAAAATTACTGTACAAAAATATGAAGTAGCTCACTAGTTTACCAGTCTCACATTGTAACTTTCTTACTAAAGTAAATACTTTCTTTAAAGGTTTGCTTTTATCTTATCTTAGCTGATTTTTCTGTAATGTATTTGTTAGCATAGCTAGCTACACTTTTTGAGTAGCTTGCCCAACTCTGGCTGGCACTGTAATCTACGCCTGCTGCCTGAACCACGAATCCAGTGTCAAAGAAAATCAAAAGGAAGGAACACACCGACGATGGCAATGATTCAAACAGATGGTCTGTTCTACACTATAGTTTCAGCCAGACACAAAGCTGTAACACATTTAATCTGTGGTAAAAATCACGATGAACATGTGAGTAACACCATCTGGAAATGGAAGATAAAATCATGCAATCAAAAATAAGAAGTTGTATTATTTTGTATTATTACTGTCTTCAAGAAAAGTCAAATCAAAATGAGGTCTGGTAAAATATCTTTCTGCTAGACAGTAATGAGATTATTGAGATTTTTTCCTAAATTGCTTATGGTCCTGAGAAAAATATAATGACCCTAATAACCTCATGCATCTCCACTTATATTGTCCAGAGATACCAAAAACTGCAATAAAAAAGACACCCATTGCCATTTTTAAGAATTGGCCATTGAAAAACTCATCTTGGTCAACCACTTACTATAATGGATATCTGTTTCTGTGCATTATAGACAAAATTGCATGAATGCCTCTTACTTTTTCAACCCATTCCCTCAAACCGCCTATCTCTATTCCAACATATAACGACCATGTTTAACAGTCCAATAAATTGCCAATGAAGTCCCAGCCTACTTTTTTTTTCTCATTGAATATCCTGTTTCACTCAAAAAGACATCAGATTACGTAAGTAAAATCACTTGTGAACAGCATGACTTTAATTTTATAGCTCTATACTCTTACTGTATGCCAACAATTGTCTCATTTATTAAAGGATTAAAGGATTTCCAGGCGATTCTCTGTGAGCACCTGGTTCTGTGGGACCAGCATGGATCTGTCCACTCACCCCAGAGAGAGGAAAGCGCATCCACCTGGCTCTCACCCATAAACACTCCTCAATGCCTGCATTCAAGTGCATAGCTGAACATAACTAACAGAACAGCCATAATGCTGTCATCCCACACTTCACATACTCTACGTGTTCCCCTGGACTCCATCTGTAGCACTGAGCTCAGGTTACCCATGCCCAGAGGAAACAGTTTGACAAACAGGAAGAGCGCTTTAAAGAATTTTCATTGATGCAACCTACACTGATGGGGAAAAAAAACAAAAAAAAAAACAGAAAAAGTACTGGTAATTTTCTGCTAGGACATTATCCATTAAGTTTACCGACATTTACTTTAAAGTGTAACTTTCTCGATTTTCAGCCAGGTTTGCATTGTTACAGTGCTGGTGGTATATGTCAGTGAAAGCAAGGTGGTATTTGGTTCTGATAAGCATATTCATGGCAGACTGGTGGGAGTGGCCTTAGATGGGAACATGCCCTGTGCATTATGGGTGTTGGAGTTTTCCTACCTATTTGCCAACAGCATTTCAAAAGCCAATTTATTTATTTACTTTTTCACCTTTCTGCTGTATAGACAGCCAAGTTTATTTGAAAGCCCATTTTTAAGTCACATTGGGATTGGAACATTCAAAATGTTTAAACCAATATTTAATCCCAAAATCGGATTCATCACACCAGTATGGGGACAAGTTTTGCTGTGGATCTGTGTCGATGGCTGTCATGATGATGCCTTCTCAGTCTACTTGACACAATCTCTGCTGACACTTCAGGGATGTGTTGTGGTTGAAACCCTAAAATACAACTAAATGCAATGTGTGTAGTTCGAAATATAGGTAAAACACCTGTGAGAAACCAATACTGAAAATTCCTTCATATTCCTTCATATACTGAAATATTTCTTCATACTGAACTTTCCAAAAATGAATAAACATCTTTCATCCTTTATATTACAGTAGGCATGGAATAGTACAGTGTGCAAACTGCATAGTGTACAATGACTATCTGGAGGATTGTTCTTATTTTAAAAATAGATAAATCATTTTGCATTACACAAATTTTTGGTCTCATTCATATGCATAAATTTGTCTGTGAAGTCTTTGAAACCATGATTAACTGCCAACTTTCCTACTAAAATGTATTATAAATGTCTAAAATGTATTCTAAATTTTATAAAGAAAAAAAATATATAGGAACAACTGAAATCGCACATATGCAAAAATCACATAGGCTACTCTGAGTGACCTTATAATCATGTCAAGAAAGAGTACGGAAAGCTACATTTCGCTCATTTTGAATACTCCAAATACATTTACCATTAGAACAAAGGATAACAAATTTATATGCCTACGCATGTTGTGAATTAGGCATATTTTTGTTGTTGTTGTTGTTGTTTTTGTGAAAAGTTCATCTATGCATACAAATACAAAATAATCCCCAAATAAAACTTATTGTCTTTCAATCCTACAATGATTGAAAAAAAGAACAAAATATGCTAGACTTCAAGACTCAACCCCCCATAGTTCACACCCTGCATGATGGTGAACTGCATAGTGTGCAGTATATACTGTATATTGCCTACTATTTTGAAGTATTTGAAAAAAGTATATAGCATTAATTATTTTAAATTGTATTATGCCATCTCAAACATACCCATGAACTAAATAACAACATTCAAAATTAGCAATAATTTATATCAAACACAAGCAATCTTCTCAAAAAAACAAAAACAAAACAAAAAAACAAAAACGAAAAAAACCATGCAGACCATACATTCAGTTTTGCCAATTTTGGAAGGTCTTTGTGCTGAATCAGGGGCTCCACCTGGAGGAATCCTGCAGCCCAAATATGCTGGCAAACCAACCTGATAAGATGGGAAGAGTAGGTTCATATGATTCACAACCTTTCATTAAGCACTCAATCACTGCCACAATATCTCCCTCTCACTTTTTAATTTACATCACTGCCTTTCCCAAACACATTCATTCATTCAGGGGTATCACTTCAAGGTTATCACTTGCCAAGGCATAGCAACAAATGATTACTTCCCTTGCACAATCCAAGGTGGGAACTTCCAAGGAGAGTATGTTTGATTCTTAGGCTGAACAATCAGGGATGTTGCAAGTCTTTCCTGTAGCAACCTCAGACTGTATCCACTGCTAAAACTTCATAACCAAGACTAAAGAAGTCATATTTTACCTGTGGATGTGAGTCTGTATAGTCCATCAGTTTCATGACTGACTGTCTTTTATAACAAAGTCAGAGTTATAACAAGGTCAAAGATACTTTTTTTTAAAGGAATATGATGTCTTGCTGCTGCTAGCCAAACTTGTTTCCCTATAGAGCTGTCGAAGACGGCACTTTGGGGAATGCCTCCAGTGGGATAGAATCTGAAGCATGTGTGAAACGTAGAGTGGAGTTAGAGTATACTTTATTGTCCTTTACAGGAAATTTGTTTTGTACTCAAAGCTGTAGTAGTACACAATATGCACACACACCAAAAAAACAAACAAACAAACAAACAAACATGCCAATAACTACATCTTGCTATTTAAAATATCAATAGATACAGGTAACAATTATTTTTTTGAAATGGTTGCTCTTACAAAGTGGGACTAGAAAGCATTTCCCTGATGGGAGAAGTTAATACATTGGAAATAAAACATGGCTAGGATCACTCACTATTGTCCATGCATTCTTAAGAACCAACGACTCATAAATGAATTGAAGTGATGTGTACTCTCTTACACCCATAACTTTCGTGCAAGACGTGCAGGACGTGCAAGCTGCAATTTTGATTGAACTGAAAGATTGCCATACCAAGCTTGCATCCCATAATTTAACAGACTACCTAAGAATGCTTGATAAAATAATTGCATAATTCTCTGATTTACACCAAACAACCTAAGTTTTCTTAAACAGCACAATCATTGCTGGAACTTTGAACAGAGATAATTAATGTGGGCTTTCCAAGTAAATGAACAGTCAATGACCACCTCTAGATACTTAGAGGTATCCACCAGTTCAATGATATTATCATAAATGATTACTGGACTGTAATCACATAATCTTTTTGACTACACTATAATTTCCTTAGTTTTTGAAACATTAACAATAAGATGATGTACATTACACCACTGCACAAAATTCTCAATTTTGGACTCCCAATATTTTCTGATCTTTTCCTAACAGACTTAATATTACAGTGTCATCAAAGTATTTGATAATATAGTTATTCTTATTTCTACTACAACAATCATTTGTATATAAAGTGAACAAAATGGGAGAGCATACACAGCCCTGAGGGGCACCAATACTAATAGATTTAACATCAAAAAGTGTATTATTTACTTTTATATATTGAGTACGATTTGTTAAGAAAGAAAAGAGACACTTAATAATGAAATGGTTAACATTACTCTTTACAAGCTTAGACAGGAGTAACTGTGGCTAAAGCGTGTTAAAAGCTGAGCTGAAATCTACAAAAAGTAGTCATGCTTATGCATTAAAGGTTTCTAAATGTTGAAGAGTTAAATGTGTGACAGTGTTAACAGTCCCTATGTGAATTTACATATATATATATATATATATATATATATATATATATATATATGTAAGATATCTTACATATATCTCAACACCACATATTTCGCCAGGCATTTCATAATTATAGATGTTATAGCAATTGTAAACAGTTATCAACTGCACCAGATTTCTTTTTTTTAGGAACAGGTGTAATAATAGTCTTTTTCCATATCGAGGGGACCATATGATGGTCTAGAGATTGCTGGAAGATTGGACCCATTGCTGTGGTTAACTCTTCTGCACACTCCTGCAAAAGATGAGCGGAGATACCATCTGGCCCAATCAATTTCTTTGCGCAGATTTTATGAAATAGTGAAGTGACCTCTTGCTTCCGCTAGATTACTACACATTCAACAGGTTGTAAAATCTCTTCACATTCTTTAATAGGATCATCAATGTCAAACCATATAAATGGTTCTCAGAGAGTTCCACAGATATTTTTTATTCAAGGATGAAATTTAGCTTCTAAATTATAGATTATTCAGTTCCTTTTGGACGACTTTTAACTCAACCTGGTCCTTTTTCATAAAAGCTGCTTTTTTCCTATTGATGCAAGCTTTCACTTCTTGTGTTATTAGGGAACACCATTATTTCCTTTTTAGGGAGTATTGAATATATATATTATTATTATATTAAACAGTTTAGGACCCTCGAATGAAAGACCAGGAGTCAGAAGTGCAATCAATTGAAGAAAATTTTACTGAAGAATAGTTTGTAGTCTCACAAGGAGTTTGTAGGCCGCGCTGCGTACATTCAAATTTTCACAGCAATGATACTCTAACAGAGTCTACTAACTACATCAATACTAAGTCTAAAAAGATTCTAACTGGTTTAGAAAAATTTACAAAACTGGTCATTTTCCACACATGGGTAGATAGTCAGAAACATATCTGCTTCCATCATGATGCTGACAGTCAGATCCTGAACTTAGAAAGATAAATGTTGATTAATAACTTAAAAGATAATATATTCCAGAATCTATACACACATACACACACACACACACACACACACACATATATATATATAGGCTATTGAGAGGCTGTGACTAAACTTGTTGGGCATCTTTCAGAAGGACAGGACTTTCCTTATTGATGTCCCGCTTTCACCTTCTGGCCTCTTTGGCGACACCGTAAATACTGTTGTTGAGAGGTTTCAGGAGGCAAAGAGACAGTCAGCCGTTTTTAGACTATCCATTCCCCGCCGTTGCTCTTGATCCTGGGGCTGCTGCCAGGGAGCAGCCCCATACATCAGCTGCCAGCTCCTCACACCTACAGCGAAAAGCTTAGGAGTTGAAACAACACTCTCAACTGAAGCCTTCTAAGCAGAAGATAGATGTGCGGACTATCATTCAGGTGAGGAATGCTTCGGGGAAGAGGTCATAACTCTAAGTGACAGCAATTAGCTCCTTAGAGCCATCGGGAAATCGATATCTCCTTCCCGTCGCCTCGTGCGCTTTGGGACGCATCGGTTTCCAGTAAACGTAAATCGCAGTGTCCGCCCGAAGTCGTTGTGCCCCTGTCGAGTTTGCTCCCTTAGATGACGCCTGTAGAAAAATTTGCTTGGTTTTCGCCAGCCACTTCAGGGCACCAAACCTATTATGCACATAACACCCGAGGTCAGTCTCGAGAGACCGATACCCCTAGTAGAGTATGTAGAAACTTGAAGGAGTCTTCCCAGTATATCCCAGTGGGTCCTGCGCAAGGTGGAAAAAGGTTACAGAATTCAATTTGACTACAGTCTGCTGAAATTCACTGGGATGGTGTGAAATATGTTCAATCCCAAGCAGGGTCAATAATGGATCTAGAAGTTGAATCCATCTTAGTGAAGGAGGCCATAGAATGTATTCCTCCTCGGGAGACAGAGGCCGGGTTCTATAGCCAGTACTTCATAGTTCCGAAGAAATATGTAGGGCTGTGTCCCATTATAGATCTTAGGGTGCTGATCTTAGGGTGCTGATCATTCTCTGAGATTGAGGTTCAAAATGTTAACTGTCCTTATTATCAAGAGTCAAATCAGGTCAGAGGACTAGTTTGTCATGATAGATCTCAAAGGCACGTATTTCCATATATCCATCCTTCCTCAGCACAGGAAGTTCTTAAGTATCACTTTCGGGGAAAAACATACCTATACCAGGTTCTTTCGTTTGGCCTAGCATTATCTCCTAGCACCTTAACGAAGTGTATGGATGCAGCAATGGCTCTGCTGAGACTCCAAGGCATGCGTAAACTCAACTCAGTTGGTAGTTCGGCATTGAGATGTTGTTCTTCACCAATATAAGGAGCTTAAGGGTTAGTGTAGCACTATACGATGTTGTGGGCATAGTTATCTCCTGCTCGTATAGAGACCATCTTGACCACAGTCAGCAACATCAAGCTAGGCCAAGCCATCACTGTCAAATACTTTCAGAGGGTGCTGCGTCTTTTAGCAGCAGCATCCAACATAATACCTTTTGATCTGCTGTACATGAGACCCCTGCAGTGGTGGCTCAGGACCAGTAGGTTCTCCCCCTGAGGGGAAACCCGTTTCGCATGACCAAAGTAACACACAGATGCCTTCATTCTTTGGCTATGTGGAAAAAACCTGTCCCAGGGTCCTGTCGTCCAGGCCAGGGTTCCTGTTTGGGAACTGGTCGTGGTTCTTGAGGGGTTATCCATGGCACCCTTTGAACTGGGGTAATCGCAGCCTAATGGTGAGGGAGTTGGGCTTTTAACCTGAAGGTTGCTGGTTTGATTCCCATGCTGGCAGGAATTGAAAGTGGGGATTGTGAAACAGCACTCTCTCCACCTTTGATACCATGACTAAGGTGCCCTTGAGCAAGGCACCTAACCCCTTATTGCCTCACTTGTAAGTCGCTTTGGATAAAAGTGTCTGATAAATGTAAATGTAATAGCTTTCTTGCTAACTAGTATGTCCCTCAAAATAGTTGGGGACCTGCAGGCTCTCACTGTTTCTCCCTCTTGCCTCAAGTTCGCTCCTGGGACAGTTCAGGCCATTCTCTACCATAGGCCAGGCTAAGCACCAAAGGTGCCATCTAATGTACCCCCCCCCCAACTTTAATTAGGTATTATAGCTTGGATCTGCCCTCCACGCTGGGTTCTCAAGTCCTTTCATCCTGAGTTGTGCCTAACAATCTTCACACCAAGACAGGCACTAGTCAGTGTGGCATAGTGGGAATTTAGTTCCCTCGAACTAAGTACGAGTTGTCTCGATAGGGACTGTCTCGGTTTATGACTGTAACACTTGTTCCCTGAGAAGGGAACGAGACGCTGCGTCCCTTTGCCATACCTCCTGAGTGTCTGAGAATGACTTGCTTCGACCTATCAGAAGCTAACTCTGTTCTGTGCCGGATCCCCTTTGTAACTTCCAAGTACGCTGTCACATGTTACATCATGATGCAACACCGATCGAGATTGGACTATTTCCACATGTGCTTCAGACACTATCACACTGGAGGCGTTTCCCAAAGTGTCATCTTTGATGCAGTGTCTTATTCCCTTCTCTGGGAACAAGGGTTACAGCTGTAACCCAAGGCATTTTGCTTGTTAATGCTTGCAGAATATTGCATTTGTGATATGTTGGAAACATTGAATCATTTTATAGAATCGGTTCATCCTAAATGGTTCTTTATCTTATGTACAATTGTAAAGTCTGATTCAAAAAAAGATTCACTTATTCAGTCACATAAATTTTAGTGCATTTTAGATTTTTTTTTATTGTTGTGATGAAGTGTTATGATTGTAATATGATTTTAATCATATTAAGTAGCCTATGATTTAATCTGAATAGCTTGTAGTGTAGCTAAGTACTGAGTACTGTCCCTTCCAATTCTTTCTAAACTGTGCTTTAGAACCATAGGAGAGAAAGATGGATTTGGGAACCACTTGATTTGTAGGCTACTGTTGTGTTCATATATAATTCAGTGGCATTACAGCAATAGAATAGGACATAGTTTTGAAAGAGAAACAAAAAAAATGAGGCACAAATTTTAAGCTCTTGTGTTTATAAAGCAGAGCCAAGTCACAGATTGAAATGATTTATGAGCAACTATGCTTTTTTCCTGCTCAACTTTCAGAGGTTTGGAAGTCCAATACCCCAATCACTCTCTCTGACAACATACACTCAACTCTCTTTATGTCTATGCAAATTGTGAATTTGAGATCTCTGTTCATACATACCATGATCTCTTTCCAAGACGAGCGGTCATGCACTTCAAAGGAATCAGAAGGGCTTATCACAGCTTCAGTGTGCCCCTCTATTTATGAGGCAGGCAAGAAATCATGTGACACATATTAAGTGCCAAGAGAGCTGTTCACAGCAGAAACCAAAGCAAGATCTGAGATATCTGGGGTTAAGCCGATATTCCTGGCAAAAGAGCACTACAATACATCTTAGCCCTCACGTTCTTTGTACTCAATCTAATGAGCAGTTGGCACAAAATAAGCCAGAGAGACTTTCTTTCTCAACAGATATTTTTGACTGTCATGCATTAAAGTGCAGAGAATGGGCTGGCAGTGAGGTGGACATTCAGTCACGGGTAGCTCTATGATGAAAAAGAATACATATTTTATTTCTGTTCTGATCAGTTATGCTCTCGTGTAATGCAGCATGAAAGGAATCCACATATGATGACAATGATTTGCTCACCACATCAGTCACAGAAAAATCATGATTTCCAAACTCTGATGAGTGAATCCTGTGCCTAACATAAAATTTTAGCCCACCATATATTACATTTAGATGTAAAATCAGTTTTAGATTATGTGCTTTGGCATACGCCCCAAAGTATAAAGGGGCTGAAATTTCTTTACTTTTGTGCACATTATTTCAGTGCAAAAAATAATTAATAAATATATCACACACTTCTGTTTCATTAAATCTCTTTGAGCACTTCTCAATACTAACTGATGCATCCTGGTTTTCTTGCTCCTCTTTCCTCCAGTGGCCCATGATCCGAAAAAAATCAATAAAAAAAGTCTGCCATCATGAAAGATATATCAATTCTCTAAATGCACTTCTCTAAATGAACTCTCATTCCTTGCTTCCTCGCAGTGCATTAAGAGAATTGCTTTCTGTGGTAATCAACAACTTGTCACAAATGCTGCAGTCAAACTTGTTTTGAACTCAGATTCCTTTAAGAGGACCTCATAATATGGCTGATAAACATATTTTCTATAGTTTATAAGATGCTTACAGAAAAGTCACATGTTCATAACAAATAAGTTCTCTTAGATACAGGCATTCAATAACAACGTCAACAAAGGTGTTTTCATGAAGAATGACGAGCCTCTGCTAATGATGATCATGTAAATTCTGAAACATAAGCTTTCTATGTTTTATGAAGCCGATAGAAGATTAATGAACTTGCTTTAAGCACAACATTCACTTGAAATATTTTAATTAGTCTGCTGTCTCAGCTCTGGAGGTTGTCTAACAGATAAAATAAAAAATGCAAAGACAGAGCACATTTGATCCAAGCACATTGATTAACAAGTACTAGATTTTTAACTGGGGCTAGGGCTGGCAAACTTATAACTCCTGTTTTGAAGACGTTACACTGGCTCCCTGTTAAATACCATAGATTTTAAAATCCTAATGCTTACATATAAGGCTCTGCATGGTCTCGCTCCACAGTATCTGGCAGATCTTTTAAGACCTTACTTGCCAATCCGCAACTTACAATCTTCTCAGCATGGTCTTTTAGCTGTTCCCAAAACACAGTTACGATTCAGGGGTGACAGGGCCTTTTCAGCGTATGCTCCAAAACTGTGGAATTCTCTCCCAATTGACATTTTTATTGTATTGTTTTGTGATTTATTTCTTGTTGAATTTATTGCATATTGTCTTATTGTGGTGTTTTTCAACTTTTTTTTCAACTTTTTAATGCATTATTTAAAATAAATGTATTATTATTATTATTATTATTATTATTACTATTACTATTATAGAAAAACAAGCAGTTTCAGGTTTCAGGGCTGAATATCCATTGTGTGTGTGTGTGTGTATATATAAACAGCACATAGATTGGATTCACAGCAGTCCCATGTACTGTGTGGTCTGAAAACCTCTCTGTGTGTAGCAGCATTATATCATGTGACTGTGATGTCATACTACAAACATTTGGAAAAAATTAATGTTTTAAACCTAACTCATGGTGGCCCCTGTCTAGTGAATATATAAACTTAATTTAGAATGTAGTGGGCCGTTACTTCCATGTGTAATATGCATGACGGTACATAAACACTGGGGCTGCCATTGATTAAAATTGCTAATCAAAGGAATGACATGATGTGCTGATTAATCAAATGAATTGCTTATTTAAATATTTGAGAAGAAATGTCCTTTTCATACAAAATTTAGCTTTATATACTAATATATTGTTGAACATTTTAATACTTTTAATAATATAATATAATATAATAAATTATTATAATTATAATATAATAATTTATATAATAATGATAACTAGATATGTACATTTTCTTAAGAAAATATGAGTGATGGTCAAATATGAGTGGCGCCTTGAGTCAAAAAATGTTAGCATGATTATCATATTTTTAACAAAATGCTAACATGATTAGCATGTTTATAACATCATGCTAGCACCATTAGCATGTTGTTAACAGTGATATGCAAGATGCTAACATGATTAACATGTTGCTAGTATGTTTTCACAATTTTGCATGTTTCTAACATGATGCTAATATGATAACATGAATAACATGGGGCAAACATGATTATCATATTGCTAATTTGTTTTACTTAGCATTTTTGACATGTTTTAACACTTAGTTAATCGCTATTATCATTTAGTTATAGAAGGTTACTCCCAATGAGTGGCAGAAAGACTGAGCGGCAGCATTGGTTCTCAGCGTGAATGCCGCGAAAAACACACAAGAACTATACAAGTTTTAGGACTGGACTGGATATACATAACAGTGAGAAAAGTGATCACCCAGATTTAGACCTACTTATATAGTATTTATGTGAAGCGTTCACAGGCAAATATGCTTTTTTCACCTATTAAATCCAGTCATGCAGCAGCTCCTTTGCCACTCAGTCCGGGAGAGGGAGTTCTGGCGGGAAAGTGACGTCAATGCATACCCTCTATTCACTGCTAGAATGTGTAGCAGATTGGAATTGCTTTTTGCTAGCGTGAGTCAACAGAGCCATATCTATACTATGTTCTGATGCAGAGATTTAGGTATTGGTAAATGGTTGCTAGGGCACTCTGTTTGGTTGCTGGGGAGTGGCTTGGTAGCTGCCAATGATGATATTCCAAAGGCTGCTTGCCAGTATAAATGATTAAACGAAGCCCCATGCCTCTACGACATTCGGATTTGAAGATATATCTCTTTTGGTTTGGGTTGCTAAAAGAGGTTACCCACTCACGTTATTCTGATCTACAGATATACCTCTCACCTTGTTTCAATGGAAGTCTATTGGGTGGCTGCTAGGGTGCTGTAACTGGTTGTTAGGGCTTGGCTATGAAGTTGAAATGTCAGTATTATTTATTGACTGCTTGCTAGGTCGAGTAAAATGAGCCCACCCCAAGTCTCTATGACATTCTGATGTGGAGATATGATGTCACAAATTTTGTTGCAAGTCTAAGGGATTTTTTCAGCCACTTTTTCCTCCGGCGAGCAAACATTGTACGCCCAAACGCTCAATAACCTGCCCGATTTGACACCTCATTCATGGGTCTACAACAAACTTGTAGGACAAGTTATGCGCCAATGTTTTGTATGGAAGAAGAAGAAGAAGAGGAAATCCGTGAGATGACAATAGTGTGTTTCACCTTTCAGGCAAGCACCATTGATAATAAAGGAAACAGCTTAAAGAGCTATTAATTACAGGAAACAAGATAAATCGAAAGAAAAATTGGATACAGAAAGGGAAGAATATTACTCAGAAGGAAACTTGACAAATGCAATCTGTCAAGAAAAATGGGAAAAAAAACAAAAAAAACCCCAGAATACTTAAAATCAGATGGGAGAGGATTCCTTAAGATGTTTTCGGAATACGAAAGATGAGTTTTCAAATGTTTTTTGAAGGCAGAGAGGGAAAAGGCTTTACTGAGCTTCTGGACAATATGTTGACCATTACTTAACATGCAGTTCTGCGTTGATGTGACATAGCAAACCTCAAGGTGGTGATCGAATTATAGTTTGTAGCTAACTATTATTTATTTTTGAATGAACTATTATTTTAAGGTTGGCATGAAAGGGAAGATGCGATTGTCTTTTCTTCCCTATTATGACATATATCCGAGTGAAGCTACTTCTTGAATAATAATAAATGTAGGGCTGCACTTGATTTTGTACATTGGGAAATGATTGGATGGTTGTGGTTTACTTTTGGTCAATCTCATGTGAGTGACAAGTTGATCCCGTCCTCACGCCAGTAAACACATCATCAGAGAAGAGAAGAGATGTCACTGTAAGGGTAGTGGAAGTTATTTCGATAACAGATTACGAGAACACATGATTTTAAAATAAATAAACAATGACGTGCATGGATAAATCATTTACAGTACTGGCATGAACTTTATCACGTAACATGTTAACTGAGGCCTGTAGAGTCTGAGGTGTAGTTCTTGGGTTGTCTGCAATTTCTCTGAGCGTTACACGATCTGATCTTGGGGTGAATTTTCTGGTACGTCCACTCATGGGAAGATTTGTGTCTGTTGAATGTCTTCCACTTGTGAATAATCTTCCTCACTATAGAATGATGGACTTCAAATCATTTGGAAATGGGCTTATAACTCTTCCCAGATTGATGGCAGCAATAATTGCTTCTCTAAGATCATTGCTGATGTCTTTCCTCCTTGACATTGTGTTAACACACATCTGAAGGCTCCAGACCAGCAAACTGCCAAAACTTATGCATTTATAGAGGTGGTCACACTTGGTGATGATCAGTTAATCAAAGGTATTTGATTAGCAGTGTCTGATCATTACCCTTTTAATTCCTATGTTAACAGTAAGGGTGTCCTAAGTTTGTCACCCATGGCTTTTCCATTTTGGCTTTATTTTTGCTAAAGAAATAATGACCTGGTGTGATATGTCATGTGTTTTTGTTTTATTTTCCTTTTTCTTTTAATTATGCTCTGATACAGAAAATCATGGAATTGAATAGGGTGTCCTAATATTTTCACATGACTATAATATACACTGCAATATTCTATTAAAAAACGAGAATGGTTCAATTGCAAAAATAAGGACATTTTCCAAACACGTTTCCTGAAATCTTCTCCTGTCTTTCATTGGTTGCACGAATCAGATAGTCCTATCCCAAATTTACATTATTATTTGAGGTTGAAACAGTAGAATATAGGCTTTTAACATTGAAAAATTACACTCTTCAATTTTGAAAATATGGATCTGAACTGCTTGGAATTTTCTCTATGATCCAGGAACACCCAAAGTCTTTTAAAAAGGTTATCTGAAATTCACCAATGCACTGGAACCAGAGGTGATCCATCTTAATTTTAATACCAAAGTATCTGTCATGAACGAGTTCTTTTTTTTTTTTTTGTGCCGAAACTCTGTTTGTAGGTCTGCTGCATAGATAGCGCTGCCTCTGTTCCCTGGATCTTAAATCACCGGCTCTTCGCTTTGTCTCCAGCACTCAACACCTCCATATAAAGTGAGAGCGATATTCTGCTGGCAGCCAGAAGCCGGTGAGCTGATGGCCTCTTTATTTGCTCAAAGCAGTTCATCAGTCCCCGGGCTAAACTCCTGTCTGCACGTGGACGTCACATACAGGTAAAGTCAACCATGAGTCATTTATGAGTCCACATGTGGGGGATCAGAGCCAAGGACAAAGTCAAGCCTGCATTTGTATTCTGCTTTCAACTGAGCTCATCCCAGAAGAAGTTTATAGACAAGCGAGTCCACCAGGTGATGTAATTCCTTAGAGAAATCAACTGATTGCCGAATGTGACAGCAGTGTCTCTTTTGGAAGTTTGTTTCTGGATCACACCTGGGGGAACTGGTGGGCGGAAGAAGAGCCGTCATTTCCAGGAAACATGGAACATGATGAATTCCATCACAATAACCACATTCCCACATCCCGGGCTCAGTAACACATGAGCCGCCCCTGAGTCAAAGCTCAGGGGTGAGTGGAGACATGTCCAGATCTGGAGACAGTATGTCCAGGCAGGGCGTGACTGATTCACTGTGTTATCTATGGTCATGCCTGGCTCTCTGTCTTGGAATGTTTTGGAATGCACAAAAATCACCTACAGCACAAGAACATTGATATATTTCTAAGAAAAACACTTTTCATCTACAATAATTTTGAACTTAATATTCAAAGATAGCTTACCTCTGTGTGTGTGTGTATATATATTATATATGCTAGACAGATTCCGCTGTATAGGCAAAAGGCCACAGTTTTAATTATTTTATATTATTTTATATTATTGTTATATAGTTATATTAATTTATAATAATATTTTGGGATATTGCATGATATCCTGACTGCTCAAATTCAAATTTAAATTGACTTGACACTTTGGGTGGTTATGGCCCAGGACATTTCTGTTTCTGTGCATGTATTTCTAGTTAAAGTTTTGAGTTTCTCTCATGACCAAATTGCCTTTGAAAAGACACCCAGATTCTTCACTCCAAAAAAAGATTCCGATGCATTCCATGATGCTTCTACTATCACCATTAAATCACCAGTCCCTCAGCTCGTTGACCCTTCCACAGTCTCCATAAATCAGACGGCTAATGAGATCTGACCCGCTGATGACTGGCACAGCAGCAACTGAAAAATGCTCCCTTTTGTCTCACCTGCTCTCACCTCAGGGCTTTAAATCTTCTGCTCCATGTCTCTGCCGCCTATCTCTCTGATGACCTGACTGACAGGCTCCACAGAGACTCCAGCAGCAGGGGCGAATTGGGCCTAGAGAGAGACAGAGAGAGAGAGAGATTACAGACTTCTGCTGCCCATGTGTATCTATCTGGCTGACAGGCTAATACATGAGCATTCATTATGAAAGTGAAGCATTCTGGAGAGATATAACAGAAAGAGGAATGAGGTGTGCCTGTCGGGTTAGACAGCAAAGGGAATCTAAGATTCAAAGATGATGACACCATCAGGAACTGGGATGGACTAAATCATACAGGAACAGGACTAAATTAAAATGAACTTCCTGTTTAATTCATGCATAGCTACACATTTTTAATCCACATTTGGTCTAAAACTGAAATGTCCAAGTGCTGTTTTAAAGGTAGATGTCTCTGCAGCCCTTGGACATTTCAGTTTTAGACCAAATGTGGATATACCTGTGTTATTTGCCAATTCATGAAGAATCGCTTGTTTGTTTTCCTCACTTGTAAGTCGCTTTGGATAAAAGCGTCTGCTAAATGACTAAATGTAAATGTAAAACAAAATGCAAAATAACAATTATGGCAAAAAAATCTAAATCAAAATGAAGAAAAAAAAATATTAAAATGATGTTTCATGCAGGGACTTCTGGGATTTTTTTTTTTTTTACTTTAATTAATTTCTCATTTCTATTAATAATAAAAAAAAATTACCAATATTTTACTGTACAAGTATTCAT
The DNA here is from genome assembly GCA_038088235.1 of Zacco platypus. NCBI lineage: Eukaryota > Metazoa > Chordata > Actinopteri > Cypriniformes > Xenocyprididae > Zacco > Zacco platypus. The sequence continues at coordinate 21,400,628 of CM076078.1, read as the reverse complement.
GGAAAGTACCAAATGTATATGTATGCAAAGACTGTGTATATGTGACTAAATTTCTTTCTTTTTTATGTATGTGATTCACACTGACGCTTTTGAATCCATTAGTCTAGAGCTGGACCTACATCAGTGTATGGACCGCTTGTGCCTCCTGAATGCTGGCTGGACTGGATGTGTAGTTGACAGCGATTTAATCGTGTCGTAGTTCATCATCTCAGAGTGAAAACTCAACAGATCTGTTGATGGAGAGGCACATGTAAACAAATCCGCTGTTTCCTGTGAACGCTGACTACACCGCCAAAAATATGTGTACAAGCCTGCACGCTTTCATCCTCACACACTCAAACTCTCACACACATAGAGACAGTACACACACACACAGAACAGTTTCAATTTATTCCAATTCTGTGCAGCGTCTTCCAGTTTTTCTTTCGAGAAGCTAAAAATATGTTTTCAGATACTTGTCAGCCAAGGCAAATATGAAAACATAAACATGAAAACAAGCGCTGTGAAAGACACATAGACAGCACAGATGCCTGGAGACTTTCTGCTGATGATGAACTTCTGCTGGTGTTGCACTCATCTCAAAAGTTTTTAAGGGTGTTGAATGAGCCTCCAGGTCTGGCCCCTGAACAGGACAGGAAGACTTGAATGGCGCAGTCGGGTCAGTGCTTTCTGTCCTGCAGGAGAGATTGGAGGGTCGGCTGTCATGAAGCAGTGGAGGGTAAGTCTTTAGGGAAGCATGACCTGTTCATCAGGTTCCTTAGAGGCACCAGGAGGTTGAATCCTCCTAGGCCACACCTTATTCCCACATGGGATCTCTCTGTTGTCTTGCTGGGCCTACAGAGAGATCCCTTTGAGCCACTGGAGTCAGTCAAGCTAACGGCCCTCTCATTGAAGACAGAGCTCGCTTCCATCAAGAGGGTGTGGGACCTGAAATGTGCCTTGAATTTAATCCTGAAATCCATAATCCTGAGACCCCGGCTGAACTACCCCTTTTAGAGATCAAGTGGTGAACTTGTAAGCACTGCCTTGAGACAAGGCAGACCCAGTCTTATCATTGCTGTGTCCAGTACACACCCTGCATATTTACTTGGGCCGCACACAGAGCTTTAGAGACAATAAGCAGCTCTTTGTCTATTTTGGGGGACAGCAAAAAGGGGAAGGATGTCTCCAAACAGAGGATGGCCCACTGGATCATGGATGCTATTGCCTTGGCATATTAGACACAGGGAAATGTGCCCTGCCCCTCTGGAGTCCAGGGCACACTCCATGAAGAGTGTTGCATCCTCCTGGGTGCTAGCTAACGGACATCTGCAGAGCAGCGGGCTGGGTGACACCTAATGCCTTTGCAAGATTTAACAATAATCAAGTTGAGCCAGTTTCGTTTCGTGTGTTGTCAGGTACACTGCGGGTGACTGGCTGGGTGCTCCGCTTGCACATAGTGCCTTTCTCCTCCCCTAATGTGCTAACATGTACTTTTTGTCGACGTGAGTTCCAGAGTCCGGCAAATCCTGGATCTATCTTACTTTTCAGCAACCTGCGGCAGTTGATTTCAGAGGAGGAATTTGATACCAGGCCCAGTACTTATAATGCATGCACCTTTGATCAGTCCGTATACTGGAGCTAGGTGCCCATATGTAGTGATTCTCTGATGGTAATCCAAAATGATGAATGCCAATGATACAGTTTCCGTGATAGTAAACCTGTGTCTTGCTGCCAGTCTCTGCATTTGTTGTAGTTCCCCCCTTACCAGTATTTACTATATGGCACATGTTCATTAGCCACAGCCAATGAGCTTGCTGCTCAACATTTAAATAGCTGGTTAGAGTTTCCTAGCAGTTTGCAGCAGGTTTCAGATTTCAGATTTCCTCTGAAACCCTCCACCTTCCCCAGCTCCACCTGTATAAGTCCAGTATGGGTAATTCTATATAGTGTGTGCTATTTGTACAACAGTAGTAAATCTTGGATTCCACAGCAGCGTATCGGTGTTTGTATTGACAGATGCGAATACCTGTTGCTCTGCAGCAGCAATAATCAACAGCAGTACCAATATCATCAGCAGAAGCAGCATGGAAGATTTGTCTTTAACATCTCGCCTGTAGTCCAGACAGTGCGTGTTCAAAAAAAGTTTCTGGATTCCAAGCACAGTTCAATCAAGGTAGTAATTCCAATGATGGTTTTTGTTCTGCCTCAAGGGGTTTGTTTCCTCCAGCTGATTATTGACTTTTGTCTTTGGTATCTCTTCTTTTGTGCTGTCATCTGTCACCAGTAAATGGCCCCTCTTAAACAGAAATGAGACATTTCTCTGTAGTGTGCAACATCCACATGCATGGCTAATTTTTATGAACCGCTCGTATGAAATAATGGCCAATTTTGATCTGCCATTTTGATCTTGATTCAGTCGATTAAACATATTTAGTTACACAACCTTATTTGCTGCAAAATATTTGCCATTTTGTCTAGTTGACTAAATGCTCTGAATTATGAAATATGCATCTCAAAACCCAGGCTGATTGACAAATATGTCTGAACTCTGTCACCATGATGCAAGATTTTGCCGACTTCACACTCAAAGACTAATGACAGCATGTCAGCAAAAGAAACATTAAAGGACTCATGTCATGAGGAACTAAATTTTAAACAGTGCTGAAAGTGGACCGGTATGCACATGTACGCAATAGCGGGACTTCTGTATTTTAATCCGTAGCATTTTTTTTTTTCACTTCAAGAACTGGATAAAAATAGTATTACTAGGCTATAATAATAGTACTATGCTAACGTTTTGTTATTTTCAAAACTAAAATTCATACTTCCGAAAAATGCTGACATCATACAGATGAAAGCATTTAAACAAAAAACCACCAAAGACTTTTATTTAGAATGTAATGCAGTTTTGCAAAGAAAGATCCAGTATAGTTTTTAACTGCACCATCCTTCAAAAACAGTTGAAACCATATTGGACAGCAAACCTGCACCTCATGAATTAGTGCAGCACAGCACTGTATCTTATTTCGCATGCAAAGAGGGTGTTTACATAAAAGTCTACAGCAGCAAAAAGCTGCCTGTTTCATAACTAAAGGTCAGAGACAGAGTGGAAAATGGTCTAAATTATGACTTTCTGGCGCAAAAACAAACTTTAGCATTATAAGTGGACCCCAGGGAAACAAAATAGTTGTTAGTTGTTGCAACATTTGCCATTTCAACTGGACGACTGAACGCTTTATGAAATATGCATCACACACTAATCAATATGTTAAAGCTCTGCATGCTTGGTAATTTCTTCAAAAATATTACTTGGAAAGAAATTTTAGTGGGCTGTTTTCTATTTCATATTTATTTTATTTTCCAATTTACAACATGCCAAACTAGCCTAATTAAATTTACAAATATTTAAACTAACTTTCTCTTCCTCTGTCTGTCCTGCTTCACTTTCCCTCACTTCAGTCCTGTGAGAGTTTCAAGTCTGTACCTCGTATTATTGATGGAGATGATGAGCACGCTCAGAGAGAAACAACGATGAGAACACCACCTGTATCCATAAACACATGTGCACGCACATCCCACAGGTCGAAGAGGTTTAGTGGACGTATCAATGACAAACACTTTCGACAGTTTCCTAATTGTTTTACTGCTCAAGTTAAGGGAGAGGCAGTCATTGACTCCTTTATCAAGAGGCCGTTGAGTAACGACCAGGCCCTGTGAAAGCCAACATACTTCCCAACAGCTCCCGGGGTGAAGGGGCCTCAAGGAGAACCAGGTTTGCAGTAATCATCGACTTATTCACTAAAACAAAAATGATGGCTTTATTGGTTTACTGTCAAGGGCCAGAGCCTTTGAGCCGGATTTATTTCTTTCTGAAGTAACCAGCAGATAAGATATCTGTGAAAGCACCATCTCTATATGACCAGTGATGTGTACACATGTCAGCATGTTTTTGTCTTATGAGACATTCAGAGCCTTTAATTACACTTTGTGTCAGTGACGATGCTGTTAATCAACGGCAGGAATTGATCAGAAAGTATTTTGAGCTGAAGAGACATACTTCAATGGCTCTCCTTGACATGCTGAACTCTTGATGGTAAAAAGGGCTTTTCAAGTGAATTATTTGTTAAAAATGGAGTACCAATAGATACATTCTGCTGGAAACCTTAAAGGAATAGTTTGCCCCAAAATCAAACTGTCATCATTTACTTAACCTCATGTCACTCCTCATGGAACACAAAAGGAGAGTTTTTTATAGTGACCAGAATGTTAAAGATTTCTCCAAATTTCCACTTTTTCATCCTGAATTTCTCTGGTGTCCCACACAAACTAAAAGAATGAAAGTTAAAATATATATTTATAATTAGAGAAAAGAGATTCTGTGACCAACTTCCATGTAACCATTTTTTTTTTGTTTTTACTGACCACTTTAAACTCTATAATACATTCAATGCATCCCGCATATGCAATTTTCATGACCAACATCATTTAGGTTATCTCAGGTAATGCGGCTCAAGAATTGCTGGTCTTTAAAATCTGCAGGGCTGATATCGCAGTATGATTACAAGGAGATTTAAAGCAGCACTGGAGCAGACACACTGCTGAGACTGTGATAACCACACTAATCTTTGTGCAAACTCATTACCTCTATGCACCAGTATGCACCTCATATAGAACACAGGCTGTATAGAGTCCACGAAGCTTACTGAGTCATGTGAGAGAATTCGCACCGTGTCTGGTCATATGTGCAATATCAAGCATAAACAGAGTTACAGTTTATATTCAGCCATATTCCTTATCACATTACCTTTCTCTATATGTTTTTTTAACCTGCATAATTTAGTTTTTCATCTGACCCTTAGAAAGACAGACCTTCTCATGATATGACCCATTTAAAGTGGTCCTGTTGTGACCATTTAAAGGGTCCTAATTTTATTTTGGAATCAATTTACATCCAAGGATTAAGAAAACTTTCATTTTCTCATAATATGCACATCACCTCATTTCTCAATGATACTGAAAATGGTTTGTTTGAAGATTCAGTCTCTCTAAACTCCTTCTTTCAGCAACTCCAATGAAGACCATAGGCTGGCATTATGCAAATTTGTTACATTGTTACACAGGTATGTAACAGGAAGTGAGACTGGAATTGCTGATGACTCGATTCTTTTAGGAGACAACAACTTTATTTGTTCTGCATTTTGATCTTTAAAACTTTTAGATTCACAAACATCTACACAACGCATGAAAAGTAATACTCAAAAAAGCATAATAGGGGCACTTTAATTCACGGTGCCTTTTTTCCCCCCGCCATTTTAAACTTTAACAAGGACTCTGTGAGGACTAGTGCAAGAGAAACAGGAATTTTAATCCTCTTTGTGCCTCTCTCAGCTATGATTAATCTTTTCAATATTAGGCACGATGAGAAATAATCGGTCTGAAAGGGCCCTCGTCTACCCAGGAGGAGGAAAATTCATTTTTTGAACTAGCTGTGGATGAAAGTCATACTTTAAGCTGAGGGGGGGAAAAAACTGAATGTTTGCTTGGTTTCTTCAGAAGCAAAGACCTCTGAGCATTTATTTGCTAATTCTTCTTGTTAAGAAAATCCAAAAAGTTTGGTTCGGATATCTGGAAATGTTCCGCTATTGCAAAGTGTCAAATCAATTGAAATTAAATAGCCTCTGTTCTTGTAAGTGTTGCTGGCTGCCTTCAGAAAGTATTGGCAAAATAATGTAGTCTAATTTGTGAAATCAAAGAACAAAGGCAGTGTTGATGAGACCATGCCAAAGTTGAGTCTGCATTTCCCACTCACAGAAGGTTATTGGATGGACACCTGCGTGTGGCGCTGCCACTGAGCTGTTGAGATCCAAAGCTAAAATCACAGACACTTAGCGGATACACAGTGCTGATGATTGTTCAAAGGCCACAGAGGACTGTATTCTTAACCCCAGCATTTCCTGGAATGTGGTTGGGAGCTGAAGGCAAGCACGTTTTTTCCATGTCCCTGAAATTCCATGGCTTTGTCATATCCCCCACTGCAGTTGAGCACAGTAAATGCACTCAGTTTTCAAGTTTGAATTATACAACTACATTTTATAATCCATCAAAAACAAAGTATCCCAGATCACGAACATTCTGACACAGAATGACATTCCTAATGCTGGTCGCTGGAGACCTTCAGCTATCTGCCCTCACCAGATTACAGTATACTAACATGAAGGAGGTGGGTAACAGCACACCTCAGGGTCTGGAGAGATATTAGAGGCTTTCAAACAACGTGTTGATTGACTGCTTCCAGTTCTGAGGGTGTAAATCCCTTTGGCAATGTATAAGGGTGGAACCAGAGGACTGGAGGTCATCTGAGGAAGTGTCACATGATTCTAACCAACAGGGAAGACATGAGAAGATAGTGAATAGTTGCATGCATTATTTCAGCACATAACCTTGTAGTTTATTCACAATTCTTCAGTTTGATTTCAAACATACGTTTTACTTATGCTGATTATTTAATCAAATTAATCTCAAATAACAATTAAAATTTGCATACAAAAGCTTCTATATTACATAAATATAGCAAACACTGAATGCTACTTTGCAAATAAATATATTTAAATAAAAAATGTAAATATAAACTATAAAAAATACTTTATTTGATACAATTTACAGTAACACATAAATATTGTAAATTATTATTAAAATAAAATTTCAATACATTTTAAAACTTAATTTAAGCTAAATTTACTCCAGTCTTTAATATCACACGATCCTTCAGAAATCATTCTAATATGCTGATTGTCTGCTCAAGAAACGTTTCTTAATACTATCGATGTTACTGTGAAACTTTTTTTCAGGATTCTTTGATGAGTAGTTCAAAAGTTCTAAAGAACAGGATTTATTTGAACCAGAAACTTTTGTAACATTATAAATGTATTTACTGCCACTTTTGATCAATTTAATTCGCCATTTCTGAATAAAAGCATCCCAAAAATGTACTGACCCCAATCTTTTGAAAGGTATACATTAACTCCCCCGCATCCTCCACTACCTAGCACTCAGAACTGCAAGCTGGGGAAACACCCTGAGCAAATTTTTTGTGAGCCCTAATTTGTACCATTACTGGATTTGCATAATTCCTGGAGTTTAATAACAAATAATGCTGACAATCTGTGCAAATAAACAATGCTATCAATTCCCTCCTTGAACGTGCCTGTAGGCTGCAGGGATGATGTCCATTGAAATTTACCCTAAACATGACTGTCCTCTACTGGCCGCAGACACCTTGGGTATGACAGCCTTGATGTTTTTCTGGCTCAACTGGTCTTTTGTATCATTTATAAGCAAAATTATTCAGGGAAAAGGGTGCAAATATGAAGTTGATCTTTTGATATGCTCTGCTTTCATTAAAAGTGACTCCATATACATTTTACAGAATATGTAAATATATCAGTGAGGTTTTAGCTAGATAGTGAGCGACTCTGTCTGAGAGTTTAGTACACCACAGGATGAAATGAACTGAAATGAGCCAGATTGTCTAGTCAACAATACTGCACGGAATACTGTATCCCACAATGCAAGGAACTACAATGTAAAATCATATTTTTGGTGCTGTTTCATGGTGCTTCAGATTCTCAGAAGCATCTCTTGGGCATGACAAATTTTCTGGCCAGTTTTGCAATCTGTATTCATCCATATAACCTTTGCTTCATTTCAAGTCATTTCTTGCACAGCCATAATATCGCTGATACCTATTTAAACAAGAAAGAAACCAGGTGGCCCTTTTTTCCAGGACTGTTTAGGAATGTTCAACTACTATTTGGAGTGATACAGTTTTAAAATGGAATGTGTGTGTGGGTGCAATTCATCAGGATGGATAGCACTCTTCTGTAGACTTGTGTCCAGACAGCATTTTATTTTCTCCCTCTAGAGGGACTATATGCAAGAATCTTCATGTATTTATTGCTCTTTTTATTGCCAATGTGTGATCAGCTTTTAACAAAACTTAAAAACTGAGATCTTTTCTTACTTCTTAAGTTGTCTATGAAAGCCTGTAGACTGATTTTTAATTGAAGGACCGGACACGTTTTAGCCAGGAATAGTACTGTAAGTGACGTTAAAGCGCAATCCCGAAATCCTCTCTTCCATTCAATGGCACATGAAACAAAAACAAATGCTTAAACAATGTTTAGGATAATGCAGAAAGAGCTATTCTATACTGTAATGTTAATGTGTCATGCAAAGAAAAGAGATTAATTCAAACATATCAATATTTGAATATATAAATCTATTTAGTCTATAGTTTCAAATATACTTTGTAATCAAACTACCCTAACAGGGTCATTTCAGTTATCTGTCAACATGATGCCGGTGAATTGCAGAGCTTGTGCAAACATATCCACAGCTCTATTGTCACAGACGGCGTTGAGTTTTGTTTCATGCTTATAGAAGTAATCATTGTCATGTTTCATGTCCCTCTTGCCATGTGTTTCCCTTGTTTGTATCATGTGATCCTGCCATGTGCTCCCTTGTCATGTGTCCCATGTTTTCATTGGTTCATTGGTTTAATCATTGCTTTCAGGTGTGTCTTGTTATGTCATGAGTCTGTGTATTTAAGCCCTCATGTTTGCCTTGTTCCTGGTCAAGTATTGTTCCTGTGGTTGAGCTTTAAGTTCTTGATTATTGTTTTGCCATGTCAAGTCTTTGTTTGATGTTGGATTTATGTTAAAAGAAATAAACTGCACTTGGGTTCTACAACTTGCCTCCATTGGATCTTCTGTTACAGCTGTGATCAGATTGTATATTGGGGCATTGAATTATGTTTGTTCTGTCTGTTCAATAAGTTGCTGGCTGCAGTTCATTTAATGATGTTTTATTAACAAAGTTCGGGAGGAACACATCAAATGATCTAACTAATAATCACATCATCCCAACCCGCAGTCATTAATCAGTAATCAACATGTCTACCCAATCAGCATGATCAGAGACTTCTATCTGATATATATATATTCCTCCACCACCCCATCTCCTCACACTTGCCTGGTTACTTTCCTAAACCAGAAATACGGGGGGAGTACTCTGGGTTTCTGCCAAATACCGAGCTCGGAGCCCTTTCCTCGGAAAGCACACCAAATATGCGTACTAATTACTCTATCTGATTATTTGTAAGTGCGAACTCGTGAAATGGCCACAGTGTCGTTAGTAACAAGGGTTTCTGAATTCTACATGTAGCCCCTCCTAATTTATATTTCCAATGGGTTCGGATGTGACAGTTCTTTACATTTGAACTGGATGGCATTGATCATTACATCTGATTTTACATTTCCATGGTAACATGTCAATGAAGTCAACAATAACTCACTATGTGGTGGGTTCAATGTCTACAGCTGCTTTCCACCCATCCTCTCCCCTTACACCTCAGAGTCCAGCTGGGAAAGTCATTACCTGCCCGCTGTATTGACCCAGCATGCTCAGCGCTTCAGAGAGGAGCGCAGTGACTGCCCGGAGGCTAATTCACAGCACAGTGTGACACACAGAACAAACCCACAGGCAGAGGAAACACAAAACCACCGGATCTGTGCTCCTGAGACATGAATGCTGCAAGTCGTTGTATGCTACAATTTAGACTGTCATGTAAGAGCTAAGAGGTCTGCTAATATAAAATCTCACTGTGGCTTAGCAGAGTTGACATACACACCTGACTTTTAATCGTATCTTATTGTATATATATTATTTGACTGTGGCTATGTGAACACGTAAGCCACAATAACAACAGATACAGTACATTGCATTATTTGAATATTTGCACTATGCATTGCTGCAGTCCTTTTTCGTTACAAAAAAATATCAAAACAAGTGCCAATTATTTTGCTAATTATAAGAGAAATATAGTACAAGCCAGTGTTATTTTAGTATCAATGATGTGCTATTAGATTTTTTGTTAATATTTTGAATTGGACTTTATTTTTCATATTTTTTGTTTTCATTTTAATGTTAAAATTGAGAGTTTTTCTAATGACGAGCATCAGTGTATTCAGACCCTGTTTATTTTCATTTTAGAACGGAATTTTAAATAAAACAATCCTTGTCTATACTGTCATTTCCATGAGTTTCAGAAACGTTTCTCCGTCCAGTTTCTCCGTCCACACTACATGACTAAAAACGCATGTCGCATGACCGCACAGGAGGCATGCACGTACAAGTGTAAACAATTGCCTCTTGCACATGTAGGTAGCTGCAGTATTTTAAAATACAGAGTTTCCCAAAAGCATTGTAAGCCAAAGTTGATGTAGCCACCAATGGTCTTTACGATCAGCTTAGACTTACCATACTTTTGGGAAACACAGCCCTGGCCTGTCATCGTTGTGTTCCGGTAGCGTAATGCGGGAAGGCATGCCATCGCTTTCAAAAGTCTCAGTTTTGGTACGTTTACACTGAAACGCAACCCTAGAGTTTTCAAACTAAAACAGGGTCTGGGGCGTTTTCAAAAGTCTCTGAATTTTGATTGTCGAAAATGCTGGAGTAGTATAAATGACAGGCATAACCATAGCAAAAGTTATGCATTTTAAAACAAAAACTCACTAGGGTAAATAGGGCCTCTGACTCAAGGGGCGGTCGCACTGCAATTTTGAGTGTATTACTATTTGTTATGCTGAATTCATGTTTGTAAAAAAGACGCTTCAGAGCATGACATCATATCACGACCGTTGCAGTGTCCGAAGAAATTTCACATGCTCAAAGTCTAGTGTGACCACGGCTTCATTGGACACATTTGATCCTGCTGCACTTTATTCCATCTGGCTCTGATCTCTGGAGAGCTCACACTTCCAATTGTGTACAGATGGCATTCTGCAGTCAGCCCTTGAGAGTGGACACATGTGTGGTCTAGTGTGAGTGAAGTTAGCCAGAGCGGACAATGCGTTTAATCACAGGTGTTTTCAGGTGTGCCCATGGCTGAGAAGAGACAGCAGTCGCTCTGGCAGTGCAACTGGTGGAGGGGGGCCCTGCTTCCGTTACCTCGCACTGGGCACCGCCCCATGCTGGGTACTGTTTGTGATGAGTAATGCAATTACACATTACATTTTGCATGGCACCTAACTTTTTCTGCAGCTGTTTGTTTCTGCTATAAACAAGAGATATTGCCATCTAATTGCATTGCTATACAGTGGGTATGGAAAGTATTCAGACCCCCTTAAATTTTTCACTCTTTGTTATATTATTTTTTTTCCTCAATAATGTACACACATTGTCTTGTTGGAAGGTAAACCTTCGGCCCAGTCTGAGGTCCTGAGCACTCTGGAGAAGGTTTTCGTCCAGGATATCCCTGTACTTGGCCGCATTCATCTTTCCCTCGATTGCAACCAGTCGTCCTGTCCCTGCAGCTGAAAAAAACCCCACAGCATGATGCTGCCACCACCATGCTTCACTGTTGGGACTGTATTGGACAGGTGATGAGCAGTGCCTGGTTTTCTCCACACATACTGCTTAGAATTAAGGCCAAAAAGTTCCATCTTGATAGAACTATCTATCTTCATCAGACCAGAGAATCTATTTCTCACCATCTTGGAGTCCTTCAGGTGTTTTTTAGCAAACTCCATGCAGGCTTTCATGTGTCCTGCACTGAGGAGAGGCTTCCATCGGGCCACTCTGCCATAAAGCCCCGACTGGTGGAGGGCTGCAGTGATGGTTGACTTTCTACAACTTTCTCCCATCTCCAGACTGCATCTCCGGAGCTCAGCCACAGTGATCTTTGGGTTCTTCTTTACCTCTCTCACCAAGGCTCTTATAGCTCAGTTTGGCCAGACGACCAGCTCTGGGAAGGGTTCTGGTTGTCCCAAACGTCTTCCATTTAAGGATTATGGAGGCCATTGTGGTCTTAGGAACCTTAAGTACAGCAGAAATGTTTTTGTAACCTTGGCCACATCTGTGCCTTGCCACAATTCTGTCTCTGAGCTCTTCAGGCAGTTCCTTTGACCTCATGATTCTCATTTGCTCTGACATGCACTGGGAGCTGTAAGGTCTTACATCGACAGGTGTGTGGCTTTCCTAATCAAATCCAATCAGTATTATCAAACACAGCTGGACTCAAATGAAGGTGTAGAACCATCTCAAGGATGATCAGAAGAAATGGACTGCACCTGAGTTAAATATATGAGTGTCACAGCAAAGGGTCTGAATACTTAGGACTATGTGATATTTCAGTTTTTCTTTTTTAATAAATCTGCAAAAATGTCAAGAATTCTGTGTTTTTCTGTCAATATGGGGTGCTGTGTGTACATTATTGAGGAAAAAATGAATTTAAATGATTTTAGCAAATGGCTGCAATATAACAAAGAGTGAAAAATTTAAGGGGGTCTGAATACTTTCCGTACCCACTGTATCTTGTCTGTTTTGCCTTTACTCAGTCAAACTCACTCAGCAAGGCTACTTTACGTGAATGCGAGTGCATTAGCAGGTAGTTGCTGATTTGCAGATGTTTGATTTAGATGAGTTTGTTTGAGGAGTTGAGGTCATGACTGCAGCTCACTCAAAGTGGACTTTAATTTTACTTAACATTTTTTATTCGCTATATCGACAAAACCTTTATGAAGGATGTTGGTTTATTTTTGAGCACTTAACCGAGACTTGAGAGTTTGTGTTCAGTTTTATTGTGATTTTAGAAAATAAACATGATTTCTCATTTTACAAATCAATTGTTTCTTATTTTCACTGGCATGTCTCTTAGGTGTTGAGGACTGCATCTTTGAGCATACAGTCAGCACGAGTAAAATACGGAAAGGCCCACTGAAGTGCTTTGGAACGTGCAGCTTTATTCACTGTGTTGATTTAATTTCCAATCAAAAAGGAAGACGGGGTGGGATATATTTATAAGCCCCTCCCCTTTTTCAAAGTAGATCACAGCCATTGAGCTTGTAAAACCAAATTTTCTTCATAGTCTCTAACCGTTTCTCCTCCATATTGTTTTAAAATATAGCATTGTCTGTAGAATTTAAATGTGTCCGAATGTTTTGTGGTCTGTGCCGATTCGCATGTATGATCCGCTCTGTGCTCTCATGTCTCTGGACCGGAGCACACTGTGCTTGTGCTGTGGCGGTTCACGTGATACCAACCACTTATTTACACTGCAGATGTCTGCGGTGCATTATGGCTCCAGCGAGGTTTTGTTTCATCCTCTATGTGGTGTCAACTCACACCAGGAGCATTTCAGTAGTGAAGCGGCTGGAATCGCGAGACCACGAGATTTGCACTTTAATTCTCTTGCCATCAATTTCTGGCTTCCTAGTGATATGAAATATGAGCGGAGTCTACACAGGGTGATTATATTTTTTGAGTTTATTTTGTATTTGAGCTGTGCGGCTTGGACGCGGCGTCCATTAAAAATAGACTTGGCGTCTATCTTTAGCGCAGCGGCGTGGTGAGCCGCTCTGTCCTGGGACACTTCTGAAACATGCCGTAGTGTGGTTGGTGTAAACACAAGCATTGACTAGAATGGCCGCGATCGACTCCCGGTCGAACCGTGATCAACGGTTGCCACGTCGGAGCCGTAACACGCCTCAGACGTGTTCAGTGTAAATAAGGGGTAATGGGAAAACAGACTTCATTCGCATCAATGGAAAGCATATTTACACTGTCTGAATGCTTCCTATGAACTATCTAGTGTACTATGTGCCATTAACCATATATAAACTAGTACATGTGTGAACAAATGACCGATTGTAGCCACAGGTTCAGCTTCTGTTTATAGTTGTAGGACTTCAGATTCTAGAGAGTATTTGATTGGACAGAAGATTTGATAATTCCGATGTTATCTCTTGAAAATCTGTGATGCATTTTAGCAGAAGTGAGAGACTGTAAGTTTTGAATGCTCACATATCCTGAATGCTAATTTTGGGCATTAAAAACTGGGCATTTTATACTTAAAAACTGAGGATCATACTTAAAAACTGAGGATCACACAGACTTTCAGGTCATTCCGAACACTACAAACTCGGAGACACATGATAAATGAAAACAAAGTGTTCTAAAATCGGCTTAGAATATTAAACATGTTTGCTATCATCTGACTGGAAGGTATAGTCTTAAGCTAAAAAAGTCTGTGCTTATCATACACATACTCATACACATTTGTGAAAAATGTCATCTCTGACTGCCCAAAATCTGCAGACTGGCTCTGGTCAATCAGTTGATGATAGTCATTGCCTTCTATAGTGTCTGGTTACAACATTTTTTAAAATATCTTCTTTTGTGTTCAACAGAAGAAAGACATTCATACAGGTTTGGAACAACATGAGGGTTAGTAAATGATGACAAAATTTCCATTTTTTGGTGAACTATCCCTTTAATCTGCAGAACCTTCAGAAACTCTAACTATATATTATGTGACATATTTCTATTAATGTTTTAAATTGTATTTTGTATTTAAAAATTTAAAAGTATTTTACTTGGAAAGGTAGAAAATTGTAAAATGTATTAAAAAGTAAACAAAAAATACACCTGTAACATATTAAATTGAATTTAATAATTTTAGTAATCCTGTTTATAAATATTCAACTTCTTAATACTTTAGTTATATTTCTGTCCTTATCGCTAACTTAAACTCTTCTTTTTGTAGTTCACACTACTTTCTTTAATGTCAAGGAATGGCTGAATCATGGAAATATAGGAAAACATTTAAAAAACTTGTGACTTTAAAGCCCCCAAAGAGAGGGCGAGGAAACGCAGACATTTTTCCTTTCATCCACTTTATTGAACGCCATTAATCATTAGCTTACATATGACCCCCAAAGAGCCAATTCAAACACAGAAACCAGAGCAAGATTTACTGCTGGGTCATTAGAAAGACATGCAACACAAGGAAAAATTTCACAGTGAAACAAGTGCTAAAAAATGAGCTCCAAAATAACAACTCCCAATCATCAGGAGAAAGTTGGATGTTAAAAGTGAATTTTGTCATTGGAAGTTCTGGTATTTTCATAGCTGTTTATCTTGTCTAATTATTCTAACCTAACTTGAAACTCACTTTTGTCCAGAAAGAGAATCAATTATTTATTGTTTTTACTGTTGGCTTTATTTTAGGGTCATGGATGTAAAACACTCACACATTTGCTAAACTTGTCTGCCTTAAAGTTCCATCACGTTCAACATGTTCGTGCCACCACAACTGGGCACGAGAAGCCTGAATTGTGAAGAACATTGTGTTGTGGTCTAAACAACTAAACATATCAGGTTAAACCCAATCCAGAAGAGGAAGGAGTCCCGTTAATGAAAAACAGGCAGTTTAGCCTCAATATTCGATAAACAGAAAGCAAGAAACTTCACATGAAAAATCAGGCACATAAATTCAAACTTAATTCTAGCTGGACCCAAACAGCCTGGGCTTTCATGTCATGTCAGCAATACTGCATTCAGATTGTGGTCTTCAGAAATGTCGATGAGGGATTGTGCACAACAAGAAGAGCTCTGAGCTCAACAATATAATTCTCTCAAGGCCTAAGGAGAACCTGGGTCAACTAAACAGGACCAAATGGACTCTTTTAAAAGGGTGAGAGTCCAAAGTCCAGGCTTATCAAGACCATTAACACTAGAGGCTGTGCAATATAATTGACTTGGGGCTCATTGGAAAAAATCAAAATCATGCTTTGCCTGCCTGCTGCGGCACCGAGGTCCAAATCCTATTTCTTTTATGTGGCTTCAGAGGGCCGTTGACTCCAGCTATGAATTGTAGAACCATGAGGCCCCAGCAAATAGATCAAGCGTGTAAGGACAGCATTGAGACACTTTGCCACCTTACTGGAATAATTATTTGACTCGTTCAACCTAATGATGGTCTTATCCTCAGAGCAGGGCCAGTGATGATTGAAACAGGGGAAGAAAACCCTCTGTATGGTGGAATGGAAGGCCAGCACATTTACTGCTATAAAAACACAAAATCCCTCACAGAAAGAGCTCTATTGTTGTAGAGGATGGAGAGCGTGCCATATATACACGGCTCTAATGAGACTGCTGACAGCACAGGCAGGAGAAATCAAAGAGTACTGAAGGTGTCGAACTCTTTGGACAGTAAAACAACAAGCAGAACTGAACAGGTGCAGAGCTGACTGTTACTCTCGCTTTTTACTTTTTAGCGTACTAAAAGTGTTATTTTTGTTTGTCGTTTCATTTTATGAAATCCATCATTTAGGTTGATGTCTGTCATTTTTTTCAACATAAAATGTACTATATCCTTGTATAAAGCGCTTAAGATTTTAGTTTTTGAGGAGATTCATTCGTTCATTAATTCATTTAATATTTTTGCAATGAAAGTTCTGTGCTTTCAAAATAAAATACAGATTCCGTTGTATAAAAATAAAAAATAAATAAATTAGACATTAAAATGTTATTAATGTTATATTAATATTTAAAAAGACAAATTTAATTTCAATTGCATTGTCAGCTTGTATTTTTTATTTTTCATATTACTTGCAAATATTTTTTGTGTTTTATATTGCTTGCAAAAATACAATAAATTACAAACTGACAGATGCAATTACAAATACAATAAAATAATAATAATAATATATTAAAAAAAACATATTTTACATGTTTAAAATTGGGGCACAGAGTTTTCAGAAACTTACCACTCATGCACTTTTGTTTGAAGGCATGCATAACTATTTCAAATTTGAAGCAACTTTTGATCCTCTAGCAGTTAAAAATGAAAACTGCATACATTTTACAGAAGAAAAGTGTTACTGTCAGCTTTAGTACGTTCAGTGTAGATTCAGTTCCGTTGTAAAAGTTAATTAGTTCATTTATCTTTACAGCAGCTCTGGAGAAAATAGGTGATTCCCTGGAGGTTAGCGATTTCATGTGCTCCATTTCAACATTTCTCACTCGTCATGACAACTAACCTTAACTTACCCACACCATACACACGTCAAAGTAGCGGGATCAACTGTTCTCCATTTACGGACATGATGAGACACATGGACGAGTGATGTAAGTACACAATTACGCTCCTGGCAGGTCTAAAATATTAACAAAATTATGTCCTAATACAGATCACCCCATCCTTGGGATCTGATCCTGTAGAGTGTATCTTGTGGTCAGATTTCTGATGTTTACATTAACACTCCATCACTCAAAAATAGACTTGTGGTGTTAATGCTCAGCCAATGAGAGATTTTTTTTTTTTTGGAAGCACCATCATCTAACATCATTAAAGCACATACGTAATTCAGCCTACTTCCATTACCACAGAGAAAACACACATACAGAAATCTCTAAATCAATCATCTCCATGCAAGAAAATCCCTGTAAAATGTTCTCTGAACTATTGAATTAGGAGAATAACGCTCTTAGCGCTCACCAGTAATCAAGATTGATGGTTTTACCAAGCAAACGAAGCACTAAAGGCCTTCACCTCTAAACATAGAGCTGTTGACCCAAACATCAACCTCAGAGAATCTGCTTCCCCAAACCACTAATGCAATTAGAGTCGCAGCCAAACATAGAGGTGTTAAGGCCACATCCAAACACCCATGCCAACATGGGCAGGCTAGCATGATTTGCAACAATAGATGCAGCTCTATAAAGAACCCACATAAATGTCTGTGTCTCCCTCCAACCACAGAATAACAATTTATGATTTGTAAAATGAACCCTTTGCACAACTGGATGGAAAGCCAGGGGTGACGAACTGCATGCTTTTGTCCCCCTTTCATTAGTTTTGTTTTTTTATAGACTGGTTTTATAGAAAGTCTTCCTGGGGTCATTAGGAATGTCTGAAATGTTTCCAGAAACAATGCAGCAAAGAGTTTGAGACACAAAAATCAGAATATGAGAATTTCTGAAATAGAAAAGATGGCAATCAAACGATACACTCGAGAGGGCCATAAAAGATCTGTAAAAATACACTTTCACTTCACCTTTTACTGTTCCACAGGTCCATTCTGAGCTCTGTGCCACTGCTTCCAGATATATCAGCTCATAACTTCATGACTCTATCAGATCATGGAAGAACTTAGGCAAAGAGTTCAGTCAGGACAGCAGCAAGTACTACTTCCTATGTGACTATCAAGAACCTCATTAGACAGTGACAAAAGTTGAAACATCATTGTTGCTAAAACATTTGAATAACAAATATGTTGTGCTTTAATAATGTTTCTTAATGGGTTAAATGGTCTGGAATTGCCAAGATTCTTCAAAGGATGTTCATGACCAAGTCTTGGCACACATAAACAATGCATTCTTTTATAATCATTGATTATTGGGTGGGATTTGAGTTGGAATTACTGGTTGAAGTCTGTTTCATGACCGGTGGAAATATTTGACTGACTTTAGCAGATCTGAAAATTGTTAATGACTGAACCCAGTGGAACACCGAACTGCTGTTCTGTGTCAGAATTTTTGCATGTTATCGATCAGGTGAGCTGATTTTTTGCAAAGCTCTCTAGTTCCCCCCAGTGATTAGAAAAGTTAACTGCAAATTTGTCATTTTACCATAACCTAAGGGGTCAAAGGTTTGTCTGGTTAGTGTGAACCCCTTAGTGTGAACCCGTTAGCCCCTGTTGGTAGATTCTGTAACTACACAATCTGCCAGCAAATCATAAACTTTACACAAAATAACTTGCAACAACATCTCTTTGAGGATGAGGGCATGACAACCTGTGACTCATATCAGATCGCATTAATAGCAACACAACCAACCAATCAATTCCAATCCTACATTTTTTTCCTTGTTCTATTTGGATGATATATGTCACAATAGGGAAGAAAAGAATATCGCAACTTCCGTTTCATGCCAACTTTAACTCAGAATGGAGGACAAGAGAGGGAAATGCAGAGAAGTGTGAGTCTCAGGCCTTGTTTCCCATTTCAACAGGTTTGAAGTCCCTCCTAAACAGAATCTCGCTCCACTGCAAAAAAATATCAAGTATATTTATACAATAAAAAATATCCAAACATCTGTAAAACAAGATAAAATTACCTGAAGCAAAACTACATTTTCATCACATAGACTAAATTATTTGGCTGTAATCTGGTGTTGCAGTATCTTTATCTCTCCACTAGATGGCAGAAGACGCCAGTGCTTAATGAGCAACATTGCAGAAATCCAGTACAGTACTTTTATTAAAACATGTCAATCTAATAAATGCAATGCATGTTAGTGTCAATATAATAATTGTTAAAGCAAGAATACAAAAAATACTAGAAACGTACAACTTTACCACTGATCTACTGAGATACCCCTGAGGGTAAACTTGACTTCAGTCTTCAGACTAAAAACAAACTCAACCTTTATGTCGCTCACAAATTATCATTATTACTTGGAATGCAAATGAATTTCTTATCAAAAATGCATCAGGGCTGTAAGATGTGCAAATGACAAATAATGTAATATCTTTACATGATAGTTGGGATTCAAACCCCTGGTTAGGCTCACTGAAAGAGTTAATAGACAACACTTGCCTTTTGACTTAAAATTAATGTTTCACATTAATTGGTGCAACGGGAATCATAAGACTTGCATCTGCTTTACTGTGAGAGTCCTGAAACTCACAGCGTGAGTTAAAATCTTGTTAATTTCTCTCCTCTCCACATGTTTACCTCTCAGTGTGAGGAAAGAGAACTTAATGAAACGTTTTGATGAGGGCCTGAAGCTTGAATAAAATATCAAGCTTCTCCAGAACAAACGCACAGACTCTCAGCACAGCATCATATCTCAGAGCTCAGGTAATTTACACGCAGACAGGTGATTGACAGGTCTCATTCCTATATCAGGTGTCTGTTGAAGTGGGACATTCTCCATGTTTGTTGCCAAGAGTTGTAAACCCAAACAGCTGTTGGAGATTAATGCATTAGATTTATCACAGCTCTCAATGACCACACTATGAGAGACATTCTCTGTTGAGCTAGAGGTGTCAAAAAGGACTAACATAAAACTCTCACATTTCAACCTTGCAGACAGATGAAAGTGTTGGTCTGTAATTGATATGCAATGTCATCACCATCCACTGTACACTCCAATTTAATCGCCTCACTAGTGAATGTTCACTTTAAATAGGGACTGGACTTTATTTGTGAATGGTGTCCTCTTGAATAAAAAATATATACTTTATGTATTTAATCTCAATTTATTAACCAATGTCTTTGCTGCTGACTTTTGATGAACCAATTCAACAATACGAATAAGCAGAAATGACTTTAGTTAAACATCACATTTGTCTTTCTTTTGTTGTTGTTGATGTTTTTATTGCTGTTGTAAGAGTGGCTGTCCGAAACCATATACTCTCTTGAGTAGGTACTTATTTTGAATAAGTAATTACTTCACAACCGTTGAATAAGTATGTTCTATCTAGTATGTACGTATGTTGTATGAATGTAATGTGGATGTACTACATTCGCCATGCTGTCATTATCATGTGATCTACCAGCGTCAGTTGCGTCGCTTCACCACCATTCACAAATCCTCTCATGTGGTCTCATGGGATAGTAAAGTGCCCATTGCATGCACACTTCAGAATCTTAATGGAAGTAGTAGGTCAGCCGTGCTTTTTGCCGACTCTTTAATGAGTATTAATTCACACATACTTCTTTTGCATTTCCTTCAGCCTGAGGCTTATTTATTTCACTTTTGATGTGAAAGGCCTTGTGAACGACTTTGTTGTTGTTGTTATTGTTATTAAAAAACAAACAAGCAAGCTCAGCCCGCATGAGAAAAACGCATTACTTTCCATAAAAAGTAACTAAGTAACACAATTAGTTTTTTAAAGGAAATAACCCATTGTAATGCATTACTTTTAAAAGTACCTTCTCCAACACTGAAAATCACAATCTAAACTAATTTATAACAGCTACAGAAAATAAACAAACAGCTGAGCCACACAAGCACCATGATAGCAGTGCCATAAACAGAGTTAATTTGCTAAAACAGCTAAAAATGAAAATAGATGTGCATTTGACAGTACTGTGCTTCAGCCCTGCAGCTATTACACAGAGTCCATTAAGCACACTGGATCACTGTTTTAGAGGCCAAACGAGTGCGGTTTGGAACTCATTCTCTCTCTCCTGCAGGCTAATGAGCTGTTCCTGGATCCTTGTCTCATCAGATCTGAGGAACGTAAGGCGGGATACAAGCAGCGCGTAACGAGTCCTATTTGACCTCGTCTCGGCAGCGGGCCGTCGTTTGGCAGCACCTGCTCTCAGCGGCTGTCATCGGATTTCAGCCACTGTCCAGACAGACTGGCTTCCACCTCAGGCTCTGTCCTGCAGCACAGTCATGTGAGAGACCCAAGGCCTCCTCCCTGCTGATTTAGAGACACAGAGAGAGAGTAAATGCCAAGGACATTTCAGGGTGCAAACTAGCATGCATGTGGACACACATACTTGCAAAGAAGTGTAATCCTTTAAAGCTGAACTGTATTTTAAATATAATTCTACCTTCTCAATGGATTGCTTGGGAAAACCATCATAATTATTCTGTTAGGTGAGCCTGTACTGGCACAAAAATTACACACTTTGTAAAAAAAAAAAAAACTGTGAACTTGCACAACCTTTTGAACCCAAACCCGAGAAACTGCATACCAAAGATTAAAATAGAGTGGGATGATGTATTTTTGTAGGCCAACCCGGAAGACAGCATTCCCTCGTTCCTTCGACAAAAACCCAATAGTATTTTTCCATTGGTTTTTGTATTATTGCAGAAAATAAGGTCTGCGACTTACAAAAGCTTACGATTCTTGCACATTTTGTTCATTGTGATAATCTTGACAAATTAACATAACTTTTATGAATTCTGAAGCGTAAATACAATTGGTAGAAGTCAAAAGCTGATCTTAGGCTATAAATGAAACATTAGGCTACACCACAGTCGCAATGTTCAAGTTCAGGGAAGAAGAGGCAGGAACCGGTGAACGTTAAACATAACTTTAATAATAAAATAAACATAAACAACAAAATGAAAGAAAAGTAAATTAAAACAAAACCCAACATAATGTCCTGGTCTTCTCTTGTCCTTCACTGTTGTCACTCCTCCTTTTATCTTCTAAAAGGATCTTCTATCTCGTGTCAGGTGTGGTCCATGGCTCTCGGCCCCTTGCCACACTTATGCATAATTTCCGTAATCTTGAAATGACAACATGTGACGTAATATTTGGAGCTGTTCACATGCTCAGACTGTGAATTATGAATCTACTGTGGTCAAGGGTACATGGACCACGTGGTACACTTAGGAGCTTTCAGAAAACTCCCAGCTTACAAACTGTAATAAGGAGCTCTACGTGGAGATGGACGCTTTTTACAAGCCAGAATCTCGTAGTTACAGTACTTACGACATGGCGTGAATGCACCTTAAGCTCCCAACAACTCTCTCAACCTTTGTTTAAAACATTTTCCCTAGTTTGAAAGCGTGCAATTATAGACACAATGAAGCTGTGAAAGCAAACTATTGAGTAGATAAGTGTGACAAGCAGGACGGGGCGGAAGTCGAGAGGGAACGGCACGAGTGATAATGAGCGTCAGCTTCACGCTGGATCTCTCACGGACAGTGAAGGATGAAAGAGGACCAGGATTTGTGTTGTTTTATTATGTTTATGTCTGCGGCAGTCATCCGCGAGGGACTTTTTATTTTCATTTTGTTGTTTGTTTATTTTATATATTACAGTTGTTGAATGTTCGCTGGTTCCCGCCTCCTTCTTCCCGTATTTACAAACTGTCTAACATTCGAAAATAAAACGGCGGCAGTCCCTCACAGATGACTGCCGCCCACATAAACATAATAAAACAACATAAATTCCAGGCCTGGTCCTCTCTCATCCTTCACTGTCATCGCTCCCCCTTTTATGCTTCCGGAGCTCCTCCGTGAGAGATACGAGACCGGTGCAGCGTGCAGCTGACGCTCATTATCCCTCGCACCACTGGCCTCGCACCTTTCCCCCACGGCTCTCGCCCCTCCCTGGTTCTCGCAATAAGTAAACCTGTTCGGCTGATGACGTTCAATATTACCGACAATGTCTGTAGTCTCCTTTAGCCACTTGTGAGCAATCGCCTTTTACTAGACAAGCAAAGCTTTAAAAAAGTCAAAGGTGGGGCAGTCGGGGCCTAAAGTTAGAGAGTCAGACTGGTAACCTGAAGGTTGCGGGTTCAAGTCTCAATACCAGCAGAAAATGACTGAGGTGTCTTTGAGCGAGGCACCAACCCCCAATCACTCCCCAGTTTCCACAGCAAAACTGGCTACACTGCTTCAGGGTGTGTGTTCACTACTCACTGCCCCTAATGTGTCACATGTCACTTAACTTCCTGATGTATTTTATATGGTAGAATAAAACTTGAAATGTTCACAACAGACCTTATTTTTAAAGCATTTAACCAAAAACACTGATTCAGGATGATGGAACCAGGAGTGCTAAAATATTAATTTGTTTCCTGGATTTGGCCTGTAAAAATACATCATCCCTGCACCACTCTATTGTGGTCTCATTTAGGAATAGATGTTTGTTGTCCTTAAGTTTACTTATGCAGTAAGTATAAAAAAGTTTTCATCATTAACTCCAGTTAATTAATGGCAGTTTTCACTGTTATGATGCTTATTGAGCAATTTTAAACTCTCCAACATCATTTCTGCTGATGCACCAGCCTGATCAGGATCATTTGGTTGAAATTCAATTTTTTGTGACAAACACAGACAGCAGAAAAGCTCTGCTGAAGTTGCATCAAATCAAATATCGCCACTAATGGAAATGGCATCACATCAATGTTTCTGAGACATTCTGTGACAACTTGATGGAAATTATCTTATAAATATTCTCCTCTCTCTCTCTCTCTTAACAGTTATGTGGATGGGATATATATATATATATATATATATATATATATATATATATATATATATATATATATATATGACAGTGTATACTAAATGATGTACTAAATGATGAAAATGTGTACAATATCCAGTAAACCAGGCAAACCTACATATAAGCCTTGTTTTTAATTTTCTTTTTTTTTTTTTTTTCAGCCGGTTTCTATGGTGAAATTTATTTGCATATTGACTACTAAACTGAATAACTGATTGTTGTGCCCAACAACTGCTTTAAATATTTTATTGTGCCTTATAGCACTTAATATCTTTCTTTTTAGAACTTAAATAACTTTGCAAATTGTTTCATGTTGGGGTCCTGATCACACCCTGTCATGGATTATTTTACAAAAATGACTGGTTGACTGTATTGTATACCTTACATGTAGACTTCAAACTTAATATTTATTTCTGACAACCAAAACAGGTCTTTTAAAATAGTATACACTTCCATCTTATGCAGTTTGACATTAAAAATTAGTCTGGGAGAGCAAATGTGCCGAGTTCAACGTGAAATGTAACAAAATGAAAAGCATCTGCCAGTGCCAGAATGTGGTCCTACACATGACACTTGAGACAAATGAACAGCGGCATCACCGATTACCAGGCGCTCGGATGAATTGGCTTCCTCTGTCTTCTTTGCATGTGCATTGTGATGGGATGGAAGTGTTTGGATGCTCTACAAAAGCAGCTGTCATTTCTGCTGAGACACTATAATAGGACATTCATTTCTAAGATTCAATGCAGGCTTTTGTGTTCAGGAAAAAAACGTGACAATTTCACAAACACATTTTGTGTGATTAAACAGTGCTGTCTCAATATGGAGTTAATAAACTGAGAAGACAGAAACACATTTAGGCCTGTATAATATGTTTCATTTAGAGGCAGTCACACATCTGGTTTAGAGGCTGAATTCGAGAGGGAGATACCTGTGTATGTGTGTATACAAGTTATAATTGCTTACAGTGTATAAGTAAATACGGGAATAGAATAGAATAGAATAAAATAGAATAGAATAGTTTTTATGTGCCATTAATATAAAGTAGGGTGAGTTCAGTAAATGTGGGACATCATGTAAAATTGAGGTTTAATGATCAATTGCCATTTAAATGCAAGGAGAAAATAATATCAAAAAGTTTTCATTTGCTTAACATTATTAAGCTGGTGGTCAAACTTCAACATCAAAACAATCTCAAACACAAAGAAAATCAAATGGGATATTTCTCTTATAAATAAGCCGTAACGCTTTACAATAAGGTTCATTACTTAACTACATTAGTTAACATGAACTAATAATGAGCTGCACTCATACAGCATTTGTTCATCTTTGTTAATGTTAATTTCAACTTTGACTAATACATTATTAATATCTTAACAGTGAATGCATGCAACCTCTATAATGCATGCAAATCTCTTAATATGACCATAAATGCAAGTAATTATTTCCAGAAGTATCATCTATTCATACTACCACGAATACACTAATACTGAAGTTTCTAGAAATCACAACAGCTGTCCAAACAAAGGTAATTCTGGGTGATATTACATATTACATACTGGGTAAATTTCAGCTATTTAAGAATCACATTTTTGTAACAAGGAGGTGATTTTCTTTAGCATAACAAAAATGCAACAAACAGATGGCCAGAACAAGAATCTCCAGTATTTCCAGATAGGCCTATAGCTGAGGAGCATGTCTTTTTTTAAGCTATTTATATACATATAAAAAAGTAATAAATAAAAATAAAGTAAACCATGTGCCTGTGACTAACAAAACGTGGCATGGCACGATATGATTTATGGCATTGTATTCCTTAGAGTACTATAGCAAGGTATACAAGTAGGCCTATACATCTGGTATACCACATGCTGCCATCACCGTACCATGGTACCCGCACGCAACAGATTTAAATCACCAAAGAAACGACAAAAGTAAGTTATAGTCTCTTCTCAAGAGAGGAGCCTATGAATATAGCAAATGAGCTGTGAGAATGATACCCGCGTGCGTGTGTGTGTGTGTGCAGTGTAATCCATATCTCTCCTAGTAGTATCTCTGGATTACTGACGTGTGTGCGCGCGCTCTTATATCTGTTCGCTCTCGCTTTACGCGCAGTTTGATGGCGTCGCCGCGCGCTCCTCTCTGCGTTCTCCGATCATCGCTTACGATCTCACGGTTTCTGGACGGCGAGGACCACATATTATGATAGAACACTGTCGGGATTGGTTTTACAACATTTTCGCCAAAGTGTTCTGTGGAAACTGTATCTCTGCTTGAAGCGAGCCGCGAGAGATAAGAGAAGAAGTTTGCTGGATACAGGTGCGATCTCTCTCTAACTCCAGCTGATGATCACATACACGGATCTGGACTGTCGGATTCCAGTAGATCATATTAGATCTAGCTCAAGGTACGTTTAGATACACACTGTTATAATGATGATGGTGATGCCGGTTAGGGGATCCTTACAGTGATGCTCTTTACAGAAATAGGGAAGAATGGGACTAGTTGTCACACTTTTTACTCCAGCAATTATTTCTCAGGGTTTGATGTGGAAAAACATCGGTCTTTATTTACACATGCCTCAGAGTCTTGGATACAAAAAGCTATTTAACATTTTCACCATTATTGCACTGGAGATTACAGATCGTTGACAGCGGGGCATGTTGTCACACGAAGTTGCCACCATGGGAACCTACTTTTTCTTGACACTTATTTTATTAAGAATACCTTTTTTGACATATGAAATATAATGTAAAGTAAAAAAGGGCTTCTTCCACCCCAACATTTAGACAGTTAAATTAAGCAACACAAAAATAATGAAAAAACATAAAATGGAGATATCAAACAAATGATTTGGCCAACAAACACAGTCAAACTTTTCAGTTAAAATCTTTTGTTCAATGCAGTAAAATATCCTTATCTACAACTGTTTTGAACTTGGTGTATGAAACTAATATACTAGGCTGCAGCTAGAAAATAATTTTTTAGATCTTTTCCAGATCATTCAGATCAGACGTTTTACTCCTCAGTGTATCATTGGTATGTTCATTCATTTTTGTAATTGTAATGTCACTGACTACATTTCCTTAAAATGTTTTTCCTTGAACTAGTGTCATGTGTCAGAGTGCCAGTCTCGGCTGTAAACTGAAGTTGAAGTAGTATATATGCATGCTGAGCATTTGAGAAACCTGAGATTGTCAAAGTTTAAGTTACATTGATCTTTATCCATTAAGACTCTTATAAGCGCATCCGCAGATAAGAGCTGCCTGTCAGTGTCGTGTTACTGCAGAGTCTTGAGAACATGTTAACAAGATGCAGAATATGACTTGTAAATGTCAACATCAGCCGTTGATTGGTAAGAGCAGCGAGTGAGCATTACAGTTTATCACAAAAATACATTAAGGTCTGTTTTATGACCATTTGAAACAAATTTAAAGAATAGAAACACACTGACATCTTCAACCTCTGCCACCTCGATTCGTAATGTCCGCAGAGTGCATTATGCTGCCAACACTACATGCACAAGTTTTATATACAACACTTTCACTCAAACACTTCTGTTTTTTGCTTTTAAACTGAAATTTATTAGAAGAGTGTCCAGTGTGGGTGTTTTGTTTGGTTCAGGTCAGAATTCTGTTACAGGCTTGTAGGACCTGCTGTCCGATGCTTATACCATCTGTGATATATTTCAATAAACTTTCATAGTGTGTTATTTAGTTCTCAAACCTGGCTGGGAAGCTTAATAGTAAGGCAGGAATTGACTTATTAATTTTTCAGATGCTTAAATATCCAACTGCACACTAACTGCATGCATCCCACTGTTAGGAAAAAAAAAACACATTAAATTCTGATTGGTTGAGCCATGTTCAAAGGCTTTGGAGAATGCAGATAAACTCATACCTGTCAACACAAATTCTATATTATTACACTAATTTGCTATGTTGCTTAGCAACCGTAAACAGGCAGACATGTTAATGAACTCATTGGACTCAAAGGGATTATTCTTTATTATGATTATTAATATTAATCACTTATAGAACATTGGTGGCTTTT
This sequence comes from Zacco platypus, assembly GCA_038088235.1. Lineage (NCBI taxonomy): Eukaryota > Metazoa > Chordata > Actinopteri > Cypriniformes > Xenocyprididae > Zacco > Zacco platypus. The sequence goes on along the minus strand of CM076078.1, from coordinate 21,372,768 downwards.
ATAAAAGCGTTTTATATATTATGGAAGTGGAAGGACAGTGTTTTTCACACACACAAAAGATATGGTTAGATAGATATATAGATAGATCGATAGATAGATGGATAGATGGATAGATAGATTTTAGGCTTATAGTAGACTAAAGTGTTAAAATAGCCTGTCAAGGACAGATATATTCAGTAATCATTTTTAATTTAAAGGAATTCTCCGGGTCCAATATAACTGATGCTGTATTGACAGCATGTGTGGCACGCAGTCGATTGCCAAAAAGTAATTTAGACTCGTCCCTGAGCAAACGTGTGAACAATAATGCACTTACAATTGAACATTCTTTGACTTCTTAATCCAGTTCCTTCACAAATATGTTTTCCTTCTCTCATGTCATTGTGCTTTTTCTGCTTTGTGGCAGAAAACAGCATGAAACCATTGATCGTATACAGTGCATGAGAGTAGTTTTATTTGTTAAAGGGAGAAGTCACCTAAAAATGAAAATTCTGTCGTTATTTATTAACACAAAAGAACAGAAGGACTGCTTTGGAAGAAGTTTTAAACAGCTCTTTTCCGTACAAGGACACAGCCAAGCTCCAAAACACACTAACAAACACCATAAAATAGTCTATGTGATCTGTGCACAATATTGTAAGTGTTCTGATCAGTCAAACATAACTTTTTTTTATAAGGAACAGGCTGAATTTTAAAGTATTCACCCCTCCTCCAAAAGCTCTGTGAAGCAATTCACCCAAAAAAATGTTTTAAAAATGACAGATTTTTCATTAGTAGGCAAACAATCCCTCTAAATCATGTTGGAAATTGTTTCATTAGAATGTACAGTAGGTTCATACTGTATGCTTTGTTCAACAGTCCATTCTTCGGAAATCTGCATATGTTTTCTTTTTTTTTTTCTCTCTTGGTCTGGCTGTATTGTTTAATACTTTACACCTCTGGATGGCAGGTGCTTGGGGCTTTCTCTAAGGAAGATATATTTGTCCTGTGCCCTCTGTGCTTTATCTATGGTGAGCAGGGATTCTCTAGCAGCTGTGACACCCGTCAACGGTGAATGATAGATATGGTGCTGGTGCACAGGGGAAGTTTATGGAGCAAATGATTTGCTGTACCATGCAATACGCGAGCCACTGACTCTCCTGCACAGAGACTCAATTCAAGAAATAACAACAGACCTAAAATAGACCTTCAATATGTGTGTGTTCATGCGTGTACACAAACCCGCAGCTTGTGAGGGTGTGCTCAACGACATATTTTCTATATTAACTAGTAGGTTAAAGGATAATTAGGCTGTTATTCGGTTGTTTTGCGACTTGACCGCCATGACCCATTCTTGTGTATGCTAAAAGCGAAGTTCAGATATAGCAGCAATATGATTATCCCTGATTATTCTTAATGCGCTTGGTGTCAAAACCCATGAGGCCTCCTTTAAATACCATATTTTTGCCTAATCAACATAATTGCTCCATCTCAGAGGGAATAATAATTATGTGCCTTTTCCCTTTTTTTCGTTCTTTTTTAAGACAGGCTGCTCTTCTGACCATGTACTCTAGTTTCTCAACACTGCTCCATGGCAACAGGCATGACGATCCAAAAGCATGCATCTTTGGTACATCTCGTGATCTGCATTAATTGCTTTTCACACTCTAATTATATGCAACCCTCCATGTCACAGTTATGAGATTTGTTATACATAATGAAAAGACATTTGAAACTAAAAGACAGTAAATCCTGCGGGTTGGCAGTGCAAGTGATAGATCTGATCTTTTCTTCTTCAGTGTGCAATCTGAGCTTGCACATTAAACAACATCTATTTTAAAACTAATGCTCTCCTATCATGCTGAAGAGTTTTTTGTTTTTTTATTCTGACTGTGCGGTGTGTAAAAAGGCTTTGGAGATGCTGTTAACCAGTGACATACTGCGTAAAAGTGTCTGTCCCCGCTTTAGCTGGAGGTTTCTTTGGTAACTAAGATGTACATACTGTGACATTTTTGTGTGTGTGCTGAATAGCAGTAATATAGGCTGAAAATGTGAGCCAATGTGTCAAGAGCTTTGAGAAGTGACACAGTTCTGTGGTGAACACTTTCTTGCTCCTCAAACAGGTTTTCTCTGCTTTATATTTTACATCAATTTTGTTATATTTCTTGTAGAAAATGTAAATGTTGACCAGTGCTTACCAATTGTAGTCTCTATATTCTTTGATGTCCCGATGTTCCTTGTAAGTCATTGGGTTTTTTGCCCTTTTTGTCCCCTAGGGGCGGTATAACCATATAATGGTATAAATGATATTAGTATAACTAAATGTTTATACACACTGCTGTTCAACCATGTTTATTCAGCAAGGATTAATTAAAGACGTTTATAATGTTATATATTTTTTTCTTTTAAATGCTCTTTCAAACTTTCCATTCAAAGAATCCTGAAAAAAAATGTATTGTGGTTTCCACAAAAAATTTAGAAGCACAACTGTTTTTACGGATAAGACATGTTTTTTGAGCAGCAAATCAGGAGATTTCTAAAAGATCATGTGACTGAAGACTGAAGTAATAATGCTGAAAAATCAAAGGAATAAATGACATTTAAATATAAAATAGTAGGCAGTTCTTTGATCAGTTATGTTGATTGATGTTATATGGTGTAACGACCCGTGGCTCAAGAGAAGCAACAAAACAAGGGACGCTTGCAAACTAAAGTTTAAGACTCAAAGAAACATTTATTTGTTACAGAAGAGTAATATAAACAATAAAGAAACAAACATAATGTCTCTGAAATGATCGGTAATATCAGCGTGTAGTGAAGGTTGCATGACTGAATGTGTAATATGGTGTTGGGGTGTAAAAAAAACCCCAAACAAACCAAAACCCAAAGTGTAAAATCCAAAACCCAGAAAGCCCTCTTTGGATCCGTTGAAGGCCTCTTTTAAAGTACAGTCTAATTCAGAACAGGTGTCTCCAATAGAGGAATTTCAATGCGTTGCAGATGACGTGCATCTCCAAAAGCTGACACCCCTCCCCTTAAGACAGGGAATCCCACCAGGAACCTGTTACGTCACATCTGGAACGTGGGACAGCGCAGCAGCTACAACGTTCTGGGAACCTCGAACATGTCGGTTATCCAAGCAGAAGGACTGCAGAAAGAGACCACAGAACAGTCTGATTCGTACACTAAAGAATTTTAAAAAGTTAGTGGATTATGATCCATGTATATCACAATTGGGGAACTTGAATTGACAAACAGCAAAATTCTGTAGTGCCCAAATAAGGGCTAACGCTTCCTTCTCAACAACAGAATAATGACGCTGATGGACATTGAACTTCCTCAAAAAGAAACAAACGGGATGATCTACCCCATATGCACTGCTGAAGAACAGCACCAGCGCTCACGTTACTAGCATCGACGTGCAATGTGAAAGGTTCAACAAAGTGGAGCCAGAAGTACTGGCGAGGAACAAAGCATTTTTGCAAGCAACATTTTAAAAGCAGATTCACAGCTAGAAGACCAAACAAATTTTATCTTACCCTTCAGTAAGTCCGTAAGTGGAGACACTACAGTAGAAAAAAATTACGACAAAGAGCGATAATAGCCCACCAAGCCCAAGAATCTCATTAGCTCTTTCTTTGTCATAGGAGAAGGAAAGTTTTGAATTGCCTGTACCGAACGCACTTCATTTCCTACCACCTTACCGAGATAGGTCACGGTCACCTTGGCGAACGCACATTTTCCTGAATTCACTGTAAGCCACGCCTCTGACAAACGTTTCAACACGAAGCGAAGTGGTTTTAAATGAGAATCCAAACTGTCACTAATAACTACTAAATCGTCCAGATTTAGCAGACGGCACAACCCTCAAGACCAGACACCACTCGATTCATAAGGCGCTGAAAAGTAGCGGGAGCGTGTCACAGGCTGAAACTCATTACCTGATAAGAATATAATCCAAACTGAGTAATAAAAGATGATATTTCCTGCTCTCTTTTGGTTAATGGAACCTGCCAATAGCACTTCAGCAAGTCAAACTTGCTGACAAACTTGGCAGACCCCACCTGATCTACACAATCCTCAATACGAGGTAAAGGAAAACAATCTGGTTTAGTTAAACTGTTTACTTTACAAAAATCTGTACAAAATCGGACGGTACCGTTAGATTTTCCCAAAAGACATGGAGAAGGCCAATCAGAGAACGAAGGAACAGCAATATTGTGATCCTGCATATACCGAATTTCCCTCTCCATCAAATCACGTTTCTCAGGTGAAACACTTTACATCCCTCACATCAGTAGTGTTCCAAAATTACAAACTAATTCCAAAATTAGTGTTCCAAATTTAACTTCATTCTGATAATACAAGCCGTAAACATTTACATGGCATCTTTTAACAGATTTTCTTCGGGATGGCATAGAAACTTCATAATTTGTCGCTTAAAGAATGGGTCAAACTTAGTTTCAAAAGGCGAACATACAATAGGACGTAATAAGTACTTGGTCGCCTGGTTCAAACACTCTGCGCTTAACCATACGGTCATAAAACTGTTTCATATTTCCTTGACAATTTAAGATTCTTTCATTGTTCCCTAGCCTGGATAAGTCTGTTTTTAAAACCTAAAACATAAGATGCCAAATTTTTTGTAGGCTCTACAGCTTTACCCACATCTTGGAATGCAGACAACAATCCACATACTTTATGGCCAAAGACCAAATCATTAGGGCTAAAACCCATACTTTCCTGTACTACCTCACGTGCAGCTAACATCATCCATGGTAAACCCTCTTCCCAATCTCTATCCAGCTGCACACAGTATGCACGGAAAAGTGACTTCAGTGACTGATGGAATCTCTCCAAGGCCCCTTGGCTTTGCTCATGATATGTTGTAGATTGATTTGGCTTAATTTGCAACTATTTCAGTACTTGCTGGAAGAGATGAGAAGTAAGGTTCGAACCTTGGTCGCTTTGAATAATTTTCAGAATGCCAAAAACGGATATAAATTGTCAAATCTTTCACAATAGAACGAGCTGTGATAGTCCGCAGTAAACAAATAAGAGCTACCTGCTGTCGAACGAGGGAGTGGCCCTACAGGGTCAATAAGATGCTCAAAAGGTTCACCAGTGGCTTCAATTGGTTTCAAAGGAGCAGGTTTTATACTTGATTCGGCTTACTAGTTAATTGGCAAGTCTTGCATGTCTTAATGCAAGCGGAGACATAACACTTTAAGCGTGACCAAAAAAAATACCGCAACAAGCGATCATACATCTTATGCACACCCTGGAGACCTGATTGATCATGTGCAACCTCAATCACCTTATGTCAAAACTTAGAAGGAATGACCATTTGGAAAACAGGGTCTCCCACAAAATCACCCTCATGGGGAATCCATTTCCTTAGCAACTCCCCATTGTAAATAACATGACCACGAGCTGTATTATCCACTTCTGATGAAGAAACAACAATCTGGAACACTTCACTCAGATGAATCAGATTGTTCTCTTCCCAATTCCTCTGTGGAAACAGGAGAAGACAGCAGACAAATCAGGCATTGACACTACAAACTTTAGATTTGCGATCCAAAGGATTGCCACAAAATTACTGGATTGTCAACCCACAAACATTCACCCACCAGTCCATTTCCGAAAATTATATGGATTCCCTCCACTGGCAAAGCAGGCCGTACTCCCATTACAACCTCGCATTGAACTGAATAAGACTGGAGTCTTACCTTGTGAAGAGGCACAAGTAGTGCGTTTAATCCAATACCCCGAATTAAAACGCTCTCACCCTTAAAAGAACATGGGGGAAAATTGACTTCAAAACAAATGAATCCATTGCTCTAGTGTCTCGTAAGATTTTAACAGGGACTTCCCCTTTCTCTCCATCCAAAGAGGCATAACCTTCTGTAATAAAAGGTGAGTAAGAGGAGAAGAGATCAACATCAAACTTTCCAATAATTAATTTGTTACAATTTGGACCGGTGACGCAAGTGCTGCAGACTTAACGCGAGAATGTGCCAACGATTAAATTGTTTCAGGTATCGCACAAATTCTAAGTCAGTTTGCAGCTCTTTTTTCTGCAATCTAAAAACGCTGCCGATACGCTTCCGGTACACATTCATATGCTTTTAAAACTACAAATTTAACTATCATAATCTTTGCAATCGTCGACTGACAAAGAAAAAACCACCCCAGCATTGTAACAGTGCAACACGATTGACATCTGACCAGTTTCTCAATTCTGCCATACGTTCAAAAAGAGTAAAGAAAGTATCAGGATCCTCTTCATTAAATTTCGGAACAAGTTTAAGATTTGAGGTAAGAGACATATAAGATATACCTTGCTCCTCCCCAGAATTAGACAGCTTACCCTCTTTCATCAAGTCACGTTTAAGAAGCTCCAATTCCAACTTTGTTTTTTCCAACTCCATTTTTCCTTGTTCAGAACGCAGTTTTGATTTCTCATGCTCCATTTGTAAAAGCAGCAATTCTTTCTGTTGTTCAAAAGACAGATTAGTGGGTGATTGAGAAGTAATTGGTACAGACTCATCCATATTGGCCTTCAACATGCCCTTTTCAATCAATTGAGCTTTCAAAACTTCTTTAATGTTCTCTTTGAGTCTTTTATCAGAATTCACTTAATAATGATCTGCAACTTTTAATAATTGCTCTTTAGTACACTTGTCCAAAGATTCACAAGAAGGTGAATTAACAAACAAATCAATATCAGCCATGTAAAGTCAAAGAACAATTTAGTTACAAAGTTGCAATCAAATAATGAGAGTTCACCCTCTACCTAACATTTAAACTAACTAACTGCACCCTAATCTTCATGCGATTAATTGCCGGGGGCATTTATGCACTATAACCCGGTGGGAGAAAAACGCAACTGGTCAAACCAGCGACGTTTTCAACACCACGGACATGGTCCCGAGATGAAATCTACTACCCGCTTTCATCGCAACACTACACAAAAACAACAAACTTGACATCTCAAAAGTGACATGCCGCAAAACTTACCAGGGAAACTCGAGCTCAAACAATATTGCACATAATTACTTACCAATCGATGACTTCACACGGTGAACAAATCAACTCCGGCACAAATATACGCGCGTCTCAAATTAATTATTAAACAAAACGCAAACCAAACAAGGATGAGCCCCCAATTTTTTACAGCCCATGGCTCAAGGGAAGCAACAAAACAAGGCACGCACGCAAACCAAAGTTTAAGACTCAAAGAAACATTTATTTATTACAGAAAAGTAATGCAAACAATAAAGGACAAACAAATAAACATAACAATAACAGCGTTTCTGAAATTAGCGATAATATCAGCGTGTAGTGAAGGTTGCTTGACTGAATGTTTAATATGGTGTAAAATGTGAAAACAACCCAAAACCCAGAGAGAGCCCTCTTTGGATCTGTTGAAGGCCTCTTTTAAAGCACAGTCTAATTCAGAACAGGTGTCTCCAATAGAGGAATTTCAATACTTTGCAGACGACCTGCATCTCCAAAAGCAGACAGCAGGGGTCATCACAGTGGATGCAAAACAAAATGTATACTTAATTGATATATTAAGAGATTAATAATATGTCTAGTATCAGTGCAAAAACAAAAGTTAAAAAAACAAAAACTAACTAAGAACAGTGATTGAAAAATTTGACTGGAAGTACTACCTTTAAAGCCAGTATAAAATAGCCCCGTAAGCAAAGATAAATGACAGTCTGACATTGCATCACTTGAATTCTATAGACCTTATGTAACTCCGCGCCTTTTCAGCACTGCACTTGTTATGCTCTGTCTTCCGGTTTGTATTTTCACAGCATGAATGTAAGATCTTACGTATTTATGAATGAAACTCATGTTTTAAAAAATCTTCCCACTCTATTGACATTTGTGACCCTGGACCACAAAACCAAGGGTAAATTTTTTTAAATTGATATTTATACATCATCTAAAAGCTGAATAAATTAGCTTTCCATTGATGCATGGTTTATGATATGATAATATTTGACCGAGGTATTTTGAAAATCTGAAATCTGAGGGTGCAAACAAATCAAAATATTGAGAAATCCGCCTTTAATGTTGTCCAAATGAAATCCTTAGCAATGCATATCCACTCACAAAAATAAATTTTGATATATTTACGGTAGGAAATTTCCAAAATATCTTCATAACATTATCTTTACTTAATATCCTAATGATTTTTGTCATAAAAAAATCGATAATTTTGACCCATAAAGTATTGTTTGCTATTGCAACAAATATACCCGTGCGACTTATGACTGGTTTTGTGATCCAAGGTCACATTTGTTATGACATTCGCTTCAAAAAATACAATACTAATCATAATTTTCGTTAAAAAATCCACTTCACCAGCTAATTACTCTTCGACAGCGATGCCATAGAAATATACAGAGCTAACATAACAGAAGTTCAAACATAAAATTCTAAAGACTGCTGCGCACTTGTTTCTCTGGCGCATTAGGTCTATATAAATGTAGTTAGATGTTGTTACAGTTACACTGTGTCTATACTGGACACAACAGGCCAAAAGTAATACACTCCAACGATTATATAAATCGAATGCTATAGAAAATGTATAGCATCATGCAATAGGAAAGTAAAAGGCGCACAATTTGAGACCATTCATTTCCATTATACTGACAGTTTAGGTTGAGTTACACAATTAGGGTTAGGGATTTAACAAACTCTGTATGAGCAACAGTGCAAGAACTACTAAAAATGTTCATATACAACACAACAATTCAGCATCTTTGTTAGTATATCTGAGTTGGAGTCTACAGATACTCGTACATCGGCTGTGATGTCCCTTGTGCTACTGGGGTGACGGCTCTGTCTGTTATCTGTCTTCTGTCACTTGCGTTTCAGATGTCCAATGAGAGCTGTAGCTCATAAGGCTGTGAGTCATAGACCGCATGCTCTGGTGTGAACGAACCAACAGGATGAAAGGAATGCGAGTCTGCCTTTGTTACAGGATTTTGTTTGTTCTCTCTCCATCTTTCTCTCTCTCTAATGTTTTGTTTACGCTTTTAATGATATCACCTCAAGGTAAGCCACACCACAGCTGCTGGAGGAAAAGGACATCGCTTTGTTCTTGTAGAAATCTGAGCAGCGAACACTAAAAAGGGAACGAAAAAGAAAGAAAAAGCCCTAAATTTATCTCTTTAAAAAAAAAAAAAAATAGCCAAGTGTATAAAGGAATAACTCAAAAAATAAAATTTGTACTTATCCTTACATTGTTCAAATGACATTTATTTCTTCCCTGTAAAACAAAAGGAGAAATGTTGCATAATGTACTAGCCATTTTTTCCCCATTTAATAAAAGTGAATAGCAATCTGAACTTCAAAACGCCAAAAAAACCCAAAAAAAAAACATGAAAGTCAAGTCATATTTATTTATGTGATGGATATGATATGACTTTTGTTGCTGTTTATGGTGTTATTTTATGCTTCTGCTAGATTTGTGTACTGCACTTTGTTCCATTTTTATGGTTGTTAAAGTGCTTTATAAATGAATTTGATTCGAGTTGAGTGTATAACACTTTATTCTAGATTGTTTCAAGGATGCGTCACAGTAATTAACAGAATAATAATAGTATTAATTTTGCAATGTTTATTATGAAACTATCCAGCTCTAAAAATACAACAGCTCAATTTAGGCCCTGTTTACATCTGGTATTAAGATCACAAGTAGACGAGGTAGTCAAATTCCTCTTTACACCTGGTGTTTTCATCTCTTTTGTCAACTTTCGACCAGTTCTGTCCTGATTTCTTTGAGGGGAGGGTCTATGGGTGCGTAAATGTAAGGGTTTTTTTTCAGATCTTTCGATCTAATGGATGAAATATGTTCATGCAATTTAAATACGAACATGCTCGAAGAAGACCAAAAACATATGGAGAGCATCAGCTTTCTGATATCCAAAGACCACACCAAATAAAGTGAGTGAGTTCTAGAAATCAGGAATGGTGGGAGAACATTGTGCTTGGTACATTTTTCATCTTCAAACCAAACGTGGGTCTTCAGCCGACAATTTAAATCCTGTCTGGCTAGCACGCTTCCAATAATGTTAATGTTAGTCAGTAGGTGGAGATTAGGCAGGCTTTTGTGGCTGTTCGAACACATTCGACCGCATGGGCATCTACAATACAAAAGCAATCCAGTCAAATGCGTTTTCGACTACCTCTGGAAGGTGTCAAAAGTGGACAAGTTCAAAGTGTTTTAGACCCCATTTACACCTGTATTTAGTGTCGTGAACATGATTGGATCGACCAAAACGCATCTTAATACCAGGTGTAAACAGGGCAATAGCCATGTGAATGTTGCAAAGATTATTAGTTATGAGACAAACACAGTTCAACTACACTCTCAGAAAAAAGGTACAACAGTTGTCACTGGGGCTATACCTTTTTAACCTGTTAGCATTCCATTGTACCGCTCGTGGTACACATAATGAGACCTTAGGAATGTTAAGGGGTTAAAAGGTACTTTTGTACAATATTTACCCCTGAAGGGTGCATATTAGTACTTAAGGGTACAAATTATTACCTAAAGTGTATACAAATATATTAGTAACTTTTGAATGGATGCACCCCAGTGACAGATTTTGTACCTTAAAAAAAAGTTGAGAAAAGTAGTTCACACGAAGATAGTGTTATTATTCAGTTCAAGTCAGTTGAGTTCAATGACAGAGTGGATGTTGTAGAATATGAGGGTATAATAATAGAGTTCCATACGACTTTTATTCCAGGAAAGAAAGAGTGTGTTTGGCATGACTTGAGGGTGAGTAAATGATAACAGAATAGTAATTTTTTGGTGAACTATCTCTTTAACCCAGGTATGAGGAAAGGGTAACCATGAGGGTGCAAAAGCCAGTGACGTGGGGCTTCAGGGCTGCTCCATGTTTTCTGGCACATGAGGAGCCCAATGTGCCAGCACCCCAACGGGCGACGCAGTCTTTCTGCTCTCACTACATCATGGAATCCGTCCTCATATGCTGGTGTCCTGTAGGCATAGCTGGTTCATCCCCATATGTCTATCCAAGAATTAGTAGGAACACACAATTCACAAAATGCCCTGCAGGAAGTGACGCACATGACTGTGGTTTTTACAGGCATCTGGCGGTCGTATATTTGGCTTTGCGGGGTGAAAAGAGGAGTAAAAAATTAATACTGTGATTGACAGGTTTGCCAACAAGGGCATGGCAAGGTGCTTCAGTAAACAACAGAAAATGAGTTTTTTTTACTGCAGTGCATCTTTGCAGTTATTGCTTCATGGCTAGTTTTGGTCTTGCTGACTGAGGCCATATTCTCGTGACATTTAGCATTACAGAACATTCAATTAAGACTTGTAAGGGCATTCTAAAATAACAGCCTAATGTAATGGACAGTGCAGTCTACAAGGTATGTGTGAAAACAATTGGTCATAATTGTTCTATAATTATGGTTAGATATGAATAAAGTTTGCTCTTGGTTTAATCCTAATTAAGATAAAACCTTAACGATAACTGACCAGTCTTATTATTTTTCATCTGTCGAAGCCTGTACCAGGCAGATAAAAAAAAAAGCCTATAGTTTGCATTTCCTTAAGGTCTTGCAATGCAGCAAAAATGTTGTGCAAAAAGGTTTTGGGCATTAGTTTTGCATAGATAGTGCGACATCAGGGCTGGTTTGCTGATGACACTAACTATGTGCATTTTGTTTTCTATCAGCAATGCATGATAATCAATACATAAAGCAGTTGCTGAGATGTTTACAGTTTGTTTTAATTGCTTTGATGCAATTTTCACAAGCAACTTTTCAAAACTCTTAGTACTAATATCACAACAGATCATCAAAAGTGCACTTTTTTCAAATTATACAAATTATCCTTTTCACTATGCAAAACAAGCATAAACATAAATTCTATAAATTAATTCACACTAACTGTCTTTCAGTAATGCTGTTACTATCAAACTTTTCATTTTCATCTCTTTTCGTTTAGTTTAATGCATTTGTCTATTAACTGAACTTAATGGTTAATCAATGATTTATTTGGTACACCTATAGATTTCGATATTGAGGCATATTTCTATAGAAATAATTAGCAATTTATATGGATAATCAAATGTAATGAATTATAAGCAATTTATCTTATAGATGATGACCACAATTTTCAAATTGTGTGTGTGGGTCCTGGTTAATACTGCGTTGTGAACCAAATGTCCCAACAAGGATGGTAAGACTATTAATTTTAGACCTTGTTTGGACATTTTTGGTCCCCATGAGGAAAACAGCTTGTAAATCCTATGAAATTATATTTTTATAAAATGTAAAAATGCAGAACGTTTTCTGGGATGGGTAGGTTTAGGTGTAGGGTTAGTGGAGAGGGATAGAATGTATTGTTTGTTCAGTATAAAATCATTACATCTCTGGAGAATCCCCGTAAACTACATATACGAACGTGTGTGTGTGAGTGAGAGAGAGAGAGAGAGAGAGAGAGAGAGAGAGAGAGAGATGCAGATACAGATACAGATACAGATACAGAGAGACTTGAAATTTGTGAACTCGGCAGGACAGAGTTCAAGGGAAAAGAAACAGTCAATGACTGTATAACATCAGATTGATCAGAGATCTATCAGAAGAAGAGAGACAGATGGCATAGTTTTGCATTATAGCAGTATGCCATGTGATACTGTAAACAGACTAGCATTACATAGCATTACTATGCTAGAGACTGCCACATTACTGTAACGATCAACTGTAAAGATCAACTATAGTACAGATTCAGTCATGTGGTACAGTGAGAACATGTACTGTATTGGCAGCAAACTCTGTTCTACACAAAACCTCATGGCCATGCCATAATTTCATCACAACTTTTCATAACACACTGAATGGATACTATTACAAACATCATGGATTTTATGGCAATTATGTACTTTAGGTAATGTAAGTGTATTTTCTAATGTGGCATCTGTAGCCTGTTTAACTAAACTGTAACTGTAACTGTAACTGTAATTATTTCAGCAACAAGGTGATTTGAAACCTGTTTCTTGCATTGTTTGCTACTGAATGAACTGATTGTTAAAAGTACTAAACTGAAAAAAGAACACACTGTTGTGTTTCGGTGATTAAAGCAAATGTTCTCATTACATATCACAATGATCTTGTGTTCTGAAACAGTGATTATGTAGAATGATAATATGTACAACTAGAATAAAAGCATGAGATCAGGTTTTGAGAGAATGACTAGCTGTGTTACAAGTGTGATCAGTTTGGAGTTTTGTACTAAGAGTTTTGAAAATATACAACTTGTGAAAATAGTACCAGAGCAAGTGAGAAAAAAAACAAACTGTAAATAGATGTAAAATGGCAAAGACCCCTCGCAGCATGTAAATAAATGATTTGGAGTAAATGCTTGCATGCAAAGAAAATGATTTCTTGAAGTATAAAGTAAATACAAAACATCTATAATTGTCGCAATTCTCACCCTCATGTCTTTCCAAACCCGTAAGACTTTTCATTCATCTTCGGAACACAAATGAACATTTTTTTGATGAAATCTGAGAGCATTCTGTCCCTGCATTTCACAACTGAATATATAAAAAATGATCAGTGAACAAACAGAAGCTCAACCGAACCTGCTTGACGCTCGAGAACAAACCTCTTGTGGAAGCTCAATCGTGCTGCGTGACACAAGAATGAACCTCAACATGCTTGAGCTTCCATTTACCACAACTGATGTGTGCATTGATCAATGTTTAATATAATGTGAAAATAAGCCTAAATTAAATCTGTTCATCATCTTCAGAAAATTCAAACCAACCTGCATAATTCATATGGATTAGTTTTATGATCTCTTTATGAACTTTTTGAAGGGTCAAGGTTTCGGTTTGGCAGTCTGGAGGGAGAGAAAGCTCAGAATTCCTCAAAAACGTCGTCATTTGTGATTAACGTCTTAAAGATTAAAGTCTTTCTGGGTTTTAACAATGTGAGGGTGAGTAATTAATGACAGAATTTTCATTTTTGGGTGAACTAATGCTTTAAGGACTTTTATTTTCCATAGAGTTTCACCATTTCCTCATTAGACCCTTGTTTTCCTGTATATATTTACCCCTATGTTTCAATAGTCTGTTGTCAGTCGTAGTCTTTACATCCCCGTTGTAAACCTGTTGTGTTCGTCTTCCTCTGCCTTGTCTGAATTTGTGTTTCTTCAAGGTTTTCTGCCTTGTTTAGATTATTTTTGTTTTGTGTTTGTTAAATTAAAATATGTGCTCCTCGCCTCACCTCTTCCTTGCCAACCATAACAATCATAAAACATGTATTTATTTATTTTAATTTATGAAATTTTGTGTGCATTTCATTTGATTATAACTAACCCTTCACAAAGACCAGCCCCCTTTTAGGATCTTAAATCTTGTATTGCAAACAGGCAGCAAATTGAGATGTCACTGTAGATTCATAATTGTAGGCCTGAATAATGAATTACTTGCAACGTTCCCCATTTGTAAGTCACATTTAAAATAAATAAATAAAACTTGTAGGAAGGACATCTCTAATTTAATATCTCTGTGAATGCAAATTTGAATAAAACTGTTAAGTTGTCATTGTGCATAAATTAAACAGAGCACGTTAAAGCACATGAGATATAAAGAAATATGAACCATATACCAGCAGAGAAGATTTTGTTCTTAGTAAACAGTCGCAAAAGGGCAGGGAGATTGCATATTCATAACGCATATGATAAAACTAAGACGTTTTTAATAGTTAGTCAAAGGTACTGTGATTTTCTTCTTGAATATCACATAGAAAATTTGCCCTGACAGATATCACTGAAATTGGTGCCCTGAGATATCACACCTGTCTCTGAGAGCCATCGTCAAAAAACAAGATTTCAGGATGCTGTTGTTCAGCCAGTCGGAAGATTTGGAGCTGCATGTCAGTCATTTTGAGCATTCGGTTTTGCTGACATATGTTTGGAGGGAGGATTTTTAAGGAAAGGTGGTCTAATTCAGTGGCCCAGTCGGTTGAAGTTAGCGAAACAGCTTACATTGACTTGAGCGTAGGTTTGAAGGTTGCATCTCAAGAGACGTGGTAGAGAAAGAGCGTGGCATTTTAGAGCGTCCGGCTGTTGGCGAACAGAAGTCAGTGTGGAATATGAAAATCAATATTTGTATAATCTAGAGGTTTGAGGTTGCATGACCCTCTCAGAAGCACCTGTCTCAGTTTTTCTTGGCTTGTTTCTCTGTCATTATTGTGACATTAATAATCTAATGAACGAACCCTTCGGCTAAAGTGCTAATAAATGGTTTCCTTTTAGGAAATACATGAATACATTTCAGCGTTATCGTTTGAGAGCATGTATCTAATATACAGCAAATGTGTGCATCCCATCATTCCTAGAGAGGGTTTAGGAAGCGGGGCTAATCCTCTGTCATCTTGAAAGTGGGGTAAATAGGCATTTATTCAAAGGCTTTTCTTGGAAGCTCCGATATCAGCTGCAGCCCACATTTAGCCTCAGACCGTATCCAGGGCATTGTGAAATGAACCAAAAAACCCTGGAGAGCGGAGGTGTTTGTGCGATAGCTCGCACACAAACTGAATAATGGACGAGATCGTGGAAAATATATCTGCTCTACACACTAACAGCCTACACAAAACATTAAGCTGCAAGTTTAACAAAGGGGCATTAGCTCTTTGGTGTCTTTCTCTGCTTGAAAGAGGGTTTCTCATGGCTCTGATTCCTATTTGGACTGACATGCTGTAGCTCTGTGGTTGGGGGTTGTTCATCCTGCTTGGAGGCTTTTGTTGCTGTGCCATCTTCATCTCTCATCTCTCATCTCTGCTAGAAATGGCCAATTTCACAGAGAGCTTCCACTGATGGGCATGATGAATTTGGCAGGTATAAGGACAGTGGGATTCTCCCAAAGGTCATAGACTCGGGACTGTCTATAGCAATGATGTGTGGGAGAATTCTGAAATGAAGAGGCAAAGTCCCTCTCTAGGTTTGGGCTTTAGTTCAGTCCGATACATTTTTACGTTTCAGTTCCATTTGATGTGTAGAGTGTTTCTAAGCATATGGAACATTAAAAAAGTAAGTACCACTGTAATGTTTATCAATTAATAAACTTTAATCCCAAATAATGTCACAGCTTGTTGAGAAAAGTTCCCAAATTGAAATAATAATATACATTATTGAGACGGATGAGTAAATCATTGAATAGACATTTTAAAAAGTGGCTTCAGGAGTTTCCATGATCATCACATAGCATTTTTAGATGCTGTACCAAGTTGCTGTCTCAAGACTTTTAGGATGCTTTTTAATTTACAAAAGATTCTGTTAATGGTTGTCGTGTGATAATTTATTTTGAAACACTGACAAATTCCAGTACCACAACAGTACTACAGAATCTACAGCTCAATCCATGTACTCTGGGTCAGAGTGTTGTGTATCTTTCTTTTTAGTGAATAAAAAAACCTAGTGTGACCAGTCAGACCTAAGCGACTGAGTCGTATTAAATGGTCATTTTTAGCGGATCAGTACCAGAAGGAAATGTAGGTGGGGCAGAAATAGAGTCAGTTGTGAGCTAATGAATAAAGGTCATGGGTTCGAGTCTCAGTACTGGCAGGAAATGTAGGTGGGGGGATTGAATGAACAGCGCTCTTTTCCACTGTCAATCCCACTGTGACGAACAGTTCTTAAGTATGGCAAGAAGGAGGCAGGAACCTGCGAACATTCAACGTAACTTTAATCAAATAAATAAACAAACAATAAAACGAAAGTAAAATGGCGGCAGTTCCTCATGGAGACTGCCGCCCACACAAACATAATAAAAACACAACATAAAGTCCAGGCCTGGTCCTCTCTCGTCCTTCACTGTTGTCGCTCCTCTTTTATGCTTCCAGAGCTCCTCCGTTAGAGATACGAGACCGGTGTGTCGCGCAGCTGACGCTCATTATCACTCGTGTCACCAGCCTCGCGCCGTTCCCTCACGGCTCTCGCTCGCCCTGCTCGTCACACCCACAACCCCAAATCACTCCCGCGGCGTTTCAGCAAAAATGGCTGCCCACTGCTCCGAGTGTGTATTCACGGTGTGTGTGTGTGTGTGTGTGTGTTCAATACTCACTGCAGTATGTGTGCACTTGGTTGGGTTAAATGCAAAGCACAAATTCTGAGTATGGGACACCATACTTGGCTACACGTAACTTCTTAGTGAATCAGAAACCTTATGCAACCAGTGTATTCCGCTTCAGTTATGAACTGAATCTTTATAGTGAATCAAACATACTGTACATCTAATAGCTTACTACTGTATTTAAGGTTAATGACAATGAGTAGTTAAAGACACACATTATGAGTTTTGTCAGTAGTAGGATATTTTATAAAAATGAATGAAATATGTAATCACGTTTTTGTTTGCTTAGTGTAACTTTAAAAGTCTGTGTAAACGCATCTTTATTATTGAAATGTATCACATCATATTTGGCAATGGAATTGCATTTTTGGCCAAATGTAGTTTTTTACTCAAAAGTACTAAAGGAATTATTTATGGATTGACAATTGTTACATTTATTCTTTTTTTAAGAAATTTACCTTCGGGCCAGGGGACAGGATTTACTGCGTCAGTTCACTGCATCTTTAACCCATATATATTCATTAATGAACCCAACAAAGCACATTCCCATGCTTATGAATTTTTGATGTAATGAATGTAGTTTATGTGTTTTGGGGACTTAATGCTGTTTCTGTCCATTTGAGGTGTTCATCTGGGGCATCTGTAAATGAGCTTGTGATGCTAATGTTCTGGTTCATTACCCTCTGAAATGAAAGCATACAGTAGCTCACTGCTCACTCAGTTAATATAGTACCTTATCTGACTATGCAAATAGTGAGAGGGAATAATCTATATTAGCTCACTGACTGGGTGGCATTTTCAAACAGTCTTAATGACCAGGTGGGTCAGCACACTGTATTTGCGGCTCTGAAATTTAAATGTCACTGCTTTCTGATAGAGTTTGCATTTCAGAGAAAAAAAAAAAAATGTTTTATGAACCTAGTGTGTTATGCTTATTATACATAATTACATGCATAAGCCAATAAGTCTACTATGAAGACAACCAACGTACCACATAGATATGATGATGATGTCTCATTTTGCTGCTTGTTTGCCATTCAAGGTCTAACAAAAGTCAACTGGAAATGTTTAAAATGTTTATTTAAAAAAAAAATAATAAAAAATTAGATTATCTTTTTTTCCCGCGCATTTTTTATTTGAATGATTATCAAATAAAAATTCACACAAAATTGAAAATAAAGAAATTAAAACATTATACAATATATATCCAACAAATATATATTCATGATCCATTTATAAATCTCTCTTGGTTAGAGTTCTGTGCAGCATAGATTAAATAAATAGCTGGATTTCGAGTAATTCGATTTATTACAAAAGTCAAAGAAACCAACTTATTGCATTGCTTGCCTAATCAATCTTGTGCAAGCTAATCAAAAGCCAACTGAAAATACAAAAAAAGGGTAAGCATTAGTCCATTTTATGCAATATAAACTATTTCAATGGACACTGTTATTTGTGCTTCTGTCACCTCATTTTTTCTGATGTGAGATTGTGTGGGAGATAAATAACTCACACACTTGACATGGCGTATTAGCAGAGCTGCTTTTGTTCATGCTATTTTACTGGACAAGAGTGATGGAAACGGGCCGATAGTGTTTGCAGCAATACTGCACATCATTTACTGTCAGTGCAAAGGGGAGAACTTCTCTTTCAGATGTTTTAATCAGCAGTGAGTCAACCTGTGGGACGGAATCGGACAGAAAATGTTCCTAATTGCGACAAGAAAACGAAGCAGATGAAGAGATTTCTGAAGCTGCTCCTCTTCTCGATGGGGTTGGTGGGGGAAGAGATCGCGAAGGGAGAACGGAGGCCCAGATCTCTTTCGTCTTTTAGCTGATGTATTTTTAATGCTTCCCTCGTGCTGGTGGATGGGCGAAAAAAAAAGTTCTCAACTTTTTAGGGTCGCTTTGAAGAGATGTGGCTGTGGGATTCGGTGCCAGTCGTGGGAGCCTGAGGCTTTCAAGCCTGCCAACATTAATTTCATTTACATACACGTTTCTCTACCTTCATATCAGAATTTTTACCCCATAGAGACTGATGCTCTGCTGGGTGGATTTGGGCCACTTTGAAAAAAAAGAAAAAAAAAAGATCTTTGATACTGTAACCCTAATCCTTACAGTTGGAGTGCTGAAGCATGTAATATTGCTGATTATCAGATTACGTGGAGGGCGTTTCGAATGACTGTCTGTGTGCATCTCTTCACTGCAGCTGATCAAATAATCCTCTCTATATTAAGCACAAAACAGCACAGCTTCATGATGCTTTGCATCATTTGACACATATAGCAGCACATGGAGCATTACACTCTACTTTAAAAGAGCATTTGTAATTGCCATTCTAGAGCATATAAGCACATTTATTTAAAGAGGCCTAATGATTATCATGTGGTGGGAAACTTCAGCTCATTTACTGTGCCAGCAGTCTGCCGTCGTTCAGCTCTGAAGGTCACTCATGACTTTGCCTAAGTAGGCCTGATTCTTTTTCTATACTTAAGGTCTTTATATTAATATTTTTTTATTGTTCATTCATATTATTTCCATTACAGTTCAATTAACTCTTTCCCCTCCAGTTCTTTATTTAAAAAATTGCCAGCCAGCACCAGCATTATTGATCATTTTCACAAAATTTTTGTATATCTGAACATACAGTATGTAAGCAATAAGGTACGAGAGGCTGTGCTGTATCGGCTGAAGGGTGTTGTTAGGCACTACGCGAAGCAGGTACTCCTCGAGTACCTTATTGCTTTTATAAAATGGTTACCATACAATATAAATATTAAAGCTAATATATGTATCAATGCTACTTTCATGAAGTTAAATCCGTAAATGCTTTCCTCCCCCTGGAAAAAATTGTCCCTGACAGTGAACAGCAACAGAAGTCACATTACTATTACGCCATTAGATGGCGGTAAAGACTGTCTTTATGAGTGTGTCGTCAGTAGTGAAGACTTTTACATTGAAAAGACTGAATTGTTGTAAACTCTGAACAAGACGCAACTGACAAATGCTTTGACTAGAGCTGTCAGTCACGGGAAAACCCATTAACTGTTAAAAGGACAAGATATTGCGCCGGACATGTAAACAGATTTTTTTATTATGAACATAGGACTGACCTGAAGGAAAATGCTAAATCTGAATGCAGGTAATTAACTCGCTCACTCGATCTCTTTCTCTCGTTATCTTCTACATAATTCAGTTCGCTTCAATGAACAATATCAATTGAGAACAAACAGTTTAACGTCGTAAGAGAGGTTGCTAAAGGTGTTGTGTAGTGATACACAACCATTGAGTGAAGCGGTCATAGCAGTGTTTTATCGTGAATAAAAGAGCTATTGACCAATACGAATCAAGGACAGAAACTTTAACAGTTTTATAAATCAAAAGAAAGAACTTTCAAACATAGCTTCATGGATTCTTTTTTTTTTTTTAATCGACACTGTTCAATAAAAAAGCACCATCTTGAACAAAAAGCTGAGAAAATCGTGTTTATTATAAAATTATGTTAAAATAGTCAAAGACTATATCTGGATGGGATTCAGATCGATGATCAAACATAGATCAGGTCCATCAACTCCTCCTAAGCTTCAAGGTCTTTATCTCGTCCTAGGTCGACATTTCATAATGTTAGTAATTTTTTATTTATATGATGTTTTATATTTGATGATCGTGTTGTTTTACACGTGCATAAGCAATGCTTCTATCGCTTAGTTCTGCTTGTTCTTTGTAGTGATGTAGTGACCCTACACTTCCTTGTTTGACACAAACAACTTGTACGTTATAATTCAATGCTTGTCTGAATCATTGTCAAGGTTATTACAGATCAACACGTGCAAGTGACCAATAGAGCTTCAGCTGTTTCAGTGTTTCACAGAGCATCGCTCTGCCCATCTCTGCTTCCTGCCTGTGTTTTGATCTGGAGATTCTGTACTCTTTCAGAAGATGCATAATAATGCCCTCCTACCTACTGTTATGTCATAAAAGACAGAAAATTTTGTCAATGGTGTGGGAAATATAAAAAAAAGAAAGAAAAAAGGTCAGAAACCACTTTATATTGAGAAAAATTGAAACTGATATCACAGATTGACTCTCTCCGCAGCTTCAATCTCGATACAAATTTTATTTGAATATTTTGCTTTTAAAATGTAAAAATATAAAGTGCTCCTATAATTGTGAAATTGACTTTCCTTGGAATTGGACCATTTTTCTTGTCTGCTGCCTTTCACATCATATTTTAGGATAGTCACTAGTGAAGGGTTTGGGACTGTGTGTTCTTGTAGCGCCATCAGCCAATCAGGGTCTCCAGAAAGTCATTATCCTGTCCATTACAATATAAATATTAGATCAATAGCTTACATTTAAATTAGAAGTTGCACGGGTGACTAACTGAAGTGAAAGAAGTTGAGGCAGCTACTAAAATGATCAAAACTAAAAATCAAATAATAATATAATTATATATAAATATAAAACTATAAACATAAACAATTCATCAAAGCACAACAAAATGAAACTAAAATGAAAAGCACTACTTTGTAACATGTTTTAAATCAACAAAACATTTAAGTAAACCATTCACAGACTGAATTCTATAAAAATAATAAAAACTATTTATAATAATAAATAACCTTTTTTACTACAAAGTTACATATTAAAAACTGACCGTAATCTGGTCCCAAACACGACCAGGTGGTTGGTGGTGAAAAAGCCAGTGAAGCCACCTGCAGTGAAGATAAATGAAACTCTGCTTTTACTATTGGACCTGCGTGCTCTTTTGAACAGCAAAAGTTATGAATACCTCAGCTGTGATTAAAGCGATGCATGAACTTCTGCATCCACAGAGGAAGGGCAGCCCATTACTCTCTGTGTCTTTCTCCCATCATCCGTCACTGCCTCTTCCCCCCGTAGAACACCACGCTTTATCAAGAAAACAAGTGTGTTAGTCCTCTGTCTGACAGTAGCATGAGGTGAGAGGAAAGGAGTGAGAAAGAGAGAGCTGTAGGGGAGGAATATAAAGCTGTTGGAGTTTTCACCACATGGGCTGTGAAAAAAAAAGAGATCAACATCAGCATGTCTGTCATGATGGCATGACCGTCACACAGTCATGGCCAGCTGTCAAGAGAGCAGGAGGCAGATGGGAGAGGGAGGTATGATGAAGAGGAGGAGGACTTTCATGAGTAAACTGCTCTAGATACGTGCACCACATCCCACAGTGTAGAATCGGCACAAATCCGAATCACGAATCTCTGATGTGTGGTCCATTCACACTTGCGCAAGCAAAGGTGGATGTAGTCTGGAAAGAAATATCTTGTGGGCTGTTTTGTGAGGGTTTTGGATGTGTCTGAGTCTCTGTCTGTCTATATATCTCCCTTTAAACATCAAGGCTTTTTACACTTTTTCTCCATCGCTTTGACTCTTTTTTTTCATCTTAACATTCTCTAAACTGTAAGCGCAATTGCCACTGTTTGCTGGAACATCTATTGCATGTCTACAAAATTACTCACCCAAAACATTTAATTCATGCTTCAAAGCATAGTTATTGTTTTTGTCTTAGGTTCACATTGATGCTTCCATGTCTTTTATTTTGTAATTTGTCATAGTCATGTCTCCTGTTTCATGTCATGTGATTCCTTGTTTCCCTCATGTGATCCTGCCATATGGTTCTTAAGTTCATGTGTTATGTTCTGATTGGTTTATTGATCAGTTCTGTCTTCTCATTGGTTCATTGTGTTGATTACTTTCAGGTTAGTCTTGTTATTTCATTAGTTCGACTTCATACAGTGCTGTTCAAATAGTTTTTGTCATTGTGTAAGCCACAAAAATGTAATGATTTTTGTTAACACTGACATCTTTCTACGCTATACAAGAATGCCAGTTTTGTCTGTGTATCACACTGAGCTTTTTAGATCCAGATTTCAACAGTGGGTAAAAAAAAAAAAAATACTCAAGTACACAAAAAGAAAACGAGCTTTTGTATTTAAATGGTACATTTATTTTTGAACAAATGTGTTACATGTAAATTCACAATTGTTACACACTCTATTATGTCTTCCCCTAACACCACCACACATTCTTACATATCTTCATATTGCTCTTCCACAACAAGCAACTGTGAATTTTCAGTTTATGTATAACGCATATCTACAGAAATAAAGTAGCTGCTGCCATCAAGGGTGATATTCCTCCATGTTCAAAAATGGTAGTATTTATGCTTAGCTTCCAAACTTGATTGGCTGATTGGTACATTAAGATTGTGATTCCTATTTCATTAGAATGACAGGCCATTTGTCAATTTAATAGACGTTAGAAATATTGCATGTCAAATATTTATGGAATATACATGTATGTCTGACAGATTTTCATAACTCAGTGCATCATTATGCATGTGATGACTCACACAATGAAAGAATGTTTAGAAGTCGTGAAGAGTTTGACAATTTCACTGTGAATCAACTCATCAGATTTGTTCAGCAAGCCATGTGCATTTAATTATTGTGCAAACTGTAGACAAATGTACTTAGCCGTGCCAAAACACATGCACTTTGCTTAAATCAATAAGAAATTAAAACCTGATGTGAACAAGAAACTAATTTTTCAATGTTCAGACATCTGAAATTGTTGTTTTGAGAAAAACAACAATTTGCTTTTCAAGTTAAAAATGCAATGCAATTGCTGCAACTTCTTTAAAAAATTACAGTATTTTAAATATGACACTGTTTCATATGTCTGTCGACGCGTTGTCAGTGTCCTCTTTGCTCCTGGATGTATTTTTCACTTCATGAGAACATGATGTGTGGCATGAGAGCGCATGGCTTGTCGGACAAAGCAACAGTAACTAAAGGGGTCGTAACGTTGGTAAACTTATCTTTGCGAAGGGTCAATTCTGCATCCGGTTTGCCGTTTCAGACTCACCTCAATAATTGTAGTATTAAGCAAAGCAATACTGCACCCCCATGAGAGAGGTTTTTAATTAGAAAATAATGTGACAAAGATTTACATTTACATATTTAGAAGTTATCATTATTAATATTACACATTACATTATTTTAATAGTATAATAACTTGCATTCGTAACCCACACCTCAAGCAATCTCAATCAGATGGAGCTCATTCTTTCTGTATTCGTGTCCTTGACAGAAATGTATTTTGAGGACATTTGTTTTTTCTGAGAAAAAAAAAACACCATTGTGACTGCCTGAACACATTAAAAGCTCTCTGTGTTGTTCTAAGAAAATAAGAATTGAAGCTTATTAAATTAGACTAGCATCGAGGTGCCGTGAGAGATCACTGATGTGTCACAATACAATTATAATCACAGAAAATTAAACTGTGTGTAACAAGTTCTGTGTCTGAATGCACACAGAGGGCTTGTTTTTGGAGCTCAGATTGAAAGAAATCTTCAACGAGGCCGCAGAGTGAATCAGAAATGAACTTTATTATGCTGCATGATCATTTTCCTCCCAGGTTATTATAATCAAGATTCTAACAACCGGTAGAGAAAAGCATCCATGGAGCAAATGTTCACTCAGAAGTCTCCCATAGCTAAACGTTTCACTACTGGTCATTTTGCAACTTAACTATTGACACAGAAAGAGGCTACAGTATCTGACCCACGTATAAATTGACCAGACACATTATATTCTTGCTATACGACATTTGTAAATATGAAATCAGAAAGCTAAACGTGAAATATATGGGTATGCTCGAGGATATCTCATTTAGTTGCTACTAAGTGTATCAAACAACACTCTTGAGGGAGAAATTCAATAAGAATGAATTGTTGCTTGCTGATAATTTTGTTTATTTGCTCACATTGTCAGTATTGTTTTAGCACCAGATAAACTAAAGGAATTATGCAAATCAGGTAATGGCGCCTACGAAATTAGTGCTCATTACAATTGACTTGGGATTGCATTGGTCCAATGCTGTGATCCACATACCTCTATCGACTCTTTTGCATGCCACGGTGTGTTTGACTACACTGTGTCTGGATATATGTTCAGTTATTATGATCCTCTCCATCATTTGATGAAGTACTACTGCTATTTTCATTAGAAATTGTACACAAACATCTGTTTGAAAAACAATTCTTACAGATGCACAATATGGGGTACCAAATTTGTTAATCTAACTATAATAATCAGTAGTGGCATGCACAATTAAATATAAAATATTAACAGTTATTAGATATTTACAGTTATTGTGCATGCTAATATTAACTATTTTTACATTTTGATTATCTGTTATCTGATTATCTATCTAACACACTAAGTTAATCTTCAAAAAACACTAATAGTTTAATAACACACTTAAGCAAATCTAAAGATGAATAATCATTTTTCATACTGCATTTTAATGCCTTGTTCTTTTGAAGCCTTTACTGTAAAATGACTTATTTCAGTTTTTCTTTTCTTTTTTAATTATTTAGACAAAATACTGTAGTATTTAAATATCGGTCATATCATAAACATAATTAGCACTCAATGCAAGCCAGTATTTAAAGTCACCATGAAATCAAAATTCACAAGTCTTATTTATTTATGTAATATGCTGTATTTGTTATAAGTGTGTCACGGACTGGCGTGGTTTGATAATCCACATTTAAGTGGCCTAAACGATGGAATCCCTTTATTAATAAACACTAGGAAAAATCACAAGAAACACCAGCACGAAACGTTAACACAAGACCATGAACAGACGATGACTGAGGGTTTAAATGCACAATGATTAGTGATTAGTTAACATGGTAACAAAGGGTTTCTATGGAAACTAACAACTAATTACAACAGGGACAAGGATACAAAATAAGAACAAAATAAGGTATGATTAGGTATGACAAAGTGATTTATCTATGCACTTTTTTATTTCAATAACTTTACCTCCCACTTGCAGTGACATCTCTTCTTTAATGATGTGTTTATTGGCATGAGGGCGGGACAACCTGTCACTCACATGAGATCACAGCCATAGCAAACCACAGTGATACAATCAATTGACCCTTTGCAAACAGTTTGATTGACAGGCAATCTGACCAATAATAACCCCAAATCTGCCATTTTGTCTGACAAAGCAGTCAGGGGAGTTAGTAGATTAATGTTGGTGAACTTGAACTTGAACAATTGTGTGTACTCACGTCTTTCCGCGCTTGAAACAACATTCCTTCTGATGTTCATTCATGTTTATTTGACACTGTAAATGAACTAGTATGAAGAGATGGTTGGTTCACAAGCTTACTTGAAGGAGCTACAGCGATCTGTCACGACACATTAAAGAGACACTATACGGGATTTATTGTTTAAACTTCTTTAAAATTTTACAATATTTTAAATATGAAACTGTTTCATATGTTCATATGTCAATGTCCTCTTTGCTCCACGATGTTTTTCTCACTGCGTGAGAACATGATTTGTGGTGTGACAGTGCATGGTTTGTCGGGCATAGCAACAATAACTAAAGGGGGCGGATCTTTACGAATGGTCAATTCCCTAAGGACTAAATTAAAGGGTTAGTTCACCCAAAAATGAAAATTCTGTCATTAATTACTCATGTCGATCTACACTCGTAAGACCTTCGTTCATCTTTGGAATAAAAGCAAGATATTTTTGATGAAATCCGATGACTCAGTGAGGCCTGAATGGTTCGGATCGCGTATCAAACTGACAAAGTCATGTGAACTATTGAAATTTCGAATCAGTTATGGCGTAACGAAGCCTCGTTTACTGAAATCACGTGAGCATGGCGCTCCGAACCACTGATTCGAAACAAAAGATTCCTAAAGCTTCAAAGCAGTGTTTTGAAATCGGCCATCACTAGATATTGTTGAAAAGTCGTTATTTTGTTTTTTTGACGCACAAAGTATTCTTGTCGCTTTATAATATTAAGGTTGAACCACTGTACTCACATGAACTGTTTTAAATATGTTTTTAGTAGCTTTCTGGACATTGAAAGTGTTAATTGTCTTGCTGGCAATGGAGGTCTTACTGAACCACCGGATTTCATTAAAAATATCTTAATTTGTGTTCTGAATATGAACGAAGGTCTTACGAGTGTCAAACAACATGAGGGTGAGGAATTAATGACCGAATTTTTATTTTTGGGTGAACTAACCCTTTAAGTCTTGCCCTACATTTATTTCTTGTTTGAGAAGTTTGTTTCACTCAGATATGTCACAATATAGGGAAAAAAATACTATTGCAATTTCTGTTTCATGAAGACTTTAATATCGGTGCAACCATTAAAACATTTCCAGCTGTTTTACTCAGCCATTACTTGCAATGTTATATCTGACAGAAAAAAAGCCGAGTTTCCTTTGCATAGAAAGGACACAAATTTGTTCTAAAAAAAGATTTAATATATAGTGAAATGCTATATCAGCACATATAACATACTGTGTGCAAGTATTTAATGCACCTGAATATCTTCAAAGATTTGTACAAGTGACACATTTTTGATTAGTTCCATACATGCAATCAAATTATGAAAGTCTGTATTAATTCAACAGAGTACTGAAGAGAAGGGCCAGTATGTCCTCAGCTGTCATGATCCCATATCTCATTGTGTGCTCCATGTTCTGCCAGTGCCTGATTATTTTGGCCTTTATCTGAGATTCTTTGGTGCTTTGAGTCATCGGTGTGACACATGCTGTCAGGTTGATGTGTACCCATCAGTCTCTGCATACTAACTGCACCTGAACTCCTTAGCTCTGCATGCAGGCTCTTCAAGAATCAAGATTAGATCACAGTTGAATTCCACAAGTGCAACCTCGACGCTAACCACAGATTGTCTCCAACACTGTGAATAATTGATTTTACACATCAGAATCACCCTCACTCACAGATGGCGAAAGAGCAATGTTGAATTCTCATGACGCTTTGCTTTTCAATTATACATCAAGGTTTTGGTTTGATAGGTGGTTTCCTCCAATATCTTATTCATTCTTGAGGAATCCTGAGCGTACTTTCGTTTTCTTCTGCTTCCTCTGACTTACTTAGCTCCTAGGGCCCCTATCCTGCAGAGTGTAGCTCAAATCAGCTGTAAGTGAATTTGCTCAAATGAAATTTTTAATTAATTTATTGGGAACTTTAAAAGAGTCGCCTGTCTTACGACCGAGCAACTGAATCGTCCAGCGTTCATTTGCACGGGCCGTAACTATAAGCTCTGCAGCGGATATGAATATCCAACTATCTTAAACACCTACCATCAGCAAGGTAACATAAATTGGCAGTTTAAGACATTAAATTAAAAGCACATAACACAAGACACTTCTCTTTAAAAATATGAATGACACTTTATTGATTATACTAAAACAAACACACGCACACACACATTCACATAAGTTGCAGAAAGAAAAGAAGAGAGGAAAGAATGAGTTTTAAGAGAGTGAAATGTTGAAAGTTTCTAGCAATAGACCTGATCTGAACGAACCATCAATCATTAATTTAACCGTTTTACCGCTGCTTAGGCGGGGTTATTAGATTTTATATCAATGCACCAGTTCAGCTTTAGAATCTGGAGGTATTTGGGATTCCTTGTCGGCATCCTTGGCTTGGAGAAATAGGTTCCCCAGGTTTGTTGATTTGCTGAAGGTTTTTTCGGTCCGGATTGATGTCGTGGGAAGCCACTCATGTTCTGGTGTGCTGGCAAATGAGTTAAGTTTCCCACATGGCAGAAGTTTGAAGTTGAAAAACTAAAGTAAAAGAAAGAAAGGTGAGTGAGTCGTGAGTAAGTTGGATGACTTGAATGAAACTGCTTGTCTGCTCTTCATCGTCTGGTCTTTGTGTTTGTTTAATCTGAATCTATTTCGAATTTTATTCTCAATTTATTCTGAGTGTACTGACCATTTAAAATGAGGTGTTTGTCCAACCTCTTTGAGGAGTTCTGACCAATTAGGTGTCTTTGTTCCAGAGGTGGATTTTCTCCTCCCCTGGTCATAAATGACATGTTATCTAATCTCTTTAGTTTAGGCATGATTTCTTTTAAAATAATATAGTACATTTTTACACAGATTTCATTCAAGCCATACTTTGTATTGATTGGGACTCTCTAATCATAATTCAAACAATGCTCACTTTCAATCAACCATTCAAAAGGTATAACAATTACATGAATTGTGAGTGATCCGAGCATAACTGGCCACATGTGTAATGTGTATGCATGATAGGATTATGCAGTTAAATGATGTTTGATTTCAAGTCCGTTTAGAATTGTTTTGGAACAATTTGATCCAGTTCATATATAAAAGAGTCTTTGTGGGGTTTCCTGTGGACTTTGATTCTGTGTCACCCTGAGGTCATGCAGAAGAAGGTGGCCTGTTTTATCTCACTGTCTTCAAACACTCTGGTGTTATCTTCCTGCGGCTCAAGTTGCATTGTCTTTTTAACCATTTGGTCTTTTACAAATTGCTTAAGTTTGACACCTCTTCTCAGCTAGGCTCCAGTTGTATAAGCTTGCTAGACCATGAAGTACTTAGCTGGGTGGGTTTGGTAGACCGAGAGGATCCGCAAATTCCAGTTTCTCTGATTTTGGGTCTTGTGTGTTGGTTTGAGTTTGAATGGAGTTATGTTCAAAAGAATCGTCTGGAATATTCATTTGTCTGGTTCATCCTCAATTCACTCACAGTTCCAAAACACCTGCCTTGGAAGTCTTTAGTAATCCTGAAAACCTTGATTAGCTGGTTCAGGTGTGTTTAATTATGGTTGGAGCTAAACTCTGTTGGACAATAGTCCTCCAGGAACTGTACTTGACTATACTGAAGCACAGGAACAGTGGGTCGCGAAACATGTTTTCAACCATTGGGGAAAATCCATTGTTCTCTCAATAAAACCGTGGGAGAGAAATCATCCCATGTTTCCACACTGTTGGTTTTGTTCTGAATGTATGTTTGACCTTGAGAAAGGCAGGACATTTTACACTGCATGGTGTAGCTCTTCACAAACAGTAGCCTGTGCCAACTATTCTAAACAGAGAATGAAAAATAGCCTTGCTATGCAATGAATGCGAAACTGCTCACTTCAGCTCTGTTCCCAAACCTAGCAAGCATGTTGCAGATATATAGGATTTTCTAAAAGTTGTGCAACATGTATTAGAAAACACTCAAGCTAAATTCAAAGGCAGCATCAGATATAGCGTTCATGGATAAAGCAAAAGATCGGTGAAAAAAGTCAAGAGAAATATTATGGGTACACTAAATTACCAAAATTAAAAAGATTTTTTCAAGATGCACAGTAGAAGATATTCATAATGACATTACGTTATTAAAAACAAGACACTCAAAACATTAATTCATTATAAATATGTTTGAATAAGCCACAGGCAAAGATGTGCAAAATAGAGGACTTTTAAAAACACCACAAAATACAAAATTTATTTTTAGGATTGTCAAAATTACCATTTTAACGTAAAAAGATACTAATTAAATATGTTTAATGTATTTTTTTTTTTACATTTAAATTTTAATTACATTTTATTAACAAGTTTTCTTTTTAAAATCTTTTTTAATAATACTGCTAAGTAGATTTAAAAGTGACCAAAGGTAAAAATAAGACATTTTACCTATTATTTGGCCGTTATGCATTTTTGAATCACTAGCCATGTTAAACTTTAACGTTGAGTCCTATTAAAATCAACTGTAAATGTTATACATGAGGATCCAAGATGATTAGGAAATTATGTTGCCTATGAAAATATCCTTTCTGAACAGTTGATAGACGATCAATACTGTGTTCGCTGGCCAAACAGATTAATTGATTGTAATATTAATTCAGCTACATCAAGTTAATTTGATTAACCGATTCAAATATTTATAATTATAACGAGTTATGATTAATTATTCATATTTTCCATTTGAGCTAATTTGGTACAGTTGCAAATGTGGACTTAATAAATCCTTGAGCAAAATAAGCAAGCTGACATTCAGTACTTTTATTTTGAATATATACAAATGTCTTATGTCTTTTATGTCTTTAGTTTTCAAGAGATTCAAAGCACCATTTTTAAAAAGCGTACTTATGAGCTCTAGTACATAAGGAGCCTATGATTGAGTCTGGAAATGGGGAAAATGAATTAGTCCTCAGATGCCCATGTCCATAATTTAGCATTAATTCGATCTCAAACTGATTCATTAAACACATTTATTACTCCACCACCTGTGTGGCACCATTAACCAACGTGGTTGAACAACAAATTTGCGACAGTACGGTTTCAGCAAACATGTGTGACTAGCTGATTTCTTCAATGATGCGTCATACTATTTTAGTCAAGCAGTGAGTTACATCTTTGTATGGGAAACACATGCTACATGAAAACCAGTGGCCAAAAACCCTCTAAAACCAACAAATCAGACTTGCCTGACTATGCATGAGAAATGAGTTTTTTAAGCATTAGTTTCCGGCAGTGAGACCTTAAATGCCTTTATTTCACTATACACATATTCGTGTATGAGTTCTGTGAGTTTCATTGTACTCTGTGTGTGTGTACTTGTTCAGATGAAGTCTGCCGGAGCTGGTGATGAAGGACTCTTTACTGAGAGCTACTGTAACATCTGCAATGCTCAGCTGATCTCCGAGTCCCAGCGTGTGGCACACTATGAGGTAAGCGCACACACGCACACAGAGACACACATTACGTTAAAAGCAGGCCTCATCAATTGGTCATCAGCGATGTAATAATCATTTGTAACCTAAATGCTTCTCTCATGTATCTTTCAGTCGCTGCTTTTAAAGTTGTAATGCAGTGCACCTTTCCTCAGACCCACAACCCCTTCATAAGTAACCCAATGATTGATCATTAAATAATCATCCTCCTGCATTATTTACATCTCTCACGCACGGGTCCTGAGACCACAGAGTACGCAATCACTAGATTAACGAGCGCGCTAATGAGGACAAACTCCTTCACACAAAATCAGTGTAGCTGAGGGAACATGTCTGTTCAACAGGATCGTTTCGCCAGATTGGTTTACGAAGAGAAGCCAGCAAGATATATTCAGCATTACGGTAACACTTCAGGTCTTCTGTCACTGATCCCTGCGATCCCTCGTCTAGAGTAAATGCTCTCAGATGTCACAGAGTGAGGCTGATGTCCTCAATTACGTG
Source organism: Zacco platypus (assembly GCA_038088235.1). NCBI lineage: Eukaryota > Metazoa > Chordata > Actinopteri > Cypriniformes > Xenocyprididae > Zacco > Zacco platypus. The sequence goes on along the minus strand of CM076078.1, from coordinate 21,340,560 downwards.
TGAACGAACGTTGGATTTAATTTATTTAAATAAACATATGTATTTGCCCTCAAAGGGCTAAAATGGGTGATTTTTTTTGGCCATTCAGAGGAACGGGCATTTCAACCAGATGTTGCCAAGTACATTGAAAAGTCAGAATTTAGTTCAAAATAATCAAGAAATGTTTTCCACAATGTTTTCCCCTAACTTAAGTCAAGAAAAAAAATGTTTGAATGAGTCACGGACAAAGCTGTGGAAAAAAAGCTGATATTCAAAGTTTAATTTTATAGTAATGTATCCATGGAAAATTTGAGAGAGAAAAAAAAACATTTTACATTTTAACTCAATATATTAATGTTTTAACCAATATTTTTGGTTTAGATTTAATAAATATGCTATTTATTTGCTTTCCAAAATGTATTATTATTATTATTTATTATCGTTTTAATATATGAAAAATAGTATGTTGGAAAAAGTTTTAGAGCAAATTTCAACTAATCATTTGATTGAATTCTCTAGTTTTCCATTGGAATGAATCATTGAAACTGACCGTAGTTCAATTGACCCTTCAAACAGTTTGATTGACAGGTGATCTGACTAATCATAACGCCGAATCCTCCATTTTATCTGACAAAGCAGTCAAGGGAGTTAGTAGATTAACTTTGGTAAACTTGACCTTCAAAAATTGTGTGTACTCACGTCTTTCCGTGCTTGAAACAACATTCCTTCTGATGTTCATTCATGTTTATTTGACACTATAAATAAACTAGTATGAAGAGATGGTTATTGGTTCACGAGCCGCTTGAAGGAGCTACTGTGATCTGTCACGACACATTAAAGAGACACTATACGGTATTTATTGTTTCAACTTCTTTAAAAAATTACGATATATTAAATATGAAACTGTTTCATATGTCTGTCGATGTGTTGTCAGTGTCCTCTTGGCTCCGGGATGTATTTTTCACTCCGTGAGAACATGATGTGTGGTGTGAGAGTGC